>OY796866.1:6238800-6885200 GCA_963680765.1 Agrochola lychnidis | reverse complement strand
CTCTTGAAGTTCATTTACACGTCACCAATCTTTAGTAGAACACCTGCTAAATATTAATGCAATTTTACCTACTTATCTACCTATTAAAAAAAGTTAGGCACACTATATTCAGTATTTATTTATGTAGGTATGCACAGTCAAGAGATAGATACATTACTATTGAAAGCTCGACAATTATATCTGATATATTGATTCATTAATATCTGTCAAGATGACGTCAAATATGTGTGATCATTTGTGGTAGGTCTATACCTACCTACAAGTGTCAGCACAAATATATGACTTCGAAGGAGCACTAAAACTATCTGACGAGAGAAGCGACTGCGACGCTAAAATATAAGGTGCTACATGAGCTTCAAAAAGATGTATCACTTCTAAGAATGCAGTAATATCGGACATGTCTTGCGTTACAAATATCTGCCTACTCAGTTAAATTCACCAAAACATGATACTTGTGATACTTCGTTGTGATCAAAAATATCTGACACTAACTATACCTACACATGTGTATTTTGTCTCAGTTTAAATTGTACGTAAGTAAAGATGTTAGTATCGATCATTTATGGGTGAGGTAAACGACTTTCTAATCGGTATTATCGATATCCTATTAGCCTTAAGCCGTCGAAGACTCCGTAAGGCTAAGAAAGATATAGAGATCAGTCATGTCTAGTAAAGTATAAATACATAAGAAATACTCACATACAGAAAATCATGCACAATGAAATAATTTAACAACGTTCGAGAGTAGAAATGAAAAAAAAAAATCGTGTGATTCCTATTTTTTTACATTTAGCAAAAAAAATATATTTTATTTTTTATTTTAAGTTAAAAAATGTAACATTTAGACATGTTACACTTAGCTTACAGATTTTTAGTTTTATTCAATGATATTATAAGTAAAAAAAACCGGCCAAGGTCATGTCGGACCACGCACAATGAAGGGTTCCATAGTTAAGATGAATTTGACTACACAAAAACAGAGGAGCTACTAGTCATAAAAACATAATAGGAATCATTCGTCTAGTTGAATATGAACCCAATACATACCCTCTCAACACTACACACACACACACACACACGCACACACACACACATACAGACAAACACAAAATACATCACACCCTCTCCTTCATCCCACATCACCTTGAACTCCACTACACTTCATACACATTTAACATTTATTATTTTTATTTTTGTTGTTTTCTTCTCCAACAAATAGTTGGTTATAACATGAAAATGTAATAATGGCTTCATTAATGTTTTAAATTGGTATTTTTACCTGTAGGGGGGAGTCCCTGGTGTCCTGAAATACAAGTCACGGCTTAGTTTAGGCACCAGTCTCCCACAAATGAACATTGTCCTGCATGATAATTTTAATTTTTTCCATTTTTAAGTTTTAGTTTTGGTGTTATTTGTGGAAGAAAAATAAACATTTTTATTATTATTATTATTTATCCCAAGGACAAACTTAACATTGTAGTTGGAAAACATGTTCTCCCACACATTCCAACTGCAAATGTAAGTTTGTACCACAATTTTGGGAGACTCGCCATGTTATTTTAAGACTATAGTGCCGTTTTTAAAGATCGAATGTTGCGTAGTTAACCTGTCTATCTCTTTTAACATATACCTAATAATTATCTTTGGTTTTATTCATAACTAGCTTCTGCTCGCGACTTCGTCCGCGAGCTACCTTCCTCAAGAATTGGGCTATCCAATGCAAAAAGAATTTTTCAAATCCGACTGGTAGTTCCGGAGATCAAACTCTACATACGAACTTACAAACAAATAAACAAACAAATTTTATCTGTATACAATATTATTATCAGTGATCGGAATAGGCTGACTATATTTGCCTAAACTTCGGAGAACAGAGACGGAAAGTGAATACTTCCTTACGACTACTTTTTTTTTTTTTTTTTCAAAAATCTTCAGTAATTTGAAAATAAGCTTTATATATGTTTTTTGTTGACTAAAAAAATTGTAATATATAGGTACTTATTGACAAAACGTAATGTATTCAATTATTTAATACAACGGTTAGTTGGATCGTAAATATAATTCGAATACATGAATTAAAGTTCGATTATTTATTTCGGGATTTTACGGGAAAATCCCGATTTGATAATTGCAAGTTTCGTTAAAAATATCCTTTACACATCTTAAATAAAGCTTATTTTCAACTTACTGAAGATTTTTCTTGAATCCCGGGAAAAGAAATATAGTCGTAAGGAAGTCTCCACTTTCTGTTTCTGTTCTCCGAAGTTTAGGCAAATATAGTCAGCCTATTCCGATCACTGATTATTATAGAATAGTATTTAAAAAAAACAGAGGCACTCCGGGAGTGCCGACAGAAATGTCAAGTTGGTGGAAGAAAATACTTGTATACAACTTGTGAACATTATTCCGTAACCTTATCTAAATAAAGAGCACAATCGCGTTTACAAAAACTTCCAAAACCTTTAAGGTAAAAATACTTGCATAGAACATTGATCCGTATTGAATATAAATAAAGAGCACAATCGTGTTTACAAAAATGAGGTGTCGGTAACAGTGTCGCGAGTTCAATTGTTTTTTCCATCTCAAAAATGCCCAACGCGCATAAAGAAGTTTTCACTTAAAAAAAAAGTATAGTATGTATAAAGTATAGATATTTTACAGAAAGCCTTTGGCGTATGCATAATAGGTACTACCTATCCGTCCTACATTTTTTCAAAAGACCTTTCCAGCTTTCATTATTTTAATGAACTGAATCTGAATATCCTGCAGCGAACAAGTTTTTACATTTTTAATATCATTCAGCGTTTCAATTTAAAGCTGGCAAAAAGTACGGAATTTAAAAAACGAAATGTTTAGTAAGTATTAGTTTCTACATTTAGAAAAACATTTAATTTAAATTCCTAGGAATTTTTAGTTATTCTAGTATGGCTGGGACAGACTGGAATTGGATACTAAAGGCAGAGGACAGGGTGTTGTGGCGCAGCCTAGGAGAGATCTATGTCCAGCAGTGGACTGAGGATAGTCTGAGTTAAGGCTCCTACAAACAGGCGCGACACGCAACGCGACACAAAGACACCGCTCGTCGCGAATTAAAATTAAAAAAACTAATTAAAATTAAATTAAAAAAAAATAAATGAATAAAAAATTAAAATTAAAATTTAATAAAAATTATTTATTTAAAATTTAATTCAGCAACATTATATATTATTAAATTAAGTATTTACAAATCCAGTAAGGTAGTTTTTCATAAATGTTTACTATGTAACAATATCCTTTTGCCACCCTACCTACATTTCGCCATTACAATTGGAATAAACCAGAGTATTAAAACAAGTACATTTGTGACACAAAGGTGTAACCGTATTTATAGTGTCACCCTATTTTCGTGTCAGCCGTCAATAGTCCATAAAATCAAGTTTATTATTAAGTTAAGATTTCTTAACCAGTTGACTGGTTATACCAGATTGATCTGTGGCTTACTTTCGCTTGCGTTTATCGTTTTAAAACTTTTTTAAGTCCAAAGATTTATGGAGTCGAAAAGTTGGTCGTGAAGTATAATCAGGTGGAGTTGAGTCTTCTGCAGTAGTTTTAAATGTCACCAAAGTTGGTTTTATGTAGAATTTTATGATTAATTAAAGCCATTTCGCAAGCACGCCCCGAGGCTCCTGTTTTCTGAATGGTTACAAAATAACCACGAAGGGGATGTCAGGGTCTTTGTTCATTCGCTTCGCTCGCTCACTAGACCCCGCCATCCACTTCAAACCTAACCTGTCCGAGTCGGGGTGCCTCAATTCCAAAGATCGCTTCGCTCGCTCTTGCATCCAAAGTTCTCCTAGTAACAGTAGTTCAATATATGACACTAAATCTAGTAACGACGTAAATTCAGTCATTGTAGTGAGTTTTAATATATCACTAGTAAAACAAATACAAATAAAAAAGCAGCGAATTAACCTTAACACTCAACCAAAATAACAAGTGACAGTGACAATGCAAATCCTTACGGAACTTTAACCGGTTCTAGGTAGGCACCACTATTATGCCGCAAATTGCGGCTCTTTATCCGATAGTAAGAATACCGCTAGCGGCACTCTAAACACTTCCAATAACAAAAGATAACATCATCTGATTCAGTGTTCACTGCTTCCTAAAGATGTGTCCAGATCCTAATCTTGGGCACGGGTTATATGCGTGGCTTTCGTCAAAGCACATTCGTCGCACTGTTTAGTTAGACGCACCTTAATATTAATTAAGGAAATCTAGTGGCCTTCAACTGTACGAAATAAAAACTATATTCTACATCCTATCCTGCCCTATGTGCCCCAAAATATGTAGGTATTCAAAGTGACCTCTGCGCTATCACCGACGACGACGTAGCAGTAGCGAAGCTTTGGACCAACAAAATTTGAAATAGGGCCAGCAACTCGAAAAAAAGAACCCCTATTTCAAATATTCCGTGGTTACACGTGTTGCCTTTGTTCCATAAAATCAAAAAAGCTAAGCAACAACAGTTCCAAAAGTTTAGCTTGCCTTCACATAAAACCATCGACGTTCTCAGAAACGATAAAAAATTTTTTGACGAAACGACCGCATCTCTCATACCTATAGACTTAAGTTACTTACTTTAGAAACAGCATTCATTTAAGTGATGGTTCCAGATTTACTTTGCCTAACTTTCAGACTTCTATCTTTTTCTTTCGTAAAGATGAAGTTGAGTCTTCCTTCAATATTGGAGAATGATTAAGTTTACTGAGCGGAATTTTAGTCTAGATAGATATAGAGGTAAGACAAATCAAATACCGAAGTTACTAAGAAAATAATTAGCCCAGGTTCACTTAAGCAATATTTTTTCGCAGTTTTTTTTCGTGCACTGGATTTTCAACGCTCTGCTTAGCGCCGAGAGTTGAAAATCCAACAGTTTGTTTTTACAACGCGCTGAGAAATTCTCTGTTGGAGAGAACATGTAATAGGCGGCGAGCCTATTGCCATCAACCGAACAGTAATCCATACTCCGAGCTGCTACTGAGAAAACTAAACCCAATAACACTTTTCCCGACCCGGGAATCGAACCCAGGTCCTCAGGCTCAGCAGTAGAGCTTGCGACCACTGGACAAACGAGGCAGTCAGTTATAGCAATATAAAACACTTAAATGAAAAACAAGTGAACTCTACATGATAAATCTCAACGCATACATATTGATGTTGGGAAAAGTTGGGAAAAGGTTAGGCAGATTGATCAATCTGCCTAACCTTTTCCCAACTATGTTGGAGTCGGCTTCCAGTCTAACCGAATGCAGGTGAATACCAATATTTTACATAGAGTGCCTATCTGACCTCCACAACCACTTACCTGGGTATTACGATACTCCTTGGTAAGACTGGTTGTCAGAATTTCGGTCTTCTGACGACTCGTAATGACTGTCAAAGATCCACTTAGGCTTATCGTGCTTTCCGAGGCACGGAAGAGTCTCGGTATGTAAAGATATTCTTCACCCATCCACGGACCAACCCCGGCAAGCGTAGCTTAACCTGATGGATTGAACCGTGCCCGTGCGGCTGTTATTATTAAGCTTATTCATCAAGTAACTACTTACATACCTACGATCGAAAACCCCAAATAAAAAATCTTCAATATTTTTATTTTGTTTTAAGTATAATGTTTAATATACGTCTGCGCAGTTTCACTAACTAACTTAATTTAACCCCATATTATACTCCATTTGAAATAAGATTAGACATTTAAACAAACCTTTTTTACAGTCCGTTCAACCGATGTTGACTTCTATACCGGAGGCATAAGGATGGCATTAAAAGCAAAAAAGTGGTTACAATACCAACTGTTTACTGCAGCTGCCATTTGTCTTGCCACCAAAGAAAAGTAAAGTTTGAAAGTATTGTAAAAGCCAATTATTTTTTAAAGAGTAACCGTGGAGTTTCTTGCCGGCTCTTGTCTATAGGAAACTACCAATTGGAACCGTGCACCTAGCTTCTGACGTTTCATAAGTGCCCTTGTAGGTTTATGTGACATAATAAAATATTTTGAAATTTTAAACGCAATAGAAGTCAAAATCGGTTGAACGGACTGTAAATAAAAAAAGACATGTGTTAAATTCACACGTGGTAGAAGTGAAAGCTTCAAAAATTAAAAAAACAAAATTGCATGCGCACAAACACCTATTAACACACGTATAACGCTGAGGCCCAAGCAAACTCCCACTTTACATGGAGGGGGTACGAAGCAGAGCACAAAGAGAACCACGAACATAAGAAACACTGTATAATGCTTCCTATCTCATTTTTTCCCACGTTAAATCTTATGAATTTATGTGTCCGTCTCTTTTTACTGTCGCTTTTTCGTTTCATCGACTTTCAAATCACAACGATGCTAAAGAAGTTTTCACTTCAAAAAGGGTTTATTTAAATGTCTAATCTTATTTCAAATCGAGTACTTAGAGGTAATAGAAAAGGTCGAAGCCCTATTATCAGCAAGCTATAAAAACGAAGAATAAACCATTACAGATCATGCACCCTCTAACTTTCATTAATGACAACCCTCCAGTTACTGACCGAACATTTAACAGATGTGCAAGATATTATTATTCAGTACGATAAGTTGGCAAACTTGGGTCTCTCCCAGGGTGAAACGCTTAGCGGGTGCTAAAGCGGATAGCATAATCAGCCTATAATGTTCCCACTGTTGCGACACAGGTCTCCTCTATCAGTGAGAGGGAGTGGGCCGTAATCCACCACGCGAGCCCAGTATGGGTTGGTGGATGTCACATGTCGTCGAGATATCTAAGCATTAGGTATTAGCGAATCGGTGTTCTAACTTTAGTCATCACTTTGTGATTGGTGATACGTTTGTTTTTGCGCTAAGTGGGTAACTGCTTAAGGATGATTTCCACCAAACGGCTCGCATCGCATCGAATCGGAACGTATTTTACAATTTTTAAACGATATTAAATCGTGTAAACAGTACTTAAAGTTTATATTGCCAAGTCGCGCAAAGCAGCTTGACCGCGGGCGTCTTTCACGACACGCGATCGTAGCTGAAAGAATGCTGCGACGCGCGATCGGCTCCGTTCGTCTGTCCTCGTGTCCGATCGGATCCTTTCGGCTATTTTATGATTATTTTCTTCTTTTTCTAATGCAATAGCCAAGAATACTACGTCAACTTGAACAATTTAAAAAATTAGAACACGTCAACACGGTAGGAATGAAACTATTTGACTAGGCGCAGAAACGAATAGGTACGTTCGCAAGCGACGGTACGGAGCCGATCGTATGCGTCGACATCCTGCCGGACGCGATCGGCTATCGCCGCATCCGTTCGTATTCTTTTCGATTCGATGCGATGCGAGCCATTTTGTGGAAATTATTCTTTAATGTTTACCGATTACATTTAGATGTCGCATAAAGTTAGTGAAAACGGGCATGAGCGACCCAGCTAGCGAGCAATCATCTATTGTTTAACCCTTTGGAAACATATCTACCCTCTACTGCCCACACTCGCTATGTACTGCCCGCCACCGCGACCGCCACCGCCTAACCCCGCGTCCTATTTAAAAGCGATCGTCGCGCGTATACGCGATCGTCGCGTTCATGACTCATTTTTTGTTCGGAAAACCGGGAAATGCTCTCAGTCGGTGCGACCACAAACTGAAACTCAAAGCATTTATTTCAAATAAACCAATTACAGGCACTTTTGAATTGTCAAGGGGTCGGTCAGTCAGAAAGATAAAGCTAGTTGCCCATTCCGAAGCGTAGTAGGTACCTATGGAGAAGAACGGGCAAGAAACTCCACGGACACTCTTTATCAAAATATTGTTACAAAATATTGGTTACATCATTCATGTTGAAGACCACACGTTCTGGTTCACGAAACAAAAAGTGACATACGATCGCGTAATCGCGCAAAAATCGCTTTTAATTTGGACGCGGCCTTATTCACCACGCATTTCAGTAAGGACGAGGCCTTGAAGTACGAACCTAATCTGCACAAGGTGAGGAGCCACGAAATTCTCCTGAATAAATAACCGGCTCCAATACCCCTACCATAAATTGGATACGTTAATATTTGGCTCTTATTACTCTTCTCATTTCCCTCCCGATTTCAATCCGTTAATACTTAATTTCGAATGTGATTTTATTATGGTCCCATTTTTATTGGAATTGAATTGCTTTTTATTTTGAGTCTGTCGGGCTTTAGTTGAACCAAACGCTATTTACTTAATAGAATACTGATTCTATTAGTTGAATAGTGATTGGAGTTTACTAAGGTATGGAATGAATAGTCCAAAGAAATACACTATTGATTTTTATTGTAATTCTGAACCCAGATTTTTACATAAGAATAATAAAATAAACTAGAAAATAGAGATTGAATAAAATGAAAATGTAACAAGAGACGGTCTTGTTGCTGAAAAAATTCTATACAGTTTTAACAACAAAGGCTATTTGGATAAAAATACTTAGATTTTTTCCTTCTAAGTAAGACCAAGAAAGAAAACAACGCCTCTTAAAGCAAATCCGTAAATAAAGTACAGTATTTCTTTTTCTTAATGTCCCTCGGGAATCATCGCATTTCCAAATACAAACGAATGCTAATTTTCATGTCCATCAATTATTAGATTTATCGTGTATAATAATTTGAATTCAGAACTAAGTACTTTATTGTTGTTTTGTTTTGATTTCCGTGTGAACTATATAGAGCTGTAAAACTATTTTCCTATCTGTCGTACCTGCGACTTTAGCACCTTTCCTCCCATTTTTAAAATAAATTACATTAAGTGAAAAGAGTATTAATAACTCTATAAACTTCTAAGTCGATTGAGAGCGTCCGGTCTGCATCAAGTGCAAAGGGCAACTGATAGAAATCAGACGACTGACGAAACACGAAGTTTGCCGAGAGACATTAAGAAAATAGAAATACTGTAAGCCTCTTGAAACAAATTCGTAAATAAAATAACTGAATATACGAGTTATACAACCCGAGGTATTAAATATTCCAAGTTCCAATTACTTTTCGACTTCGAAACACAGAGCAAAACGCGGCATTCCCAAAATTCTAGGGCTGCCACACATAATATACATATCATCGCGATTGTATTCACTGAAGGGTTGGGCGGAGGTGTACCAATAGTACACCCACATTTCGCCAGTTATGTTTAAGTCCTATGTAAAAGGGGGCGAGCCTATGCCATCAACCGGGCACAAATCCAGACTCCGAGGTGCTACTGAGAAATTTCTGATAAAAAAACCCAATAACACTTTGCCCGACCTGTACCCTAATTGCGTAACTTATTTTCGTAAACAATTTTGCCTAATTTGTTTCATTTTGACAGTTCAACAACATTCATTGCGTTGTTAAGCAGATTTTTTTTCCAACTTATGAAGCAATGGATTAGCAATCTGTTTCAAATCGAAACAGATTGTGATTGTGTTGTATTACGCAATTAGGGTACAAGGCATCGAACCCAGGACTTCATGCTCAGCAGTAGCGCTTGCTATCACTAGACCATCGAGGCAGGCTACCATTACTAAGTGTAAATTAGGCGATTTCGATGAAAATGTGGGGTCAGTGAAATTACCAGAGGGGTGCGAGAATCCAATATTGGATTAACGATTTAAATGAACATTTTTATCGTCAAATCAATTTCGATTCTGTAAATAAGAGTGCTAATAAAATTAGAATTTGAGGCGCGTTTTGAAAATGTAGTACCTAATTATCGGGTGATTGAAATTTTATTGCATCTGTAGATTTAACAGTTAAGCCGGTCGTCCACCGCCAGCTAAACAAAGTTAGCTCGAATAGTTGAGCCAGTTACTAACTCAACTATGCAAGCTAACTGCTGGCAGTGGTTAATCGGCTTAAAGCTAAGATTTCAGTGAAGAAAACCAATTAAAACACCACTAACTGTTAAAGTTATCTTTCCTTTAGTAAGACGATAGACTTTCTTTTAGGCTTAGTGGACTGTAGATTTAATTACCATTTTCTATTTTGTTAAGTACCTGATACTTGTTGAAAGGCTTACACTGTCCTCCCATGCCTATTAACACTGTAATTTGAAAACATAGTGAAAGCCAATTATTTTTAAAAGAGCAACCGTGGAGTTTTTTGCCGGCTCTTCTCCATAGGAAAAGACCAATTGAAACCGTGTACCTAGCTTCTGACGTTTCATAAGTGCCCATGTTGGTTTATGTGAAATTAGCTTCTGTTCGTTACTTCGTCCGCGTAAAATTTCGGACCCCGATTCACAGCGTCGAATCTCATCGCCCACACTATTAATTACTTCGTTTTCGCTTAGCGTTCATTCTGTAATTTTTTTCGTTTTGCTCAGCTCCTAAGCATCGTAGCGTGATGATACATAGCCTATAACCTTGCTCAAGAATTGGGCTATACAATGCAAAAATATTTTTTTAAATCCGACTGGTAGTTCCGGAGATTACCGCACAAACAAAAAACTACCTTTATATAATAATAGTAGTATGGACAAAATATTTTGATTTTGACTTTTGATGATGGTAGACCACAGATTTAAAGTAATGGTAGGCTAAGCTAATGACGAATAAGCAATAGAAACTACAATTTTGAATAAGTCAAGAAATACTTTCCAAAATGAACACTAGTTTAATTCTCTCCTAATAATAACAAAAACGCAGACTATACGGGCTAGGGTCACAATCTATTCATTCCATATCAAACCTGTACCCTCATAGAAATGCGATTACCGACATAAAGAGGGATTAAAAACGCGACAACTATTTCGGTTATAATAGAGAAACCCGTCCTTTTCTATGGGAATGGGAGAGAAAGGGACAACGATAGGATTATCAAAATTTTTAGTAGCCAGATGGTACTTTTGTGATTTATTTTGAACTTATAATAACTTTATTTTTAAGCTATTGCATAGCTTTTATCGCGGGCTTTGAGCGCGGCGACCGAATCAAGAAATTCCGTAACGAAAATAAAACCTAACACCCCCCATTCCACCTACCATGTAATGACGGTTCCCATGACAACGTGATGTTGTCATGGGAACGTAATTTTTGTTTTATGTCATCACGTCATCATCCCAAGTGTAGCGTTGACAAATAGGAAGTATGGAGGTTACAAATGCTATGCAATATCTTTACCACGGCAGTCCGCGAGTGTCACACGTTTTTTTTTTTTTACCACTACTGGGAAGCTCTTGGCTTGCATCTCACCTGATGGTAAGTGATGATCAGGATGAAGGTGAAAGCGAGATTCACCAAGAATCCTCAACCAAAGAGGAACTGCTGTTATGGCGCAAGAGGAAATGCTGTTATGGCAACAGACTTAGATATGATGGTGGTTGCTAACCAGGCAGACTTAGAACAAGCTCTACCACCAACTAAATTGAACAGAAAAATATTCCCAGGACTTTTGGGTCTGAAACAGGTGGTCTAGCCACATCACAGAACACACAAAATATTGGGAAGGAGGATGATGCTGAATATTATAAGAATGAAGACGAAGAAATAAGTATGAATTATGATGAGAAATCATAAGACAAAAATAGGTTAAGTACTTGTAAATCTACTACTATCCATAAACCTGAAGGTAATCTTAAAGCTCTTGCCAGACACATCGTTAAGATACATATACTATATGGGCAAGTAGGTAATAATATATTATCCTCCCTGCATACATTATCCTAAACACATTTTGATGCTAATAAACCTTCAGGTAGAGTAAAAATAAGTGATTTTGAAGAATAAGAAGAGTTTAAGTCAGGACGAAACGAAAATTGTATACGCAATGTGAACAGTCAAAGATGAGAATTACTTATTCATGTTAGATTGAGTAAGATTTGTAAATTTTATGAATGATTTACGTTTATGAATAATACAAGATGGAATATTGCAATCTTACAAGATACCAAAGATTGGAGTGGCTTGTGGCTAAGTAACAACAGCTGCACGGGTCGATCGATCAGGTTAAGCTACACTTGCCGCAGTTGGTCTGTGGATGGGTGACCATCTTTATATACAAGACCCCTCCGTGCCTCGGAAAGCACGTTAAGCCGTTGGTCCCGGCTGTCATTTGTAGATCTTTGACAGTCGTTACGGGTAGTTAGAAGCCCAAAAAGTCTGACCAGCAGTCTTACTAAGGGGTATCGTGTTACCTAGTAACTAGGTTGTGGAGGTCAGATAGGCAGTCGCTTCATGTAAAATACTGGTATTCAGCTGCATCCGGTTAGACTGGAAGCCGACCCCAACATAGTTGGGAAAAGGCTAGACAGATGATGACAAGATACCAAAGATTAAGATTGTAATGACGATGATTGTATTGAAGTCCATATTTATTAATCAAGGATTGGAAAGTCAAAGAGGATATACTGCAAACAGAAAAATTCTAGTATTCAAAAACTGTCAAAACAAACGAAGTTCACTAAATAAAATAATACTAACATTTTATTTTCCTCACGAAGGGTTTCATATATTTTTGTAGCTGACAACCTTAGGGAAAAGACCGAAACAAACTGTGTTAAGAAAGAAAAGCAAGCTAAGCGTATAAATGTACTGGCGAAGTTACAGGGTTGCCATGTTAGAATATTCTGGAATCGTATGAATTCTTTGTGATTAATTCTTGAGACCTACATTTCATAGATTCTTCTAGTTTTAGTTTTCATTCTGTTCACCTAAAGTTTCACTTAGGTAGGCAATTACGGTTTAGTTTAAAAAAAATAAAAAACAAGATAATTTAGATACAAAATACCATAGATCAATCAATCTGCCTAGCCTTTTCCCAACTACGTTGGGGTCGGCTTCCAGTCTTACCGGGTGCAGCTGTATACCAGTATTTTACATGGAGCGACTGCCTATCTGACCTCCACAACCCAATAACTGGGTAATACGATACCCCTTGGTAAGACTGGTGTCAGAATTTCGGGCTTCTGACGACTGATATCGACTGTCATAGATCCACGAATGACAGCCGGGACCAACGGCTTAACGTGCTTTCCGAGGCACGGAGGAGTCTCGGTATGTAAAGATGGTCACCCATCCACAGACCAACCCTAGCAAGCGTAGCTTAACCTGGTAGATCGACCCGTGCGGCTGTTATTACTTAGCCACGAGCTCCTCCACAAAATACCATAGATATATATCATAAGATAAGTCTTTATTTCCCTTAAACATGGTATAAAGTTGTTAAAGTCTGGTTAGTTTAGTTGTTACAGTCATATTTTCATTCCCTATGTAAAAATTGAAGCCTCAAAAAGACTACACAAACTCGTCAAATGCATAAATCGTTTAACAAATTAATCCATCGCCTTTATCAGAACACAAATTCTCGTTTTTCCGCTCGAGTAAGGCAACACTGTAGTTAAAGCTTATTGCTTAGTCTACTGTTTTATTCAACGTTCGCGTTCCGACGGTGTATCCCTCGCCTAACAGCCGGGTAAAGGTAAAAACGGATTGTAAAAAATTTACCTTTTATAACCGTACACTACTTGCACTACCGTAACATAGGAAAAGTAGATAGAACATTGTTTTGTTGAGAATCCGCATTCTTTTGTTTCTGTTGGAAAAAGCAGTGGTCTTGAAAGTTGTTTAAAACTTTGTCTCTCTGTTTAATGTTGTCCAATCCTTTTATAGTTGTTCTGTGTAGAAAATAGAAATACTCCATCGTGGAGTGTAAGAGCGGTTTTGCACTACATCCGATCCGAATCCGAGAAATGTCTGTCCGAAGTAGCCATAGTACTATTTGAATGAACCAGGGATGTTATGGAAGTCGTTTTACCGGAACCGAAACCGGAATTTGAGGATTCAAATTAGATTGATCGGAACCGGAACCGGCGTAGAAGGCGAAAGTAGAAAAAAGATGTGTTATAGGAAGGCTTAATGAAACAATTGAATCATAATTCAGTCTCTTTAATAAGTCAAATGTTAGCGATAACATCCACAAACAAAACAATAAACTGAGACTTCGAGCGCGAGCGTGTATAAAATAATCTAAAATTACACTTGCGACGAGTTAAAACTTGTTTGTAAAAGCTCTAGTCATGTGCATCGCTGCGTTTCGAACTTCGGTATAACTCCGATTTAAAATCGGAACCGAAGTTGAAATCGGAGGTGTATAGTTAATCGGAAGTTCCGACCTTTCGGAACCGGAACTGATCAGCTCTGTAACATCCCTGGTATGAAGGGTTGTGCACTAGATCCGATTTTTGTCTGTCCGAATTTAGAACATTCCACATTCGGATTGAATTCGGATTCGGATCGGACGTAGTGCGAAACCGCTCTAAATGTGGTGCTGTGCCACAAAAAATGGTGCACTTAATATGGTGTCCAGAGTATCCTAACCGCCTCTGTGGTCTAATGGTTAGACTATCTGTCTCAGACCCCGGGACCTCTGGGTCTCAGTTCGATTCCCAGTGACGGGCAAAAATTTCTCTCGATCCCTTGGGAATATCAGGATAAAAGATATTCTACGTCCTTCTGCAGGTCATGGTCTACCCATGTGCCGAATTTCATCCAAATCCATTCAGCCGGTTTAGCTTGAAAGCGTAACAACCACACAAACTCTCTTTCGAATTTATAATGGTCAGAATAAGATAGGAAGGAGGATTGAAGAAAGGGAGAAATGTAAAAGAAAAAATATCTAAGATCGTTGGCAGTAAAAAATAAGCTAATACGGCTAATGGAAGCTCTCACATTAACTAGATAAACTAATGAACTTTATCTAGTAGCAGTTGACCTACTGAAAGCAAACACACTACATACACCAATACAAATAAAATATCATAAAGGTGTAACAACACTATATGATTAGGGTCATCACATCTATACAAGTCTCATTACGATCTCTGATTACTGTGACACAATAGCCTTAAGGACCAGCCGCATTCCAAATTGAAAAGGAGTCCACGTTATCACTAACGATGACCAACCAGCATAAAGAGCTCCCTAATTTGTCCTTAATTAAACAAAAGCACATCAATACAAGGGTCTAATGTGACTGGACGCTTTAAATCGACCAATAGGGGCCAGAAAGGTCCACATTAAATTGTGATTGATTGTAGTGTGTGGCCGATTTCGGACGCGAGGCCATATTGATTGTACCCTGATAAATACGCATTAGGTTTATTAAAAAAATATGATGTGTTTTTGAGAATTAGTTACGCAATGAGTTGTTGTGAGATTTATTCCGCGTTCACTGTGAGAAATTATGTTTGTGTTACTTCAAACCTTCTCATATGAGATTTTTAATGATATTCGGTAAAACGTAGTAGTTTATATTAGTCAGTAGGTAAAATTGGTTAAAAATCAGCTTGTGACGTCTTATTTTATATTCAGACTTTGAAAGGAGCTGTCAAAATGATCTCGTCATTCGAATTTCTAAATTATACAAAACTATATAGCCCTGCAGTTTCACCCAAATAAGTCTCGATCCCGTGGGAATAATGGGTTAAAAAATATTCTAAGTCCTAAACCAAGTCATGGTCTACCCTCATGCCAAATTTCATCTAAATCTGTTCAGCCGTTTTAGCGTGAAGCAAACAAACAAAGAAACTCGCTTTCATATTTATAATTATTAGTCGCAGGAGACATCAAATGGACACCTCAGATAAGAATCTTATATAAATACAGGCCTGAAATTAAAAAATCCACTAAGTACTCTCTTGCCACGTTATCATATTCTCATACAAAAAAAAAAATCCTGGACGACACAGTTTTGGGAATCTTTTATCATCCCTTTTCGTCTATTCAGAAATATTTTGAGATAACAGCCGCCTCGTTAGGTAACCTACAGCCGATAATCTTCATTACAGAGAAATAGATGAAGCAGTTAGACCGTCCTGCAAGATACGGCGTTCCCTAAGGACGGCACTGTCAGCTATATTTTCACGTAAGAAACGGGAATGTGCTTAATTCGACGGCAAATGGGAACACAACACGTCTGGAGGTTGCCTTAACAACACTGAACTAAGTGAGACGATATTAACAGCTAAGAAAGGTGGATTATTTTGACAGGAAGATTGGTATTTGTGGCCAATCGGCTATTGTTTTTCGTAATACAAAATAAATCGACGATGAATGAGGATTTATATTTCCAGCTAAGTAAATAAATCGGTTGAGTTTCTGAACAATAAAACATAGTTTTATTATCGTTCCAGTGAAGCATAACGATTCAAGAATAACATGCAAACATTATGCATCACTGATTGTAGACCGCATTGTTTTCCCACATAAATTGTAATCAGTATTAATGTTGCTATCCAACGTGGCAATGCTGCCAGCCTTTGGGCACCTTTGCCATTCGTGGCGATGCGGATGAATTTTTTTATACACTTGTGCATAATATAGTAGTTAATGAAACTGTTGCATAATGAGGGGTATTAAAACATGAGTGTGTGTTTAAAAACCGAGCCGTAGGCGAGGTTTTTAATAGTATCACACGAATGTTTTAATACCTAGTTATGTGCAGTTTCATACACTACTTTATCTACTCTCAAACATTGGGATTGAAACAAATACTAAATAAAAAATCAAAGTTGAAGATCAAGAATAAATGTAAAAATCCCACGAAATTCAGTAAGTACTACAAAACAAATGAATGTCGCCTGCACCAGCACATCACCGCACATGCGCTACAGCGGGTGCTGCTGTCCCCCGCCAAAAGTTGATGGAAACTCTTTGGTGATATTAACTTCTTGGATTATTTTGTTAGAGAAAAAGTGTTATAATATGATTCTATTTTTAAATTTCGGTATTCTGTTTATAAAGTATGTCAATATAAACTCATTTTGAAGTTCATAATTCGAATATTACGCTGAGAGTAGATAAAATATATTTTAGTGTTGGCTTGTATTTAAGACTTTTCAAAATAAATGAGAAATTCATCACAATAAACTGTATTAATTAATGTTTACAGAACCCATTTTAAAACTAATAATCTAAAAAGAAATGAATTAAATTTTAATGGGATAAACCCATAAACGCGTCAGGGCGTGAAAAAGTCTTTCCTTAGGGCATTTTCGACCCTCATTATTCGTCTGTCCCTCTGGCATAATGGTTGCTATCTCAATATTGCTTTTTTGAATATTGCATTTTACTCTGCTGTCTCTTTTGAATATTTGATTTCAACATCGGCTGTAGGGTTCGCGGCGAACTAAATATTAAAATAATATGGCATCATTGGTCGGTATCAATTGGCAAACCGAGTGTTTAAAGTTTTGCAAATATGAAACCAGGGCTAAATAAAAAGGTTTATAAATAAGGAATGTTTTGTTTTGCCAACATAAAAGCGCGTGAATACACATAACATGTATTCTGTAAAACTACAATAAATAAAAAAAACAAAACCGTTGGATTATTTTACACAAATTCCTTTTTCACAAAATGTACAAAACTGGCCAAAAATACTGAACATCTCTTTGCAAAAACAAAAAAAAAAAACAATTTTACCAAGTAAAACTTGGGAACAAACAGATTTTAACAGGAGTATCCTTTAGCGAAACTCTTGGGACCCTCGAGAGGCTTTTAAACAATATTTATCTGATGCAAGGGTTTGATAATGGTCATTAGGCGTCGTTGGCGGTAGAAAATACACTTGCATCGTAATGGAATGAGGCTGACACAGCCCTAAAAGTGCTTAAACGGGGGAAACGAGAGTAAACGTGGCCCTTACTGAGTGAATTACTGACAAGTGACAACCAATTGCTGAGCACAAGGACGGCAATAAACATTATACTTAAGGGAGTCGTCGATTTTTTTATCTACTACTGTGAACGACTACCTAATATCTATTAATGACACTAATGCTGATTGTTAAAAGTACGATAGAAACAAATAGGTGTAATTTTGTTTGGTTCGGTTTTCTGCAATCACATGTAAAAAAAAAAAACAGTGACACTCCGGGAGTGCCGATAAAAGAGACAACATGATTTTTTTTTTTTACAAAATCCGTGGCTCTCGAGTATCACGATATTCACGGTGGTGCTCTCTCACTAGACACTTAAACTAAACGTTTTCATACACATAAAAAACCACCAGGGAATTCTAGTATCAAATAAACACAGCTCTCAAGGTTCCAGCTTTTGTTACATTATTTTCTGTATTCTAAATACCGGAGCAACCTCTCTACTAAATAAATTCTTTTGTAGGCAGTTTGTAACATATGTACAGCTAGAAAGGAATGTTTTACAGATTAGAGGAACTTGGACGGGCATAGCCGAACCCACAGTATAGCCGCAAATGGAAAAAGTTTCAGTACCTCCACAGTCACACACATTGGAATATCCCTAAAGTTTTAGAAAAACCCTACATAACCAACAGGTAACGGTATTTAGGACATTTAAATAGGTAGTAAATTATTCATAATGTGTTTCCAGAGAAAGAATTACACATATACGTAGCCACGCCAATTTAACCTTAATTCCTTGTCAAATCTCAAAATTAATAGGAATAAATCGAGTCCATATAGGCTGGTAATGATTGTAATGTTAGTAAATGGTAAAAAAACAGTGGCACTCCGGGAGTGCCGCCAGAAGTGAAAACTTGAACAAGATTGCCTTGGTGGAAGAAAATACTTGTATAGAATATTGGTCCGTAACCTTATCTAAATAAAGAGCACAATCGCGTTTCCAAAAAAAAACTTCCAAAACCTTGAAAGTAAAAGTACTTACATAGAACATTGATTCGTAACGTAATATAAATAAATAGCACAATCGCGTTTACAAAAATGAGGTGTCGGTAGCGGTGTCGCGAGTTCAATTGTTTTTCCCATCTCAAAAATGCCCAACGCGCCTCAAAAATTGAAAGCATTTCCATGGTCAGAAAAAATACCTTTGATAAAGACCCATATCGTTTTTTCATTTGGTTTTCATTGGTTCAGACCTTTAAAGGTCTAGACAGAAAAAGACGACACATAACAGCCAGGTGTCCCTTTATGTACTGTTTGTTTGCCGTAGGGGAACTGCGGGTCATTCCTTTGGGTAAACTGTTAACTAAGGAAGGTTACTACGTATAATGTGCAGTTGATAAACAAGAAGTCTGAGACTATAAGGTTTATAGAAACCCGACCGCTCGTCAAAATGAAAATCATTTTTATTACTTATATACCCACATGGGCACTTATGAAACGTCAGAAGCTAGGTGCACGGTTTTAATTGGTCGTTTCCTATGGAGAAGAGCCGGCAAGAAACTTCACGGTTACTCTTTTAAAAATAATTTACAATGTTTTCAAATTACCGTGTTTATAGGTATGGGAGGACAGTGTAGGCCTATCAACAAGTACCAGGTAGGTACTTAATAAAATAGAAAATGGTCTATAAATCTACAAACGGTAAAAGTCTATGGTAGACCAGCTCTCAAGGTCAAAGTGTCCACCGATAGACATGCGGTAAACTCTACTTACTATCTAAGTATATATTCAGAGGTGGTGAAACAAGCAATAATATTTTTCAAAATTCAGTATATTGAGCGACATTGGAGTCTTTGAAAACTGTATCAGGATGAAAATAGACATTCAAGTTTTACTTAAACCTCAGAAAGCATAATGTGGGATGCTCTCCAGCTAGGTGGACCAACGACCTTAAAAAGGTGGTTGGGAAAGACTGGATGCTGAAGACGGAGGACCGAGTGTTGTGGCGCAGCTTGGGAGAGGCCTTGGATCCAGAAGTGGATTTCGATAGACTCAGTTGATTAATTGATTGTAGATTTCGTCCTACAACAGATAAACGGCCAGCTTAACCACTACAATACAACACCTAGCTATACTGGTTTAGATACAGTACAGGAGATCTACTCCATAAGCGTGAAATCCGTAGTTCCGACCGAAGTTACGGGCGATTACTACTCCGTATCACCTACGGACATATGATTGGTTTGGAGCCCGACCTAAGAATGAATGACATCACGATTTGACAGCTGTCCGTGCTCCCGATGTGTATTTGGCCGTCCGTAAAAGTTAATTAATCAGGTGTAGGATTCATTCCGAATTATACTTTTGGACGGGCCCGTATCTTCGTGACGGGCTTAAAGAGTAGGCTTCCTGTTTAGCCAAGGCCAATTCAATGCTATCTTTTCTGAATCTCCCTTAACTGTTGTATAGAAGATAAGGTTCGAAACCTTGAAAGTTTTCTTTCCTTCCTAGATAAACAAGGAAACAACTTTACTTTTTGATTTAGCAACAACTTCGAGCGTAATCATTTGGAGAACTCATTTAGATCTGAAGTTCGGCTCAATCAAGGTATATTTGATTATTGTTTATTTACAGAGTACTTTAATTATTTAAGAGGCTGACAACAGCTAAAGCGCGGTCACAATGCTGGTAATTTATTGCAAAATATGAAGCAAATATCTATTTACAAAAGATCATATTAATATACATGCAATTAATCTGACAAAAATCAGAATGATTGCATGTATATTAATATGATTTTTAATCGATAAAATAATTTTTTTGAGGTATCTTCGTAATTGTTTTGTATCCTATCAAATTAATTGTATTATGTTTTCAACACACTATCTAACCAGCATATTATATCTTGTAGAATATCATATATTTTTCTGATTTTGTTTACTGCAGTGGATTATACTATACTTTTAGGCTTTATAAAACTTGCGTAAGATACATAATTGGTTGACAAGTTAGCACAGTTATTTTATAATTTTCAAACAGCCTCCCAAAACCTGTGTCTTGTGAAGCATGCTTTTGTACGTTTTTTTCCAAAAATAGTTAAGTGTCTTTAGTAGTTTCTAGTTCATCGCACTCGCAAAAACTTCATAACCAAAACCCCTTGTCAATATTTTTAACCAGGTCCAAGAAAAACATGTCGGCTTTGTAAATATTTACACATGTCAACCTGAAGGTTTTATTACTCGATGCAGACATAGCATGGAGGTAATATATGTCCTGCCCTGGCCCACCTAGCTTAGCTAGCTAATATAAACAATGGCCCATCCCCCGATAATGCGTGACGGCTATATTACCGGGAAACCAGGTGATGTCCTGTATTTTTCATTTATGTTTTTGGGACACGGCCAAAATTTGGAGAAATTAGTTTGCTCGGATGAAATATCACCGGTTTGTAGTAGAGATGCAACGAATAGTGATTTGGCCGAATACTGAATATTCGGCGGTGGTCTCAGCCGAATACCGAATATTCGGCCGCCGAATATTCGGCGGGAGATCCAGTACACTTCACGCAAACAAGTTACGACACGTTTTGGTGCAGTGCGTGCGGCGGTGACGAGGCGGGGAGTATTTGGCTCAGTAGCCGGCAAGTCGTGTCACAACTTGCTGTATTTTATGATATCGCAAAATAATGTATATTCTCTAAAATGGCTTCGCTTTGACAGCAAATATTATTTGTTAAAAAATACCTGTCGTCACCGTGCAGTAGTGCTTATAGTGAGAGACTATTCTCAGAAGCAGGTATTGTGTATGAAGAAAAGCGCAATCGTCTCTTACCAACAAATGCTGAAAAACTTGTTTTTGTAACCGACTTCCAAAAGGAGGAGGTTCTCAATTCGACTGTATGTTGTTTTTTTTTTTTGTATGTTTGTTACGCGATTACTCCGTCAATTATGAATTGATTTTGAGGATTCTTTTTTGTTTGGTAGATCATACTTCAGAGGTGGTCCCATATAAATTTTATTAACTTTACTTGGGTAGTTTTTGAGTTAGCTTCAATAATACGTATTTTTACCTCGCTTAGTATGTGGATGATATTATGATAACTTCCTGTCACTGTTATTTACATAGCAGGTAGTGGTATTCGAATTTGTGTGGGGTAGGTATCACAACTAAAAAGTGAAAAATAAAAACTTTTTACAAAAAAAAACAACCGACTTCAAAAAAAACACTACAAAGTGAAAAATAACTTTAATTTCGGAAGTCGGTGACAAAGAACGAAAATTCAAAACCAAAGACACCGACTTCCGAAATTAAAGTTATTTTTCACTTTGTAGTGTTTTTTTTAAGTCGGTTGTTTTTTTTTTGTAAAAAGTTTTTCTTCATCACAATTTGCCTTTAATTAATTTTTAAATATTAAAAAAACATCAATACTCTTGTTTTCACAATTAATGATTATTTGATAAATAAATGTTTTGATTAAATTGCTTTTTTATTTCCTTTTATAAGATATTCGGTATTCGGCCGAATAGTAAGTAGTATTCGGCCGAATACCGAATACTGGAAAAAATGGCCGAATAGGCCGAATACCGAATAGTTGCCGAATATTCGTTGCATCTCTAGTTTGTAGGAGTTCGATGGATAAACGTGTAGTTCTGAATTCGATATTAGGTTAGAGTGAGCAATTGTTTTTTTTATTGCCTTGTACTTTAGGGATCGTCTTCTTCTTTTCGTATTGTTAGTGACTAACCTGGTGTCAGAGTTTTAAAGCTGCTCATGGGCCTCTGACTTGTCTTCACATGCCGTCGAGAAATATCTCTCAGGCACGCCGGTTTCCTCACGATGTTTTCCTTCACCGTTTTTGAAGCTAGTGATAATAATACAATATACGCACATGAATCCATGAATCCCAAAAGTCAGAGGTGCGTGCCTTGGGTTCAAACTTGAGTCCTATGACTTGGCAGTCCGACGGTCACACCTCTAGGCTATCACTGCACCCTGGATCGTGAGTCTACTGCAAAGGTTTTTGTGTGTGACCCTAGCTATAATTATGTACCTTCTCAAGAATTTGTCCGTCTGTCTCTTGTAGATGATATAATTATTCTCCATTTTATCATCCACTACGGGTAAGCTCTTGGCCTGCATCTCACCTGATAGTAAGTTATGATCAAGCCGAAGGTGGAAGCGAGCTTCACCTGGAATCCTCAACCACAGAGGAACTAGCCACCTCCAACTGCCGAAACGCAACAATGCTGTCAACATTGTTGTTATGGCGTCAGACTTAGATAAGATGGCGGTAGCTATCGAGTGTGACTTAGAACAAACCCTACCACCAACCAAACCGAGCTGAAAATTTTGCCCAACTGGGAATCGAATCTGGGACTTCTGGGTCAAAGACAGGTGGTCTAACCAATAGACCATAGCGGTTAAAAGTCACTGAAATAATATTAAAAAAAACACTGTATAGGTATAGTGTTTTATTTCCCCTTTTTCCGCAGCGCCAAGAAAACCCATAACAGAAGTACAGACGCCAGCACATCAAGCTACTACAATCTGTCAAATTTATTTAATAGATTTTCAACATTATCGCTGAAGCATAAGGTTCAAAGTTGATTGGGAAAATTTGAGAGTTTCGGGTAGCTTGATCTGCTGGCGTCTGTACTTTTATTTTTGTAGGCGAGTTTTCAATCGTTTAAAACGATTTATTTGGGGTTTAAAACCGCAACATTTGATTTAAAACGTTTTAAATCGTTTGTTTTACATCTATAGACTTGTCACACCACGTGGATGACTTGCGCAGTAGACGATTTATAGGTTTCTTTAGCGGAACGAGTTCTGAGCCGGGGCGGCGAAACAGCGCGGGTGGCGCGGTCATAGGATCATTTCTATAATAAGCTCTTCTTGAGACTGTCACTGATTGATACATGACTGATTTCTACGCAGAAAAGTAGGTAAGGTGTCATTGGCTCTACAGCTCGATAAGGTACTTCGTAGTGCATACGCCTATCATAATTAATTCATAACTACCCAATCAGCTGGACTTCATTAAATTAGAACTGCGACCTGGACTTATAAATGCATTAGGAATATAGGTCACGGTGCAGCGCCAGCAATCATGCAGAAGTTATTGCATCGTTCCTCCACTTTTAGCCCACGTTCGCACGGACGTAAAAATATCGCGGCGGGATTTTATCGCTCACTTGATTTTCAACTCTCGGTGTTAAGCCGAGCGTTGAGAATTCAACGGAGTGCATCCCAGCGCGTCAAAAAAACACATGTTGAATTTTCGACCCTCGGTGCTAAGAAGAGCGAGGAGAGAGAGAGGAGTTCGTGGCTAAGTACTAACAGCCACACGTCAAAGTCAAAGTAAAATCATTTATTTCAAATAGGCCCATGTATGGCACTTTTGAACGTCAAAAATTACAAAATAATAAAATTGATTCTAGTCACGGGTCCATCGATCAGGTTAAGCTACGCTTGCCGGGGTTGATCTGTAAATGGGTGACCATTTCTACATACCGAGACTCCTCCGTGCCTCGGAAAGCACGTTAAGCTGTTGGTCCCGGCTGTCATTCGTGAATCTTTGACAGTCGTTACGGGTCGTCAGAAGCCCGAAAGTCTGACAACTAGTCTTACCAAGGGGTATCGTATTACCTAGTTACTGGGTTGTGGAGGTCAGATATTCAGTCGCTCCATGTAAAATACTGATATTCAGCTCCATCTGGTTAGACTGGAAGCTATAGTTGGGAAAAGGCTAGGCAGATTGGTGCTAAGCAAAGCATTGAAAATCCAGTTTGCAAAAAAAATCCCGCTGCGATATTTTTACGTCCGTGCGAACGTAGGCTTATGGACTCAAGTTTACTACAGTTTTCTAGTTATTATTAAAATTAATGGTGGTGGACGTTTATGTTTACTGAAATGAGAATTTTATTGTTCACCCATAAAATGATAGTAGTTCCCTAATTGCACTAAATTGCCACTGGACTACCGTTCGTATTCATGACTGGTGATACAGCAAACATGATAGCAATGGGTTATCAAAAATAAATAATACAAGGTGTTGGATCCTGTTCCTGATGCCGATGAGCCACTAAGTTTTATATTTTTTTTAAATATGATTTTTATAAAAATATTTTAAAATGTAATTAATATGTATAAAAATGTAACAAAGATGTTATTTAGATATTTAGTTCTGTTTACGTTTAGTTTTTATATTTTTTAATTCTGCTTGAGTATAGTTCTCGATGTTTTTGGTTGGTATAGCGTGTGCTAGCGGACATATGGCCAATAATTTATCATTTAAATTATGTTTTGTGTTGCATAATGTAAGTCATTTTGCATACTATTGTATAGAATTATTTTTTTTCTAACTTGAACAGACAGCTGTGCTGCTGGGGAGTTTGTTGCGCCACTTCTTCTTCCCAGCTAAAGGCACTAGGAATTGGTGAAGGGTGGGCGTTTTGGGGGACTGTCTTATGTAATTTTGACGTTCGAAAAGTGCTGATTCTCAGCCTAGTTTGAATGAATAACTTATGAATTTTATGAATTTTGAATTGAATTACTTACCTGAAAACTCGAAAAGGGTTCATTGAACTCATCATAAAGCCTCGTGCAGACTTGCGCTACGCGACACCGGTAATTGTTCTACCGTGAAGTTTTTAAGAAATTGTTTTGTTAGAGTAGCGTCGCGCCAGTCTGAACGAGGCTTTAATTGTTGGTGTAATTGGTGTATTCTTGTTCGAAAATAATAAAATAAAATAAATTCCCTGTCAAAATAAATTCCTTTCCTTCCAATGAACACTTTTACTATAGAACAATCCGAGAATTCGCGAAAAAAAATTGAAAAAAAAATCATGTCTGCTTTTTGTTCCTTAAGAACAAATTTCATAATTTTGGAAAAGTTTTTATGGAACAAATCTAACTTAGAGAGATGTATTCATGATTCCAATGATTATAATTCTATAAATACATATCTGTTAAAGTCGCGCATAATAATAATATTATGATCAAGGAAACAACCTGACACTGACCTGCAAATTGCAAAAAACGTAAGAAAATTTGAATTTCGTGGGCTACATTGCGGATTCACCTAAACCAGTTGCTCGCAGATGGACTGTGGTTTACCAATTACCTAGAACTTACTGACTTTCACACCCAGACAGATCCGTTGGTGCTACTTTGTCCTACTTTGATGATCATCAACCAACTCACATCCAGCTGCTTACCTGTAAAAAAAAGAAAAAGTTGTTGGTAAATAATGCCTATTTTACATAGAATTTTCGTGTAAAACTACGGTTTCTTAGAAACGGCGGTAGCCGCCACATAACGGTGACATCGACGCACGGCCGTCAAGAAAATTATGGCACCAGAGTTTGACCGTACGGTTTAAAAAAAACGCTCTTTAGGAAAATACACCAACTTACTTTTCGCACCCTTAGTAATATAAGGGCACAACTCGAAATATTGAGGTCTTGAGTTTTTGTGTTAGATGGGCTCAATATCAACTGTTCTACCGTTCTTGGCTTTCACAGAAAGAGAAAAAAGACAATATTAAAGCGAATTCTGTAATTGTGTCTCTTTCACACCACCCTTTCCGTGGTAGAACAGTTGATATCAGCCCATCTAACACAAAAACGCAAAACCTCAATATTTCGAGTTGTTCCCTTATATTACTAAAGGTGCGTTTTGTATATAACGTTTCAGTGACGTCAATCGACGGTAAATTGCGGACGCTATCTGGCGGCCACCGCAGTCTTAGAAAACTCTAGTTTTAGTAAGTAATAGCGGACGTCACGCGGTTTCACCCGCATAAGTCTCGATCCCGTGGGAAAAAAAAGTATCCTATGTTCTTTTCCAGGGCATCATCTATATATGTGCCAAATTTCATCCAAATCCGTTCAGCCGTTTTAGCGTGAAGGCGTAATAAACAAACTTACTTTCGCATTTATAATATTAAGGATTATATAGTACCTATAGATTACGAGAATTAAAACAAATAAAGCGTTGAACAGCACTCCGTCTTATCCCGTTTTATCAGTCGAGGTTAGTATTGTAACTTTAAACGTAGTTCATTGTTTTTCAGACGCTTATAACTTGAGCTAAATAAACAAAGCTTGGAACACTAGACTTTTGTTGGCAGATATGAGGATTACGTTGCGTGAATTCTTAAAAAGTTTCCTTGTAAATTATGTTATGAATTTGCAGATATGAAGCTGTATAGCCTAAATGTTAAATAATTTTATTTCTGTAAGTAGGTTTGTGCAAACACTTTTAAACGTTAATCATATTTAAAAAACTAGATGAGGTTTGGAGTAGGTGATTGTTATTTTTTATTTCTTTCCTTTTTCTATTTCTTTCCTTTTAAGCTTTTGCATAGCTTTTATCGCGGGCTTCGAGCGCGGCGACCGAATCAAGAAATTCCGTAACGAAAAAAACCTAACACTCCCCACTCCGCCTACCATGTAATGACGGTTCCCGTGACAACGTGATGTTGTCATGGGAACGTAATTTTTGTTTTATGTCATCACGTCATCATCCCAAGTGTAGCGTTGACAAATAGGAAGTATGGAGGTTACAAATGCTATGCAATAGTTTTACCGCGGCAGTCCCCGAGTGCCACACGTTTTTTTTTTTTTTACTTGTGTTATAATTATGTTGTGTTTTGTGCCTTTTTGTCTGTGCTAAATAAATGTATTTTGTTTTTTGTTCTTTAGGTTGGCATTTTCTAACCAACTATTCTGAGAATAAAGGCTGAAACAAACGCAGAGGTCAGTCTCTTTTTCAAAGTTCAGACATAATCTTAGTGAGATCAGGTAACCCTTAAATAAACTTCTAACCATTCTCGCGTCAAATGAACCAGGTGCAATTTAATTGCCTGTGGCATACCTTGAAGCAGCGATAAAAATTGCACAGTCATAGTGTTTAGACGATGCAAGTCTTGCTTCAATTTTATTGTTTGCCACTGGCAAGAAACTTGCATCGTATAAATGGGGCTTTAGTGCCCAAAAAAATGTCCTGCGGCATCATTATAAATAACAGGCAACATTTTTCTTGTACGAGTTTTTCAGATTGATAATCGGAAAGGTTCATTCTGAAAAACTCGTGCGAGTAAAATTAAAGTTAAGTTACCGTAGGATTTTTTTAAACAGGTTTTGACACAAACGTCACCCGTTACCAGCCTAATAAGTCGTGTTATTGACTGCTCCGTTCACTCGGTGCAAGTTTATTGCCTGTGGCATACTTACCATAAGATTGAAGCAACAATTGACTAGCACCATCTAAACAACACGTAAAATTGGTGCACGATACGGGCAAGTTGCTGTTAAAAACTGGTATAGGTGTAAACAGCACGTTTAATAAAATCGCATTCCATTCTGGCATGACATTGTTCTGTCGTCCAAGCATGAGTGCAGAAACGAACGAAAATAGTAAAAAATAATAATTGAGAAGACGTTTAATTTGACGGGGTCCGCTAGGGACAATGCCTGCCGGGGGTTCGAAGAAAACCGATAAGGAAATCGTGACCCCCGGCAACAGGGCAACCGAAGGAACACGGGTGGGTTTTAGTCAGCAAGAGTCTGACACGCCCTCCCGCTCCGCCCAGAGCGGGAGAAGTTATTTAATAATCTCTGACACAAAAAAAAAAAAAAGACGTTTAATTAAATTTTATTAAATATTTTGGTAGCGCACGTACGGGCCATATTGAAACAATTATGTATGTGCAACTCTGTGTTTTAGACTAAGCGAAACCTGCATGCAATAATTGCCTGGGTGTAAACAAAAGTCGCATGCAATTATGGAATGGCAAAACTTGAATTCAATTATTGTATGCCATTTTATGGAAATCGCACGCGTCTAAACACTTGCATGCAATTCTTGAACCGCAATAATTTAACGTGCTTTATGGCATGCGATTATTGCTCTTGAACGTTCCAGAAACTTGCATCGTGTAAATGGGGCTTCAGGAATGAAATAATTGATCGTGGCTTTGTATCTCAATATGGCTGTAATTAAAATTGTAGCACGAGAGTGAGAGGTCACATGTATGGATACCTTCATAAGGTATCCGTTCTCATTGTCCTGATACGGTAAAGAGGTTGACTAAGATTAATAGTTCTAAGGTATCATTAATATTTGCAATCACGTAGTCATTAGTACGATCAGAAAGAAAAATTGTTTATTCTGCTCAAACAAAACGCACATTACAATACAAAAAAAAGACATGAAATACTCACATACAAAGTTGTCAAAAGCCTCTTATTCAACAAATAAAAGTTTAAAGTTTATCAGCCACAAACTTTTACACATTAAGTATCTAAATTGACACAAAAGTATTCGATACCTACATTGTATATCAGCTTTTTATATAATAATAGCTAAGAGTTAATATTCTTTTAATTTTACTTCTGTTCCGATTTTAATTACCTAGACATTTAGCACAATAATTCAGATAAAAAAAAAGGAATTGTTTTCCGACCCCGACCTTTGTCACTGCCTGTACCTATAGTTACTCAATTAAATGGGAAAATTTGGTACCTAAATAATGTTAGGAAAACACTCTTGATTCCCTGTTTCATTCGTTCTTAGGCATTTTAGCGCTCGTTCATAAAATTATATTTTTGTTCGACTTGGCGGGGGCACTGTCGTGCCCTCAGATATGCTGTTAATAAGTTAATATTGACTAAGTTCTGTTCTCTATTAGATAGTCATATTACGAAAAATAAAATCTGCTTAATCCTCCTTTAATGAAGATGATAGGAAAAGTATCAGAAAGAGAGTAGGTACAGGTGAAATACAAAAAATAAGCATGGTGATTTTGGCCATCCTTCTTACATCTGTTCTATAATAAACCTTGGTTCAGAAAGACACGTTGGTACAAGGTGTTTTCGAAATAACTGAAAACCTCTAAAAGGGGTCTTTGAATTCTTCATTACGAACAATTTATATTATGGGGCCAACCCTGAAATCGCAAAGAAAATTACTTGTTCCCGACATTTTGTCGAGAAAATGAACATTAATGTATGGACTATCGCAGATTTTTTTTTGTGTAAAAACGTTGGTTTTAAGATTGTACGTTAGACGCTGAAGGACATCATCATCTGCCCAGCTTTTCCCAACTACGTTAGGGTCAGCTTCCAGTCTAACCGGATGCAGCTGAATACCAGTATTTTACATGGAGCAACTGCCTATCTGCCCTCCACAAACCAGTTTCTCGGTAATACGTTCCTCTTGGTAAGACTGATTATCAGACTTTCGGGCTTCTGACGACCCGTAACCAGCCCCGGATCTAGGGGAGGGCAAGCCGGGGCCCGTGCCACGGGTGCCAACTTCAGGGGGCGACAAATTCAAGCAGACAAGTGCACCACCCAGCACACAGCAACTTTGCAGCACATTTATAATTTTTTTTTTTTTCTTTTTACAACAGTTTTGGCGCCCCTGTTGAATTGGCGCATTATCGATCGATACAATTTGATTAATATGTTGCTACCAAAATTTCACAGAGGCTAACTTAGCGCATCCCCATAAAAGATTGACGGGGGGCGGCAGACGGCAGTTTTTGCCCCGCCTCAAAAAACTTCTAGATCCGGGGCTGTCCGTAACGGCTGTCAAAGATCCACGAAAGACACAATTGACGCTAAACGAAAATAACATTAAAAGCCTTTCACCAAATTGCTAACATTGAATAGCATAGATTATAGTCACTGTGACAGATTTCACTTTTTATCTCAAAAACTATGGGCCAGAAAAGTCAGCGATATCTATGAATCATCGCGGTTCGTTGTTTTGTATAAATTTTAATGCATTCGTACTGTTTCATGCTGCATTATCATATTTGAAACATTTATTTTCGTATTGTTTGTTACATCAAAATAGTGTATCTACATCCATGCTATAAAACCTCTATAAAAGTTTCTGAAACAGTTAGCTTATTGCCAACATTAAAACAGCCAGTGTCATAGTAACCATAATATCATCCAAATGAGTGTTATAATGTTGTACCAAATTTCATTATGCAACTCGAACTTCAAAAAAAGAACATTGTCATGCACGCGCCTTTCACTACCACAGCGCCGTAATTTAAAAAAAAAACTTATAGGTTATTCGAATTCACGTCGTATCCCGTCATTTTTGTTCGATAATAATATTGAAATTTTTGTTACTTTGTTGTTTACAAAAATGAGTAATACAAGCTGTCTAACACACCACCAGATATTTCTAATGCAGCAAAGGACATTTCTAACCAATTATTAACAGAAAATTAGAGAAAACAATATTGTACAACACCCTTTTTTTTTTTTGGGTGGGAAATCATCAAATAACTTCTCCCGCTCTGGGCGGAGCGGGAGGGCGTGTCAGACTCTTACTGACTAAAACCCACCCGTGTTCCTTCAGTTACCGTGTTGCCAGGGGGCCACGATGTCCCTATCGGTTTTCTTCAGTCTGGGCCGGACGCGAGAGATCACCGCCGCCGATCGCTTCCACGAGGACACGGCGATGCTCTGCCCAAGCCGGGCAGACCTCCACCGTATGCTCCACCGTGTCCTCCGGGCGATCCACACAGTGATGACACCCGGGCGTTTCCTCCCGCTTTATCCTGAACAGGTACCTCCCGAAACAGCCGTGTCCGGTGAGCACCTGTGTCAGGCGGAAGGTGAGGACGCCGTGGCGCCTCTCTAGCCACTCCTCAAAGAGGGGTCTTATCGCCGCAATTGTGGCGTGCCCAGCGCTGGGTTGCGACAATCGCACTCTCCATTCCGCTATGAGATCCCGCCGGAGCTCTATCCGCTGTGCCGCGACTTCTTGCGGCATCGGAGTTAAGCCCCGGCGTTTCGCCTCCTCGCGCCACTCCCAAATGTGCGCGAGGACCTTTGCCTCCAGATCCCATGGCGGTACTCCGGCAAGGAGGCTCGCCGCCTCGCAGGAGACCGTGCGGTATCCTCGGGCCAGCCGGATGGCCATGACCCTTTGATTGTACAACACCCTAAGTATGGTTTCAGAAGCTTTTACAGAGGATTCATATCATGGGTGTAGATAAAGTCTTGTATGCAACTGTACATAATTAGGTATTAAAACACTCATGTGATACTATTAACCCACATTCGTGTTTTAATACCCCTTATTATACAACAGTTGCATAAATAACTATTGTTAAACGACAATAAAATTGTTACCTAAACCTAGTGATATAAATAAGTAAGTAACAACTTATAACTAATTATTGATAAAAATAACAAAATTATACACTAACTTAACTAAAACTATTCACAAACTAAAATATAGCATCGAATAATTCATCCGCATCGCTGTCCGACTGATTATTTATTTTATCTGAAAATGATTATTAAACTCCATATTCCAAGAAAAAAAAACTACGGTTTTCTATGAAGAGCGACGACCGCTACATAGCGTCTGAAATTTACCGGCGGATGACGTCACTGAAACGTTATTTATGAAAGAAAGTTGGTGTGTTTTCCTAGAGAGCATTTTTTTTTTTCACAGTAAATCCTGCTACGCTACCATAATTATCATGGCAGTCGTTACTGCGGCCGTTATGTGGCGGCCACCGCTCTTATAGAAAATCGAAAATAATAGACAATCGATCACTCCCCTGCTAATTTCTTACATCGCACTTTACACTTTATATTTTTTTTGTGAAAACTTCTTTAGGCGCGTTGGGCATTTTTGAGATGGGAAAAAACAATTGAACTTGAGACACCATTACCGACACCTCATTTTTGTAAACGCGATTGTGCTCTTTATTTATATTATGTTACGGGTCAATGTTCTATGCAAGTATTTTTACATAAAGGCTTTAGAAGTTTTTTTAAGCTATTGCATAGCTTTTATCGCGGGCTTTGAGCGCGGCGACCGAATCAAGAAATTCCGTAACGAAAATAAAACCGCAACGAAAATGAAACCGTAACGAAAATAAAACCGTAATGAAAATAAAACCTAACACCCCCCACTCCGCCTACCATGTAATGACGGTTCCCATGACAACGTGATGTTTTCATGGAAACGTAATTTTTGTTTTATGTCATCAGGTGTAGAGTTGACAAATAGGAAGTATGGAGGTTACAAATGCTATGCAATAGCTTTACCGCGGCAGTCCCCGAGTGCCACACGTTTTTTTTTTTTTGTGATCGCTATTGTGCTCTTTATTTAGATAAGGTTACGGGCCAATGTTCTATTCAAGTATTTTTCCTCCACCAAGGCGATCTTGTTCAAGTTTTCACTTGTGTCAGCACTCCCGGAGTACCACTGTTTTTTTTTTATTCTGCTGTATAATTCAATTGTGTGGTTTTTAGTCTGTGCTAAATAAATGTATTTCCTTTCTTTATTTTCTTTATCAATTAGGTAGACGAATTTTACAAAAGATGTGTCTATTATGTTACGAAGAAAAAAAACAGACAATTCTTGCTGACTTTCTAATTCAAGCATGCAATCGATTACGTGGACGAAAAGTAATTTGCCAAAGTCTGTGTCAAAATGGTGAGATGTATTCATTCATAGCATTATTATGAAGTTAATTTATTTACTAATAGCTTCTGCCCGCGACTTCGTCCACGTGGAAGTCAGCTATACGATAAAACTTATATGGCACTCAGCAATAGTGTAGCTTTCTATCAGTAATCGGATCAGTACTTTCAGAAATAACCTCTTACAAACGAACAATTTTATCTCTTTACGATATAAGTTTTGAAGTTTCGATTAAATGTACATATTTCATTTCGGTAACTTAAGTAGTCAACATGTACACTGTGCATCGCATTATAAACATACAAATGTTATAATGCCCTTTCTCCTTAATCGTGTTTATTAAATCCCATTGTCCTTAATCGTGAATGAGTAACACGATGTCTACCTTACTTAGGCACCTGCCCCACCATGGACGAGGAAGCGACTAGCTATCTCTCGCTCAAGAAACGTACAAAACATTGTGGGTTCCGTGTAAGTATTAAAGAAACATAATATTAATGGTTGATCGCTAACTGTTGACACCGCCGCGCGTCGCCGGCGAGTACTCCTTTTTCGTAGCGACAAGAGCTATTTAAAACAGTAGGTACTCATTTAGCGACGCTCGCTTACCGGGCAGAACACTTGCTGAGTGAGAGACTCACACTTGGTAAATACGCATACTAGCACGCGTAGCATGACTACCGTAGAAACGAGTTTTGTCGACGGAAGAGTAGACAAAATGACAGATAAACAATCACAATCTGTCATTTTGTCTATTCTTCCGTCGACAAAACTCGTTTCTACGGTGGTCATGCTACGCGTGCTGCGAGTTATCGCTCATTGCCGTCCCGCCGCCGTCACTGGTCATTGCTCGCCAACTCGTTTTTAGTAGCTCTACTCGCTTCTCGTTAGGCACTGCGCAAACGTAGACACTTTTGTGTTTTGTGTTGGATACAAGATACCAGTGAATATATTTTTTCATATAATCAATATGAAATCAACCACTCACTGCGCAGACGTGGACACTATTTGTGTGCAGTTGCTTCCACTTTACACATACGGATTACCAATGAAAAAGTATTCGGTGTAGGTAACTGGAAACTCAAAGGTGTCAGTTGAAGATACAAGCAATATTAACAAATTTCCAAACAAATGTACGGCGCTGGACACAGCAACTATAGTTTCCTGTGGTGCGCCGTGTCAGTAACAAGCAACCGGCGCGCGGCGAATGTGTCCGATTGCCGCTACGGGACACAGCAACTACGGTTTCCTATGATGGTGTGCCGTGTCGGTAGCAAAAAGTGTCTACGTTTGCGCAGCGACTAAATCGCCGGGCGGTGGGTCAGGGGCCTTAGCGCTATTTGACACGTAATACTTATTAAGGTTATAAGGCTATCGCATCTGTGTCATTAACACTGGTAGCGTAACAATATTGTGATAATTATGGGCTTCGGTTAACAAGTGATTCATAACAAGTCTATTATTACCTCAGTTGAAAACAGATGGGACACTCCACATTTTAGGTATAAAGCTACAAGTAGGTACGCGGCGGGCTCGACTTGTCGAATTCAGTGGGCGTAACTTAGTCAGAAGATACAAGAGTTACGCGATAGAAAGAGAGGCAACTTCTAGGTGAATATAAATGTAGGTAATTGGCGGTGCGCGTCCTGAATTGCACTTTATTGTGTCATGGCAAGAATCGCTTTTTATTTTAATGATTTTGCGGAGTGTCCCATTCGTACTAATCTGCGTTATTACCAGTGATCGGAGTAGGTAGATTGATTTGGGGTCAATGAACTGGCACGTAAATATTAGTATGGATTTGCCTCCGGGATTCCTAAATTTTGAAATTATTAAGTTTTTTTTAAGGAATTTCAAATGTTGTAATGTGTAGAATAAAGAATACATCAATTTGAATAAGAAATGTTTAACCCTTTTGCTGTCTTTTTAATAGTATATAGGTGATCAGACTCTAAGAAAAGGATATACTATAAAAACAATATAATAATATAATATATTTTAAATGTTTATCTATCGCATTCTATAAATTTCTAATGTAGTAGTTTAAAAATCCTTACTTTAACAGTATTTGATTCAATCCCGTAAGTACCAAAATGAAATCCCGGAAAAAAGGCTTATCCATGTTATGATTTCTATGACTATTCATGATGCGAGTACCTACATAAAATCAATCTACCTACTCTGATCATTGGTTATTACGGGCAATATTTATGTGAGGTGTAGTTTGATTGTAGTGTTGAGTGTATGCACAGAGCGGAGGTGTAGTTTTGGCATGCTTCACTGTATTGTTCGCAGCGCTCTACCTTGGTTTTTTATTTGGTTTGAGGCTGGAAGAGATTTTTTTAAAAATAAGCATTACCTTCGTACATATTTTTCTGTTCCTTTCTTCTTGACCGCTTATAATTATGTTTGTACAAAAACCTTACCATACCGTTATTTTCCTTCTTTTCTTTCTTTCTTTCTTAAATAAATAAATAAGATTAATTTTAAAACCTGTGCTTCTCATCACTGAGGTTAATCAAGCGAGCGACATTTCCCCTCGAAGTAAACCTATGATAAGCTAGTTTACGTAACATGCAAGTACATAGTAAACTATAAAGATAATAACGGTGGGGTACCGGCAGGAAGTCTGCGTCCTCAATAACATCAAATATTTAACTACAGAAGGCATAGTTGGCAGTCAGTAGAATAACATGCGCGATTTTACATACCTAGTGGCGATTTCTTCATCTTCCTGCCCTTTTCTCATGTTAGGTACGTGGGGTTGGTGCAATACTTTTTCTCTTTCCACTCTCCCATGTCAACCGTCACGTTATCATTCACTCCCTTCTCTTTCATATCATTCCTCACACATCCCTCTTTTTTTTGGCCTTCCTCTCCCGCTCCATCCATCAACATTTATAGTCATCACTCTTTTAGCCACATGCGTTTCCTCTCTCCTCATCACATGCCGTTACCAGGCCAAATGATTTCCTTCCAACTTTTCTGTCACTGGCGCCACTTTTAAACTTCCCCTTATGTACTCATTTCTTACTTTATCAATTTTTGTCACTCCACACATCCATCTCAACATTCTCATCTCCGCTACATGCAATCGTGGCGATATATGCAGTGGCGATATATGCAGATATAAATTAGGTATAACAGATATTGCGAGAACTTTTGCCATTTTATTATTTCATAGTCTAGTAGATACGCTAGATTATGACCAGAAAGGAGGTGACCACCGAGATGACGGCTTATAGAGAAGTATGGAAGAAGAAGACATGTGGCGCCGACCACAAATAAATTGAGATATGGGCAGGCGAATGATGATGAGAGGTAAATTGGAAGACCAAAGAAACAATGGATGGACTGTGTGAAGATGATATGGTTAGAAAGGGAGTGGCTACCGAGATGACGACTAATAGATACTATATGGAAGAAAAAGACATGTAGCGTAGACCGTAAATAAATTGGGATATGGGCAAGCGAATGATGATGAGAGGTAAATTGGAAGACCAAAGAAACAATGGATGGACTGTGTGAAAGATGATATGGTTAGAAAGGGAGTGGCTACCGAGATATAGACTTATAGAGAAGTATGGAAGAAAAACACATGTAGCGTCGACCGTAAATAAATTGGGATATGGACAGGCGAATGAGAGGTAAATTGGAAGACCAAAGAAACGATGGATGGACTGTGTGAAGATGATATGGTTAGAAAGGAAGTGGCTACCGAGATGTAGACTTATAGAGAAGTATGGAAGAAAAACACATGTAGCGTCGACCGTAAATAAATTGGGATATGGGCAGGCGAATGATGATGAGAGGTAAATTGGAAAACCAAAAAAACGATGGATGGACTGTGTGAAAGATGATATGGTTAGAAATGGAGTGGCTACCGAGATGACGACTAATAGAGACTATATGGAAGAAAAAGACATGTAGCGTAGACCGTAAATAAATTGGGATATGGGCAGGCGAATGATGATGAGAGGTAAATTGGAAGACCAAAGAAACGATGGATGGACTGTGTGAAAGATGATATGGTTAGAAAGGGAGTGGCTACCGAGATGACGCCTAATAGATACTATATGGAAGAAAAACACATGTAGCGTAGACCGTAAATAAATTGGGATATGGGCTAGCGAATGATGATGAGAGGTAAATTGGAAGACCAAAGAAACGATGGATGGACTGTGTGAAAGATGATATGGTTAGAAAGGGAGTGGCTACCGAGATGACAAATAATAGAGAAGTATAGAAGAAAAACATATGTAGCGTCGACCGTAAATAAATTGGGATATGGGCAAGCGAATGATGATGAGAGGTTAATTGGAAGACCAAAGAAACGATGGATGGACTGTGTGAAAGATGATATGGTTAGAAAGGGAGTGGCTACCGAGATGACAAATAATAGAGAAGCATGGAAGAAAAACACATGTAGCGTCGACCGTAAATAAATTGGGATATGGGCAGGCGAATGATGATGAGAGGTAAATTGGAAAACCAAAAAAACGATGGATGGACTGTGTGAAAGATGATATGGTTAGAAATGGAGTGGCTACCGAGATGACGACTAATAGAGACTATATGGAAGAAAAAGACATGTAGCGTAGACCGTAAATAAATTGGGATATGGGCAGGCGAATGATGATGAGAGGTAAATTGGAAGACCAAAGAAACGATGGATGGACTGTGTGAAAGATGATATGGTTAGAAAGGGAGTGGCTACCGAGATGACGCCTAATAGATACTATATGGAAGAAAAACACATGTAGCGTAGACCGTAAATAAATTGGGATATGGGCTAGCGAATGATGATGAGAGGTAAATTGGAAGACCAAAGAAACGATGGATGGACTGTGTGAAAGATGATATGGTTAGAAAGGGAGTGGCTACCGAGATGACAAATAATAGAGAAGTATAGAAGAAAAACATATGTAGCGTCGACCGTAAATAAATTGGGATATGGGCAAGCGAATGATGATGAGAGGTTAATTGGAAGACCAAAGAAACGATGGATGGACTGTGTGAAAGATGATATGGTTAGAAAGGGAGTGGCTACCGAGATGACAAATAATAGAGAAGCATGGAAGAAAAACACATGTAGCGTCGACCGTAAATAAATTGGGATATGGACAGAAGAATGATGAGTCTATTAGGTACGCTACCAATGAAGTAGATACCATCGGGGTAGCGCAAATCTAACCAATTTGAAAACAAAATCCCGTGCACACGACCCTTTTTAGGGTTCCGAAGTAAACAAGGAACCCTTATAGTTTCGTCATGTCTGTCTGTCTGTCTGTCCGCGGTCTAGCTCCGAGACCCTTAGTACTAGAAAACTGTAATTTGGCATAGGTATATATTTTAATTACGCCGAAAATAAAATTATAAAAAACAATTTTTTTTAGGGTACCTCTCATACACGTAAAGTGGTGATGTAATTTTTTTTCTTTTTTAACCCATAGTGAGGGGTATCATTGGAAAGGTCCTTTAAAAACATTGTGAGTTTGTGAAACCATTTTTAGATTCAGGGATCCGTTTGCGAAATATTAAGCTTTAAAGTGCTAATTTTTGTTAGAGTCAAGTGTCCCCCCCCCCTGCCGGCTATATGGTTGGTTTTAGACATGTGAAAAAATTCACGGCAGTAGCTTATTTAACGAATTTAAAAGGAAAACTATCATAGCTATGTAGGCTGTACAAGTTAACGAGTAATAGTCGACCAACTTAGATTTGCGGTTGTAAAAACATTTTCTCCCATACATTCTGTATGTTTTTTTTTTTCAACTACAAAGTTAAGTTTGTTCTTCGAATAAATTCATCCCAACTACGGAACCCTACATTGTGCGTGGTCCGACATGCACTTGGCCGGTTTTTTTCGTAGGTAAGTGATACTATAGCGGCCGAGCACTACAAGCAAGAATAGTCCTTACAGTAGTCAGATATGCGTTTCTTCGATAGTCCTTACGAGTATTTTCAGACAGATAGCCAAGCAAAGGGCCTAGGCGGCTATATTGTGTTATTGGTGATTCGCACGAATTTACTCGCCCGAATCGACGCTTATAATTTTTTTTTTTTTTCTTGAGACGATTCGCATGAACTTAATTTATTTGTGGGCGCATCGACAACTCCAGAAATACATATTAGGCAATTGGCACATTTTGAATGTTATGCTGTAAAGTTAAGGAAAACTACATAAAATTCACAGTCCCTCAGTACAGATTTTTAGTGTAGTGTACCATACCTCCCACAAGATGGACCGATGACCTTGTGAAGGCCGCAGGAATCCGCTGGATGCGGAAAGCACAGAATCGGTCGAAGTGGAGGTGCTTGGGGGAGGCCTATGTTCAGCAGTGGACGTCTTTCGGCTGAAATGATGATGGTAATGATGTACCAAACCTAGGTCAAAGACAAAGTTAAAGTCAAATCATTTATTTCAAATAGGCCCTTGTCCATACAAGGGCCTATTTGAAATAAATGATTTCACTTATGAAAGCCAATTTTGTTTTTTTTTTTCTAATCGCACCTTCCAAAAGCTAGTTTTCGTATGGAGAAGAATGGCCAAGAAACTCCACCGTTAAACTTTTAAAATGTTTTGCAATATTTTGTATAATTATAATTTTGTGAAGACGATGGACCTACAATAAAATTACTATACCACAATAGGTAAAAATAATTAAAAATGAAGCAACGACGGATAAATTAATTATATGTTAGATATCTACATGGTGCTCACATATTTACAAACATAGTAAAAATAGACGATGTAAAACCAAAACTTGTACAGTGGACCTTCTGCCATCTTTCTGTTGTCAGTTGGTACTTACAGCTGGTACTTACATGAACTATGCTGGTATTGGGGTTAACATTCACCTCCTAATAGCTCAGTGTTAGTTGCGAATACGCCAACAACTGTAATTATTTGATGGCAGTTCGATAGCCGGTATTTTGAACTGGTAATAAATGTTATGTAACAGTAGGTACCAGTGTAGGTAGTAAAATTGTAATACATGGGTACTTCTCAGGATCCAGGTGTTTAGTACTCGCAACCGGCGTGCGTGTGTGACCACATAAAATAAATCTACCTAGCCTTTTCACAATTATATTGGGAACAGCTTCCAATCTAAGCGGATGCAGCTGAATACCAGTATTTTACATGTAGCGACTGCCTTTCTGACCTCCACAAAAAAAAAAAACGTTTTTTTTTCGTTTCTTATCTATGGTAAATTTTGTTTTTCTTTATTTTGTGTAATCACATTAATATTTGTATGTCATCAATGACAAAACAGCGCACCATATAATTATTATATAAGACCTTGACCTTTTACCAATAAATACCTTGTTGTATGTTTATGTTATGTTTTAGTAATAAATACCTAATTCTACTCTATTCTACCTGGGTATTACGATGACCTTGGTAAGACTGGTTGTCAGGCTTTCGGGCTTCTGACGACCCGTAACAACTGTCAAAGATCCAAGAATGATATCCAAACGTGCTTTCCGAAGCATGGATGAGTCTCGTTATGTAAAGATGGTCACCCATCCATGGACCAACCCCGGCAAGCGTAGCTTAACCTGATGGATCGACCCGTGCGGCTGGTATTACTTAGTCACGAGCTCCTAAATGTGTATGCGGGTGTGACCAGATGTTTGAAGGTAAACGAAGCAAAAAGAGTATTTAAGAATCGTAGGCAGGTGGCGTTCTGTAGTTTCTGCATACCCCCATGGGAAGAAGGCGTGAGTTTACGTATGTGTGTGTGTTCTTAAGAACTCCAAAACTGTGTAAACTAAATGAAGGAAAACAAACGAAGTCTTTCTCAGAAGCTCCAAAGATTTGATGTTCAATCAGTTTTTATTTGCAGCCTTGCTAATATTTTTATCTTATCAGAAGAGATTAGAAGGTACTTTCACTTACCAACCTTTTACCATAATATATCTACGAATAAATATCTTTGTCCTTTTCTAGGCTAGTAGCAGCTAGACGAGTGCAGCCGAAGATCGAGTCAAAATTGAGCGTTTATTCTGAAAGTGGGCAACGTCGCAAATAGATGTCAAATATTTCACTGTTTTGATCAATTTGGCAATATTACTGTATGGAAATATGAAATGTGTCTAACTAGCGAACTAGAATAATAAAAATAAAAAGGATTGTGTGGTTTTATGAAAACACGGTAAAAGTGAAACTTCTATAGCCGCCGCCATATTGGCCTTGGCTGCTCTGACGAGCGCCTTTCACTTTATCCCTACTCCGCGGCCGACCGTCACGCGACATGCAACACACAGCGAAAAAGTTTGAGACGATGTAATAAAAGTTTCACTTTAATAATAAATTGCAATTATAACACCGAATTTGATGTTGTAACCGTTTTAGGTGTAAAAAAGGCATCTGGAAACTTTCCAAATACTTTTTTTACATCTAAAACTGAACATTCGGTGTTACGATATGAATTATTGCATTTCACAATCAATATTTTAGTTCACTATTTAGCCACATTTTATATTTCCATAAGTATTATTGCCAAATTAATCAAAATAGGTAAATATTTGACAGCTATTTGCTACGTTGCCCACTTTCAGAATAAACGCTCTTAAACACACATAATTTTGACTCGATCTTCGGCTTCACTCATCTAGCTGCTACTAGCCTAAAAAAGCGGCCAAGTGCGAGTCGTACTCGCCCATGAAGGGTTCCGTAGCAGCAAGTAACGATAAGTTTACGATTTATGACGTATTAAAAAAAAACTACTTGCTAGATCTCGTTCAAACCAATTTTCGGTGGAAGTTTACATAGTAATGTACATTATGTATTTTTTTTAGTTTTATCATTCTCTTATTTTAGAAGTTACAGGGGGGGGGGACACATTTTACCACTTTGGAAGTGTCTCTCGCACAAACTATTAAGTTTAGAAAAAAATGATATTAGAAACCTCAATATCATTTTTAAAGACCTATCCATAAATACCCCACACGTATGGGATTGATGAAAAAAAAAATTTTGTGTTTCAGTTCTAAGTATGGAGAACTCCAAAATTATTTGTTTTTTTTCTATTTTTGTGTGAAAATCTTAATGCGGTTCACAGAATACATCTACTTACCAAATTTCAACAGCATAGCTCTTATAGTTTCGGAAAAAAGTGGCTGTGACATACGGACGGACAGACAGACAGACAGATAGACATGACGAATCTATAAGGGTTCCGTTTTTTAACGGAACCCTAAAAAGGACAAAGATATTTATTTGCTACGTTGCCCACTTTCAGAATAAACGCTCTTAAACACACATAATTTTGACTCGATCTTCGGCTTCACTCATCTAGCTGCTACTAGCCTAAAAAAGGACAAAGATATTTATTTGCTACGTTGCCCACTTTCAGAATAAACGCTCTTAAACACACATAATTTTGACTCGATCTTCGGCTTCACTCATCTAGCTGCTACTAGCCTAAAAAAGGACAAAGATATTTATTTGCTACGTTGCCCACTTTCAGAATAAACGCTCTTAAATACACATAATTTTGACTCGATCTTCGGCTTCTCTCATCTAGCTGCTACTAGCCTAGAAAAGGACAAAGATATTTATTTGCTACGTTGCCAACTTTTAGGATAAGCGCTCTTAATGATGGTGACGGTAAAGGCCATCTGCCTAAGGGAACCTTGCATAATGCAGGCTGGTAGCAAAATGTTTCTGGCTGTATTCGAATTTAGAATCGGTTTAAAAATAGCAGAACGAGTCGATTGTTTGATGTGATGCAGAAGTAAACACGTTATAGATAAACTGTTCCACCGAACCGCACATATCAAAATTTTGTTTCAGTGCGGTTTTTACTCAAGTACTCAGGTGCGGTTCGGAGAAGTGCTGTTGAAATCAGTGCTCTGAGTGGAATACCTGTTGAAAATAAACAGATCGAATCAGCAGAACCTTTCCACTGGAACCTGCTACCCGCCGGTACTGTAGGGCTTCTAAAGCAGTACAATACTATCTAGTTTGAAGTAGTATTTGTTACATCATATCCAGTAAGGAAAAAAGGGGCTCCTGGACATATAATAACAACCGCACGAGTCGATCAAAGGTTAAGCTAGGCTAGCCGCGGCGGTTCGTGGATGGGTGACCATCCAATACATTTCGAGACCTCTCCATACCTCGGGTCCCGGCTGTCATTCGTAGATCTTTGATAGTCAGTACGGGTAGTCAGAATCCCAAAAGTCTGACAATCAGTCTTACAAGGGGTATCGTGTTACCCAGTAACTGGGTTGTGGAGGTCAGATAGGCAGTCGCTCCATGTAAAATACTGGTATTCAGCTACAGCAGATTTTATCCGGTAAAGAAAAAATATATGCACAGCAAGCTTTTAGAAACAACCTGTTCTATATGTATACGAATATACGCATACGAAGAATACTTATTCAGAAGTTTCAGAAGAAAGTTGGGTACTTTAATCTAACGAGCTGGCAGCCGCGGTTTCGGAATGTGTGCCATACATTCCCGTTATTACGCATCTTTTAGCAATTCCAGAAATCTTTAGATCTGTTTTGCAGTAGGTCTTAAGCTCTGGGCACACTGAGGCAAATCCCGCACGAGACGCGGGACGCGACTGTGCACGACGATTGTAATGATTAGGAAGTCACACGACTATTCGCGACACTTTGAACACCTCCATAAATCTCTCGCGCACTAGACGCCCACGACCACGACCAGTGATCGCACCGACAGGTAAACTATAATAACAATAATAACTATCCCGTATTGTCCCACTGCAGGGCAAAGGCCTCCCTTTCCTTTTTCCACTCAACCCGATCCTGAGCCAATATGAACCAATCCGTCCTATAAGCGTCAAGTTCATCCCGCCATCTACGCCTGGGTCTTCCACGATTCCACTGTACGTTTTCAGGAACCCATGCTGTAGTGGTCTTAGCCCATAATGCATCCGACATGCAGCAAACGTGTCCGGTTCAGTCCCACTTGAGCTTGGCTGCTTTTTGGGTGACGTCAGCGATTTTTGTCTTAGAGCGCAGTATCGTGTACTGTATCCGGTCTGTAAAACGAACTCCAAGGATACTGCGCTCCATCACTCGCTGGTAAACTATAAAGACCACGAAACGTATTTTCTTTAGAAATGGGCTGAATGTGGTTTGAACCGAATCCGAACTTCGGCCGAACATTCGGTTAAAATTAAAAGTTAGGCCGAAGAACTTCGGTGCAATTTCGCGCGCTTTCTCGAGAGCGACACGTCGTGACTTGCTTAAGCATTTACTTCAATTATTATTTACAATTTTCCTAACTAAAATATTTATTTTACAGTAATGCTATTCTAATTCTATTAAATTTCAGTCAAAATAGTGCAAGTAGGTATTATTTTTTTTGTGCCGAATGTTCGGCATCTAAACTGAATTTCGGCCGAATGCCGAAGTTCAGTTCAAGCTGCCGAAATTTGGTTGAACCGAATTTCAGCCCATCCCTGATTTTCTTTCTTTACCACTAGTCGTGGCGGCTTGTGCGTAAGATCCCTAAAAGTAAGTTGACGCAGTCGGCACTAGCGAATGTCGTCCTGTAACTCGCACGGGATTCGTTTCAGTTCGACCAGGGTTTTAAGTATTATATCAACTTAGGGCTATTTTCACCAATGAAATTGAACGTAATCAGCACATCTAAACCGCGTTCAAGACCTGTCAATGTCAACTGTCAATCAATCAATCTGCCTAGCCTTTTCCCAACTATATTGGGGTCGGCTTCCAGTCTAACCGGATGCAGCTGAATACCAGTATTTTAAATGGAGCGACTGCCTATCTGACCTCCACAACCCAGTAACTCAACTGTCAATATTCCGTAACAATGATGACACTGACAGTTCTTGAACGTGGTTTAGACGTGCTTACTGATCGCGTTCAATTTCATTGGCGAAATTCGCCCTTAGATAGATAGCTCAGTAACAAAAAAAATAACAAAAAAGGCGAACATAATATAAAAACCGGCCAAATGCAAGTCGGACTCGCGCACGAAGGGTTCCGTACCATTGACTAGGTAAACAATAGTAGGTACACAAATTTCATATTGTAACCTTTTTTTAGTTTGTGCCCACCATTTATTGATATCGAGCTAAAATAAGCAAAAAATGGCGTTTTTTGTATGGGATAAATATTTATTTTATTTTAATTTTATTATTAAAGTAAAAATACAACTGAGTTTTTGTGAATATTTCAAGTGCCTACCTGTTGTCATTATTGATATCGAGCAAAAAAATCACGTTTGTTGTATGGGAGCCTCCTTAAATATTTATTTTATTTTGTTTTGTTTTTAGTATTTGTTGTTAAAGCAGCAAAAGAAATACATCATCTGTGAAAATTTCAACTGTCTAACTATCATAGTTCATGAGATACAGCCTGGTGACAGACGGACAGAAAAACGGACGGACAGCGGAGTCTTAGTAATAGGGTCCCGTTTTACCTTTTGGGTACGGAACCTTAAAAAACAGCGCCTATCAGCAGTCGTGTATTTGAAATCTCCGTACAGACATATTAAGTTTAGTTATAGCAATCATCGAGATAATAAACAGTAAAAAACAAACGTGTGGCACTCGGGGACTGCCGCGGTAAAGCTATTGCAAAGCATTTGTAACCTCCATAGGGATGTTAAAAAATAATCGATTTTTATTTTCTTATAATCGATTTTTTACTGTCGATTTTTATATTAATATTAATCGATTTTTAGTAAATCGATTATATAAATTACGTGTTTAAATCGATTTTCAGAAACAGCTTGTATCTATGAGACGTATGAAAAAATCTAGTTGTAAGTTTCAATTTTATAAACAGCGCCGTCTATGCGTTGGATGAAAAATCTCGAATTAAGTTCATACGTATAAGTTAATTAAATAAAAACGGCGCCATCTGTAGGCATTTATTTTTTATTTGATTTATATTTTAGTTTTTGAGTCAATAAGTTTGTCATTTTGTTGGGATGCCCATCACTTAATTTTTATTATAATAAATAAAACGTTTAATAGAACTAAAATTTATTTCAATAATGCTATTTGGTTTCCTAATTCTTTACCTTGAAATTTTAAAGGAAACCTTTGATTTTTTGTTTTGAATTGGTTATTTTTTATTCATAAAATTTTATTTGATTTTTATCTGAAAAATTGTTAATATGAATCTCTTAGGTTTATTACTGGAATTTGAAAAGCATGTTTTTTTAAATAATACAAAAAAAACGATTTTTTCGCAGAAATCGATTATTTATTTTTAATAAAATCGATTTTTGACAAATCGATTAATTTTGAATAAAGAAAAATCGATTTTTATTTAATCGATTCTTTTCCATTAATCTCACATCCCTAACTTCCATACTTCCTATTTGTCAACGCTACACTTGGGATGATGACGTGATGACATAAAACAAAAATTACGTTCCCATGACAACATCACGTTGTCATGGGAACCGTCATCACATGGTAGTCGGAGTGGGTGTTAGGTTTTATTTTCGTTACGTTACGGAATTTCTTGATTCGGTCGCCGCGCTCAAAGCCCGCGATAAAAGCTACGCAATAGCTTAAAAATTATATCCGTTACTAAGTTTATCGCAAAACCCCACAATGAAAAACATTTTCCATTCAAATCACGTACCTCAATGACGTATTTATTAACTTTTTACAATAAATAAACGCCCTTATCGACAGAGATTTATATAGATTGGGCAGATTAATCGCTTAGCAACAGGTCAGTGTAATTTCAATACTTATCTTTTAATCATAACGTGATAGACTGGAGTAATCTATTGTATTTGTGGATCGCCGATATTTAATTGGAATTAATTTTAATGAATGATGGTCGTCATCATGATGGCCCAGTGGTTTAAGGCCTCGCCTTCATGTACCTTTAAAGTTTATCTTGGACATCACTGAAATCTGTGAAGGAAAACATCGTGAGGAAACCTGGACTTACAATTAACTAGCTTTTGCCCCCAGCTTCGCTCGCGTGGGGAATTATCCCACAGGAACTTAGTACCGGGATTAAAAGTATCCTATGTCCTAAACCAGGTCATGGTCTACCCTTGTGCCAAATTTCATCCAAATTTGTTCGGCCGTTTTAGCGTGAAAGCGTAATAAACAAACAAATAAACAAAAAATATCACTTTCGCATTTAAGTATAAATATTACTAGCTTCCGCCAGCGGTTTCACCCGCATGATATCTTTATAAATTATAGCCTATGTTACTCAGTGATAATATAGTAATGTATATATTTATTTTAGGTCGTAGGTTCGAACCCAGACAGGCGCTTTACTTTGTGTAAATTATTTCATCACCACTGCTCTCAAAAAAGGTGAAGGAAAACATCGTGAGGAAACCGGCATGTCCTAGAACCGACAATTCGAAGACATGTGACATCTACCAACCCGCACTGGGCCCGCGTGGTGGATTACGGCCCACTCCCTCTCACAGAGAGGAGGCCTGGGTCCCAGCAGTGGGAACATTATAGGCTGATGATGATGATGATGAACATGATCTAACATTGATTAACATGATCTAACTCTTATTTCATGAGAGTCGTTTATTTATCTCAGAGTTTTATCTTTTTATTATTATTATTTATCTCTGAGATTTATCTTTTAGTCAGATGATAACACAAAGTGAAAAATACTAATGAGAAGACTAAAACTAATTCTCTGTTTCGATGACAGATAAATAAACGACTCTCATGAAATAAGAGTTAGATCATGTTAATCAATGTTAGATCATGTTCATCATCATCAGCCTATAATGTTCCCACTGCTGGGACACAGGCCTCCTCTCAGTGAGAGGGAGTGGGCCGTAATCCACCACGCGGGCCCAGTGCGGGTTGGTAGATGTCACATGTCTTCGAATTTTCGGTTCTAGGACATGCCGGTTTCCTCACGACGTTTCCTTCACCGTTTTGAGAGCAGTGGTGATGAAATAATTTACACAAAGTAAAGCGCCTGTCTGGGTTCGAACCTACGACGTACAACTCGTAAGTCGCGGCCGTTACCACTGGGCCACCACTGCTCTCAGATCATGTTAATCATCAGTTAATCAATCAGTCACAACTCACAGTTTAATTTTTGGGGCTAACCCACAATCAAGAATAATTTAATCATCCTTTTGACTAAACCGAAAATATTTAGGTAGGTATCTCAAGCGTAAACCAAACCTGAGAAATACGAAAATCTCTCCGGGGAAAATAACAGTTTTATTTTTATTTTGTCATGATTTAGTATCGATACCCGTTTCGTCTGTGAAGTTTTGTCAAATATAATTTAAATTGACCCTCCATATCTAAAAATAAACATCTTACATTGATTCATTAATTGACAGGCAACGCACAGTCAACACTGTTGGCTCACGAAGCTGCAATAAAGAAGAAATTTCTAAAATTCACCCCCTAAAGGGGTTAAAATATAAGGAATGTTTTGTATGGAAGTTCGTTTGTCATTTTTACTGATGGGAAATCTAATCAGGCACACGGCATGATAAGTATAAGTGCCATTTTAATTTCAAAATTATCAAAACTTCCAACGACACTCAAACTGTCCAGCCTTTTCCCAACTATGTTGGGGTCGGCTTCCAGTCTAACCGGATGCAGCTGAATACCAGTATTTTACATGGAGCGACTGCCTATCTGACCTCTACAACCCAGTAACTGGGTAATACGATGCCCCTTGGTAACACTGGTTGTCAAACTTTCGGTCTTCTGACGACCCGTAACGACTGGCAAAGATCCACGAATGACAGCCGGGGCCATAGGCTTAACGTGCTTTCCCAGGCACGGAGGAGTTTTGTTATGTAAAGATGGTCACCCATCCACGGACCAACCTCGGTAACCGTAGCTTAACCTGTCGGATCGACCCGTGCGGCTGTTATTACTTAGCCATGAGCTCCTCCTCCAACGACACTAACCTAAGTTTAATCCTAACATTAAACCAAATTAAGACCATAAACTCTGCTAAGTTAACCACATAATTTACCTCAAGTTACCTTACAAGAGCATCCGTTGACATCAATTATTTTGTGCTGTACCGTGTAATGTTCTAGTAAATTGCTCCGAGATACATTATCTCTTAACATGAGACTGTACCGTGTGCGCACCTCCTTATCAGATAAATTTTGAACGCACTTGTTTGTTGCTCATACGACATTAGAGGGTGCACCTTTTGAATATTTAGAGTTGGTTTTAAATCATATTAGAGAATAAATAGAAACCTTATTGCTGTGTTGTGCAGCTGGAGTTAACTTACCTGTAAAAAAAAAAAAACAGAAAAAATTAAGAAAAATCTTTGAACTTCAAAATCGGATACCTACTCGTCTTGAGCATGCGTGGTGATCAATGCTCGTGCCTTCTCTGTATGAGAAAAGGCTTTTGCCCAGCAGTGGGACAATAATAGGCTGGTATTATTATATCGAACTTCCCTCATCTCTTTTATTTTATGTGTGAAGATTAAATGGTTTTAAAGTGACTGTAAATAAACAGAACGTCAAAATTTAGAGAACATTTTAGTAGTTCCCTTTAAACTACTACAATGAAATATTACAACATTCAATCTGCCTAGCCTTTTCCCAACTATATTGGGGTCGACCTCCACAATCCAGTAACTGGGTAATACGATACCCCTTGGTAAGACTGGTTGTCAGACTTTCGGGCTTCTCACGACCCGTAACGACTGTCAAAGATCCACGAATGACAGCCGGGACCATTGGCTTAACGTGTTTTCCGAGGCACGGAGGAGTCTCGGTATGTAAAGATGGTCACCCATTCACAGACCAACCCCGGCAAGCGTAGCTTAACCTTATGGATCGACCCGTGCGGCTGTTATTACTTAGCCATGAGCTCCTCGGAACAATTAAATATTACAACAACAACAAAAAATAAAGCATATTCGAAACACGATGAGATGTTTAACAGTAGCTGTAAATGTTAATTATATACCTAAACAGGCAAATAAAATTCTATAAACGTTTCTTTAAAAAACTCTGTCTTCTTTACCTACTTCCAATAATTTGCATAAATAAAAAAACAAACGTGATTCTTGACACGTTTGCTTGACCGATGACTAACATCTTTGGGCAATCCCAACAGTATAAAATCTCCCCTACGTGTTCATTAAACCCAAGTCTTGGTATAGGTATGTCTTAAAGACAGTTATGATAAACTAGTTTTTAGTAAGCAACATTATTTTTTAGACACATCATCATTTTCCTTAAACTATGGACTGACAAAAACACTGACGTATTTTTATAAATTGTTGAAAGAAAAAACAGTAGCAGTCCGGGAGTGCCGACAGAAGTGAAAACTTGAACAAGATCGCCTTGGTGGAATAAATTGTTTAGAACATTGATCTGTAACCTTATCCAAATAAAGAGCACAATCACGTTTACAACAAAAAACAACTTACAAAACCTTTAAAGTTAAAATACTTACATAGAACATTGATACGTAACAAAATATAAATAAAGAGCACAATTGCGTTTACTAAAATGAGGTGTCGGTAACGGTGTCGCAAGTTCAATTGTTTTTTCCCGTATCAAAAATGCCCAACGCGCATAAAGAAGTTTTCATTTCAAAAATTATAATTTGACCCTGCAATAGTTTTTCCAAAGCATGGCAAAGGTGGGGGCAGGCCCATGTCCAGCAGTGGATATCTTTCGACTGTAATAATGATGATGATGATGATGGTGTTGACGAAGGCAAAGATGTCGCCTCGTAACATAGCCATTAATATGATTACGCTTGCTTACTGAATAAATGCAAAGGAACTTCAGACCATCTAGGTTTTCTTCAAGTTTGGTAATAGTACCTACCTACTGAATAGTAATTTATTTCCAAAACAATTTATTTTCAGTAAACGTTACATCAATGAAGTCTCGAACCCAAAAAGGACATTCTGTATGACAGGGGTTGAAGGTCTCTCCAGTTAAATGGATCAGCATGTTCTCATACCAAAGACCAAATACAATACTGTTCTGGTTTAGACCAAATACAATACACCTACATATATTAATTTTTAGGGATACCTCAAAAGGAAAAAAAGGATCACTCGTGTGTCTGTCACAGTCAATTTGCTCCGAATCTAATGGACCGATTAAGTTAAAATTTGGTAGACATATGTATTTTTATGACCCCAACACGAAAGTGTAACGTAAATAAATAAATTTTGAATATAGTGGTCACTTTTGGGGGGCAAACAAGAAAATTTTAAAAAAGTTTGGTAACAGTACCGTGTGACATATAAAATGAAAGGGCTTGTTGCGAGGATCTTAAACATATATTTTAAATTATTTTAAAATAAACAATTTTAAAGATATTTAAGAAATTCGATGAAAATTGACCATTCCCCCTTATCTCCGAAACTACTGGACCTAAAATTTTGAAAAAAATACATAGTATGGCTCTTTACTCATAAATTACAGGAAAACCTATAAGAAGTCTTAAAATAACATGGTAAATCTCTCAATATTCTGCGTACAAACTTATATTTGCAGTTGGAATGTATGGAAGAACATGCTTTTCAATTACAATGTTAAGTTTGTTCTTGGGATAAATAAATTCGTCTCAACTACAGAACCCTTCATTGTGCGTGGTCCGACACGCACTTGGCCGGTTTTTTTTTCTTGTTTTATCTATGCACTGTAATGCAGCGCACACGCCATCTCCGCTTACAAAGCGTTCACCATTATGCAACAGTACACGGTGCCCAACATCACTTAATAAGGTACGTACATAGACTGATTTACTACGAGTACACAATCTAAGCGACGCATGCGGTCCACATTGACACATTTCACAAAAGGCTCTACTTGACTTAACTTGGATCTAAAGTACGTCAAGTTGTTATAAATCACGGTAACTGCGACAATATGGTATTGTGTTCTAGTAATTGATACCGAAGTTGACTATAACTTGCGTCACGTGTGTTTATGGGTATTTAATTGTAACTTAGGAGTGACTAAGTTAGTTTGAACTATTCGTTCGGGCTGAAAGTCACCCAAAAGTCAATGGAGGGGGCTATACTTGGAGTTTCCCAACGTAATTGAATCAGAAATGAAGAAATATGCAAGAGTACCAAAGGGTAGTTTCCTAGGTAAACAAATTAAAATTCTATTTAGTCCGTCTTTCAGATAATAAAAAAATATTAGACACGTATTTTTTGCTTTATCATATTAATCAAAAATAATTTAGAAAACACGCATTAAAATTGGGGAGTGGGGGCTCGCTACGTCACAACGTCGTATAAAATCTAGCACGGCGTGACCTTATGCCACATTTTAACTCAATGTATCGCCGTAATCTTAAGATTACGTCAAAAAATAAAGAATACGTGTCCAATATTTTATTATTTTCTGAAAGAAGGACTAAAAAAAAGAATTTGGACACAGGCCCATTGGCAAACTTAAGTGGCAGTGGGCAGGGCACATTACTCGCAGAACGGATGGCCGATGGGGTCGAAATCTTCTGGAATGGTGATCGCGTAACGAAAGGCGCAGCGTTGGCCTCCCGCAAGGAGCTGGTGAAGGCCACGAGAATCCCCTGGATGTGAGAAGCACAGGACCGGTCGATGTGGCGACGCTTGGGGGGGGCTATGTCCAGCGGTGGATGTCCTTCGGATGAAATGACTATGATGATGATAAGTTGGGGTAAGGTAATAATATCTTTGCCGGGGTCGCGGGAAAGTCTGAAAGGGATATCGTGGCCCCCGGCAACATGGCAACTGAAAGAACACGGGTGGGTTTTAGTCATTAAGAGTCTGACACGCCCTCCCGCTCCGCGCAGAGCGGGAGAAGTTATTTGATAATTTCCCAAATATCTTGAAGGACAAAAAGAGTAGATCTCTCTAAGTTACATTTCGACGGTTGAAAGGCTAATTGATCTAAGCGACATTTTGTAAAACTTGCAGGAGGATGGATTGATTGTTTTTTTTTATCATTATAAGATCTTATTATGATTGATTGATTTAAGTAAATAAAAGTCTATCAAAAAGTTGTTTTTTTATGTTTTTTTTTTTAAATAACTTGCAGGAGCAAGTTTTACAAAATGTCGCTTAGATCAATTAGCCTTTCAACCGTCGATTTGTTCTCAAATGTCATTCAATGGAAAAAGTCTAACTTAGAAAGATGTATTAATGATTATGATTCTGTAAATACATATTTTGCTATGGTCGCGAATCATATTTTGATCAAAATACTACCCGACACTGAACTGCAAATTGCAAAAGAAATTTTAAATTTCGCGGGCTACTTTTGACATAAACTCAAACTCAAAGCATTTATTTCAAATAAACCAATTACAGGTACTTGAATTTTGAATTGTCAAGGGGTCGGTCAGTCAGAAAGATGAAGCTAGTTGCCCATTCCAAAGCGTAGTCGGTACCTATGGAGAAGAACGGGCAAGAAACTCCACGGACACTCTTTTAAACCAAAATATTGTTACAAAATATTGGTTACATCATTTGTGTTGAAATTAGACATGTGAGAACAATGAAGAAAGACGTGCACGTTATAAGCGCCCGGAATAAAAATATAAAAACAATTCTAAAATGAAAATAAATAGAATAGAATAGAATTATTTATTTGTAAAACATAGGTAAAAAGTCAAGGTCTTATATAATAATTATATGTTGCGCTATGTTTTGTCATTGATGACATACAAATATTAATGTGATTACACAAAATAAAGAAAAAACAAAATTTACCATAGACAACAAACTAAAAATTTCGAAACAAAATAAAATACATGCATGCAATTCATTGATCCAATGATCATTAATAGGTAAGTAATTATAGTGTTCTATCATTTAAGTAATCATCTAATTTTTGAAATTTTTAATTGCATACTTCTTATAACATCGGGTATTTTATTATAAATTTTGGGAGCAACATCAAAGAAGCTCTTTTTCATTAATGATGTATTGCATTTTAGCGTACATAAATGAAAATTAAAATATACCGTGGCAGCTAAGAGATGACCAGTCCCTACTGACGGCGCCCGTACACGAACATGACGTATGGATCAGCACCATTTAGCTCAACCATTTTGAAGGGAACTTAATGATACAACACATCCAACACTCCTTAGAATATGAAGCTGTTGTCATTGACATCATTTTATTTTGTTTAAATATAATTGCTTCATAATCCGCTGGATATCATCAAGGTCTGTGTTAGTGACATTGAAAATAATGACTAGGTAGGTACCTACAGCTATTCACAATAGATACCAGCAAAAAGTAGACGAACAGTTTTTTGTTTAATGCTCGTGAACTTTCAAAACAATTTGATTTGGTTAAATCTGCAGCATTATGATTATTTTATACAGTTAAAATATTTCATACTTACCACAATGAGAACGAGATGAACTAAGTGAAACCAACGCAAGAGTTTCTCAGTTCTACGTGAAAGTTTCTTTCATTTTAAATATTGTACGTTCAAAAACTAAAACCCGACTAAAAGGTATGAATCAAGAAAATATTTCAGACAGAAGTCAAGATATATGTAGTTCCAAAAATGATCAAGATAAAGCCGTGGTCGCATGCCTGTACACCTACAAAATTATAATGGCATGCGACCACGGCTTTACCTTGACCATTTTTAGGGTTCCGTAGTAAACAAGGAACCCTTATAGTTTCGTCATGTCCGTCTGTCTGTCTGTCTGTCCGTCTGTCTGTCTGTCCGCGGTCTAGGTCCGAGACCCGTTGTACTAGAAAGCTGTAATTTGGCATAGGTATACATATTAATTACGCCGACAAAGTGGTAAAACAAAATTATGAAAAACATTTTTTTTTAGGGTACCTTACTTACCTACACGTAAAGTGGTGATGTTTTTTATTTTATTTTTTTAACCCATGGTGTAGGGTATCAAAAACATTATGAGTTTGTGAAACCATTTTTGGATTTAAGGATCCGTTTGCGAAATATTAAGCTTTAAATTGCTAATTTTTGTTAGAGTCAAGTGTGTCCCCCCCTGCCAGCTAAATGGTTGGTTTTGGATGTGTGAAAAAAATCACAGCAGCAGTTTATATAACGAAATTAAAAGGAAAACAATCACAGCTAAGTAGGCTCTACAAGTTAACGAGTAATAATCGACCAACTTAACTTTGCAGTTGCAAAAACATGTTTTCCCATACATTCCGTATGGGAGAACATATTTTTCAACTACAAAGTTAAGTTTGTTTTTGGGATAAATTCATCCCAACTACGGAACCCTTCAATGTGCGTGGTCCGACACGCACTTGGCCGGTTTTTTCGTCGTTCACAAGATCAATAATTTTTTTGCCAAATAACATGACAATTTATTGATCTTTGTTTATTGTTTCTTTGGCTCAGAGTCAAAACTACTTAGTAATTAACGTTAATTTAGGAGCTTTCACTGAAGACTTATGACTGGAGCAGAGTATACGCGATTTAGCGTCACCGACCGACAGGAGCCGAGTATACCCGATTCAGCATCATTCACCCACCCGAGCGCGACGCACGGTTCAGTTTCATTCAATCTCCAGAAAGAGCGCAAAGTGTGCCCTTATTACTTAAAAACAAGGCTCGGAACCGGTTTAATAAATACCGGCTAAAACCAGTTTATTTGGGTTTTACTCCGAACTTTTCTTAAGAACGTGAACGTTTTAAGAACTTTATTTTAACCTAAATTAACCGGTTTATTCGACGAGAGGCATTTCGGTAAACGCGTTGCAACTTGTGATTACTTGTGAGGATGCCACGCTGAATAAAAACTAAACAAAAAACCGGTTAAGATTGCTCTAAACCGTTTAATCCGAAAAAGACTTTTATGTAGACTCCCCCAAAACCGGTTTATAAAAACAGGTTTATACGAACGAAACCGAATGTAAAGGTTTTTGCGTCAAGTACATAATAACCGTTTGAAAATTTTACCGGTATCCGAGCCTTGCTTAAAAACTCTGATTTCAAACAACCATCTTCGAATTTTTTCATCATTCGGCATTACGTGCAACTCATCATTTCCGACAGACTAACTAGATCCAAATGTTTATGAGGAAGGTCAAAATATTTAACTTCTGAGAAACTTCTTGTTTACTAACTAATTCATCCCATCACTACTGACTGTCAAGGTTGACCTACCACTACTTAAGTAGCATAATATTAAGATATAGTTAGTAAATAGAAAAACTTTTCACATTAAAAACCTTTTTACTTATTTGGGATTTCATATTCAGTACCTTATATGGTTGATATGGGAATTTATGGAGAGGGTAATTATAGTCCAATAGAACGCGCAGTGAACACAAAAAGCCCTTTTTTATTAGTGGGAAAAAAAAAACAAATAACTTCTCCCGCTCTAGGCGGAGCGGGAGGGCGTGTCAGACTCTTACTGACTAAAACCCACCCGTGTTCCTTCAGTTGCCATATTGCCGGGGCCACGATCTCCCTTTCGGATTTCTTCGCAACCCCAGCAGGACACAAAAAGGCCTTGGTTTACTTCTGTACACTAATCTACTGTCACAGCCCCCGAGCAGAGAACTTTGAACCTGAAAGAATATTTTCTGCACAAAGACGTCTCTGCCTCTAGAGATCTAGAGATTTAAACACGTCTCTCGAATTTTAGAGAGAGAGAAAGATGTTCGCTTAGTTTGAAGCTCGTCAAATGTGAATCCCGAAATTCTCCGAAAAAAGGGGTATGAACAAATTGTCACTACAACAAACCGTGACAGCTCAGACAGAAAACTGTAAAAATATAACAAAAGAAAAGGAATCTAAAGGCAAAAGTCCATAGCTGACTGGAGGCAATAGCAGCAGACGACGCACATGTCGCCGCGACACTCTAAGTTCTATGAAATTGAATCTAATTCCTATGAAGTCGCCTGCAGTCGGCTACGAAATTGTACTTAAAGCCGGGTCTCCTGCGCGTGTTTTTAAACAAAAACATCGCAACAAAGAGGCGTGGCCAAACACCTTTTTTTATTTATTTTTGGGTAGGGCATCTCGTAGTTGACCTCTGAGATCATGACTACTTAACCGGGCTTTCCTGTGGGTACCTTAAGCTACTACACTTAAAACCTCCAGCCAGGGGTTATTCAACTATGCTAATAAAACTAGTTGAACGCTTGCTAAGGGCACCCCCTGTGGGGTACGAACCTCGGCTTAGGGCGTCAACCGGAGGGAGGACATCAAGGATGGGACGGGCTGGATCAAAGTTTTGATCATGATTATTAGTCGGGGAATTAAAAGCTACGTGCTCAGCTGCAACAACTGCTGGCACCTCGTTATCGAGCAAGGGGCTAAACACCAAACACGACGTTTCGTATGAAAATATTTTTTTATGTGTAATGTTTCGAAAAAACATGAGCAGGAGGCTTTACAGCTCAACTTACAAAACTACAACATAAAAAAAATTACAACTAACGTCATTCCACACATAAATACGTACAACTATACCAAAATCTATTGGCGCGTGGCAAAACTTGGAACTAACGCGGCCATCTTGTTTTTCAATACAATTTCCCAAAATAATTTCACAAATGTTAACCAACAACGCCCCCCTGTCAATGTCATTTAAGAGCCAAAAGATCTTTGTAGCACTCTACATGATTTTAATAAATGGTATTTCTTAAACTAGGTCGAATTCATTAACTAGTCATATCCACAAGATACGTCCGCTAAGTTTCCGGTTTGACAGGTCAGTATTACAAGATGAATACCGGTTTTTAATAATCTACACTAAACTATAAAGAGAAAAGATTCGTATTTTTGTTTGTAATGAACCAACTCAAAAACTACTGGACCGATTTAAAAAATTCTTTCACCAGTAGAATGACATAATTATCACTGAGTAACATAGGCTATAATTTTATAAAGATATAACGCGGGTGAAGCCGATGGCGCAAGCAAGTAAAACTATAAAAGTAGCACAAGCTAATATTAAAAGGATTTATCCTAAAAGTTGTCAACGTCGTAAATAGCTGTCAAATATTTACCTGCTTTGATAAATTTGGCAATAATACTGTATGGAATTAAGAAATGTGGCTAACTAGGGAACTAAAATATTGATTATGAAATGCAATAATTAATATCGTAACACCGAATATTTAGTTTTAGAAGCAATTTAAAAAAAAAAACCAATCGCCTTTTTTACGCCTAAAACGGTTACAACATCAAGTTCAGTGTTCATCATCATCATCATCAGCCTATAAATGTTCCCACTGCTGGGACACAGGCCTCCTCTCTGTGAGAGGGGGTGGGCCGTAATCTACCACGCAGGCCCAGTGCGGGTTGGTAGATGTCACATGTCTTCGAATTTTCGGTTCTAGGACATGCCGGTTTCCTCACGATGTTTTCCCTCACCGTTTTGAGAGCAGTGGTGATGAAATAATTTACACAAAGTAAAGCGCCTGTCTGGGTTCGAACCTACGACCTACAACTCGTAAGTCGCGGCCGTTACCACTGGGCCACCACTGCTCTCTCTAAGTTCAGTGTTATATAATTGCAATTCATTATTAATATTCTAGTTCCCTAGTTAGCCATATTTCTTATTTCCATACAGTAATATTGCAAAATTAATCAAAACAGCGAAATATTTGACATTTATTTGCGACGTTGCCCACTATCAGAATAAAAAACAGATATGTAAGAATGAGAAATACTGATGGCAGAATCAAACGGTTCGTTAAGATTGTATAAAGATCGTTCTGACTATTATTTAGAGAACAATGCAAGGTCTCTACAGTTACTACTTACGAATGGTATTACGAGCAGTTGTTCTGTTCATACTATTTTTAGTTAACTATGGTTCTATAATTTCTACGTATTTTAAAACAAGGAGATTTTTCAACATAATTCTGTTAGCTTGTACCTGGTAACCCTACTTATTTAATCGACTGATACTCGTATGTCATTCAATCGATTATTCGTTCATCAAGACATTCACTGTTGTGGTGTTCACTTGAATCACTTGGCTATAGGCTTTGGGTTTAGAGTAAAACCACCAAATTATCAGTAAGTACACATCAACTCAAAGGGAACGTCTAGTCGGCACCGGGGGTACAGTGGGACTCAGCGGGGCGCTCTTGAGCGCTACCTTTGAGTTGTGTGATACATTTAATTGTATATCACAACTGTCATTCACCATGGGAGACAACTGACAGCCGGCCTTCTTGTTCGAGACATCGAACTAGGGATGGGCAAGTGAAAAAAATATATCGATATTTATCGTATCGATAATTATCGAGTGAAAAATATCGATATATCGTCAGTTTTGCATGACTATTCATACATAAATTCTCAAAGCATTCAAACTTCGCAAAAAAGAATAGACGAAAATAGAAGAAAATAGTATTTTTTATTAATGCTCGAGCCTAAACAATTATACACAATTTAATCAAACCAGTAGTCATCAGATATGAACATTAGGATCATCCTCTGTTTAATGTGCTCGCTTGTCAAAGAGGTTAAACACGAAACCAAAGTTGCGTTATAGAAAATCGAAATTGATACGAATTCGATACTCTAAAATAAATATCGAATATCGATATATCGCGATTAAAAATATCGACTATATATATCGATATTTTTGCCCATGCCTACACCGAGCAGTGAATACCTATAAAAAATAACAGCCTATCTGATTGGTGTAAATTTTAATCTTAACAAGTACAGGATTTTATTATATTGGTGATCTGAGTGTTTTACAAATATTTTGGAAAAAGAAATAAATATGTTTGTGTTTAAATAATGTGTTTAGTTTTCTACTGCGAACCCTTTCATTTCTGAGCTGTAGCTTACAATTTATACTTTCTGATTTACAAATAATAAAAGTTAGGAAAATAATAGTAGAATAGAGGAATAATTGAAGTCAAGAGTAGTTTTCAAAGTTAGTATAAATGTAACTTTAATTAATTACAAGAATTAAATGAATAGTAATTAGTACTAGTATTTTCAACGGAAGTCATTGGTAGGTAAGTAACTAAAACGATTAATTAAAGGTCGTAAAGAACCTGCATGATACATACTGAATCGAATTACACTTTCTACTAACAAATGAAAAGACATTGATCTTTCGAAAAACCAACATTCCGTCGTATATAAAATCGAATTTCGCTAAGAGCTTCTCAAGGTTATCTCAAACACATTGACTCTAAACAACTCTTCAATTTTTCTTTTGTCTTTGGATATATGTATATATAGGCACTTCACAAGCGACGCAAAAAGTGGCCGCTTTTTTCGTCTTTTCCCCGGAGGTAATAGTAGAGGTAATTTTTAAAACATAGACGGTAGGATCCTCTTTTGTGATCACTAATCAAAGCTTTTCAGAATCATTTTACAGGACTTTACATTTTGAGTTCGGTTCAAGAAGAGTTCCTGAAAATCCTGTTGGGACTCTATAGGTAACTTAGGAATTTACTAAAACCGTAATTAGGGTGACCAGATGTCCCGTATTTCAGGCACGAATTTTTCATTGCCCTGTAATTTGGCGAAACCAATACGGGACAGTACATTGTCCCGTAATTTGATGATTTAATGATAAAAATACCCATGTGTATTAATATTTATTATTGTTCTAATGATAAAATACCCTTAAAACAATTTAACGGCATTTTATTGGGAAAGTCAGAATTTGTTTGTATATGTTATTTAGTTGATTAATCCACATTTTCTTATACAAATAATTAACAAATTGTTTATTTATGAATTATAATTGTTTTCATCATCTGCCTAGCCTTTTCCCAACTATGTTGGGGTCGGCTTCCAGTCTTACCGGATGCAGCTGAATACCAGTATTTTACATAGAGCGACTGCCTATCTGACCTCCACAACCTAGTGACTAGGTAACACGATACCCCTTGGTAAGACTGGCTGTCAGACTTTTTGGGCTTCTAACTACCCGTAACGACTGTCAAAGATCTACAAATGACAGCCGGGACCAACGGCTTAACGTGCTTTCCGAGGCACGGAGGGGACTTGGTATGTAAAGATGGTCACCCGTCCACGGACCAACCGCGACAAGCGTAGCTTAACCTGATCGATCGACCTGTGCAGCTGTTATTACTTAGCCACAAGCCCCTCCTACTATGAATTATAATTGTTTTAAGGGTACTTAATTCATGAAGAAAATCAAAGTTTGTATGTTTACTATACATACCTACAAACATTGATTTTAACCTATACATTGTATAGGTTATTTAGTTGATTATTTCATATTTTCTTTTCCAGATAATATAAAAAATTGTTTTTAAATTTATAATATTGTTTTTAAAAGTCTTTCATTCAGAAATTTAGCAATTGTTTAGGTTATTTAATTGATTACTTGTGCCAAATTTACTTTTTTTTTATATAAAAAAAACGGCCTGTCGAATCCCATATTTTCAATGCAGTTGTTCCGTAAAACCAGAAATCAGATCTGGTCACTCTAACCGTAATATTTGTAGAACAAGCCTACGGTACACCAAAAGTTTCGGTTGCCAATGGATACAGAATTAGTAGATACCTATCTACCTATTAAAGTCGTTTGTAAATATCCAAGGAAGTACCTACTCTGCATCTATTTTTGCCGCCAAGACAAAAATGTTTTTATTATTTTCTTTAACAAAAATATTCCACATGTTTCCAAACAAAACACATTTGTAAAATGCAAAGAATATGTATGTCAAATTAACATAATGTCTCCGTTCTTAGTCAGACATCTGTGACCACGCGTGTTCTCGACCTCGATAATTGTCAAGTTCACTTGCTTATGTAACTAATGACCGTTTCCACTAACACTAGGCGACACCTAACCACCTCAATTTAGGCACAAGCCGTGTGCCCGATGGGGAATCATCATCATCAAAACTGACGAATTTCCATACAACCTTTCATACCCTATTTTAAACCCTTTAGGGGACGAAATTTCAACAATTCTTCCGTATTGTTCACTTTTGTTGAATAAGGAACTCTAGTACAAATTTCATGATTCTAGCTACACCAAACGCTTTAGGCTTTGCGTTGTCTGCCAGCCAATGAATTTAAGATTTTTACTAGATTCAAAGTGAAAACCGGCAGTAACCAGTGCCGTATTAACCACGTACCAAGAGTAGCAATTGCTAAGGGCCCCGCGTTTCCAAACCCGCCCCACCTGAGCGTATTTTTCTGAGTGAAACTTAGATCTAAAATATTGATAAGTAACACCTTTTCTGACTAAGACAATCCACGTCAGACAAACGTTAGTACAATTTTTAACATAATATTTCTTAAAGTTGATGGCAGATAAATGTATTGAGTATTGAAAATTTTTTTTTACCGCTTTATACTTAAGAACCCATAGCAGATAAAATTTGCTACGGGCCCCCGCTCTTGCTTAATCCGGCACTGGCAGTAACCATGTAAACAAAGCCCAATTTAGTATTCTATTGATCTCAGTCAATGGGAAGTAATTATCGTGTGACTAAATGGCGGCTCTTTCATGATGTACACGCTTATATACAAGCAAATAGATTGACGACTTGTGTATAGAAACTTGTGAAGTATCTGTTCTTGGAGGTTGTTTACGTCGTCAGATTTTAAAAGTATACCTTTCTATAATAATACAATTACAATAGAAATATTCAGTATTAGAAAGAAGTTCTTTAACGAAAAAGCGTTATGTCCGAAAAAGTCAGTTTCAAGTTGCAAAGGTTTTTGTTTTTTAATACAATGACATGTTCAGACATTGAATCATTATTAATATTCTAGTTCACTAGTTAACGATATTTCATATTTCCATACAGTAATATTGCCAAATTATTTGACAGCTATTTGCGACGTTGCCAACTTTTAGAATAAACGCTCTTAAAATGTTTATAATAGTCCGATTCAGTTTCTTATGGAAATAAAAAATTGAAAACTTTCCCGGAAAATCTTCAAGTTCGGGAAAAACTGAACATTTTTTAATTTATGAATTATTGAAATTTGGATAGGATAACGTTTGTTAGCTAGTTACATATATACATGATGTACATCAGCCTGTTTATACATCGATGTCTTTCATAACTTCTCCGAGCCATTGAATCGAATGTAATTGACTAAAGGTCGCTGGGGACTGATTGGCAATTATTGAAATACCTGTACACCGAGGACGCTGATAATTATCTTTTCTATTGTGCTTATAACACAGCCTTATTTGAGAGGGAAAGCTAATAAATACAAATCTCGACACAGACAGCTACAGTCAAAAATAAAAACCGGCCAAGTGCGTGTCAGACCACGCACGATGACGGGTTCCGTAGTTGGAATGAATTTATCCCAATAACAAACTTAACTTTGTAGTTGAAAAAGATGTTCTCCCATACGGAATGTATGGGAAAACATGTTTTTGCAACTGCAATAACTTTGCAGTTGGTCGATTATTACTCGTTAACTTGTAGAGCGTACTTAGCTGTGATAGTTTTCCCTTTAATTTCGTTATATATAAACTACTGCTGTGATTTTTTTCACACATCCAAAATCAACCATTTAGCTGGCAGGGGGGGACACTTGACTCTAACAAAAATTAGCACTTTAAAGCTTAATATTTCGCAAACGGATCCCTGAATCCAAAAATGGTTTTCACATACTCGTAATGTTTTTGAAGGATCTTTCCAATGATAACGTGTATGGGAGGTACCTTAAATATTTTTTTTTCTTAATTTTATTTTACCATTTTGTCGGCGTCATTCATAATATTGTGACACTGTAGCACATTAAACTATGTATATTGCTGTACCCTAGCAGGGTTCATGTATGAAACCAATTTAAACTTGTAATAACTTTTAAACTACATGAATGCAATAAATGATGATTATGATTATGATTATCATCATCTGCCTAGCCTTTTCCCAACTATGTTGGGGTCGGCTTCCAGTCTAACCGGATGCAGCTGAATACCAGTATTTTATATGGAGCGACTGCCTATCTGACCTCCACAACCTAGTGACTAGGTAACACGATACCCCTTGGTAAGACTGGTTGTCAGACTTTTTGGACTTCTAACTACCCGTAACGACTGTCAAAAATCTACAAATGACAGCCGGGACCAACGGCTTAACGTGCTTTCCGAGGCACGGAGGGGACTTGGTATGTAAAGATGGTCACCCATCCACGGACCAACCGCGGCAAGCGTAGCTTAACCTGATCGATCGACCCGTGCAGCTGTTATTACTTAGCCACAAGCCCCTATGCCTATTATGATTATGATTATACATATATACCCATGCCAAATTACAGCTTTCTAGTACTAAGGGTCTAGTAGCTAGACCGCGGACAGACAGACAGACAGACAGACGGACATGACGAAACTATAAGGGTTCCTTGTTTACTACGGAACCCTAAAAAACATTTGCAAACATAATGCAAAGTAGATTATAACTGGTGCTTGTGAAAAAAAAAAACGTATTACAATCGTTCAGCACATGATTTCACACATTAAATCGAGAGTAACAATAGTTTTTCATGTAGGTACATTCGCTCCGTTCAGTCGGCGCACGCGCCGCGGGAGAACGCAGTGAAATCGAACGCGATAGTGAAATGATTCGCGGTTACTCTACCGTGGATAACTAGCCGTAATAAGACTCGTTTGTTGGCGATAATGGTTAACTATTTTAAAGGTATTTGAATTTTAACTAAAATAACGATTTGCTAGGTAATGAAAAACACTGAGTTTGGTGAGCAGAGAAAGAGCAGTATTTTTTTTACTATTTGTAGTAAAGTAGATGATAGTACTATTTATAAAACGCTGTCTATAATTCAGTAATAATCTGAGCCACTTGTTTGTATGATAGACAACAAAACATAACAAAGAACCAGAGTATCTCTATACTCTGGTTCTTTCTTATGTGTTGACATGACAATCAATTGACTGATCACATAAAAGACAGCTCATATTTACTGTCCACTCCGATTCGAAACTTGTTCGGTCTTTCCGAAACCAGCGGGGTAAGGCTCCCGCAGACAAAGAGATGCCTCAAAGAGATGTTAGCAGAATTGACGTGGTCCGCTAGGGCCGATGCCTGCCGGGGTTGCGAAGAATACCGAAAGGGAAATCGTGGCCCCCGGCAACATGGCAACTGAAGGAACACGGGTGGGTTTTAGTCAGTAAGAGTCTGACACGCCCTCCCGCTCTGGGCGGAGCGGGAGAGCGTGTGAAGTTACGTGATAATTTCCCAAAAAAATAAAGCCTGCCGCAGACAGACGCGACGCGACTGGTGGAACAATTTTTATGAAAACTTCACGGAAATTGCTCCACCTGTATCGGTAGAGTCTCATCGCGCCTGTCTGCGGAGCCTTTAGTGCATAACTCACTGAGTCAAAATTTTGACACTTCAACAATATTCGTTGTATTATATACAATGTAAAAATTAAAAGTTTTTAGTTTCCAGTTCGCTGTACTACGTTTGTTAAAACAATAATGCAAGTACTGTTTAAAACGAACACTGCATTACCAACCTGACCTTACATGAAACATCGCAAAAACAAAGATTAAAAATACAGATGGCTTACTCAAAGCATCGCAAATTGCAATAGAACACGCGACTGTTGTGGTAGCGTGCTCAACATTGCTGATAAATTAGTTACTTTATTCCACGAAACACTTAAGAAGTGAAAACTAAACGCAGTTGAAATACTGAAATTATTTCAAGGGTAGGCTAGTACAAAATTAAAGGTGTTCAACGATTTGGAATCGTGAATGATTTAGATGAATAGGTAGGTATAGTACGCGACAAACTTGAAGTGCGCTACTCGCTGCGCAGTACCGCACCCCTCACCCCCGCTGACAAGTAAATGTGTTACCATAGTATAAAGAGTTCTAGTAGGCTATCTCCTGCCCAATCCGCGATATAATTGCCTACCATACTTGCCTGTCTCAGGGTTGTCAGTTTTAGCTTAATTTTAATTCAGTGCCTAGAAATTGGCAAGGGCCGGGAAGTTCTATTTTTTACTTATGTGTTGTCTGGGTTCAGGGTTTGTGAGGTCGGTTTTACCTAAACGATGATATTCATAGTGTTTGTATGAATGACAAAATTATATTTGCGGTTTTTGAAAAAGTGCTATATCTCAAAAACTGCTAACTATATCTCCTTCAAACCAATTTTAGTTGAAAGTGTTTTTTGACATCTACAGCATATATTTTTATTAGATTTTTACTCTTTTACTTGTTCTGATTCAGAATTCGTCAAATATTTGAAATTACGATTTTATAACTGTAAATACTTAGTTACTTTACTATACCTACAATACTGAGAAATCGGCATGACTAAACGTAAACAAAGCATTAGCGGCATATCAATTGACAGATCAAAAGTAGGTACCTAATACATTTCAGTGGGAAAGTAGGCCTGCCTACTTCGTCTGTCTGATAGACAACTAATACAACAAAAAATAAGTAGGTATCTCATCATCAAGTAAAAATTATATGCTAGAATACGTGACTTGGTTACCTTTTCTGTTCAGTAGGTAATCTGAACAGAGACAACTCTGGAATCGATTAATTATTTAGACACCCAAACGCACAGCAATAATTTCTCCTGCGATTATCACTCATTTTTCATACATTTAGCAGTGCCGAAAAGCCGCGACGCGCAAACCTTGTGCGGCATTAGCCGCGACTGGCGCACTCCAAAACAGCCGAGATTTTGTTAAGTGTGCGTGCGGCGACGCATAGATACAAGCCGCGCACACATACAAGCCGCGCGCGGTGCGTTTCTATGAAGATAGCCTACTACCTCTCTTTATACTATGGTCTTACGGCGCAGCGCCTCGCCTCATGGTCAGAGTCGCCATAAAGTTTGCATCGTACTGTACTTGTGCGATATTCGTCTTTATCTGGTTTTTACCAAATCCGTGAAACCTTTCCAGAATTTAATGTTGCCTTTTGCTCTAATAAGTAATCGATCACAGTAGTACGGAGTTAATTTGTTTACAGGAAAAATTGTTAATTGCAAATAGGACATAGTACACAAAAACTTATTTAAACAGGATTTTTTTCAAAAGCTTATCCAGTGATCGACCCATCCCAAACAAGCATGCAGAGTGTGGTGTGTGTAAAGGATAACAAATCTCTTTTTCTTCCCGTCATGAACAACTACAGATAAACAAGCGAGCCGTCCAGGCCAGGTCACTCCATATTGGAGTATTTTGCTGTACCGCAATCTGGAAAAAAGGGCAAAACAAAACAGACCTGTCAAAATCACTACAAATTGCTTGGATAACGTTTATTTTTTTTCTATTAATTGTCACAAGAAGTAAAAAAGAAGACTTAAAAAAAACGTGTGCGGTCGGGGGACCCCCGTCAGAAACGAAGTTCTTTCTCAAGTATGATTTAAAAATAAAACAAAATCTTCAGAGCTTCCTTCAGATATCTTTGATTTTCACTTTGACCAAATTCACATTTTCTCTTCAATTTTATACCACGACACTGTTATCACTTTACTCGTTCTTTTGTTTTTTTTCTGCTGGCGTTCTCTCTCTCTCTTTCTTTCTCTTTGAATTACAAGAAGACAGTCGCAAGTATTAACACTTTTTAGCGTGACGATTTCTAAAAGTTTACAAGCCGCGTTAAAGAACTGAGTTCCAAAACCGGACTTCTCACATGGTAGGTATAAATCACATCACAACACTAACATTGTTACAATATAATATAGTAACACTAGTGTGGGGAAGTGACCGGCTGATGGATGATGATGGATGGCGCATAGCACACATGTTTTGGTGGATGTTGGATATATGTTTGTTATTTACTCGTAAGATTGCTTTTGATACACTTCACATAATTGTAACGCTGATAGAAAATGAAGGATGGCTCACACTCTTATACGATTATGGATCATGCTCATAAAGGATATGTGGCCACAAAAGGGTTGAATGAAAAACAGTTGCATGCAGCTGTGCTGATCATACTTCGACGAATGTGTAGTGTTATGCGAATAGATAGAATAAGAAATGATTAAACAGACACAAATCCAAACTCCAGGGTGATACTGAATGTGGATCGCCCGGAGGACACGATGGAGCATGCGGTGGAGGTCTGCCCAGCTTGGGCGGAGCATCGCCGTGTCCTCGTGGAGGCGATCGGCGGCGGTGATCTCTCGCATCCGGCCCTGATTCGGGCCATGGTACGGAACGAGAGGAAATGGGAGGCCGTCACCTCCTTCTGCGAAGCAGTAATGCTCACGAAGGAGAAGGCGGAATACGTGAGGGAGAGGCGAAATTCGCGCCCTCATGCCCCTAACCGCCGCAGGAAGAGATGCCCTGGGCGGTCGAGAATCGCGAGCCGATTTCCGGCCACCGTAGGCGTGGGCTTGCGGACGGTAAGCAATGGGTAGCTCGCCGCCCAATAAGGACCAGGCCCAGGTCGACGGCGCATTGTGTTCCACGCGCGCCTCAAAGAGATGTCAGCAGAATTGACGGGGTCCGCTAGGGCCGATGCCTACCGGGGTTGCGAATAAGGCTGAAAGGGAAATCGTGGCCCCCTGGCAACACGGCAACTGAAGGAAAATGGGTGGGGTTTAGTCAGTAAGAGTCTGACACGCCCTCCCGCTCCACCCAGAGCGGGAGAAGTTATTTGATAATTTCCCACCCAAAAAAAAAAATAATTATACTGGGTGATACTGAAAAAAACTTTGAAGAAAAAATCAGTAACAGCCAGTACCCTTATTGCGTAATACAACACAATCACAATCTGTTTCGAATTGAAACAGATTGCTAATCCAATGCTTGATAAGTTGGAAAAAAAAATCTGCTCAACAACGTTAATAACGCAATGAACGTTGTTGAACTGTCAAAATGAAACAAATTAGGCAAAATTGTTTACGAAAATAAGTTACGTAATTAGGGTACTGTTGCACAATTAGCATAGTGAGTTCTGTTGCAATCTTAAAATCTAGCAAGTCGACACGTTATAGGTACTAGTAGATATCTAGAATCAAACGATCCTAGGATATGTCTTACGAAAGATGTACTTAGTTATCAAATAGGTCTATAGACCATGTATCAAAAAGGTCATATTTAACCCTTCGTATCGCGCCGAAACGTGGATCGACGCGAGATACAATGGCGTTTTACCGGATTTGAATCCGATGCAGTGCCCTTTTAAAAGAGTGTCGGTGGAATTTCTTGTCCGTTCTTCTCAGTATGATGAACCTACTAGGTACTCTTTGGAATGGGCAATTATAACTAGCTTAATCTTTCTGACTGACCGACCCATTGACAATACAAAAGTGCCTGTAATCGGTTTACTTAATTGAAAGTACCTCGTCGACCGAGCTCTTCTCGGGTGAAAATAGAGAATGCTCATTTAAAAGTATAGCATAGTTCATACTAATTCCATGCTACAATGATAGTAGGTACTTACTAATTCCAAACTCATTTAGCATTCATTTCAATTAAACCATTTACTTCTTTGAATGGTCAAGGAATCGGTCAGTCAGAAATTATGAAGCTAGTTGCCCACTCCAAAGCGTAGTAGGTAGGTACCTATGGAGAAGAACGGGCAAGAAATTATAAAATATTGGTTACATCATTCAAGTTGAAATTATACATGTGAGAACAATATGGAAAGACGTTCACGTTAAAAGCGTCCGTAATAAAAATATAAAAACAAAAAACATTTTTACAAAAAATACAACCGACTTCCAAACTACAAAGCGAAAAATAACTTTAATTTCGGAAGTCGGTGTCAAAAAACTAAAATACTGATACAAAGACACCGACTTCCGAAATTAAAGTTATTTTTCGCTTTGTAGTTTGGAAGTTGGTTGTATTTTTTGTAAAAAAGTTTTTTTTTTTTTTCACTTTTTAGTGAGTTGATTTGTAATTTATCTAAGTTACAATAGCCTTATGCCAACTGCTCATCAAAAATACCCAAATGGCTATAGATGTGCCTTTAATATTTGAAGAGTTCCCACGATTTCTCCAAGATCCCATCATCAGATCGTGACCAAATGACAATGGGACCAACTTGAAAGTATACCCTTTCAAACAAAAAAAGAATTTTTCAAATATGTCCAGCCGTCTTCGAGTAATCGGGGAACATACATAAAAAAAAAAATATCCCTACGAATTGAGAACCTCCTCCTTTTTTTTAAAGTAGGTTAAAAACAATTCAAAGATTAAAATAAACCCATGGCAGCTAAGAGATGACCAGTCCCAAATGACTGAAATAAGAACAATAGCTTCACAGTGTAATCCGATCTGACCGTTTCGAGATGTGTCACAAGACATGCATATATTCGTGACATCAAACAACAAATATGGAGTCGGACAGTCGGAAGTTGTGACGTCACATGCAATCGATATCCCAGTGGATACTTATGGATTGTTTACTTATGGGCCCGGCAGCCCGGCTACAGTGTGATATTGCATTCGTGATGTGTTTGGTCAAGATGCCTATAAAATTATGGGAGATAGAACACGTAAGGAATGAATATAATGTTAGTCATTGATATACTTTTATGGACGTAACTATGTAAATTGATAATTATAATTAAATAATAATACCTACCTATACTCCATAGGTTTAGGTAGTTAAATAAAGGTAAACAAAAAAAACCACGTGACGAGACAGCTGTCAAGTAACCGACTAAACGCAATACCTGTCACTTCAGTTGTCATGCTACGTCATAGTTGTACTCTTCAATTTAGCAACGTTATACTTCGTTGACGTTTAGAAATTGGGTTCTTTACAATAGACAGATTACAAAATCTTATAAATCAGACAAAAAAAAATGTGCTCAAGCATAAATCTACGATAAGTAGTTGAAGAATAAACGATAAAGTTTAACATACATGAATGAAACTATGGTAAAACACTAAAATAAATTTAATTTAGTTTTATTGTTTTTTTAACAAGAAAGTGTCATCTATAAAAACCCTTTTTACGATTTGTTTAGCTTCTTTTAACTACCTATACCTATGGAGTATACATATTTCCGAGGCATGTAGGAGTCTCGATATGAAAAGATAGTCCCCATCCACGGACCAACCCCAGCAAGCGTATTTTAACCTTCGATCGACCCATGCAGCTGTTATACAAGCTCCCAATAATTTCCAATCAATAAAAAAATTAAGTCAAGGATTGTTATTTATTATTGTTGCTTATCGCCCATTAGCCCCAATTGATACATAAACGACTACAAATTAATAATAATAGTTATTAGTGACAGATTAAATAATATCAACAAAATGGTTAACTAATTATTATTTTATCAATTTGGTACTTATGCTCGATAACATCGTTCAGATTTCATTTGACCTTTTTGATATAAATAAAGAGCTATTTGTCTTAAATACACTGAGTTAGGTACCTACTATATTTTGTATTTAAATAGATAATAAATTATTTAAAACATTTTTTAAAGGCTACCGCAGACAAGCGAGACGCAACGGTGCGACGCGACACCAGTAGAACTATTACAGTAGTATCCTGCAGATGGTTGTATCTCGTGCGGATTGTCCTATCCAGAACAAATGGATGCATATTGTGATGGGTGCTGACTAACATAGTGCGTAAGATTTAACACTAATATTATAAAGGCGAAAGTTTGTGAGTGTGTGTATGTTTGTCTCTTCTTCACGCTCAACGGATTTGGATGAAATTTGGTACACAAATAGTTTATAACCAGGATTAACAACACATAGAATACTTTTATCCCGATATTCCCACGGGATCGAGACTTCTGCGGGTGAAACCGCGGGGCGCAGCTAGTCAATAATAATTATTTATCTTTTTTTGTCACTGTATTTTCATAATTTTTGTAATTTTATGGATTCGTTTTAATCTGAAATAAAATTATTCACAAGGTCATCGGTCCATCTTGTGGGAGGCCTTCCAACGCTACGTCTTCCGGTACGTGGTCGCCGCAGGAATCCGCTGGATGCGGAAAGCACAGAATCGGTCGAATTGGTGGTGCTTGGGGGAGGCCTATGTCCAGCAGTGGACGTCTTTCGGCTGAAATGATGATGATGATGAAAATGATTTATAATTACCGTGAAGTTTTCATAGAAATTGTTCCACCAGAGTTACATCGTGTCGCGCCTTTCTGTGGGAGCCTTTAAGTACGTTGCTAATCGCACACTAGCCCCACAGACAATTGCCCACTGTGCACTTGAAGACCTTATGACTGCGTTAAAGAGTGCAGTTCGCGTAGCAGAATTTTGGGCCAAACACAATATTATTATATTACATCAGCGTTTTGGCATCGATACGCTAAGACTTAGAAATTGCCAACTTATACAATTTTGATGCTAAAATAACAGAATTGATTCGGCTATTTTGAAGATGATCACGATCATACAAACATATTATTATTAGTTTTTTAGTCGGACTGTAGCGGTTACACCGCCACATACGAACTACGCATCAGACATGACGTCACACAAATCCTGCATCGCGCAGTTAGAGTTTACCGAGCGATCGACATACATACAAGATTTCAACTTCAAACTGATGGGCAGTTGCCCGCCAGACACAACACCCGTCTGGTCGGAGGATCCTCCCTTTTCTATGGTGGATGAGTGAACTTTACACCCTGTTCCTCATACTCCTAAAGGACAAACAAAGTGTAGTCTTCAGTCTCGTATTTGGCGTTTGCTTATTTATTTACTATTAACAGGTTCAACCCAATACAGCAGTGTAGTCACAATGTCCACTGTGTGGCACAAGTCATATAGAGGACAATATGTTAAGTGTCACCCTCTGGAATTCCGCCAATGAGCATGTAAAGATATCCACTTGCAGAGAGACGCTGTTGAGTATCTTTATTGCCCGCCCTACTGGCGCCAACTTTAACAGGTATGTACGGGCCACCGGGACTTTAAACAGCCTCTCTCTCGGCCCTTGTCGCAGCCTACTGTTTGAAACGAGCAATCCCAAAGATTCTAGTATTTGAGGAATAGTATTAATATTTCTTATATTTTATATGTCCGTTTGCCAGTTGGCAAAGGCCTCCTCCAACCTTTTCCATTCTTGTCTCTCTCTGGCCACTCTGCCCTATATCATTTCAGCGACCACTCTGATGTCATTATTCCACCTTTTCTGTGGTCTACCGCTCTTTCTTTAGCCGTTTCTTGGGTCCAGTTGAAAACCAGCGTCAGGCACAAGTTGTCTGGCATTTTTGCTGAACTGGGCCTTTTTGGCGCAGCCATGAGGCACACTCCCCCGCTAATTTTTTACATCGTTCTTTACACTTTTTATTTGATTTTCATTTTATTTATTTTTTTATTTTTATCTGCTGTTAATTATATTGTGTGCTTTTTTTTGGTCTGTGCTAAATAAATGTATTTTCTTTCTTTTCTTTCATTGGGTTACTATTTTGCTCCATTTGTCCTTCCTTTTAATCATGTGTCCAGCCCATTTCCACTTTAGTCTTCTGATTTTTAAGGTTATGTCCTTAACCTTGGTCTCATACAAACAAACACTTTATCGATTTTTTTTATTACTTTGATGACACGTACGAATATTGGCTTATTGTAGGTATAAATGATCTAATACTTAACCATCCAATCTTTATTATTACAAAGTATTATATTCGTAGACTGCCTCGTTGATCTAGTGATCGCAAGCGCAACTGCTGAGCATGAGATCCTGGGTTCAATTCCCGGGTCGACTAAGGGGTTATTCCATCAGGAATTTCTCAGTAGCAGCCCGGAGCCTAATTGTGACCGTTTGATGTCAATAGGCTCGCCTCTTATTGCATGGGATTTAAACAATACTCATAAATTGTTGAAATATAGCTGAAATTATCCTCAAAAATTTAAATAAACGTCGTGCAAAGCGTGTTTTATAAAATCAATATTTAAGTAGGTTACACAATACACACACAAGACTTTTTGTGCAAAACACAGCTTTAAAACAAAGTTTCTGAGAAAACTAACAGGAAAGTTTACAATATTGTTGACAGAGCAAAAAGCCTTGAGCAGTCAGAAGACCAAGCATACGCCGTTTGCTCTTGCAAATTCCAAGATATAGTAATACATTAAATCCTGGGTTCTGAACCTGGGGGTAATTAACCCCGCCGGAGTAAATTAGCTATTCTGTGGGGGTTACAAGGAACCTAATCTGGTAGAACCAAAGCTGGTGGCGAATATTCTGTTAATAGCTAACAGAGCTTTAATAAAAATGCTTATGAATACCCTTTGCCACCACCTATAGATGTGAGAGTGGTTTTTCAACCATGGTTACGCTGAAAACAAAGGCCGGCACCGTTTCAATGTGGAACATGACTTAAGATGCGCTATTTAATTTAATTTAATTTAATTTTTGTTATTATAATAATATAATATATTTATTCAGACAAAATTGATCCATTTATATTGTTAGTATGAACTTAAAGACTATGTTAGTACCTAATAACTAAGAGAGACTTATGCCCGTTTTCACCGACATCCCCTAAGTTTAAAGGATCCCTTAGCATGGTTAGGGGGCTGTTAGAAGGTGGTTTCTGTTTCACCAACAGTGAGGGGTCAGTTAAAAGTTAACGTTTTAACTGACCCCTTACTGTTGGTGAAACAGAAACCACCTTCTGACAGCCCCCTAACCATGCTAAGGGATCCTTTAAACTTAGGGGATGTCGGTGAAAACGGGCATTAGTCCTCTGGGTGAGGCTCCACACTAGTGGGCTGTCTAACTTATTGCCTATGACATTCAGGAAACGATATAAGCGAAACTAAACCTTACATAAAAAAAATTTTTGAATGCAAAACAACTATCACACTTACTATGTATTTTTAATTAATTAATTGTTTATATTTAAGTATAAATTACGTAAGAATTATAAGCTCGTATTGTTTGTATTGATAACATTTTAAGGTCGGGGTAAAATCAGTGTTCCTAATAGGTCACAGGGGTAACAATATTGAAAAGGTTAGGAACCACTGCATTAAATGTATAAGATTCTATAAGTACATAAACTCCCTTACTTATAAACGTTGTTTAAAGTTAAGTAATGATTAGCGATTGTTTAATCATACATTTTTGACGTTTAAATTAAACGTCTCTTATAGCAACAGGCGAAGATGTACAAGATTCTATACATAAAATGTATCCTCGACAAATATGAACGCAATCAACGAAGAAGGCAATTGAGAAATCACGACGGAAATAAATAATTTTCTCGTTTTGTACGTAAAGGCTCCCGCAGACAGGCGCAACGCAATGGTGAGACACGATTCTGGTAGAACAATTTCCATGAAGTTTTAATAGAAATTGTTCTACTAGTTGCGACGCGCTGTCGCGTCGCGCCTGTCTGCGGAAGCATGAATAATGTACAAATGTTATTACTCAATACTTTATAATTATGGTTATGTTATACATCCGCAGTATTTGCAGGATATAATTACTAAATAATTGTGTAGATTGTGACCATACAGGGGAAGCTTGGTAAAGCACAACGTTTGATTTTTTACACACGTTGCGATCTCTTGTAAAAGTCCTAAATACCACACATAACATCAAGCCTGAATTCCTTGAAGGGTTAGGCAGAGGTGGACCTGTAGTACACCCACATTTCGCCAGTTATGTTTAAGTCCCATGTAATAGGGGGCGAGCCTATTGCCATCAACCGGGCCCGAAACCAGACCCCGAAAACTAAAGGAATTTTCTTCTAAAATAATCGGGTGAAGTTAAAAATGATTTTTCAACATTGGTGACGAAAACCGAGGCTTAAAATGGAATTAAAAATGAAGCCACCCTGTACTGAACCAGCTTTGTTCAGACAAGCTCCTTCACAAATACCTCTGCCAATACTACAAGTAGGTAAGTATACAGGGTGGCAGGAACATCGGCGCGAAAACTTTTACCATGGATTCAGTACATGATTCTGAACCTGAAACTGAAAAAAATCTACTGTTTAATAGAAAAGTGCAATACCTACGTGGTCAAAATTTATGGAACAGCTGTATTATTTTTTAATAACTGACGAATAATTTCAACACAGGGGGGTTCGCGATGATGTCCCTGCCACCCTGTATAAATAATTTTATCTACGGGTTTTGTACTTTTACTTTCAATCGCTTAGAATACCATACTCTTAAAATTATTCAGAGTGTCCCTCACACCTCACCATCATGTCAGCGCGCAAACTCTAACCATGTATTCAGTAAGTACATGATTCTAGACCAATCAGCGTAAATTACATTTCGTGGGTTATTTAATAAAAACCCTGTTCCATATTACTGTGACCGTGTGAAACAGCTGATTTTGAGGTTCCATACTAAGCCTCCGCTATCCGTCCGTCTGTCTGTCACCGAGCTGTTTCAACTGTCTCATGGTAGACAGTTGAAATTTCCACAGATTTAGTATTTCTATTGCCGCTATATCAACAAATATACAGAAGAAACGTGTTTTGTCGGCGTTTTTTGGTAAATATTGTACGGTCGTACGATACCTTTCGTGTACGAGTCCGACTCGCATTTGGCCGGTTTATTTTTGTTAATTCCGTCGCGTTCCGCCGTGTTCGTGTTCGCGACAAGTCAATCGTCATCCTGAGGATGCCTCGTTGAGAGAAACACGTGTCGATTTCTTTCAGGAGTTTTTTATTGCTCTTTAGAAATAGCTAAGCGGAACAGACTAAATATATCCACGTCTATTGTATTTTATAATGGATTTCCGCAAAGTCACGCTTGAATCAATTAACTATTTTGTAAATTCGTTATTTCTCTTACACTCTGTATACTTTACTCTTCTAATCACATCTATTGTAATTATTGTTCAATTGTTTTCCGTTACACACCTATTCAAGAACTCATTCGAATGCAATGTAAACGACCATTACACCTGATAGTGCATATTAATGGTAGTAATGAATGCCTGGCACTCGGCGCATCCGCATAACGAAGGCACACCTGTAGGGTTACCATCTCGAAATTTCCTATCATCATTCTTTTGCCCATATCCTAATTTATTTGAGGTCAGCGCAATATTTCTTTTCGTCCATACTTCTCTCAAAACTCAAAGCATTTATTTCAATTAAACCATTTATAGGCACTTTTGAACTGTCAAAGAATCGGTCAGTTAGTCAGAAAGTTGAAGCTAGTTGCCCATTCCAAAACGTAGATCTCTATGGAGAAGAACGGGCAAGAAACTCCAGATACTCTTTTAAATATAGATATTACAAAATTCTGGGTACATTATTCTGGTTGCTTCTATATGTGAGAACAATGTACAGAAAATAATTAAAACAATTGAAAAATATAAGATTAAAAATAAGCCCTGGCAGATAAGAGATGACCAGTCTCAACTGACGGCGCCCGTTCACGAACATGACGCGTGGATCAGCACCATCCAGCTCAACCATTTTGTAGGGAACCGAATGATCCAACACACTCGCCACCATCAGCGAGACATTTTAGTGAGCTTGACAATCTCTCAACTGCCATGCTCTTTCAAGTCAACATACGTCTTAATAACATAATAAACGGCTCTCTCTATATTCTCTCTCTCTATTAGTTGTCATCTCCCCTTTCTAGGTTTATCATCTTTCAGACAGTCCACCCATGGTGATCGTTTCTTTGGTCTTCCCCTATTCTAACACTCCCCTGTTCCTTCCTCATTCATTCTCAAAACTTTCCTCAAGACATTTTCCTTATTTCTCAGCATCATTTTCCTGAAACAATTTTTCAGTTACCGGTGCCACATTCAGACTTCTTTTTAACTTCATTCATTATTCTATCCATTTGCGTAACACCACGTATCCCTCTTAGCATTCTCATCTCAGCTGCATGCAATTGCCTTTCGTTCATCACTTTTGTGGTCTAATATTCTGATCCATACAAGACAGCAGGTCTTACCATTGTTTCATAAATCTTTCCCTAAAGTAACGGTATATCTTTCTTTTATATCATTAAACTTTTTTTTTTCTAAACAAAATCCCATTACGTTGACTCCAGACAAATGAAGGCCGAATGAGGGGTGAAAAACACGTGCATGTCCGGACAAATTCAGACGGATGGTAACCCTACTTGCAGGTGGCTCAGGCGCATGATTGTATTTACGAGCTCTTCTAAGAAGCTAGAGAGGGACGGAAGTCGGACCTTTCATCTCTGATACCCTTTGGTAACGTTCTTGAACTTTGTTGGATAACTACTGTTTGATTGCTCCGAAACGACAGGACTGAGATAATAATATTTTATGGGCATGAATATAATAAAACGAAACTCTTTGTTTGAAAATATTTTAAGTAATAGTTTCTTCCTACTGGGTTAAAAGAGCTGGATATATAGTCCCGATGGTATATTATTCTTCTAGGGCCAATGCCTGCCGGGGGTTCGAAGAAAACCGATAGGGAAATCGTGGCCCCCTGGCAACACGGCAACTGAAGGAACACGGGTGGGTTTTAGTCAGTAAGAGTCTGACACGCCCTCCCGCTCCGCCCAGAGCGGGAGAAGTTATTTGATGATTTCCCACCCAAAAAAAAAAAAAAAAAAAAAAAGGCCCGTGTAGGCAAACCGCGGCTCGCGACTCTGGCCTATAGAGTGCGGCTCTGTACAAAAATGTCGATGAAAGTATATGCTACGCGTGGGTGTCGAGAGTATCATCATCATCATCAGCATATAAATGTTCCCACTGCTGGGACACAGGCCTCCTCTCTGTGAGAGGGAGTGGCCCGTAATCCACCACGCGGGCCCAGTGCGGGTTGGTAGATGTCACATGTCTTCGAATTTTCGGTTCTAGGACATGCCGGTTTCCTCACGATGTTTTCCTTCACCGTTTGGACCGGGAGATAATAAGTTTTATTCAAAATTCAAACTATATAAATTACAAAAATTATTTCTGAAGTATTTTCACTAAAAATTTACAAGACATCGAAAATGTATCATTTGTACAATTCAAAGATTTCAAAAATTAACTTATTAATAAGTAAGATGCCGTCATCATATTATTATCAGCCGATATGATGATGATGATGATGAAGGCATCCTACTTCTTAGCAAGTTAATTTTAGTAAGTGTTGAAAAGTGAAAGAGGATGGGAGTTTTAAGGATTAAGAAATGTGTATTGAGACAGTTTGGACACATTGAAAGGATTGGGTCTTATAAGAAATCTTAATTGTTGTAGTATTGATATTTGAGTCTATTGACTAATGAATTTGCCGACCACTGACCTAGACCAAAAACGTCATATCAATCTACCTAAGTAGTATTAATTAACCATACTGTACCAACTTTGCCGATCATTCTACTCAATTAATACAGTCGAACCTAGATAAGTGAGAGTTCAAGGGACCGCGATCTCTTTTTCGCTTATAAAAGTTTCTCACTATATCGAGTTTTTAACTTATAGAGGTACAGGAACCGCCTCTCTCACTTAGAGAGGTTGAGAGGAACAAAAACAATTTTAGTTCCATGAATTTTAAGAATGAGTTATAAATAGCAAATGCTGATATTACGCTCGACTGTCCTTAATAGAGGTATATGCAACTAGCAGTCTCAGTTATAGAGGTCCAAGAGTGAAAAACTACTTTCTCTTATAGAGGTTTCTGTTTCTCACTCACAGAAGCTCATGAGGGTTAAAATGACAGGACCTGGCAATTACTCTCATTTATAGAGTTTTCTCACTTACCCAGTTTTCACTCACCCAGGTTTGACTGTGAAAATCTTAAATTCATCCACAGACAGGTCCTTATATCAAAAAGAACAACGAAGGAAGGATTTTTAAAAACTGATCCATAGGGAATGAAAGTTTATACGAGTACAATTGTAAAAAAACCGTGTCCGATCCGAAAGGTTCTCATAGGTGCTGCAGTGACATTACCTAAAAGTAATAAAAAATCTAATTATTATTAAAAATAATAAGATATTGCTATTTAAAAATCTCAGTTTTAGTACCAAAATTACCCGAAATTCATTAAAAATTAGCAAATTTTCAACAGGGGTCATAAGTTATACTTTATAAGACGCCTGCTAAAAGACAGCCGCCTAGCCGCCTGAGCACCAATAAAATTACTCATTGAAAAAAATTAGACGATTTTTTTTTTTCGATTTTCTTGAAAAGCACCTCATAAATAGACTCTCAGTACGATATCTAACAACAGCCTCACGGATCGGACAGGGTTATTTTTACATGTTGTATGGAAGTTTGTTAATTTTGCCGTTGCGAAATTTCATCGGGCACCCAGCTTGTAATTACTAACTGTTCATATCAATCGATTTCCTGTCGCCAAGTACCACCAGCTAAATGTAAACTGTTTACGTTGCCGCGCGGTTTTTACTCGCGATGGGTTAATTTTAGACGTGCGGGTGCGCCGGCAGCGCTTCCGTTCGCTTGATTCACATCTAGGAGCTATCCATAAATTACATCACACGACTTTCATGATTTTTGGAACCACCCTCGTTGTTGTGACAGGTGATATTTTTTTATTAAATAGTAACAACAAACAGCTATATTATGTTGTAATTATTTGTGTGACGTCACCTGTTTTCAATGAAACCTTATAAGGTTTTAGTAGTTTTAGGTTTTTATACTTTGGGCACAACTTAGAAGATGCCTATCTCCATCTGTGGTGTATATGAGCGCAACTTAGAATATGCCTATGTCCATCTGTGGTGTATATGGGTGCAACTTAGAAGATGCCTATCTCCATCTGTGGTGTATATGGCCGCAACTTAGAATATGCCTATGTCCATCTGTGGTGTACCAAAAGTTGTGTTGAGTCATTGAAGGTGTAAAATTTTGTTACTTTATTAATATGTTTAAACATATCTTGGGACCATGGGGTCCCAGGTCTTTTGGAAGGCGTACGAGGGGCCGAAGCCAATATTATTTCAAGACTGTTAGCTTAATTATGTAAATTTTATCTTACTCGATATTTCTTTATAAACTCCCTATGATGCTATAACTTAGGAATAGATTAACTCAAATTGCGATCAACATCTACTTATGATATTCATCAACGTTATCATAATATAGGTACTTAAATCCTAAATACTATCAGTATTATCGATATCTACACAAATAACATAACTGACTTAATTATCGGTTGACCACAACTCACTGTTAATTAGTTAGCTGACAATAATTATAATCCATAGACCAGGGATCGCAAACCTTTGGCATGAAATTCAAATATTGATTGAAGGACAATATACTTGTACGTAACATAAATATTTTAATGTTAGATTGTATATTGTGTTTAATATTTTGTGACAAAAGAATACGATTTTATTTATATTTGTCAATAAATTGAAATTAGAAAGTCTAAAATAAAAATAAAAAGGACGAAGTCTAAAAATGCTGGGTTTTTAATAGGATTATTTTTATTAATAGAGATTTAAAATGCCTTGTTCTTTATTTAATTTCATACTTAGGTATTGGCAATCAAAATTTTAAAAAATACATTCCACATCAAATACCTACCACAGCCTAAAACAAGTACATAAAAATATAAACAAATATATAACACAGTTTTACGAACTGTTTACACTAGATACCTACTAAAATAAATTCCTAACTAAATAAATACAAAAACAATTCAATACGTCCATATATATGTGTAAGCAATCGACCTTATTACGGTTTTACAGGCTTTTACAGGTTACACTGAGTAGCTTTTTACATAACTTGGCTTACTTTACCAGATAGGTAGCGGTAGCAAGCCTCTCCCTAAAAAAAATCCCAAGTTTGACTAGCAGAAAGAAAAAGAAACAAATATATTAGCAATAGTTGAGCTGCACGTCGTAACTGTAACAAAAAGGCTTCCACTCAGCATGATGCTGTGCTATTGTAAAAGGTTCATCACTCCTGTCATAGACAATCCATTATCAATAATCATGGCATGTTTAGCAATTCATGATTACACAGTATCCTCAAGTGTATTAGTAATACTCCTTGGATGCTTAACAATACATAGAGTATGACATAAATTAATAATTAGCCCGTATTGTCCCACTGCAGGGCAAAGGCCTCCCTTTCCTTTTCCACTCAACTCGATCCTGAGCCAATATGGACCAATCCCTCCTATAAGCGTCAAGTTCGTCCCGCCATCTACGCCTGAGTCTTCCACGATGCCGCTGGACGTTTTCAGAAACCCATGTTGTAGTGGTCATAGCCCACTTTGCATCCGACATGCGGCAAACGTGTCCGGCCCAATCCCACTTGAGCTTGGCTGCTTTTTGGGTGACGTCAGCGATTTGTGTCTTAGAGCGCAGTATCGTGTTCCGTATCCGGTCGGTAAGTCGAACTCCAAGGATACTGCGCTCCATCGCTCGCTGGCAAACCTCGAGCCCGGTCCTCTGTTGAACTGTCAAAGACCAGGTTTGAACGCCGTATGTAAGAATAGGGAGAATGCACATACAGTCCTCATATTAATGATGTAGTTGCATCATTTGTCAGTTAATAAATTATTTTAAAGTTATGTGTGAATTTGAAACCCAGGTTTTGGAAACCAGGACTAAGCTAGATGCATTTGACGGAGGCGCAGCAAGTGGCGCCGTCTACTTTTGTTTCGAAGTTACTGGAATCACCGAGGAGGTCGGATAAGAGTTACACTGGCAGTCACTCTATAGCAGAGCGTCGCATCGAAGATTGTGTGGCGGCCAAGGACCTAGTACATCTACAGTGCATTCATTCATTATAACTTGTCCTGCCAATGGGTAGCACTGCTCTGTCAGTCACCATTTTGATCTCTATTTGAATTGAAACTAAGCTTAACAAGCAATGGTGCCAACATGACGGCAAGGGACAAGCTATAGTGAACGGATCTGTACATACTAATCCCATGGTGTCGGCTGTCTTCTGATGACTGATGATGTCGATCCCTGACATCACCACGTTGTAACGGCTAGGGCTGCGCAGGGTAGGCTGCGCAGGCCGTTAACGGTTTAGGTAGTAGTTAGTAAAACAGCTAGACAAGTTGATACATATATTTTTAACACTAGAATGTACACGGCTAGGTCGCGGTAAGGTCACACTGATCTGTTCTGAGCACTAACACAGTAAAAGGGGAAGGGTACCGTCCTTGGTAGCACGTGGTAGATTCGGGCGCCTGGTCAGCACAGGCTCCGCAGCAGGCCGGACGGCCCTGGCACGTGGTAGTACGTAGTCAGTAGCCGTGGAGGTCGCCTGACAGCTCAGGCTCCCAGCGGTAGGCTGCAGGCAGGCAGGCCGGACGTCGGACCTCAGTAGCGTGCAGTTAGCCACGCATGCGAGCAACGTGCAGAATTGGGTAAGAGGTGTCTTCAACCCGTACAAAGAGCCCCTAGGTCGGGGCACAAGTAATCCTGATAGTTCAAGGAATACCTTCCTTTATGTAAGCCAGCGGAAGTCGAAATGCTTAGCGTCCTTAGGAAATTAGTGTTGTGCCACGTTTCTAGTGATGTGTGGTTGGTAACTTACTAATTGTGATTAATTACGGTTGAGACCTCACACAACGCTACAACGTCCACGACGAACTGCTATATTCCAGCACAATCCTGATGATATTGTTGCTGCCCCCCAACTGACCCCTATGAAAATAAAGTTGGCACCGCCACTTTCGAAAAATGAAAATCTAAAACGGTGAAAATTTCGAGCTAATTAAGGACAATTTTGGACAGCAAGAAAAAAAATTCGGACCAACCCCTCTTTCGAGACATTAAAAATGTTCAATGGGGGTGCTAACTAGTAATTAAGTTAGCACCCCCACAGCATTTAAATATTCACTAAAAAGTTTTATGTAGGTCAAAATTTCGAGCTCATTAAGGACAACAAATGCAGCATCAACCCACCCCCCATGTACAACCCCCCACCCCCTAAAACATGGAAGTGCCGAAAATGGGGATGCCAACTTTATTTTCATCTGACCCCTTCTGATAAAGGCTATCCTGTGCCGATACATTTATTTGTATTAATAAAAAGTAACATACACGATAGCAATTCAAGTGACTTAAATTACGTGACTTAGCAAATGTAACTATGAACTTAATTTGAAGCAAAAAACGCTTGCAACAAAATCCCTGACAAAAAACGGATTTGGCAGAAATGAAGTAGCCAAACCATTGGTATGTAATTTTTTATTTTGTACGACGCGACGGATCTAATTACCTAGTTGCTGGTTTAATTTTAAAATGCTCACTTTGTTGTTCGAGTTATTGAAATTCGAGTAAGTTTTTTTATCTTGCTCAAAACATAGTCGATTTGGCTACGGTCCGGTGCCACTATAGGTATGAGGAACAGGGTTTAAAGTTCACTCATCCTCCATATAATAGGTAGGATTCGCCGACCAGACGGGTGTTGTGTCTGATGGGCAACGATTGATGCGGGACGTTGGATATATGCTAGTCGTACGGTAAACTCCGCTTACGCGATGCACTATTTTACGTGACGTCAGTGTGATGCGTAGTTTGCTTGTGGCGATGCCGTATAAAAAAAGTTTTGAGAGCATTGGTGATGAAATAAAGTCACATTCCAAATTCTAAAAAACAACTCATATTTAACTTAGAGCATAGACAACCTATTCATCATTTAACACATTAATTTGACCATTCTAGAAATCGTCAGTTATTCGACCCAAGTGAATGTTCTACTTTTAAAGGGAAACTTAGTTTACTTCTTTCTACTTATAATAATATTTGTTTGACCTAACAAAACACAGTAATGGTGCTCTTATCACGAGTCTAAGAACTTTATCGATATGTCCTTGGCGACTTCTGTCTTATCGGGCTCACCCAAAACCGAGTTATCAATACGATAAAAATTACAGGTAAACGTTTACATAAGGGCTGCACTATCTAAGTCAACAATTTTTATCGATATTTCGTTTATTACTTACTGCACCTAAACAGTCATTATTAATATTTACTTTTTTATGAAGAGCTGATAAGGATTGAATTTAAAATATTGATAAAATTTAAGTATCTAAGGTATAAAGTATATTTTACCTTTTTTTTCGTTTAAAGTTTTTTCAACTTTTAGTCCGAGTGAACATCAAAACATCACTTTTACAGACTTCCAAAAAGGAGAAGACTATGTTCAACTATAAGTTTTTTTTTTTCTTCGGTATTTTCTTCAATTGTGGATTGATTTTGAAAATTCTTTTTCATTTGTTAGAGGAAGCTTGCGAGGTGGTCCCATTTAATTTTTTTTAACTTTGCTTGGGTAGTTTTTGAGCCATCTTCAATAATACGTATTTCTCCCACTTAGTCTAAAATGGATCCAAAGACACCGACTTCCGAAATTAAAGTTATTTTTCCCTTTGTAGACGAGTAGACTTTGTAGAAAACGAATGCACTATGAAAAGATAAATCGACTGTGTACTGTGTAGTTAACTACATAGCATTAAAATCATCGCCATCGATAATAGCGATGACCAATCAGGATAGTTTCTGAGTTTTATTGGCTGCAGAAAAGTTAGTCATTTCGGAAAGTTGAAGTCTCTGTTTGACTAGTATGGTAACATGGCGAAACAAGAATAACAGCTTTAATAAAAAAACTCAGTTTAATAATTTAAAAAACTACATAGATAACATTTTAATCCAGGATACATATAAGTGTTATAGGACACACAGACAGAACCCCGGAAACAGTAAAAATATCCGAACGCAAGGCAGACAATATACACAGGGAACTACTCAGTATTATGTTAGTAACACTCAATCACAATCCCCAAAAGACTCCGGAGGCGGATGATATATCTTTATCGCATTACTTTTAAAGAAAAACGTCTGCAGGAACAATCTTCTATTATATATAACCAAGAATCTTTTGTTACTCCCAATACGTTCACACATAAGACATTCATTGTCAAGCAATAAAGTTACATCTCGATAAAAGTACACAAGATATGTATCCAATTTCCCATATCTATATACGTACTAATAATAAAGCTGAACGCGTTTGTTTTTTGTTTGTTTGACGCGGTAATCTCTGGAACCACAGACGGATTTGAAAATATCTAGTATTTGATAGCCAAATTCTTGAGGAAGGCTATTTAACATCACGCTAGGAGTCTAAAGAGCTGAGCATAAAGAAAATAAATCAGAAAGCGAAAACGAAGTAATACAGGGAGCAGTAAATGCAATGCGACGCGACGGGGCGTGGGTCGGGGAACAAGAAATTTCACGCGGACGAAATCGTGGGCAGAAACTATCAGCAGAGATCGGAATTGGGTGTGTGAAAATACCTAAAGTTTGCAGCGAGACATATCATAGAGCTGTTACAACCACTTAAGTTAACCGGTTTTGAATTTTACCAGTTTAGTTTCGGTTTTTTGTTTTACATGTTCTTTACCTTTGAAAAACCGAACATTAGCAAGCTGCTAATACAGTTTTAAATTAATTTTTGTTTTGTACTTTTCCGGTTCAAATTCGGTTTTTAGAAAAATATCTAAAACTGTATTACAGCTTGCAGATGTGTAAAATTCGGTGTTTCAGACGTACAGAACAAGTAGAACTAAAAAACCGAATTTGAACCGGAAAAGTTCAAAACAAAAATTTATTTAAAACTGTATTAGCAGCTTGCTTATGTTTATAGTTCGGTTTTTCAAAGGTAAAGAACATGTAAAACAAAAAACCGTAAATAAACCAGTACAATTCAAAACCGGTTAACTTAAGTGGTTGTAACAGCTCTATGATATGTCTCGCTGCAAACTTTAGGTATTTTCACACACCCAATTCCGATCTCTGACTATCAGAATTAAAATTAAAGATAAACCATTACACAGAAGAATTTTAATAAGAGATTTCGAGAAAAATAACAATATTATCTACAACGTGTGGAGATAGCGAAATTAAGTATGATAACATTTTGAAACTCCGGCTTCCAGACAAAGATTCCACACTATTTGTGTGGCATCTTTGTCTGGAAGCCGGAGTTCATTTGCTTCTAAAAGAAAACAATACTAAATACATACAGTTATTACTTACTGTCCAGTTAATAAAGATAAAGAAGTCTGAAATGGCGTAGAAAATCAAAGAAGAGGAATCTATTTAATTAAGAGCTGATTTGAAAACCACCATGCTTAAAGCCCGCAATTTTTTTATCTGTATTACGGCCATCAGCGCCGCCGATCCCCAAATAGTAATTAATTCAAAAATCCATCAAACAGAAATGTTAACATTTTGTATAAAAGCACAAAAGGGATGATAAATAACAAAATAATTAGATACAATAAAATAATTCATTAAAACTATGCAATATTTTCAGAATTTGCCATAAAACATAAAAATCTGTTAAGTGTGTCTTCTCTTTGTGTTTTGGTATAATAGTCCACCCAAAAACACTATAGAATCTATTAATAATTTCATTTGAGAGAAAGTTAAAGCGTAGGTGTTGGTAGTAAACGAAAATTACATCAGTAAAGGTGAATTGTCTGGTGATTCATCTGATTTACGTAGTGAGAGGCCATAACATGAATCAAACATCTTGCTTAGAGATGATTTATAACACGTGTAAATTCAAAATAAACAGTATTTTGTACAGCATTTATAAGGTAAACTTGGATTTACGTAGTTATTCTTCTAAATAAGCTCTTTTAATGTATGCAAAAATATCTAAAGATTACTTTGAAGACTTAGTTTTACATTTTACTTTTCAAATCTTTTCTCTTTGTATGATAATATTATTCCAAAATGCCATTACATTACTTACATTTATCGTGACTCCTCCGTGCCTAGGAAAGCACGTTGTTAAGCCGTTGGTCCTGGCTGTCATTCGTAGATCTTTGACAGTCATTACGGGTTATCCTTGTCAGGAACAAAAAAAATCTGACAACCAGTCTTAACAAGGGGTATCGTGTTACCCAGTTTCTGGGTTGTGGAGATCAGATAGGCAGTCGCTCCACGTCAAATACTGGTATTCAGCAATCAGCTGCATCTAGTTACAAAGTTGGGAAAAGGCTAGGCAGATTGACTGAATATTCCAAAAATTACTGACCAAATCATAAGAATATCTTCCAAAACACAAATATCTTGAGCAATGATGCCAGTTGATCCATGAAAAGTTAATTATGCCTGCATTTAGGCACTTGAGTCCATCTTAACTTTGGATTAGCATCGAGGCGCCACGCTTACAGCTCTCGACTTGAATTATAAATGTATTTGCATATTTCATAGACAGACATGGCGTTCGATTGTAACGTTGTGGCACAGATAAATACAGATGGGACACTCAGCCAAATCATTTAAATAAAAAGCGACTCTTGCTACGACACAATAAAATGCAATTCAGGTCGCACTGCGCTAATCACCTACAGTTATATTCACCTAGAAGTTGCCTCTCTTTCTATCGCGTGACTCTTAGATCTTCTGACTACGTTACACTCACTGAATTGGCCCAGCAAGTCGGGCCCGCCGCGTACTTGTAGCTTCGTACCTAAACTGCGGAGTGTCCCATCTGTATTCATCTGTGGTTGTGGTCAGATTACGCGATAGTTTCTATTGTTTTGACAGTTAAGTTGACTTTGTTTTTGTCTCGACGATAGACGATTAGGTAAGTACTCCTTAAACACAGGAAAATATACAGAGTCAACTCGTTTCCGACCCTGATGACCCCATAACACTCCTCCAGGAGAAGAATAGGGCCACCAGTACAGTGCACAAACACAGACGCCTCCCGTCATTCCGACCTCGCCGCCGAGGTCCTTTGCGATCGCGACCGAATCCCCGAGTAATTGATACTCCCTCCCGAACCTTGCTCGAAAACGAGGTGCCAGCAGTTGTTGCAGCTGAGCACGTAGCTTTAAATACCACGCATAATAATCTAACTTTGATCCAGCCTATCCCTTCTTGCTGTCCTCCCCCCAGCGACGCCCTAAGCCAAGGTTCGTACCCCACAGGGGGCGCCCTTAGCGAGTGTTCGCTTCATTTTAATTTAGATTAGTTTTTGACCCTGGCTGGAGGCTTTAAGTGTAGCAGCTTAAGGCACCCACAGGAAAGTCCGGTTAAGCAGCCATGACCTTAGTGGTCAAAACTGCGAGTTAACCTAGTGAAAAAAAATAACGGTCAAATTAAATTTGCGAGCAAAACTCCGATGGTATTCCATATTTAAACTTCTACAATTGTTATAAAAGAAATTCGCTTTTCGCGTTTGTCTGTATGTCCGCGTTGTTCTTCTAAAATGCGCAACGGATTTTGATAAGATTTTCAACATTATTTAGAGATAGTATTCCGGAAGGTTTATAATTATGTATAATACATTGATATTAAACATATAGATAATTAAGAAATCTCTATGTTTTTTCAAGTTGTAAAACCCTTGTGAAGTAACTAGGTTGTGGAGGTCAGATAGGCAGTGGCTCCATTAAAATACACGGTTAGACTGGAAGCCGACCCCAACATAGTTGGGAAAAGGCTAGGCAGATGATGAAACATATGACGGAGGAGGGTAGGTTTCTCTTTCGTTATTATCAACCATATTTTAACTACTTTGGGCGTACTGTGGGTAGTGTTGGTTATAATGCAAAAGAAAAACCATTTGTAAATCACTAAAATTTAAGTTTGCTACTTTACATTCAAGTGATGATCCAACAAAAATAGGTAAGTACTACACTTTTATCTTTTAAAACATGAATTACTTAGATAAAGACTAGAATTGTGGTCAAAGTTATTATTGAAGACCGAGTAAAATACATCAGAAATTGATTCCATATCGCCACAAAGATGGAATAAAGCTGCGTGTCTGAACCAATCCTTAGACAAACACTTGTTTGTGGAATTGCTTTTCTTATTTGATATGTAAATTTTGTTGTGTCGGAATATTCACTATGTAAATGTACAGGAATACTGCTGAAATACGAAACGAAAAGTATTTCAAGAGCTTAATAATTATTATGTTCACATACGTCATACGTACTTACTGAAAATGTTTTACAAAAAAAAACAACCGACTTCCAAAAAAAACACTACAATGTGCAAAATAACTTTAATTTCGGAAGTCGGTGTCTTTGGTTTTGAATTTTCGTTTTTTGCCACCGACTTCCGGTTGTTTTTTTTTTGTAAAAAGTTTTGTTTTTTCACTTTTTAGCTGTGGTATTTACCCCACACAAATTCGAATACCACTACCTGCTATGTAAATAACAGTAAAAGGAACTTAACATATCATCCACATACTTAATGGGAAAAAAATCGTATTATTGAAGCTAACTCAAAAACTACCAAAGCAAAGTTTATAAAATTTATATGGGACTACACGGGAAGCACCAGCTTTCAAATAAAAAAGAATCATCAAAATCGGCTCACCCATTAGAAAGTTCTGAGGTAAAAAACGTATACAGTCGAATTGAGAACCTGCTCCTTTTTTGAAGTCTGTTAAAAAAACCGTAAATGTTTACTTTACTTGACTACCGGGATTACAAGTCAGGTTATAAAACTATTTGTGTGTCAAATTTCATATAAATCCGTTCAGCTGCGTTTGCGCCGCACGCCAGTAAAGCACTGGGTGTTTTACCGGCATGATTTTTTTCGACATCTTAAACAATCATCGTCATATTTCACAGACAATTTAAACAAAACCATAATGAATTATACACCTCAACCTTCCTCATGAATCACTCTATCCATTGGTGAAAAACGTATGGAAATCCGTTCGGTAGTTTTTGAGTTTATCGCGTTCAGACAGACAGGCAGACGCGGAAGGGGACTTTGTTTTATAATTATGTAGTAGTGATGTGCCGGATCCGTATCCGTATCCGTATCCGCGGATATCCGAGGGAGAAAAAAGATCCGTATCCGTATCTGTTACTTTTTGGCGGATCTTGAACGGATCTTTTATATTAATACATTTCATTACGCATATGAAATTTTAAAGATATCTAGCAATGAAATACTGTTAACTTTAATCCAAATTAGTAAAATATTTTTTTATCATATTTATTATTATTCAAGTAGAGTAAGTACCAGTAAATTAAGTTATAAGGTAGTAATTAAACTATCTTTGTAGTGAGATCAAACCTTTAATATTTGTGCTATGCTAATTGAAATAATTATGTGAGTTAACACATCAATTAAAACTATGTTGTTTTCAAGAACTTAAAAAATATACGTCATAATTAATATTGACTAATGGTAAATTGTATTTAAAAAAGAGTAACTTGGCAGCTTTGTCCCCCAAAAGTCAGTTACGATGAGGATCATAAATAATTCCTGCTGAACCTGAAGAAAGTTGAGATCCGTATCCGTATTCGCGGATCACATTTTTTTACGTAGTGATAAATACACACAGACCAAGTCGCAGGGAATAGCTAGTTCAAAATATATATATAACGACGAACAAATAGAAGTTAATAATAATTCAAGAGCAAACAAATAAGAGGCGAACCCTAAACATCTGTTTAAAGAAATGTAAAGAAATATTTCCATTGAACCGTGTTGTAGCACCCGAGGGGGCTCTTTATTGTATCGGGGGTGCTCGTGGCTTCCCAATCGTGAATTATGACCCGTTAAGCACCCCAAAATGGATCCAGCTAAACTTTTTTAATGAATTCTGTTAGTTGAACGTGAATTTTGTAATTGAATCCATGATATCTTAGATCAAAAGTGAGTTCGGAAAAAGGTTTGGGCGGATCGAGTTGGTCCTTATTCTCCTCTCAATTGGTCGAATGGCCATTTTTTTATTTTATATTGAGTAGGTATTCTGCCTAATCTTTCGGTGATTACAGTCGTAACGCCTCAAAGAGGTCAGCAGAACTGACGGGTCCGCTAGGGCCGATGCCTGCCAGGGTCGCGGGAAAGTCCCGGATAATTTTTCTTTACAATTTTTATTAATCAATTGAGATTTTATTTTTTATTTCTACAGTTTAAATGTTATTTCATTATAATACAAAACTGTCAAACAGATGAATTGCGTAATATGAATTGAACGCAGTTAATATTATGAATTGTCAGTTTGTGACAGTTTGTGCGATTCATATATTATGAACCATATTCTGCCAAAGCGGCGGGTTTAGGCCCCCAGATATTTTTACAATTACCTATCATCTAAACTCTAATGTGACAACATTATCAGTTTCTAACAACCATCACACTCATTTATGCCTTGAGTTATTTTAGAGGAAACAAAAACCAGTGTTGCCAAAAGAAATAATGCTCCGATTCTCATCTGCGTGCTGTGCATTACGTAACATACGCGCTGTTGTTCTGGTCAGTGTTGCCAACAAATGAGTACGCAAGGTCATACCCACTTCCTTTTTATCTCACCATTGTGGAGTCTGTAGTATTTTTTTATTATTCAATTGTCCGGAAACGTAAGAAACGTTTGTGTGTGACATATGGTTGGCATTGTTTGCATTCGAAGTTATACTCTATAATTTGTTGTTAATTTTTTTTTCTTTGCCTGGAGGAGTTACTGGTCCATGAAAGAGGTGATGAAAGGAAACCTCCCTCTATCTCTCAACAGAAAAATTATGGACATATTCATTCTTCCCATTTTGACCTATGGATCCCAGACTTGGTCTTTGACATGCATTCAAAAGTCATAACTCAAGGTTTGCCAACGTGGGCTTGCGGACAAGGACCAGGCCCGGGTTGACGGCGCGTTGTGATCCACGCGCGCCTCAAAGAGCTGTCAGCACAATTGACGGGGTCCGCTAGGGCCGATGCCTGCCGGGGTCGCGGGAAAGTCCGAAAGGGATACCGTGGCCCCTGGCAACATACAGGCAACTGAAGGAACACGGATGGGTTTTAGTCAGTAAGAGTCTGACACACCCTCGCGCTCGCCCACAGCGGGAGAAGTTATTTGATAATGACACAAAAAAAAGGTTTGTCAACTTGCAAAGGACAGCGCAGTATCCTAGGCGTCAAATTAACAGACCGTTATTGGCAACACCAAATACAGATTACTGAAGTTGCTCAAAAAGCTGCAAAGTTGAAGTGGGACTGGATTGGCCACGTCTGCCGCATGCCCAGTGAACTGTGGGCCAAAATAACCACTACGTGGAGCCCTGAAACAGCTAGAAGGCGTCACGGCAGACTCTGTAGAGGATGGCGGGACAAACTGGGCAAAACAAAAACCAGTGGCACATTAGCATTAGATTGCAAGCGCTGGAAGTCACGGGGAGAGGTCTTCGTCCAGCAGTTGGATGATGCAGGCTAACAGTATACTTTGCATATATATTTTGTTGCTGGTATAAATAGGCAAATAGCCGACGCGTTAGGAAACTATTCCTCTATACTTTGCCAACACTGAAAAAAAAAATCTCAGAGATGTCACTGTGGAAAAAGCCTACATTATATTCTATACTATTAAACGAGCAATATTTGTAAATAGGTATATACTATATAAATATTTTCACTCGTCTTGCTCAAAAAGGCCATCATTGTAGAGAACCAGAGCGGGGAAAAAATAGCATTTCTTGCTCTAGGAGAAAAAGTAATTTCTTTTTAATTTTTGTCTGTTCCAACGAGCCTTGAAAAACGAAAAAGTCTTTATTCTTATATAGAATAATCAAGATTATGAACTCGACTAAGGCCCCATTCCCACTATGTCGTGACGATAAATTATCGTGTCGTTTAAAGCATCGTGGCTTGTGTATTTAAATAGAGGTGTTCACATTTAGGACGATACGATTAACTGTCGTCCACGACTTTTTTTGCAGTAACGACAGATTGTCAAGTTAATGGGAACGGCTAGCACGACTGTCGTAAAACGATAAAAAATACGTCACGACTTATCGTGACGACAAATCATGTATCGTTAATGCGACTATCTGTCGTTTAGACGTGTTTTCTTCTCCCCTCACGCCCCCCGCGCCCGTACTTGGCTTGCTTTATGCGTGTCACTACTAGTCGGACTTTTATTGCGAAATGTCGTCACGATCCAATGGGAAAAACCAGATACGACAGTCGTTCAACGATAGAATATTTTGACGACACAGTGACGATAAACAGTCGATATAATGGGAACAGCTAAAGATGACAGTCGTCCAACGATAAATTAATCGTCACGACATAGTGGGAACGCGCCCTTATACTGGTTCACAAAAAAAAGAAGAACATTTTATTTTTGAAAATGGAACTAAATGCGGCTATCTCTTCGGTAGAATGCGTGCATTGCGTTGCGGCTACAGAAGAAATAAAAAAGGCATTGGCGCGAAATCATTAGAATTTTTCTTTAATTACGAATTGAATTGGTGACCGTAATATAATTTACAACAGTGAAAATGTCATCATTTAGTGAGAACATCTTCACAGAGGACTGAAATTAAGATGACGGAAAAAAAATTGTACATTTAATAAAATAAACTATTTAATATTGTATTGGATTATTTTATTTTCTCGCAATCGTAGTGAAAAGTAGAGTGTACCACACGGCGCTAAAACCCATTATGACTCGGTTTCTATTTACTCCCTCGCTAAAGCTCGGGAGTAAAACTACCTCGTTACAATGGGTTATTTTAGCCCCTCGTATAACAATCTACTATTATTTGTAATCACGTTCTCGAAAACTGCTCTAAAACGATTTCGATGAAAGTTGCAATACTTATAGGGGTTTACGGGGCGAAAAATCGATCTAGCTAGGTCTCATATTTGAGAAAAATAGTTTTCTCTATTTTCACAGCCTCGGGAATGTGATACAACGTTGGTATATCTGGACGATATGTTTATTTATTCACCCGAGCAGAGCTCGAGTCGGTCGACCCGTACCCTAATTACGTAATACAACATAATCACAATCTGTTTCGATTTGAAACAGATTGCTAATCCATTGCTTCATAAGTTGGAAAAAAAATCTGCTTAACAACGTAAATAACGCAATTAATATTGCTGAACTGTCAAAATGAAACAAATTAGGCATAATTGTTTACGAAAATAAGTTACGCAATTAGGATACAGGTCGACCAGGACTGGAAGTGAAACCAGGAATATTCAAATTTCAAAGACCAACTAATAGTAAGGTATTGTTATTTGGTCTGTTTAAATAGGTTAAATACTAGAAGCAAATACACCAAAAAATCGACGACAATCTCGAAATCTACCCTTCACAAAGTTCCCAGCCATAATTTAGCGCATTCATAAACATCTACATGCTACGGTGGGTGCTAATTATAAGAATTAAGTTTGTAAAATTTTATAGCAGAGACTCAGAAACTCAAGCGCAGTAATTTGTTTCACACGCGCTTATCGAGGCCGATCGATAATAGAAATGTAAGAGTGACGAATTTGTTTATCTATATCTAACGTAACTACTATTATTTTCCTAGAAAATATTGTAAAAGCCAATTATTTTTAAAAGAGTAACGTGCAGTTGCTTTCCGGCTCTTCTCCACAGGAAACGACCAATTGGAACCGTGCACCTAGCTTCTGACGTTTCATAAGTGCACATGTAGATAAAAGTAAAATGACATATTTTGAATTTTGTTTTTTTTATCACGCGGAAAACTCTGATATCGCGATTAGGAAACGCCAGTCGTACTTAGAATGACGTGGTGTTGGATGATTACGTATATCCGTAATCATGGTGGTTTCTTCCTACTTCGCGGCACTTGGGGGCCTAAAACGGCCGTTTTGGCAGAATCTTTATATAAAAAATTATGAATCATACAAAATGCCACAAACTGACAATTCATAATATTATCTGCGTTCAATTCATATTACGCAATTCATCTGTTTGACAGTTTTGTATTATAATGAAATAACATTTAAACTAAAGAAATAAAAAATAAAAATCTAATTTGTTTGATAACAACTTTAAAGGAAAAATATCCAGTTAAATTACGGTCTTAATTTTTTCATGCGGCAATATTTACACCAAATATGATTCTGATATGAATTGAATTGAATATGATTCAACTAAAATATGTGTCACCATAGAGGAATTGCTGGGAATTCAGAAAATTAATTGCTTTTAGAGGAATTGCTTAATGCGGCTGTTTTAGACTCGCAGGTATAAAGGCCACCGCAGACAGATGCGACGCGACAACGTGACGCGACTCTCATACAACTATTTCCATGAAGTTTTCATAGAAATTGTTCCACCAGAGTCGTGTCCCGCTGATCTGCGGGAGCCTAAACGCCACTACTACAAGTAACCTTGCCGCTCAATAAAGTGTTAATTAAACTATTTATGAACGCAATAATTCGATACACATTGCTATCACGCGAAGTTCACTAAGGACGTAAATATTAAATAACAATGCGCATATTTTTATGCATCATCCTTATAAAAAAATAAACTAATTTCATAACCGACCACTTTCACCATTGAATTGTCGTGTGGGCCCAGTGGTTAATAAATAAATAAATTCATTTATTTCAGGTAAATAACACCCACTGCCAACTATAAATTAACAAATACAAATAAAATAAAATAATGTCAAATAAAACAAAATAAAATCAATTTAAATCTAATTACATCAAATTAAATTAAATCACATCAGGTTAAGACCTCGCCTCTCCTGCACGAGGTTGTGGTTTCAAATCTGGGCAAGTACCAATGTGACTAGGTAGTGTGAAATCGTCAACCCATTTTGAGCAAGAGTGGTGATTAATGCTCGTGCCTTCTGTGTACGAGAAGAAGCCTTTACCCTGCAGTGGGACAATAATAGGCTAGCATTATTATTACTATCACCATAGTTTAAACGAGTGATTGAAGGCACCTATCTAAAATTGATTGCCTCAAGTTTTTTAATGAATTGGTTAATCTATCGTTAGTTACAAACATCGTGAGGAAACCGGCTCAGATGTCCTAGAACCAAAATTCGAAAACAAGTGACATTTACGAGTACCAACCTGTATTGGGCCAGCGTGGTAGATTATACCCCACTCCCTCTCAATGAGAGGAGGCCTGTGTCCCAGCAGTGGGAACATCATAGGCTGATAATGCCGTTAGTTAACCCTCTGTTAGCTGTACCTAGATGTCAGTTTATAACAACATTCTATTTATACTGTGACATTGCATTATTATACAACAAGTTTCAACAACCGACGGCCCAGACGTGGCTTACGTAACTTAAAAAGGCAGTAATTGCGCGGTTGCCTTTAATATTAGTTGTTTTACCTATCAGTTGTTGCTTTGGTAGTTTTGTCTTGCATGTTTTTTTTCAATGTCGGTCAGAACACATACACACGCCTTAACAGGGGGGTAGGTAGAAACTACAGCAGGTCTAAAACGACCACATTAGCAATTCCTCTAAAAGCAATTCATTTTCTGAATTCCCAGCAATTCCTCTATGGTGACACATATTTTAGCTGAATCTTATTCAATTCAATTAATATCATAATCATATTTGGTGTAAATATTGCCGCATGAAAAAATTAAGACCGTAATTTTACCGGATAATTTTTCTTTACAGTTTTTATTAATCAAATGAGTTTTTAATTTTTTAATTCTACAATTTAAAGGTTATTTCATAATATTACAAAACTGTCAAACAGATGAATTGCGTATTATGAATCGAAAGCAGATAATATTAAGAATTGTCAGTTTGTGACAGTTTGTGTGATTCATAATATTGTCATATTATGATTCTGCCAAAGCGGCCATTTTAGGCCCCCAGAACGCCATCTGCTACTATCCTTACATAGTCCTTTGTCTTCGTTTATATTCCTATAACTGCACCCTTGATCATTCACAATCTGTTTCATTTTGACAGTTCAACAACATTCATTGCGTTATTTACGTTGTTGAGCTGACAAAGTTTTCGTACATATGTAGCAATGGATTAGCAATATCCTTCAAAATTATTCAGATTGTGCTTGATCGTGTGTTACGCAATTAGGGTGCTGGTCATACACGCACTCCGGTTGCCAGTACTACGCACCTGTGACCTGACCTTTCTGAAGAACATCACTAATATGTCCTCCTAGGGCGTCCCCTCCCGGGTCGTTTCCATTCACATCTGCCTAGTGAATATATTTTGTTAGTCGCCTTTCATTCATTCTCTCAGTCTCAACATGACCAAACCATACTTCTTTTTAGGGTTCCGTACCCCAAAAGGAAAAAGCCGAAAACTTATAAGATCACTCGTGTGTCTGTCTGTCCGTTTATCACAGCTAATTTGCTCCGAATCTAATGGACCGATGAAGTTGAAATTTGGACACGGACGTGTAACGTAAATAAATGAATTTTGAATATGTAAAATTAAAAAAAAATTGCCCCCCAAATGTGACCCACATTTGGGGGGCAATTTTTTTTTAATTTTCGATCTACTTGTGTTGATTTGTGTGCCTCAAAGTATTATTTATTCGACATTGGCCCTGCAGCTGATCGTTGCAACATTTAAGTTTTAAAACTAGACGCAGGTTATCAAGGTTAGTTTGACTAAAGGTATGTAAGATGATGAGTATATCTATGATGTAAGTTTTTTTTAATGAAATCATCAACCTATCCAAATGAGCATTTATTTACTTTGAATTCGCAAGGTTATTATTATTTATTTTTATGCTTTATCTAATATGATAAAAATAACAAAATTACGTAATACAGGTTGGCATCCCGACATCGACGCGAAAAAAAAAAAAAAAATCAGCTGTTTCATAGGAAAGTGCAATACCTACGCGGTCAAAATGTATAGAACAGCTGATTTTTTTTAAAATAACCGACGAAAAATTTCAACGCAGGGGCGTTCAATATCATGTACTGAATCCATGGTAAAAGTTTTCGCGTCGATGTCCCTGCCACCCTGTATAATAACTAATGCGGCCAGTCTCTTGGGTACATTACCAGTCGACAGCGATGCGGATGAATTTTTAGATGCTATATTTTAGTTTAAGATAGAAGAAATAAGAAAAATACATAAAATAAGAAGTGATTTTATACGGAATAAGACAAAGCTAATTGACGTCCTACACTTTAGTCTAAGTTTAAAGTGGCGTCGGACGGGCCACGTATCACGATATAGTGACAAGCGATGGACAGTTGAAGCCACGAGATGGAAAGGACCTAGTGGAAAAAGACGAAAGGGACGACCGATGGAATGACGACATCATAGCTACAGCGGGAAAAGAGTGGATCGAACAAGCTAAAGACAGAGAAAACTGGATTAAACTAGAGGAGGCCTACACCCAAATAGGGGTTCCTATCCAAGAAAGTGAAAAATAACACAAACAACGGCATAGTAAAACATTACGATAAATTAAAAAAAAAAACATTATGTAAACGTGTAAACAGTTAATTATAAGTGAAAAATTGAAATAACTATATCAAACACATTATGTAATTGTAATACTTAGGTGAAGGAAAATAAAGGCTTAATTATTTATTGTTATTTATATTTTAGTTTGTGTATAGTTTTAGTTAAGTTAGTATATAATCAAATGTCGGTTACGAAGTTTTCCTATTTGTATTTCTTCACACAGTCTCATTATTACATTCATACTGACAAAACATCACGCATTGTTTTACTGGGTTGGCTAATAAAAAGAAGTTACAGAAGTTAATGATAAAGCCACTTTCGATGCATTCAAACAGACAGACATATTATTGTGACGTGATACCTACATATCTTGAATAAATAATGCCTACAAAATGAGGCAGTCACTCATTAATGTAGGTTATCGTATTTATATAATGAACGTATTCTAGGTTTATGTAACAGTAAAATTATAGCCGTGATATAGTTATATCCCTAGGAATATAGCTATAAACCGTAATATAGTTATTTGAAATGTGTTCATAACTGTCGGAGTGCCCTAATTTTGTTACTGCAACCAATTTCGAAGTAGCGCTCGCTCGGCTCGCGCGTAATTGGTCACAGTTCTAACCTAACCTGACATTTATTTGGTTGGAATGCCCAAATAGTTATATTTGTTTTATTTCATTTATTTGGCCTTTTTTTTCTCTTTTTTATGTTACGTGTTTATCAGTGGAAACTTGTAAATGGCCTTCAATTTTATATAATTTAAGAACACTGTGTAAGTTAGCTGTAAGTTTCCCGAATATAATAAAATAAAATAAATAAAATTACTAGGTCATGCTCGTATCATAGTTATATTCCTAGTATGAACCGCTTTCTTAAAACTAAACTACGGCATATAGTTATGTCCCTAGGGATATAACTATATCATGGCTTCAACCATCTTACTGCGACATATATACAGTTGAGCAATTAGCACAATAACTTATCATTAAGTAGCTTAAGCTACGCTTGCCGCGGTCGGTTTGTAGATAGGTGACCATCCATTACATCGAGACCCCTCCGTGCCTCACAAAGCACGATCGATTGACCCGTGCGGCTGTTATGATTGATTATAGGTATATTATGTATTTTAACACGAAACTAACTCTGTCTGTCTATTTGTTACCTGAAAATCAAAGTCAAAAGGTAGCTTCATAGCTTGAGATCTGGATAAAGATAGACTACTTTTCATCATAGGAGAGTTCGCGGGCAAAAGCTGAATATTATCACACTGTTAAGGAATCCAACCATTAGAATACCATCAGAGAAATTCTTGTTAAAAATTACAATTTCAATATTAAAAAATAATACTTTAGTACCTACCTATACTCCGTTTGAAATAAGATTAGACATTTAACTAAACCTTTTTTACAGTCCGTTCAACCGATTTTGACTTCTATTGCGATGGCGGCATGACAAATGACAGCTGCAGTAAACAGTTGGTTTGTAACCACTTTTTTTGCTTTTAATGCCATCCTTATGCCTACGGAATAGAAGTCAAAAACGGTTGAACGGACTGTAAAAAAGGTTTGTTTAAATGTCTAATCTTATTTCAAACGGAGTATAGAAAGGTTTAAGGCTGCCGCAGACAAGCGCAACGCGACTCTCGTGGAACACTTCCTATAAAGTTTTCATAGAAACTGTTCTACTACCGTAGCGTCGCGCCTGTCTGCAGCCTGTAATTTCATTGATAAGTTAGGTACAAGCCTACGTGTGAGTGAGTCCCTAATTGTTTCTACAAAGAACAAATACCGTGGTCTTAATGTGGTTACAATTTAAAGCGTTCTCTTCCACGAAGCGAACTTGACGTTGTTGACATTTGAAACGCAAAATGGAACGGTAGCAATTTTTTAAATAACCCAGCGAACGTTGGCACATCAATGTTATTCCTTGTTGGTTTACGTCAGTTCATGGAACAGAGCACGATTTCATGTTACCGCTAATATCAAATAACTAACTAGGCTGTTTGTTTACAATTCCATTGCCACACCGTGTTTACAAATAACTTTGCGTTTGACAGTCCAAACAGGTTTCGATTATCAAATGTTTTGATATCGTGGAGTTTCGTTTCTTACCTATTCTTCTCCATACGAAAACTACCTTTAGGAAGGGACGACTAGAATCAATTTTATTATGTTCAAAAGTGCTATACATGGGCCTATTTTAAATAAATGATTTGACTTTGACTTATCTATTGTAGGTATGGTTGCTTGACGCTAAATGATAACAGCCGCACGGGTCGGTTAAGCTACACTTGCCGCGATCGGTCCGTGGATGGGTAACCATAAATTACTAAATAAAATTAAATATTAATTATTAATATTAATTAAATTAAATATTAATTAAAATTAGTAATTATTCAAAGGAAAACAATTTATTTATATAAATAAACAGAATTATAATACAAATGTACAGGTATATAGAAATAATCTAAAATATTTAAGTATTTTTTGCAGATAAAACATAAATAATAGTTAAGCGATCTTATTCGCGATCTCCTGACTTCGATAATGTAAGTTAAAACTTGTGATCTCCTAAAACAGGGCTTCCTCTCTCCTACACTTTTTGCTGTACCTTACGGGTCCATAAATTATATAATTACTACCTAAGTACACATTATGGTAAAGCAATAAAGATATTGAGTATTGAGTACATAATTATATCGAAACCCCTCCGTACCTCGGAAAGCACGTTAAGCCATTGGTCCCGGCTGTCATTTGTAGATCTTTGACAGTCGTTACGGGCATAGTCAGTAGAAGGCCAAAAAGTCTGGCAACCAGACTTACCAAAGCGTACTGATGTAACCCAGTAACTGGGTTGTGGAGGTCAGATACACAGGCGCTCCATGTTACTGGTTATCAGCTGCATCCGGTTAGACTGGAAGCCGACCCCAACATAAGTGGGAAAAGACTAAGGAGATTGATAATTTTGTAGGTATGGTTTTTTCTAATAAGTACCTAAGTATTTGGAATTCCGAACCATTCATTGACCACGGTCACCGTCTGACTAAAGAACAATAATAATTTATTGTTAGAGAAATCAATAATATTAAGGTCACTGGCCTAGAAGTAAAAGTGGACTTAAGCCTCTTGCAGACTGGCGCGACACAACAAAACAATTCCTAAGAAAACTTCACGGTAGGACAATTTTCCCGGTGTGTCACGTTAGTCTGCATCAGGCTTTAAACTTAACTTTAAACGATGTTCAATGTAAATTGTATGCTTTGGACACACTTGTCTCATATGATTGCACTTATGCAGATAATTATTAAGTACACAACACAATGTATTTAATGCCTCATCATTCCTACATATAGTGCAACTGATCAAATTAATTAAATTACTCACCATCATAATTGAAGTATGCATATTCTGTATTCAACAACTCGCTTGTTCCATATCGACACGGGAGTCAAACCCGGCACCATCCGCCGCTTACATCATACACGCAAAAATAAACTCCCTCCGAAAAAATACACGTCAATCAACAAACACAAGGTTAAAACACCAACTAACCAACACTGAAATTAAAACAATAGTTTAACGTCGTAAGGAAGGTTAAAACGAAATTAAACTGTTTAAAAGTCACTGTGATCACGTTTCAGGTTGTCATTCATAAATTAATGAAGTCACTATCAAAACCAAAACACGGTAAAGTTTGTAAATACGTAATTTGTGAACGAAAATATGACTAACGAACAACACCTCCACCTCGGTCCACGACACTGCACTAACTGACGTGACGCGCGTGCTAGCGTAGCCTGCGAGCGGCTACCTGATATCTCTAGCGCATTCTCACACGCCAGAAACCTTTGCGTAAGAAAGAGACAGCCAGACCACCACACGGTGCGTCCACGAAATTGCATTCGGTGCACTTGCATTTCTGGATATGACTGAGTTAACTTGGAGTTAAACCGTAGTTAACGTTAGGCAATAATTCGGCAGTTAATGCTACATTTAGAACACTGTCATCCGTCTGTCAGATTGTGTGGCTACTTTTTTTTAAATTAGGATTTGTATTAAGCCTCGTGCAGACTGGCGCGACGCACCGTGGATCGAAAATAGGCTCTCGAAGACATAGGAGCTTAAATTTTAAAGTGTCGGTTTTTGCTTGAAATGGCTTCTAATAGCCAGTATCATTCATGTTATACATATCTTTTCTTTTGTTACAAAAAAGATGAAAGAATGAAAGAAAAAGTATTTACTGAGACTCGCACAGGAAATCACAAATTAAACTAAAACACACTCATTAAAACATTAGTAAAAAAATAAAAAACAGTAAAATTTAAAAAAAATCAGAGAGTCCTGTATGAGGCCAAAAGGCAAAAAGATGAATGTAGCTAATGCATAAATCTCCGGAACCGAGAGAATACCCAGAATATCCTTGCACACAATGCACACGGTGATGAAACATTTATTTATGGTTTTTTGACATACCTCATACGTGATTTTATGCAGTTTAAAAAAAACAAAAAACTATACCTGAAAATCGGTCGAAGTGGCGGTGCTTGGGGGAGGCCTATGTCCAGCAGTGGACGTCTTTCGGCTGAAATGATGATACCTGAAAACATCAAGGATATTCTGGTTATTCTCTCGGTTCCGGAGATTTATGCATTAGCTAGCTACATTTATTAATTTTTTCCGTTTATTCATTTCAATTCTTATTCGATTACATTTTTAAATATTTCTTAAAATAAAAAGGATAAAAAAACATTTAATAATATAAAAAAAATATTTATTTCATTATTTTTGTACACAGTAAAATACATAGAAAAACAACATAATTATAATTTATTATTGATTTATGTTTTTTGCAAAAAATTATAAGTTGTCACTTTACCTACCAGATTGTATCCTATGATATATTAATGCATGATATTGGTTATTAGAAGCCATTTCAAGCAAAAAATCAACGTTTTTTTTTTAAGTTCCTATGTCTTCGAGTTCCTTTTTTCGATCCACTGTGCGACGCGACTCTAACAAACAATTATTATTTCTAAGAAAACTTCGCGGTAGTACAATTACCAGTGTCACGTCGCTCTAGTGTGCACGAGGCTTACAACTCAGTGGCAATAATTGTTTATACTAGTTTTAATCTACAGGCTGTTTGGCAGAACGTTGAACATACGAAAATGGTGGATAGGTGGTCATCTGCTACTTACTCAGCCCTAATTTATTTGGCCCTGGCCCACTGGATATTTAAAAAAAAAAAATTTTTTTTCTTTCTTCTTGTTTCACCACTTTCTTAACTTTAAAGTGTAATTTTTATTAAAAATGGGTAAAACAGGCAATATATATTTTTTTTTAAATCTTTTGTATTGACAGATTCTTATAAAATTATTGCTTTATTCAGATGTTAGCTAGAAAAAAAGTTATGAGTCCTCAAACTTACAGAATGATGTAAAAAATACTTAAATCTTAATTTCTACTGGCATAAAAAAAAAAAAAAAAAATGATTAAGGAGTTCCAATTCTAGCAAAACATCCCTAGTGTGTGAGCTTTCTAATGGTATATAATTTGCTTTTATAAAAAAAAAACTTTAAGAGTTATTTCATAATTTTATCAAGTAGGAAATTTTTGACGAAACTCTACCTTTACGGAAAGTTAAATGTTTTGCGAAATTTAATACTGCAAGGTTGGTAAAAATTAAATGTTCGATTGAAATTATGCTGTACCAGTTAGGTGCGTTAGTGAAACAATTAAATAAATTTAAATAATTTATTTAAATAATATTATTTTGGGAGACGTGTGCAATTTTGTCGCCATTTGCTGCATACCGATGTGGACGACGTAAACTTTTTAAAAAGTATTCTGTGGACGGACGAGTCCAAATTTGACAAAGAAGGGATTGTCAATTATCACAATCTTCACCATTGGGCACTTAACAATCAAAACTCACACGTGAAGAGACAAAGGGGCTTCCAGAAGAGATTCAGTGTGAATGTCTGGGCAGGAGTGATTGGCGATAAGCTAATAGGGCCTCATTATTTGCCCGACAACATCAATGCGAACAACTACTTGGATTTTTTGATAAATGATTTACCACCATTAGTGGAAGAAGTGTTCCAAGTAGACATAAACAGGCCTATTGTCTTTCAACACGATGGCTGCCCAGCTCACTGGAGTCTGATTGTACGTGAGCATTTGGATAATTGTTTCCCAAATTAATGGATTGACAGGGGAGGACCAATTCCTTGGCCTCCGCGATCGCCCGACCTCACTCCGCTCGATTTTCACGTGTGGGGAAGGGCAAAGGAACTAGTTTACACTACAGAAGTAGAAAGTCGAGAAGATTTGATAAATCGAATTAATGCTGCTTTCGAAGTTATGCGACAGGAGTTGCTGCTGCGCACAACAACTGTAGAAATCAGACGTAGATGCCGCGCCTGTATTGGAAATGAAGGGCGTCAATTCGAACATCTGTGATTTATTATTTAAATAAATTATTTAATTGTTTCATTAACGCACCTAACTGGTACAGCATAATTTCAATCGATCATTTAATTTTTACCAACCTTGCAGTATTAAATTTCGCAAAACATTTAACTTTCCGTAAAGGTAGAGTTTCGTCAAAAGATTCCTACTTGATAAAATTATGAAATAACTCTTAAAGTTTTTTTTATAAAAGCAAATTACATACCATTAGAAAGCTCACACACTAGGGATGTTTTGCTAGAATTGGAACTCCTCAATCATTTTTTTTTTTTTAATGCAAGTTAAAATTAAGATTTAAGTATTTTTTACATCATTCTGTAAGTTTGAGGACTTTTTTTTTAGCTAACATCTGAATAAAGCAATAATTTTATAAGAATCTGCCAACATAAAAGATTAAAAAAAAAAAATATTGCCTGTTTTACCCATTTTTAATAAAAAATACACTTTAAAGTTAAAAAAGTGGTGAAACAAGAAGAAAGAAATTTTTTTTTTTTTTTTAAATACCCAGTGGGCCAGGGCCAAATAAATTAGGGCTGAGTAATTAGCAGATGACCCCACCTATCCACCATTTTCGTATGTTCAACGTTCTGCCAAACACCCTGTATATCTATACTATACCATAATGTAAATAACCCAACGTCGATTTTCGTGAATGTCCTGTGTGTCCTGTATTGTATGTAAGTACCTAACTGATATTTTGTAACAATTTCATTTTCATTTAGAGTGTCCGTGGAGTTTCTTGCTCATTCTCCTTAAGGCTCCTGGCTGTGAATTCACTCGACAGAGTTTAGGTAAATTCTTGCGATGCTATGTTTGTGTGCACCGTTCACGCACACACGCCTAAACATCGAGCGTAGTGATCGCTTAAACAGTTTTGATCCTATAGACGGTATTTTGTTAAGTTACGTAGGTACGCTTATGAAATAAGTCTAGAATGTTTGTGTATATTCGTTTAGTATATTTATAACAATTCTGTTTTATATGGAATTTTATACTTTTTGTATGGAAAACATGAAAAATTATTACCTACATGTTGAGTTTTATGGGTTTATGGGTTTCATAAAGGGGGTCGAAATTTTCATTATTTTTGCGATAAGACACAATTTTCGAGATATAAGCAAAAGAACAGAAAAAAGATAAAGTACAGTTTTTGCAACTGAATGAGTTATTAATTTAGTGAAAATGAAAAATTCGCTATTCTGAATTTGACTTTTTTCACCTAAAACTTTGATTGGTGCCGATTCTCTTATACACCGAACTAAACTAACTAAACTATCACTAAAATTTCTTACTTTTGACTATGAGAATCTCAAAGCTATTGGTGCCGATTCCCTTGATCACAAACTAAACTAAATTTAAGTTCAGTGCATCTTTTTCTTACAATTTCATTAAGAAAAGGACAGAAGATAAATTTTAGTTTAGTCCTGTCAAATTAATCACCGCCTATCACTCTCCATACAAGTTTAGACGTGATTAAAAACTTGCCGACTAAAATTACGTCAATTAACGTCAAGCGCTGATTAATTTGACAGGACTAAACTAAAATTTATCTTCTGTCCTTTTCTTAATGAAATAGAAAGAAAAAGATGCACTTAAATTTAGTTTAGTTTGTGAACAAGGGAATCGGCACAATTATGCAAAATAAATTCTCTAAGTTTAAGAAAATTTTTGACACATCTAAATCAAATTTGACAATCGCGATTCCACACGTGATACCTAACCATGTGAATCTTTTTAGAGCCGGAGGCGCGCACGCTCGACGTGTTTTTATATGGAACTTTTCACTTTTTGTATGGAAAATAAGAAAAAATATTACCTACATGTAGAGTATAAGGGGTTTAAGGGTCTTATAAAGGGAGTCGAAATTTTCATTATTTTTGCGATTGGACACACCGTTTTCGAGATATAAGCAAAAGAAAAAAAAAGATTCAGTATTGTTTTTGCATGTGAAATCGAGGTGTTGGTGTGAATTTAAAGTTCATGACAATCAATTTTATTCCACACGTTTTCAATCGCGAAAAATAGTCAGATTCGGCTAGAAAATCTAAATTTTAAGTGAAAAACGTCAAATTCAGAGTAGTAAAATTGCTATTTTCACTAAATGAAAATCTCAGTTCCATCTTAGTGCTGTCAAACTAAAATCTAGTTAAGTTGTGTCACTTTAGTCTATTTCAGAATGGGAAATCGTCGTTTGACAGGAATAAAACAAAATTTTGGTGATTTTTAGTCTAGTTTAGAGGCATTTGTGACAAGAGAATCAGCACCATGTCTAACTAAATCTGACTATTTTTAATCGCGATTAAAAAGGTGCGGAATAAATTAGTTATCTTGAACTAAAATTCACACCAACACCTCGCTTCAGGTGCAAAAAACAGTACTGTATCTTTTTTTTTTCTTTTGCATATATCTCAAAAATGGTGCGTCCAATCGCAAAAATAATGAGAATTTCGATCCCCTTTATAAAACCCTTAAACCCCTGACACTCTACATGTAGGTAATATTTTTTCTTATTTTCCTTACAAAAAGTAAAAATTCTATATAAAACGTCAAGGCTGCCCCCTGTGTGCCTCCAGCTCTAAAAAAAATTCACGGGGTAGGGCAAACAAGTACCACGTGGACTCGCGATTGTCAAATATAATTTTAGTGTGTCAAAATATATTTAAATTTAGAAAATTTTTGTTGCAGAATAGCTTCAAGATTTTCATAGCCAAAAGTAAGGAATTTTAGTGATAGTTTAGTAAGTTTAGTTCAGTATACAAGAGAATCGGCACCATATTGCCATCTTAGTGCTGTCAAAATAAAATATATTCTATAATTATTTCACGATAGGAAATCAACGTTTGACAGGAATGAACGAAACTTTGGTGATTTTTAGTCTAGTTTTGAGGCATTAATTTGTGACAAGAGAATTGGCACCAGTATCCATAAAGGGATCTGAGACACTTGCGCGAAAGACATTTTCGCGAAAGACACTTGCGCGAACCCACTTGCGCGAAAAAGTTGCGGAAATGAGATTTCTTCATAACATCACGCCATCAATTTCAAAGGGCCCAACACTTTGAAATTGATGGCGTGATGTTATGAAGAAATGTGAAAATTTTCGTTGCCGCCATCTTATATTTACGTTTTGACATCAAAATCTGCTTTAGAATTATCAAAAACTATGAAAAAGACACCCATGACGAAAAATCTGAATACTGTCACAGCCGCCATCTTGGATTTATATTTTGACCTCGCTATCAGCTTTAGCATCCTCGAAAACTATGAAAACGATACCCATGACGAAATATTTTTAAATGTTCGCAGCCGCCATCTTGGATCTTTATTTTGACTTAAAGTAGTCTTCAGTAGCGTTAAAGAAACTTCGTTCCAAAAATACTTCACTTATTGCTACAACAGCATATAGGCGCGGGCATATCGGTGACGCGAACCCATAACTTTTTCACCTACCAAAAATCACTCAAAACTATGAAATCTAAAGTCAAAATATAACTAGTGAACCCAGCAGGCAGATGTTGTCCTGCGACAACAGCGCCACGCGAGTCCAACTATAGTTATGAACCATCCAAGTTACACAAAAAGAATTAAAAAAAAAAACATCTAAATCAGTCAAGCCGTTTAGGATATAGAATTACGAACACACGTACACCGGTATTTTATTTATTGCCAGGCATGCAAAATTTTAATGTTCTTCAAAAACAAGCAAAGTACTTTAAAATAAAATGCGGATCAAAATGTGGTAGTCGACGTACAATTTCTGGAATATGTTAACATCGGACACGTACGTGCGTGTGTGCGTGCTGCGACGCAAAGTGATACGTCCTCACGCTGGGAAGGCCCGTTCGCTACTGACGGAATAGATTTTCCGCGATCGTTTATATAGTTCACTTTGCCATTTATTTACGTAATGAAGTAATTGTTTATTTATAAAATAAAATTTAGATTCTATTAAACAATTAACTTAAAATTAATATAATTTTTTTTAAATTTCTTAAAAGTGTCTAAGTATTAGAAAAAAATATTTATTTGGCTTGAAGTTTTGAGAAAGTTACGTTATTTCAATATTTTTTTTCTGCTATATTTTGTATGAAAGTTGAAAAAAGTGGTTCCCCTATGTACAAGTAGACCATATAATGATGTTGATGATATTTTTTAATTTTCAACATCAGAAGCAGTTTCTTCTAACGAAACGATCAAACGTCAGTCTCGCGTCATCTTTTGGAAAACTTGTTGCGAATTTTAGTGATTTCCCACGAATCCTTAATTTATTTCAAAAATCCCTTTCCCCTATGTACAAGACGAAGAATTGGACTTTTCAAATCACAAATAATTTTGTTTAAATTCTTGTCCCCTTTCTCACAACGAATAAACAAAATTGATCAAAATCAGTGATTTCGTGCGGTGCGGCAGCACGGAAGTGCCTGTAAATGGTTTAATTGAAATATATGCTTTGAGTTTGAGTTTGAATTTGACTGCTTAGTTTTTCTAAACTTCACAATGAATTTTGATGCGGTTTTCAGAATTTATTCGGGAAGGTTTACTTCTCAGACCAAATAAAAAACCAAGACAGCGCTGTCAACACTGACGTGTAAATCCAATACACTGTAACTCGAGTTACAGTGTTTTGCCTTAATAGCGCTCATTTGATTATTTCGAGGCAGTTACATATCCTTAAATTAATTTTATTTTATAGTACAGTCGCCAGCACATCAAGCTACTACAATCTGTCAAATTTGTTTAATAGATTTTCAACTTTATCGCTGAAGTTTAAGGTTCAAAGTTGATTGGGAAAATTTGACAGTTTCGGGTAGATTGATGTGCTGGCGTCAGTACCTAGAAGGAGATATGAGCATATACAAAACACTGTATTTTAGTTATATTTATGATTTTTTATGGCATAACACTGTGATTGAAGTTACACTCTTTTGGCTGAATAAGTTTACGCGAGATTAGTTGAAACTCTGAGATACAGTGTTTTCGAAAACCAAACAAACTAGAGACATCGCGCGCGGTGACATGTCCCTACGCGTAGTAGGTGCACGATACGCGGCGAGCAGGAGGGCGAGAGCTCAACGGTTAGTGGTCGTGTAGTGTTGGCTAGGACAAGCAATTTCGATGAGTTTGTATGAGTAACTCATATGCTTTTCGAGGTAATACATTGTACCACATCAAATAAATAATGAGGATGGTAATAAGGGTGGTGAGGATGATATTGTCCCATCACATTTGAACTATTTACACAAAACACATACGAGGCTTTGAGATGAGCTTTGAAGTATGAGGTATGAGGGATAATATGGGAAAATATCATATTACTAAGACATGCATGACTGCAACAAACGCATCGTAGTAGTTTAGCCACCTATTTACCGTTGAGTCTGTTCCGTCTCTTGGTGATAACATGACCAGACTTCGAAAAATTTCTTTTTGAAGGAACACTCGTAGCAAAGCTGATGCACAGTCGTTTTTAGCTACTTCATATAATCGCGGAAAGGCACTCTTTATTCCCACCATTTAAACGGATCTTTAAGTCTGTGTAAAAGTGGTTCTTGTAAATATTTTTCCACTTCTGTTATACCGGCCATTGTTGGCTTAGCATTTTTCATTATTTCCGCCACTTCTTTATCAAAATCGTCCCAAATACTACGCTTCTTTTGAGGAGGCAATGTCCCACCTACTTCCATTTCTGCTGCATTTTTAGCCTGGTCCTGGTCCGGTCTTTTTTTTTTGGGTGGGAAATTGTGAAATAACTTCTCCCGCTCTGGGTGGAGCGGGAGGGCGTGTCAGACTTTTACTAACTAAAACCCACCCGTGTTCCTTCGGTTGCCCTGTTGCCGGGAGCCACGATTTCCCTATCGGTTTTCTTCGAACCCCCGGCAGGCATTGGCCCTAGCGGATCCCGTCAATTCTGCTGACATCTCTTTGAGGCGCGCGTGGAACACAAAGCGCGTTGACCCGGGCTTGGTCCTTATCGGACGGCGAGCTACCCATTGCTCACCGTCCGTTTCACATTCACATTAGCAAATAATCGTTTTAAGGATGAACATGCTCGGTATATGAAAATTCATTTTCAAAGAAATGTCTTTTGAAACGTAGATCTACAAGAGTGCTCTCGGCAAAAATGCTGTTGTCCTCGATGTCTAGAAATTTGGCAGTTAGCACCTCGAGTAAAACTCAGGCCATATTTTTGACTGGCTGCGGAAGAGAGGCCTTTAAAAGAAATTCAGAGCACTGTTTCTTTAGGGCATTAGAAATTAAAATGATTTGTAACACTATCACTTTTCATTCAGAACTCATGTCTACTTATAGTAACTCACTTGCAGTTATTATTACGTCCACGTCGTCAGTATTTATGCTATCAATTTCCTGATATTCTGTATCAATAAGTTCTCACTTCCACCACTTCTTCATCTCACTATTAATCAACACCAACTAACGCCGGTAATTCATGCCACCAAAGTAAAGAGAACTATTACTCATACTAATGTATGTAGACCAGAAAGATGTAAAACCGCTTCCGCTAGAAGACAACACTTTTACATGGCTAAATACATTTACAATAAATTAAACAATACACATAACATAAATCCGTTCACAACGAAAGAAACTAAATTAAAAATCTCCACATGGCTTCAAACACTTGATTACCACCAGACGGAAGATTTATTACAAAATCAGTACTCATAAAATGATCTACACTCACCCATACACACACGCACACACACACACACTCACACACACACACAAAGAGCATGTGTCCATCTTATAACTATTGTAATTTTGTCTTTTATTGTATTGTATTTATTGTTTTTTTTTTTTTTTCCCCTTTTCTCTTTTACTTTTGCTTATTGCACATTGTTATGAAATTAACCGTAAATGGGCGAAGACACTGGCTCCTGTAACACAGGTTGCTACCTAGCTCAGGAGTCAGGGCTTCAAACACAGTTTGTAAAATCTGTATTTGTGTCAATAAAAATTATTTTATTATTTTTATTAATAAGTGACATCAGGCTTCGCTTGGTGTTAATAACACTTTGGAACATGCTGAATATGGAATTGAGTTAGAATATTATTATGCTTTAGAAAATAGGGTTTGCAGCTGTCAGTTTGATCAATGTTTACTAAGATTCTAAAATTTTAATAACTTTTGTAGGGTAAAGAGTGTCAGTGCATCTGTACTATTTCCCCAGAGGGTTACGTTACGCCGTAGCTAAGCCATACACTGGCATACGCATAAGTAGGTGGTGAGGGCAGTTTGTAGATTGGTTGCTTTTTTAATTTCGCGGAGAGCGTATAAGAATTTTGAAAGTTTTGAACGGGTTTTTTTGTATTTATGTTTTCCAGTTAATATGTTTATCTATTGTAAGTCCAAGTAATCTAAATTCATCAACAGTTTCCAATTTAGAGCCGTTTAAGTTGAAATTTAAGTGTAGAGGAACTTTTTGATAAGGGTGGAAAGTCTTTAATTTAGTTTTAGTGTAATTAATTTCTAAATTATGTGAGGTCATCCAGTTAGTGAGTATGGAACTGAGTTTTTCTTCTATGTTTGTGTTGTTACATACATACATACGGCTTCGCCGCAGTTGGGTAAAAACAGACCCATAAGGGTCTAAGCAGGACGGCATTTGAACAGCACGCCAGCTGCAAAATTGCAGTTTGAATGATTGTGAGTTGCAGTTTTAATGCTTGTGAGTTGACATAACTGCATCGAAACTGCCAACCGACTGCGCAGTCCGTTGAAATGCAGTTCGTCTGTCTACAACAACTTACGGACGAACGTGGACCGCCAAATATATTGTTAAATAACTTACCTACAATTCAATTTAATAGTAGTTTATGAAACTGTTGCATAATGAGGGGTATTAAAACATGACTGTATTTAAAAACCGAGCCGTAGGCGAGGTTTTCAAAAGTATCACACGAATGTTTTAATACCTGGTTATGTGCAGTTTCATACACTACTTTATCTACTCTCATACATTGGGATTGAACCTAATACTAAATAAAAGATCAAAGTTAAAGATCAAAAATAAATTTGAAAAATCCACGAAATTCAGTACAACAAAAGTACAAAACGAATGAATGTCGTCTGCACCAGCATATCACCGCACATGCGCTACAGCGGGTGCTGCTGTCCCCCGTTTAAACGTTCCAATGCAAAAGTTGATGGAAACTCCTTGGTGATTTTAACTTCTTGGAATAGCCCTGTATCGTAATAGAAAAAAAATTGTTTTATAGTATTATTTTGTTAGAAAAAAAATGTTATAATATGATTCTATTTTTAAATTTCGGTATTGTGTTTATAAAGTATGTCAATATAACTCCATTTTGAATTTTATAATTCGAATATTACGCTATGAGAGTAGATAAATAATATTTACATCTCTCATATTCGGTAAGTAGGTCCTTATTACCCCCAAATGAGGCTTGTAGGTAACCAATTAGCGCTCTAGGGTAATAATGTAGCTAGAAAAGCCCTAGGGCGGTAAGTAATTTAAAAAACTCTTCACTCTTTCAAAAAGTTCGCGTACATCTAACCATCATACTGGCAATAGACATCATGCATTCAGCCCAATGACAAAAGAGGTCGCTTCGCTATTCAGCCTTGTCTTCGTATGAGTATAATAGTCATCAATTTTAAATATCGAACGGCGAAGCTCAATTTCGTTGTTGAAAAATTTTTTTTTTTTTAATTATTAAAAAAGGCGGGATTAGAAAATATTGTTTGTTTTTGGGATTTTTTTATAATTACGTGCTAATTAGGAAAAAAACATGAGTTCTGCAAGTGATGAAGCTATAAGCTGCACTCCCGATTCAATGAAAATGGAAGCTGAAGCAGCAATTAACAATATTTTGCCTGAAAGATCTAAAGAGAGATATTTGAAAACCTACGACGAGTTCATGAAGTGGCGAAAAGAAAAACGAGTAAAGTCTTTATCTGAGACTGTATTCTTAACATACTTTAGTGAGCTATCAAAAAAGCTGCAGCCATCTAGTTTGTGGTGCATTTATTCAATGTTAAAAGCAACTATGAGTACTAAACACGACATCAATATCAAGAACTTTTCAAAATTATCATCTTTTCTAAAAAGACAATCAGCTGGGCACAAAAGCAAAAAGTCAAAGGTTTTTTTTTACAGCGCAAGACGTGAAAACATTCATAAATGAAGCTCCTGATGACATATATTTAGCTGTTAAGGTACGTAAAATAACAAATCACATAATGGTAATACTTCATCATTTATCTTTTAAATTCTTACAATCCTATAAAACGTACTTATTTTTATATTTCGCTTGTTTTAGGTGGTTCTTAGCTTCGGTATAACTGGCGCATGCCGAGGTATTGATATGAATTGACAAATATAACAATAGAGAACATAGAACAACAGGGTCAGTTGTTAGTAATTAAACTACCGAACACAAAAACTAAAATTGACCGAACATTTGTAGTTCCTCAAGATTTTTCTGAATTTGTACAAAAATACAGAAATCTTCGTCCTGAAAATGTAAACACCAACCGATTTTTTTTGAAGTACCACCAAGGCAAATGCTACAAACAAGTTATTGGAAAAAATACCATCAGAAGTATGCCGAAGCAAATCGCAAGTTATTTAAAGTTAGCAAACCCGGAATTGTACACAGGTCATTGCTTCCGGAGAACATCGGCTACACTTATAGCCGATGCTGGGGCTAACTCAACCACTATAAAAAGGCACGGTGGGTGGAAATCCAGCAAGGTGGCGGAAGGTTACATTGAAGATTCCATACAAAATAAAAGTAAAATTACCAACCAAATAACGAAAACTATTCAGCTTTCAAAAAATGAAACATCTTTCTCAAGAGATGATCCGCAACCATCAACTTCTGCTGAAGAAAGCTTCATCCCGTCAAATTTTATCCATGACCAACAAATATTACAATCTCAAACTATTAACATACCCAAAAAACACCTGTCCCTAAAACTTGAAAATTGTTCTCATTTCAGTATAAATTTTAACTAACAAAATGTTTTATTCTTGTAATGCCGGTTTTTTTCTACTTATCTCACAATCGAGATGTAAAGCAGAGTAGTTAGCTCGGGTGTAAGCATCAATTGCACCCTCGAACTATAGGCGCCCTCGCTGCGCTCGTGCGCCTAAATATCTCGGGCTGCAATTGATGCCTTACAGCCCTTGGCTACTAATCTACTATTTATATCACCTCTTGACAGTCCGGTGCTCTCCTGGAGATCGATAACAATTAAAATTCTATTGTTTTTTTTTTGGTCTGTTGAAGGTATACCTGCCATGTAGAACTGATTTGATTAGTTAGTTTTGCCACAGAATAAGGTAGACACAGCTGCAGTTGCTATGCTGCTATGCTAGGCGCAAGAGAGAGCGATTGAGTGCGGGGAGGGGTGCAAAAACTGCTTACAATAATTAACTTGTAGGTATTGTTTTTTTTAACCACTAGAAAGTCTCTCTCTCTGCCTAGCCTTTTCCAAACTGTATTGGGGTCGGCTTCCAGTCTAACCGGATGCAACTGAATACCAGTATTTTACATGAAGCGACTGCCTATCTGACCTCCACAACCCAGTAACTGGGTAATACGACACCCCTTGGTAAGACTGGTTGACAGACTTTCGGGCTTCTGACGACCCGTAACGACTCAAAGATAAATGACAGCCGGGACCAACGGCTTAGCCACTATAAAGTATGATGAGTTTTTTTCCTGGACCTAGATAGAAATTTTCAACTGTATCCGGACCCCAGTTAAAATTACTTGCCGAACCCTGGTCAAGAGCCTTACGGATCACATCGTTGTCTGTCTGTCTGTCTGTCTGTCAAGACCCTTTTTCTCAGGAAAGCGTGGAGGTATCACGTTGAAATGATTATGCTTGCTAACGAGTCTTTCCACTGACTCATTACCGTCAGTCCGTGTGCAACATAACATAATCCTTAATATTATAAATGCGAAAGTAAGTTTGTTTGTTACGCCTTCACGCTAAAACGGCTGAACGGATTTGGATGAAATTTGGCACATATATAGATGATGCCCTGGAAAAGAACATAGGATACTTTTTTTTTCCCACGGTATCGAGACTTATGCGGGTGAAACCGCGGGGCGCAGGTAGTGAGAAAATAAAACAACCTTTTTTTGCAAATTATTTCATGGTATAATAATGATTTTAAAAAGTCGAAAACTCAAATGACTTTTTCATAAACAAACGATAACTAGTGTTACAATGATAATGATAGTGTTTTAAGAAAAAAGCTAAATTAAACAGTATCATCATAATCAGCTCATAATGTTCCCACTGCTGGGACACATGGGCTGGGCTGTAATCTACCACGCGGGCCCACTGCGGGTTGGTAGATGTCACATGTCTTCGAATTTTTGGTTCTAGGACATGCCGGTTTCCACACGATGTTTTCCTTCACTGTTTTGAGAGCAGTGGTGATGAAATTAAATACACAAAGTAAAGCGCCTGCTTGGGCCACCACTGCCCACTAATAAAAAATAAAAATTAAAGTACCAATGCAATATTAGGTTACACTTCAAATGTTAAAAACATTTTTGTAGGTTGTTGCTTTCCACTCGACAATAAATCAGCCAGACTTGGGTTTCTTTTCACTAAGTCATTCAGGATGTTGCTGAAAGTTTCACATCTTTTTCCCTCGTGATTGCCAACACATTGACAGAATGGCTCATCCTCCTCGTTCAGGGAACAGATACCGTTGTTCAGACAATAACCATGACACGTGTACACTTCACACCTTTCCCCTGAATAACCGGCATTGCATCTGAAAAAATGATAATGTCGAACATGGTTATTTTAACAAAATTTTACCTGAAAACAGAGAAAAATTGGGTACAGCGGTGATCCGATGGTAAAAGCCCCGACTTAAGCCTCGTGTAAACTAGCGCGACACGACTCTAACAAAACAATTTCTAAGAAATTTTCGGTGTCGCGTCACGCCAGTCTGCACAAGGCTTTACGTATCGTAGGTCGTAGGTTTACTTTGTGTAATTTAATTCATCACCACTGCACTCAAAACAGTGACAGAAAACATCGTGAGGAAAGCGGCATGTCCTCTTTCTAACCAAAATTTCGAACACATGTGACAGCAACCAACACAAGCTAGGAAGGATGGTGGATCCACGTGGTGGATTATGGCCTCTCATAAAGAGGGGGCCTGTGTCCCAGCAGTGTGAACGATATGGGCTGATTATGCTTATACTTAAACAAGGAAGCCATCAGAAGGAGTAGGAAATATTTTACCTGCATTTAGGAAGTCCCTCGTCATTGAAACTGCAGTCACCTTGCAAACAATACAACTCGCAGACTGAAACATCGCATCTCTCACCGATGTAACCAGGTGTGCATTCGCAAACAGATGTCTCACTAATTTTTGTACCGTGAACACAAAACAGTTCATCACCTGTTATGTATTCTGTTTCTGTGGTCTGTTGAATATTGAGGGAGCTGCTGGTTTCTGTGAGTGTTGTTATCAAACTCGATAGGACTTCGCAATCCGGACGTCCCTCAATTTGATCTTTTATTTTGTAGTTGGTGGCTATACCGAGTGGACTTTCATTATAGAACTTACTAATCTTGTGAGGCTGTCCACCAAACATTGCGTATTTTGGTATTTGCCAAACGGTTGTGTAGCTCTCGCTACTGTTCATCCAGTATAAGAAATCATTTGAAACAGTCAACTCTTTTGGTTCAGAAAGATATTCATCATTTAATATTATATAATATTTGTCTTGATTATCAAAATCTACACCGGCCAAAAACCGATTTGAAGTAGTTTGCGCAATACCGTAAAACATATAAAATTTCCGTGGTTGTAGGTCCATAGCCATGCTAAACACTGACAATGCTGAGCTGTATACAACTTCTCTCTGGGAACCATTAAATCTAACTCTCTCCATGTACTCGTATGATGTAATGTTTGTGTTGACCCAGTAAATGTACCTGCAATTATAATGACACTATTGTATATCACGAAATGCAACTGATTTGGATTTTTAAACTGTCATCGGTCACGTACCCTGTACAGCTCTCCACGGCAATATCACTGGGGGTCCGGTCATCCATCTTGATTAAAAGATTTCCGTTGACATTGTCATTAGATCCTGGTTTTAATGTAATCCAATTAATACTCCTTTCATTAGAATCAGTGAAGAATAGTGTATCTGTTACCGGGTCGAAGGCAATACTGTTAATGTTACTACCCACTCTTTTGATGAAACATTTGTTTTCTTTGGAACGTAAGTTATAACCACATATACCATCTCTGTCGTTTTCTTTGTCGACGTACAACATCATGTTGTGAACTTCATCGTAAGCTAACGCTGCGGGGTTATGGGAAATGAAATTCACAGTGTTTATTTTCGTTCCGTTGTCGGTAAAAAATATGAGTTGATTTCGTACACTTATAGCGACGTCTGAAACAAAAAAAAATTTAGTTAACCAAGCTGATAGCCAAATAAATGGAATCGCGAATTCAGAATTGTGTAATAAGTTTATAACATTCACAGGGGTACACATGATAAAAAAGTATGGCTTGATAGATTATCAAACTGCTCCGCAGTTATTAACATATTTAAAGTTTACTAAACTTTAAATATAAAGCTTCATACAGGTGGCCACTGCGACCAGCTCGGAAACCAGGCCAGCTGGCACCTTTCTGATTTGGCGACATGCAGTTGTTTGATATTATATCCATAATAAAAACAAAAACGGTGAAGGAAAACATCGTCAGGAAACCGGCATGCCTGAGAGATATTTCTCGACGACATGTAAAGCCAAGTCAGAGGCCCGTGGGCGGTTTTAAAACTCTGACACCAGGTTAGTCACTAACCACACGAAAATATTAAGAGAAGGTATCCATAATATAGTTAAAATACGGCAAATGCATTATAAACCGTCTAAAAGACCATAACCATGGCAAATTCGCAATACCATCAATAATTTTATTCTGAAGTTTTTAAACGGATCGCAAAACGCCAATTTTAAATAAAATACTATCTAGAATATCTTATTATTGTTTCTTTGTTCACTTTCCTGTTTCCTGTTTGAATGATTTTAAGTACAATTAATTCAATTTCACGGCTACCTATACGATAGATGAATTACTTCTGTAAACTAGCTTCTACTCGTGACTTCGTTCGCGTGGAAGTCGTTATACACTTTTGTTATTGGGTTTTCCATCTGGGATTTCTCAGTAAGAGTCCGACACTGGATCTGAGCCCGGTTAATGTTAATGTTGTAATAAAATTAATAAATGTTAGTGGTAAGTTGCTGAAAAATAAACTACGTTCCTCGTACTCACCCCAGGAGTGCGCCAACCCCAAGTACAGCGCTGCCAACAGCACACACTGCGTTTTATGCATTTTAATCTTCAGAAATACAAAATTGTTTCAACAGAAGTAGATGGTGCATCCACCGCTGGTGATTGCTCTTTTGATTCTAAAGCCAAACGCTGGTTTTTATCAACTTATATAGGCCTTTTCGGAATGGTGATAAGAGACTGGTCGATAAGAGTTCCCGTTAATAATCTTAAGTACTATTCTGTGACCTGAGTGGATATACTACTCATCACACTATAGATAACTCGGTGACCTTTTCTGGTTTTTTGCCATATTTGTCTTGTTAAGTTCACGTTTTGCAAAAATAAAAATTCAAGCATTATCATAAGTCATAACTAGAGATCGGATATTTGGATGCATATTTACCTAAAGTTAATATTTGGCTAAGAAATTATGGAAGTGGCTTCTTAATAAATAAAAAAATTAACATAAATCCCGGAATTCCATAACATCCGGGAATGCACAACTAATCAGATACACGGTATGAAAATAACTTATCAGCCCTCTTATGAAGGTTACTTTTGCGGTGTTAACATAAAAATTTATATACCCACTAAACATTTTTTTACGAAACTCAAGACACCGAGTTGTTTGTCGCTATATGCCAATTTAGCAACCTACTTTACAACATTAGCTAGCATTTCTATAGATAAAAAGTACTAAATTTATCAATTCCAGAGTCGCGAGATTTTTGCGATCGATACAAAAGTGCATTCCATATTAGCCAACACCTGAACGTTAGTAAATATAATACATTCGATTCTATAATCACAACTCTTAAAGTCGATCCGGGAATCCCGGGATTTTTTCGATACAAAAGTGCATTCCATAATAGCCAACACCTACACTTTAGGTAAATATGCATCCGATAATCCGATCACTGGTCATAACCCACCAAAACATTTCATGTAAAGTAGGTTGCCAAGACTCACATAACGCTTTCACTGTTAAAAAGTTACCAGATCTAATGTAGAGCCAAGCCTCTAACTCTACAAGGCCTAACTCTACAGACCTCACATCTTGGTCAAAATGTATGGCTTTGTTTTTCGAGCACCACGCAGTTGTACAGGTCTTTCGAAGCTGCAAACTTAATTTAGTTTGATAATTATTTGCGTCCGATGATTTTTTAAATGACTGGCCTAAGTATAAAAACTAGATAAATGAAATTTTGTGTGTTTTATAAGTTTGCCAACTTCATCTTATTCTGAGAATTTGAGCTCTCATGCAGGCCGAAGCTATGAGGGTTTTAAAATGCGACGAAACGATTTGCTTGTAGGGTTCCGTACCCAAAGAGTGCCAAATAGAACCCTATTACTAAGCCTCCGCTGTGTAGTTTATTTATTTCACAAAATGGGAGCATTCACAAAATTAGTTAGAAGTAGTTAGATATATACAGATTAATTAGTTAGATAGATACAGATTTATTTATTTTTGCTTTAGGTACTGAAACTGATACCCAAACTAAGCCAGGGCTTGTATTTTAGGAGTCAGTCCTCAAACGTGGAGCATTACAGAGAGGTTGTGTCAACGTGAATGTCGTGAACTCGTGACGTAAAAATATTATTATTTTGATTTGGGTTCAGTAACCGAAGGGTGCCAAATAGAACCCTATTACTAAGCCTACGCTGTCCATCCGTCTTTTTTAGGGTTCCGTACCTCAAAAGGGAAAAACGGAACTCTTTTAGGATCACTCATGTGTCTGTCTGTCTATCCGTCTGTCATAGCCAATTTTCGAATTTAATAGTTGAAATTTGGTAAACATTATGTATTTCTGTGACCCAAACACTGAAGTAAATAAAAAAAAATTGAATATGGGGCCACTTTTGGCGGGCAAATAAGAAAAAAAAAGATTGCAAACTGTATCGTGTGACATATTAAATGAAAGGGCTTGTTGCGAGGATCTCAAATATTTTTTTTTTATATTTTTAAAATAAATACTTTTAAAGATATTTAAGAAAATTGATGAAAATTTATAAAAAAACACTTCCTCTCTCCTTAAACATCATCATTACATACATATAGTTCCTTGCTCTTGTTTCATTTTTATAATTTTATGTGTATCTGTTATTTATCTAATATATATAAATATTTATATAGGTAATTATATGCTTTATGTATCTGTTGTATATGTAAATGGTGACTACCTGCAGTATTGTCTCTCCTTTTCCATTTAAATCCATCCAAAGGTTGTCTGTAAAAGATCGCTTTTAGCGATAAGACCGCCCGTTGTGTCACCCAATGTAAAATTTCTAAATTAATGTCTGTAATTTTTATGGTGTAGGTACATAAAAAAGAATATTCTGTCTATCTAAAATTGACCACCTCCCCTTATCTCCGAAAGTATTGAACCTAAAATTTTGAAAAAATGCCGAGAATGGTTCTTTACTCAAAGTATACAGGAAAACCTATAATAAGTCTATTGACTTATAATAACATAGTAAATCTCTCAATATTGTGCGTACAAACTTACATTTGCAGTTGGAATGTAAGGGATATCATGTTTTTCAACTACAATGTTAAGTTTGTTCTTGAGATAAATTCATCCCAACTACAGAACCCTTCATTGTGCGTGGTCCGACACGCACTTGTTTGTTTTCGACTCGTCTCGGCGCACTGCTTTGCCCCCAGATAAGCAGTTTGATAATAAGATGTCAGTTTTATAAATAAATTTTGTTTTTGGCACAGGAGAAATTAATATTATTCATACGATCTTTTATCATTTACTTATTATTTACTTTACACAACAAAATATCCTAACCGTATATCCACCGTATTGTAAACTTACAATAGGGTAAGTACGTCATCACCTGCCTAGACTTTTCCCAACTTTGTTGGGGTCGGCTTCCAGTCTAACCGGATGCAGCTGAATACCAGTATTTTACATGGAGCAACTGCCTATGTGACCTCCACAACCTAGTTACTAGGTATCACGATACCCCTTGGTAAGACTGGTTGTCAGACTTTTGGGCTTCTAACTACCCGTAACGACTGTCAAAAATCTACAAAAGACAGCCGGGACCAACGGCTTAATGTGCTTTCCGAGGCACGGAGGGGTCTTGGTATGTAAAGATGGGCAATCATCCACGGACCAACCGCGGCAAGCTCAAACTCAAACTCAAAGTATTTATTTCAAATAAAACAATTATAGGCACTTGAATTGTCAAGGGGTCGGTCAGTCAGAAAGATGAAGCTAGTTGCCCAGTCCAAAGCGTAGTAGGTACCTATGGAGAAGAACGGGCAAGAAAATACAGGCAAGCGTAGTTTAACCTGATCGATCGTCCCGTGCGGCTGTTTTTACTTAGCTACAAACAATTAAAGATAATAGATAACATTTATCTTAACAAATATGTTAACCTTTCTGTCTTAGTAAAAAAAATTGAATGGTTGGAACTGGATGAAGAGAAATAATAAGTTTTTAGAGGATACGAATTGGTAATTCAGAAAATAAAACTTTTTACAAAAAAAAAACAACTGACATCCAAAAAAAGTTGTGGTATTTATCCCACACAAATTCGAATACCACTACCTGCTATGTAAATAACAGTGAAATAAACTTACCATATCATTCACATACTAAGTGGGAAAAAATACGTATTATTGAAGCTAACTCAAAAACTACCTAAGCAAAGTTATTAAAATTTATATGGGACCACCAAACAAAAAAAGAATCATTAAAATCAATTCATAATTTTGACCGAGTTATCTCGTAACAAACATACAAAAAAAAAAAAAACATACAGTTGAATTGAGAACCTCCTCCTTTTGGAAGTCGGTTAAAAACTACAAACCGGAAGCTTTATGATTTAATGTTTGTCATTTTAATTTCTCAGTAGCAGCCTGGATGTGTGCCTGGTTGATGGCAATAGGCTCCCCCTACATGGAACTTAAACATAACTGGCGAAATGTGGGTGTACTATTATAGGTACACCTCTGCCTAACCCTTCGAGGAATACTAGCGTGATGTTATGTGTTTTCCAAGCTGACACTAAATCAGCTGGGTTGAGTAGTACGTAGGGGTTCTGGCGAAAGTGAAAGTGACATCTTTAACAGCGTCACATCTTGTTCCCTCGTGATTACCAACACATTGACAGACTGGCTCATCCTCTTCGTTCAGAGAACAGTCACCGTTATTTAGACAATAATGATAACACGCGTCCACTTCACACCTTTCCCCGGGATAACCGGTATTACATCTGAAACAATGTTAATGTGCAATATGGTAACATAAAAAAAAGAACTTATTTTGTAATCTGTCTGAAAAAAAAAAAGTTTTTGCAGATGTCTCAAAAACGAAAATACGAAACCAAATTCACCGACTTCCGAAATTAAAGTTATTTTGTAGTGTAATTTTTAGGATTCCATATCCGAAGGGTTCCAAACGGAACCCTATTACTTAGCGTCCGCTGTCCGTCCATCCGTCTGTCTGTCAGCGGACTGTATCTCTTGAACCGTCCGTAATAGGTAGACAGTTGAATCGAAGCATACAACCTAAATTATGGTAGGCTTTTCTGCAGCAGTTTCTAAAGTAATCTCGAAACTGACGTTTCGAGAGTTGAATTTCACCACTTCCGTAGCCCTAGCGATTGGAAACTCCTCTATATTTAAGTATCTATATAGAATAGAAGTACGCGCGCGAGAGAAAGTGATTGTTACGCACTTTGAGATGTTGAACTGCAAGAGGTTATCCTTGCTCTAGGTCACCATTCTGTCTATATCTCTTCGAAGCCTGTCATTGTCCTCCAATTCACTTATCTCCAGCTACAGCTTGAGGTCATCAGCAAACAGTAAAAATTTGGCGTCTTTAACAACTTCTGGCAAATCATTAATCATAAGAATAAACTGCAAAGGCGCAAGGTTACTACCCTGACTCACCCCCGACCTGTTAAAATATTGCTCTGACTTGTGTCCCGCATATTCTACGTACTGCTGCCTGCCGCTCAAGGAACTTGCAAAAAACCTCAGCAGATCTGAAGTGAAACTAATGGCCACTAACTTTTTGAGAAAAAAATCATTATTTACCCGATCGAATGCTTTTTAAAAATCGAAATAAGGGCATCAGTTTGCCCCCCACTGTCTACTGTTAGCACAAGATTAGTCATGAAGCTAAGGAGACCCCTAGTAGTGCTTCTTGCTGGTCGAAACCCGTGCTGCAAATATGAATGTCAATGTCAAGTTAGTATGGTGACCAAAGAACTGCATGCTCCCATCTTAGTTTTGATATATTTTCATAAGCAGCGACGCAAATGGCCAACAATACACTTGTAGAAATAGTAATACTTTTTAAAATATGCTTGAAATCTTGATAAGTCCAATAAATAGCTATCAGTCAGTACAAAAATTCCATGAAAGAGGTTAAACGCAGACGACTTCACGCAATACAAAAATCAAATTCAAATTACCGAGAGCATCCGAGTGCTTACTAAGGTCATAGGTTAAAAGCGCGTGTGCAGGGGGCCTACCACCAGTTCATAAAGCAGTATTATTTTAATATTACTTCAGTGTAGAAAAGAGATGAAGCTCTACAGGACGTATAGCTCCATCTCTTTCTCCCACTGAAGTAATATTAAAATAATACTGCTTTTGAGCTGGAGCAAAAATGACGTTGGCAATTTCAGGCCTATTTCTATCTTACCTGCATTCAGTAAAATATTTGAAAAGTTAATACTCAAGCAGTTGCTAAGACATTTTAATTTAAACAGACTTCTTCATGATGAACAATATGGTTTCACAAAAGGTCGTTCGACTACAGATGCAGGTGTTGCTCTGATGAAACACATATTTAACGCATGGGAGAACTCGCAAAATGCTATTGGAGTTTTCTGTGATCTCTCCAAAGCCTTTGATTGCGTGCACCATGACACACTTTTGCGTAAACTACGTCATTACGGTGTCCAAAACGAAGCTCTTAAAGTAATAAATTCTTATTTGCATAATAGGGTCCAATGTGTAGATGTTAATGGTGTGAAATCTTCCGGGCTACCAGTTCAGTTAGGTGTACCTCAAGGCTCAATACTGGGTCCATTCTTATTCTTAGTGTATATAAATGACTTACCTTTTTATTTAAAGGATATCTGTAACGTTGTACTGTTTGCAGATGATACCTCTCTTATTTTTAAAGTAGACAGGAATAGACAAGATTTTGACGACGTAAACAGTGCACTCTCAATGGTTACGGATTGGTTTACGACAAATAACCTAGTTCTCAATGCCAAGAAAACGAAATGTGTAAAGTTCGCTCTACCAAATGTTAGAAATCTAGGACCCAACATCGTCTTAGATAAAGAGGTGCTTGAAACTGTGAACTCGGCAGTTTTTCTGGGCATAACAGTAGATGCCAAACTTCAGTGGGGCCCACATATATCAAGCCTAGCGGGAAGGCTCAGTTCGGCCGCCTACGCTGTCAGGAAAGTAAGACAATACACTGACATTGATACAGCTCGGTTAGTCTATTTTAGTTATTTCCATAGCGTTATGTCCTATGGTATTCTGCTGTGGGGCAAAGCCGCTGACATTCAAAATATATTTGTTCTTCAAAAACGAGCTGTTCGAGCAATTTACCAGCTACGTGCCAGAGTTTCTCTAAGAGATTTTTTTAAAGATGTTGGTATTCTCACGGTGGCATCACAATTCATTTTCGCCAACATCTTATATATTAGGCAAAATATACACTTATACACTAAAAACAGTGATATTCACAATGTTAACACTAGAAATAAGGACAAACTACGAGCTCCCTTTCACCGGCTTCATAAGGTTCATAACTCATTTGTTGGGCTTGGTATAACCTTTTATAACAAGCTACCCTCTTCTATGCTAGATTTGCCTTTTAATGCGTTTAAAAATAAAGTAAAATCCAACCTTTGTTCAAAGGCATACTATTGTATCAACGACTACTTAAATGATAAGAATAGTTGGTCGCTGTGATTAACTCAAGACAATGTTTATGTTCTTTCTCCAGATTTAACTTACCTACTGACAGTTTATATAAGTTTATATTGTTTTTTTGACTTTATGAGTCAATTTTTTAATTATTTTTTTACGAGTCTATTTATTTTTATTTTATTGTTGACATAATCTACTCATTACAATGTTTTGTTATGAGTTTGTGTTGCAATTTGTGGTTGGCTAGTGACCTCGACAATTAATTATATTATTTTTTACCTGAGCAACCGGCAGCAAGTTCGTCATGCTCCCTTAGATGTCAATGCTTGCGGTAGCGTCGGGAGTCGGGTTGCCTCCTTCCCTCAAATATGGCGAGGGGGGTAATGGCTGATCTTTGCGTTATGCTCGTGAACGGGTGCTGCTTGTGGTGACTGGTCGTCTTGCTGATCATGGTTTTGTTATTGTTACTAGTAATTAACTGTACATTTATTTTACCTCGATGGTCCTAGTTTATCATTTATAACTTCCAATTTACAGCTTTATGTAAGCGGGCACGCCCTTTATGCCTGGAGGCTTTTATTTAGATATTTAGTTCTTTTTACGTTTAGTTTTTATTTTTTTAAATTCTGCTTGAGTATAGTTCTCGATGTTTTTGGTTGGTATATCGGCGTGTGCTAGCTAACTTATGGCCAATAATTTTTACTTAATTAAAATAATGTTTTGTGTTGCATAATAATTTTGCACACTATTGTATAGAGTCATTTTTATTTTTTTCTAACTTGAACAGACAGCTGTGCTGCTGGGGAGTTTGTTGCGCCACTTCTTCTTCCCAGCTAAAGGCACTAGGAAGTGGTGAAGGGTGGGCGTTTTTGGGGGACTGTCTTATGTAATTTTGACGTTCGAAAAGTGCTGGTTCTCAGCCTAATTTGAATAAATGACTTTTGAAAACTTTGAATTTTGGTGGTAGGCCCCCTGTTCTACACGTTTGACTCTGAGCGCACCAATTACGTGACACTATTGTTTTTGGTTTATGTGTAACCATCTAGCTTTCCTACATTCACATTTACTCCAAAGGCTGATGATTCTACGCCCTGCGGTTATGTACTTATGGTTAGAGACCTCATCATCATCATCATCAGCCTATAAATGTTCCCACTGCTGGGACACTCCTCTCTGTGAGAGGGAGTGGGCCGTAATCCACCACGCGGGCCCAGTGCGGGTTGGTAGATGTCACATGTCTTCGAATTTTCGGTTCTAGGACATGCCGGTTTCCTCACGATGTTTTCCTTCACCGTTTTGAGAGCAGTGGTGATGAAATAATTTACACAAAGTAAAGCGCCTGTCTGGGTTCGAACCTATGACCTACAACTCGTAAGTCGCGGCCGTTACCACTGGGCCACCACTGCTTAGAGACCTAAGTCCATTAAATTCACCTTTTCTAGCGCAGAAACAGTTTTTGGCAAACACTTTTTCTGCGCTAGAAAAGTCCATGCACAAAAATAAAATAATTTAGGTGCAGTTCAAGCCCACGCTACAAAGTTTCGTGAAAACGTGTGGTGAAATAATAACAACTTTTTTAATATTTAAAATGAATTGCAAAAATCTATGTTCATTGTATTCCTAATGATGCCAACTTCATCGGTTGTGATATTTTTCAGTTCTGTGCCGATTTATGATCGATATGACAGTTAATATTAAAATAAATGAAATCCACGCATAAGCTCTTACATTTGATATGACACACGGTACTGTCTGCAAAACTTTATTTTTAGTTTTATAATTTTAAAATAAATACTTTTAAAGATACCAGCAGTGCTATTCTGTAAAAATCTCACCATAATCTTAGGTGAAGTGAGCTGCCAATAGTGTCAATCCTTAGCAACTGACAGCTCACTCCACGCTCACTTCACCTAAGATAACACGGTGAGATGGTTACAGAATAGCACTACTGAGCATGTTTTTCAACTACCAAGTTAACACTCCGTTACACGCACCTCTAAAAATTACACGATTCCACTCGCGGGGCTCTACAGTGCCCCAAAGTAATTTATGGATTTTTACTTAATGGGGTAGAAATAAATAATAAATATATTTTATATGTAATCAGACTTTATTGACACTTATATCAAAAACAATAAATAAAGCTTCTCTTAATTAAAACCAAAACTAAAAAACTCGTTTCTTAATCTGACAAAACTTTAAAATTTCAACATAGGAACTTTAAATTAAAAATTTTAATCATCAATTCGTGACCAATTGAGATCATTTATACTTTGGTTATAACATTGGATACATACACTATATTTATGGGCATTAAAAATAGGTTTATAAAATTTGTGACATGCTGTTCTGGTTGATCGATCTTTGGCTCTCCCACAGTCATGGCATCTAGCAGTCTTTGTTCTTTTGCGAGGTATGCCATTTTCCTGAGGTGTCAAATCACTTTCATTTATATTCAAAAATAACATACCTCGTTCCCTTATGTTTCTTCCTCTTCCTCGTGGGATGCCTGGAACCAATCAATTATCTGATACTCTAATTAGCCATTTTGATCTATAAGTATTAAGCACCTAAAACGAACAAAATACAAATGTTATCGCAACGATAATAAAAGGTAATAATTTTTACATACATTTTTAAACAAAAATATTAAAATAAATTATATAATTATTGAAGAAAATCTCTAAAACTGCTTACCTCTGTCATACATCAAATAGTTACGTAATTACACGCACGGGGCACAGGCGTGCCCCAGCAGCACTAAAATGTTTAAGTAAAGCACGTCCGTGCGCCGACGCAGCCGATGCCTTGCTGACGAACGCTCAAGAACACTAGCAACAGCTATTAAAGGCGGCCAGATTCTAAGTCGATTATTTAAGTAATAATAAGCAAAAATATATGGCTGGGGCACGCCTGTGCCCCGCGCGTGTAACGGAGTGTTAAGTTCGTTCTTGGGATAAATTCATCTTAACTACGGAACCCTTCATTGTGCGAGGTCCAACACGCACTTGACCGGTTCTTTTATTTATTTATTTAACAGTTCATGTACACACATATAAACAGACAAGAAGAAAGGAACAGAAAAAAAAAAAAAAAAAAAAAAAGAAAAAAAAAAAAAGTCGTATACGCGTGTAACTGCTACTTATTGTTGCTCCACTAAAATACTAAAAATCAGTGCATAAACTTATCAAAAGTGCTATTGAAAGTGTAACCTGTTAGGAGGTGATAACTGTCATAAACTTCTGACAATAATCTAGTGTTTTAGTGCATAGTTTAAAGAAATATAAACCAAATTAACTTTGAAAATAATCCGGCCAGATTTTAAACAACTGACGGTAGTCAGTTGTTTAAAATCTGTGCGTTGTGTTTTAACGCGTAAGCGCCCCGTATTACACGGCGCTTACGACGTTCATCTCGCGAACTCGCCGACTCTGTATGCCGGGGCCTTTATTAGTGTGCACTTTTTTGCTGTACACAGGAAATTAAATAATATTTTTTGTTCCCAACTGGCCGGTGGGCCTTTATTGCGGAGCTGATTTTGTGTACTGGCTGAATTAAGCGGGGAAGTATAAAGACATAAGTCTAATACATATAAATTAATTAATTAGAGACATGGCGACTTCAACGCAATCGTGGGGTTGCTGTACCAACGATCATCGTTATTTAGAGGACAGTAAAGCATACTTAAATTGCATGAAATGCAAAAGATCTTTTCATTTCCTCTGTCTATCTATCCCGGAAATCTCTTCTGAGTCGGAAGATTACCGCAAATGGAATTGTTCAGGCTGCACAACTGTCATTGCAAATATTTTTAAAACAACTACCCCGAACCGGAATGTCTCAACTTCAAGAGTAGGCAAGAGACCTGCATTGAACTCGCCACCCCAGGTTGCAGCTATTACTACTGAGGATGTGCGTACCATAGTCCAAGAGGTTGTTAAAACTGAGTTCAATTCCATGCTTCAACAACTCAACAGCACCATACTTAGCGTTGTTAACAGAGAACTTGCACCTATTAAACGAGAAATCAATGAGTTGACGGCATCATTATCCTTCCACACGAATGAATTCGAAGAATACCAATCAGAACATAAATTACTTGAAAGAACGGTGAAAGACTTAACTGAGCACAATGCTAAACTAAAAACATTTATGACGGACCAAAGTCTACGCATAAACTACTTGGAACAGCAGACGCGTTCAAAGAACCTTGAAATCCAGTGCCTACCTGAAAACAAACAGGAGAACCTCTACACAATCGTTAAGCAGCTGGGATCTGTGGTGGGATGCAACCTGAGTGACAATGACATCCATCATAGTACCCGTGTTGCCAAACAGCAGGCAAGACAAAACAGACAAGAAGAAAGGAACAGAAAAAAAAAAAAAAAAAAAAAAAGAAAAAAAAAAAAAGTCGTATACGCGTGTAACTGCTACTTATTGTTGCTCCACTAAAATACTAAAAATCAGTGCATAAACTTATCAAAAGTGCTATTGAAAGTGTAACCTGTTAGGAGGTGATAACTGTCATAAACTTCTGACAATAATCTAGTGTTTTAGTGCATAGTTTAAAGAAATATAAACCAAATTAACTTTGAAAATAATCCGGCCAGATTTTAAACAACTGACGGTAGTCAGTTGTTTAAAATCTGTGCGTTGTGTTTTAACGCGTAAGCGCCCCGTATTACACGGCGCTTACGACGTTCATCTCGCGAACTCGCCGACTCTGTATGCCGGGGCCTTTATTAGTGTGCACTTTTTTGCTGTACACAGGAAATTAAATAATATTTTTTGTTCCCAACTGGCCGGTGGGCCTTTATTGCGGAGCTGATTTTGTGTACTGGCTGAATTAAGCGGGGAAGTATAAAGACATAAGTCTAATACATATAAATTAATTAATTAGAGACATGGCGACTTCAACGCAATCGTGGGGTTGCTGTACCAACGATCATCGTTATTTAGAGGACAGTAAAGCATACTTAAATTGCATGAAATGCAAAAGATCTTTTCATTTCCTCTGTCTATCTATCCCGGAAATCTCTTCTGAGTCGGAAGATTACCGCAAATGGAATTGTTCAGGCTGCACAACTGTCATTGCAAATATTTTTAAAACAACTACCCCGAACCGGAATGTCTCAACTTCAAGAGTAGGCAAGAGACCTGCATTGAACTCGCCACCCCAGGTTGCAGCTATTACTACTGAGGATGTGCGTACCATAGTCCAAGAGGTTGTTAAAACTGAGTTCAATTCCATGCTTCAACAACTCAACAGCACCATACTTAGCGTTGTTAACAGAGAACTTGCACCTATTAAACGAGAAATCAATGAGTTGACGGCATCATTATCCTTCCACACGAATGAATTCGAAGAATACCAATCAGAACATAAATTACTTGAAAGAACGGTGAAAGACTTAACTGAGCACAATGCTAAACTAAAAACATTTATGACGGACCAAAGTCTACGCATAAACTACTTGGAACAGCAGACGCGTTCAAAGAACCTTGAAATCCAGTGCCTACCTGAAAACAAACAGGAGAACCTCTACACAATCGTTAAGCAGCTGGGATCTGTGGTGGGATGCAACCTGAGTGACAATGACATCCATCATAGTACCCGTGTTGCCAAACAGCAGGCCGCTAATACCCGTCCCCGGTCCATCGTTGTTCAGCTCGCCTCTCCAAAAATTCGTGATACCCTCCTGGCGTCAGTTATAAATTATAACAAGGATAAGAAGGTTAACTCAGAGAAACTCAATACTGCTGATCTGGGTATTGCTGGCAATAAAATGCCAGTGTTCGTGCTTGAACATCTATCACCTGCTAATAAGGCGCTGCATGCAGCCACTAGACAAAAGGCAAAAGACAAGGGATATAAATTTGTCTGGGTGAGAAACAGCAGGATCTTTGTTAGGAAAACTACCGATGACGAACATATTTTAATAAAGAATTTGGATTCCTTAAATAAGTTAGTATAGTTTTAAAAAGAGGCTCCTTTCCTTTTTTTATCTACAAATGCATGCTCCTGTGGAATTTATAATGTCCATAATTCGATAACTTAAATGTATTCTATCAGAACTGCAGAGGATTGCGAACAAAAACGCATATGATTTTCCGCAATGTTTGTATTAATAACTATGATGTAATCGTTTTAACGGAGACCTGGCTTAACAATTCTATCCGGAGCAGTGAGCTATTCGATGATAGATATACGGTCCATAGGAGAGATAGAGAAACCAGTCAACTAGCTGGTAAAGAGGGTGGGGGAGTTTTAATAGCTGCCAAAAAGGAATTCAATCCTAAACGTTCTAAAATTTTTGAGAGTGGATGTGAAGATCTCTGGGTTACTTTGGACCTTCCTCCCAATAAATGTTATCATCGAATAGCTTTCTGCGCTGTGTACTTGCCGCCGCCAGTGCGCATCACTCACTTGGAAAATTTCTTAGACAATTGTAACGCTGTTTTAGAAAAACTTAATGAATCATGTACATGTATAATAGGTGACTTCAATTTAGGGTGTATAGACTGGAATCTAGACAATAATCTGAATAAAAACCTCAAATTGCCTAATACCTGTGAGGCGCTGTTGGATTTCACATATGTTAATAAGCTCAATCAAAGTAATAGAGTATATAATGCCTCCTCTACCATACTGGATCTTGTGTTAACTGATCATCCACTGTGTAACGTAAGTCAAAGTATTGGCTCCTTATGTAATATAGATCAGTATCATCCACCCTTAGATATAAATATTTATCTTAAAAAAGAAGCCAAACTTCAGTATAATAATACAAATAAGTTACGTAACTTCCGTAATAGCTTATACCGATTAAAAAATACCTAAAGGAACAGGACTGGGAGGAATTATTTGAGGGACAACACGACGTTAATGATATGGTAAAGGTTTTTTATGACATCATCAATGGTGCTATTCAAAGATTTATTCCTGTTAAAATACCCAAAAATAGTAAGTATCCTTTGTGGTTTAACAAAACCTTAATTAGGATATTGAACACAAAAAATAAGATTAGGAAACGATACAATACGTACCAAAACCGGTTGGATAAAATTGAGCTAAAGATAATCAGTAAACGTTGTGATGCACTTGCTACGCTTTGCTATAATAATTATTTGAAGAATCTTGAACACACTCTAGCCAATAATCCTAAATCATTTTGGACCTATGTTAAAGCTAAACGAGGCGGATCCAGCTCGTATCCTTTATCTGTGACGAATGGCACGGCTGCATCATCAGATGGCACGGAAATATGTGAGTTCTTTGCTTCTTACTTTTCTTCTGTGTACAGCCCTGCTGAAAACGATTACAGTACCGCTAAAACAACAAATATTCAAGAAGGTACCATATCGTTAAACAGCCCAGTTATTGATAGTGAAACCTTATACAAAAAGCTAAAAAGTTTAGACTGCAACAAAGGTGCTGGTCCTGATGACATACCACCGATATTCATACATGAGTGTGCGAATGAGCTGGTAGCGCCTCTGTTGCTTATTTTTAATAAATCCTTATCTAGTGGAGTCTTCCCTTCAAAGTGGAAGGAAGCAAAGGTCGTCCCCATCCACAAATCCGACAATGAGGACTTAGTTTCAAACTATAGACCCATTTCAATTTTATCAACCCTAAGCAAAATCTTCTATGATCTGTCCTCACATCCAAAATTATCTTAAAGTCTACTTAAGTGAGGAACAACATGGCTTCGTGGAGTCTAGATCCACAAATACCAATCTGACACTTTTTACTGAGTTATTGACGACAGCAATAGATTCTGGCCACCAAGCTAATGTCATATATACAGATTTCAGAAAAGCGTTCGATCGGGTCTCGCATCAAATTCTCATTGACAAATTAAGAACTTATGGTATCACTGGATCTTTACTCTCGTGGTTGAGTTCGTATCTTAAGAACAGAACCTTCTTTGTAGTAGTCAATGGCTTTCGATCAACTGTCAGATACATATCCTCGGGTGTGCCACAAGGGTCTCATTTGGGGCCGGTTTTGTTTAACTTTTTTATCAACGATATTCCGAACTGCTTTCGCCACTGTAACATTTTTATGTTTGCTGATGACTTAAAATTCGTCAAAATAGTTAAATCTGAGCATGACGCCTCTGAATTACAAAGCGATTTGGATGAACTGGTGATATGGTGCCAAATAAACCAGATGCTCCTAAATCCTAGCAAGTGTTACCATATAAAATTTACTAGGAAACACCATCTCATCGACCAAGATTATTATATTCATGATGATAAAGTAAAGGAATTAGACACAATAAAAGACCTTGGTGTTATATTTGATCAGAAATTAACCTTTATCCCTCACATTGATAATATAGTGAAAAAGTCATCCAAAATGCTAGGTTTTGTTATCAGAAACACGAAACAATTTAAAAACTGTCGAACAAAAATTATCCTTTATAATTGTTTGTGTCGAAGCATGTTGGAGTATTGTAGCGTAGTCTGGCGGCCACACTATGCTGTTCACTCGTTGCGTCTTGAGCGAATACAAAAACGTTTTCTGGGGCACCTGGCTTATGCTAGCGGTGTGTCCAGGAAAATACGTTCATATAATGATAGGCTCAAACATTTTAATATGATTTCTCTTGACAAACGTCGGCGACTGAATGACGCGATGTTTGTGTGCAAAGTTATGGCCCACAAAATTGACTGCCCGCAAATATTAAATAATTTTAACTTCCGCGCCCCCTCCAGAATTCCTCGCAATCCTATAACGCCTCTCTGCCCTCCGCAGAGAAGAACGGTTCTGGGTGCTAATTATCCCTACGGGAGGTTTTGCAGAGCTGTGAACGATTGCAGTGATCGGATCGACCTGCATTTTGACAGTTTACGCAAATTGAAAGCTAACTTTTATAAGTATCTCTCCGAACATTGAGTTTCTTAGCCTTATTTTTTGCATTGCCAACTTTGGTTTGTTTTGATTTTGTTTTGCTTTAATTTATCTGTTTTAATTTTGTTTAGTTAACTTATTAAGGTCTATTTAGTGCAACTCTATATTATTATAGTATTTTATTTCTATATATATATATTTTTTTTTTGTAAGTTACAACATTTTGTGTGCATGCAGAGTTTACCTATAAGTGATTGTTACACTTTATTCTGATTTTTGCTTATGTTTCTGTTGCTTGTACCAGTGTATACAATTGTTGGTGAACCAAATAAAATAAATAAATAAACAGAAATCTACGTACAAAGGTGATGCTAATTTGTAAAGAAATCTCTTCCAGCATACCTGCCATAGGAAAGTAGATAAAGAGTACACATGAGTACTTGTAGTGTTGTGTGCCTTTTAGTCTGTGCTAAATAAATGTACTTTCTTTCTTTTTCTTTCTTAAGGCTCCTGGCTGTGAATTCACTCGACAGAGTTTAGGTAAATTCTTGCGATGCTATGTTTGTGTGCACCGTTCACGCACACACGCCTAAACATCGAGCGTAGTGATCGCTTAAACAGTTTTGATCCTATAGACGGTATTTTGTTAAGTTACGTAGGTACGCTTATGAAATAAGTCTGGAATGTTTGTGTATATTCGTTTAGTATATTTATAACAATTCTGTTTTATATGGAATTTTATACTTTTTGTATGGAAAACATGAAAAATTATTACCTACATGTTGAGTTTTATGGGTTTATGGGTTACATAAAGGGGGTCGAAATTTTCATTATTTTTGCGATAAGACACAATTTTCGAGATATAAGCAAAAGAACAGAAAAAAGATAAAGTACCGTTTTTGCAACTGAATGAGTTATTAATTTAGTGAAAATGAAAAATTCGCTATTCTGAATTTGACTTTTTTCACCTAAAATTTTGATTGGTGCCGATTCTTTTATACACCGAACTAAACTAACTAAACTATCACTAAAATTTCTTACTTTTGACTATGAGAATCTCAAAGCTATTGGTGCCGATTCCCTTGATCACAAACTAAACTAAATTTAAGTTCAGTGCATCTTTTTCTTACAATTTAATTAAGAAAAGGATAGAGGATAAATTTTAGTTTAGTCCTGTCAAATTAATCACCGCCTATCACTCTCCATACAAGTTTAGACGTGATTAAAAACTTGCCGACTAAAATTACGTCAATTAACGTCAAGCGCTGATTAATTTGACAGGACTAAACTAAAATTTATCTTCTGTCCTTTTCTTAATGAAATAGAAAGAAGAAGATGCACTTAAATTTAGTTTAATTTGTGAACAAGGGAATTGGCACAATTATGCAAAATAAATTCTCTAAATTTAAGACAATTTTTGACACATCTGAATCAAATTTGACAATCGCGATTCCACACGTGATATCTAACCATGTTTCATCTTTTTAGAGCCGGAGGTGCGCACGCTCGACGTGTTTTATATGGAACTTTTCACTTTTTGTATGGAAAATAAAAAAAAATATTACCTACATGTAGAGTATAAGGGGTTTAAGGGTTTTATAAAGGGAGTCGTAATTTTCATTATTTTTGCGATTGGACACACCGTTTTCGAGATATAAGCAAAAGAAAAAAAAGATTCAGTACTGTTTTTGCATGTGAAATCGAGGTGTTGGTGTGAATTAAAAGTTCATGACAATCAATTTTATTCCACACGTTTTTAATCGCGAAAAATAGTCAGATTCGGTTAGAAAATCTAAATTTTAAGTGAAAAACGTCAAATTCAGAATAGTAAAATTGCTATTTTCACTAAATGAAAATCTCAGTTCCATCTTAGTGCTGTCAAACTAAAATCTAGTTAAGTTGTGTCACTTTAGTCAATTTGGTTTATTCCTGTCAAACGACGATTTCCCATTCTGAAATAGACTAAAGCGACACAACTTAACTAAATTTTAGTTTGACAGCACTAAGATGGCACTGAGATATTAGTTTAGTGAAAATGGCAATTTTGCTATTCTGAATTTGACGTTTTTAACCTAAAATTTAGAATTTCTAACTAAATATGACTATTTTTAATCGCGATTAAAAACATGTGGATTAAAATTGGTTGTCATGAACTAAAATTCACACCAACACCTCGACTTCAGATGAAAAAACAGTACTAAATATTTTTTTTTCTTTTGCTTGTATCTCGAAAACGGTGTGTCCAATCGCAAAAATAATGAAAATTTCGACACCCTTTATAAAACCTTTAAACCCCTAACACTCTACATGTAGGTAATATTTTTTCTTATTTTCCATACAAAAAGTGAAAAATCCATATAAAATACGTCGAGGCTGCCCCCCCCTGCGCGCCTCCGGCTCTAAAAAGATCACGTGGTTAGGTATCACGTGTGGAATCGCGATTGTCAAATTCGATTTAGATGTGTCAAAATTATTTTTAAATTTAGAGAATTTATTTTGCAGAATAGCTTTGAGATTTTCATAGCCAAAAGTAAGGAATTTTAGTGATAGTTTAGTTAGTTTAGTTCGGTGTACAAGAGAATCGGCACCCATGTCTAACTAAATCTGACTATTTTTAATCGCTATTAAAAAGGTGCGGAATAAAATTAGTTATCTTGAACTAAAATTCACACCAACACCTCGCTTCAGGTGCAAAAAACAGTACTGTATCTTTTTTTTTTCTTTTGCATATATCTCGAAAATGGTGCGTCCAATCGCAAAAATAATGAGAATTTCGATCCCCTTTATAAAACCCTTAAACCCCTGACACTCTACATGTAGGTAATATTTTTTCTTATTTTCCTTACAAAAAGTAAAAATTCTATATAAAACGTCAAGGCTGCCCCCTGTGCGCCTCCAGCTCTAAAAAAAAATCACGGGGTAGGGCAAACAAGTACCACGTGGACTCGCGATTGTCAAATATAATTTTAGTGTGTCAAAATATATTTAAATTTAGAAAATTTTTGTTGCAGAATAGCTTCAAGATTTTCATAGCCAAAAGTAAGGAATTTTAGTGATAGTTTAGTAAGTTTAGTTCGGTATACAAGAGAATCGGCACCATATTGCCATCTTAGTGCTGTCAAAATAAAATATATTCTATAATTATTTCACGATGGGAAATCATCGTTTGACAGGAATGAACGAAACTTTGGTGATTTTTAGTCTAGTTTTGAGGCATTAATTTGTGACAAGAGAATTGGCACCAGTATCCATAAAGGGATCTGAGACACTTGCGCGAAATACATTTTCGCGAAAGACACTTGCGCGAACCCACTTGCGCGAAAAAGTTGCGGAAATGAGATTTCTTCATAACATCACGCCATCAATTTCAAAGGGCCCAACACTTTGAAATTGATGGCGTGATGTTATGAAGAAATGTGAAAATTTTCGCAGCCGCCATCTTATATTTACGTTTTGACATCAAAATCTGCTTTAGAATCCTCAAAAACTATGAAAAAGACACCCATGACGAAAAATCTGAATATTGTCACAGCCGCCATCTTGGATTTATATTTTGACCTCACTATCAGCTTTAGCATCCTCGAAAACTATGAAAACGATACCATGATGAAATATTTTTAAATGTTCGCAGCCGCCATCTTGGATCTTTATTGTGACTTAAAGTAGTCTTCAGTAGCGTTAAAGAAACTTCGTTCCAAAAATACTTCACTTATTGCTACAACAGCATATAGGCGCGGGCATATCGGTGACGCGAACCCATAACTTTTTCCCCTACCAAAAATCACTCAAAACTATGAAATCTAAAGTCAAAATATAACTAGTGAACCCAGCAGGCAGATGTTGTCCTGCGACAACAGCGCCACGCGAGTCCAACTATAGTTATGAACCATCCAAGTTACACAAAAAGAATTTAAAAAAAAACATCTAAATCAGTCAAGCCGTTTAGGATAAGAAAAATTACGAACACACGTACACCGGTATTTTATTTATTGCCAGGCATGCAAAATTTTAATGTTCTTCAAAAACAAGCAAAGTACTTTAAAATAAAATGCGGATCAAAATGTGGTAGTCGACGTACAATTTCTGGAATATGTTAACATCGGACACGTACGTGCGTGTGTGCGTGCTGCGACGCAAAGTGATACGTCCTCACGCTGGGAAGGCCCGTTCGCTACTGACGGAATAGATTTTCCGCGATCGTTTATATAGTTCACTTTGCCATTTATTTACGTAATGAAGTAATTGTTTATTTATAAAATAAAATTTAGATTCTATTAAAAAATTAACTTAAAATTAATATAGAATTTTTTAAATTTCTTAAAAGTGTTTCTAAGTATTAGAAAAAAATATTTATTTGGCTTGAAGTTTTGAGAAAGTTACGTTATTTCAACATTTTTTTTCTGCTATATTTTGTATGAAAGTTGAAAAAAGTGGTTCCCCTATGTACAAGTAGACCATATAATGATGTTGATGATATTTTTTAATTTTCAACATCAAAAGCAGTTTCTTCTAACGAAACGATCAAACGTCAGTCTCGCGTCATTTTTTGGAAAACTTGTTGCGAATTTTAGTGATTTCCCACGAATCCTAAATTTATTTCAAAAATCCCTTTCCCCTATGTACAAGACGAAGAATTGGACTTTTCAAATCACAAATAATTTTGTTTAAATTCTCGTCCCCTTTCTCACAACGAATAAACAAAATTGATCAAAATCAGTGATTTCGTGCGGTGCGGCGGCACGGGGCCTTAAATATAAACTACATATTTTAGACGCCATTGGAGTTAAAACTCAGGGATGCGGAGCAACGCCGTGTCCTCGTAGAAGCGATCGGCGGCGGTGATCTCTCGCGTCCGGCCCTGGTTCAGGCCATGGTACGGAGTGAGAGGAAATGACAGGCCGTCACCTCCTTCTGCGAAGCGGTAATGCTCGCGAAGGAGGAGGCGGAAGGCGTGAAGGAGAGGCAAATTTCACGCCCACACGCCCCTAACCGCCGCAGGAGGAGACGCCCGGGGCGGGAATCGCGAGCCTATTTCCAGCCACCGTAGGCGCGGGCTTGCGGACGGTGAGCAATGGGTAGCTCGCCGTCCGATAAGGACCAAGCCCGGGTCGACGGCGCGTTGTGTTCCACGCGCGCCTCAAAGAGATGTCAGCAGAATTGACAGGGTCCGCTAGGGCCGATGCCTGCCGGGGTTGCGAATAAGGCCGAAAGGGAAATCTTGGTCCCCGGCAACATGGCAACTGAAGGAACACGGGTGGGTTTTAGTCAGTAAGAGTCTGACACGCCCTCCCGCTCCATCCAGAGCGGGAGAAGTTATTTGATAAATTCCCACCCAAAAAAAAAGGGATGTTAATTTAATTGTGCAGTATGTTATGTTAAATATGTTGCTATAAAAATCGGCCAGTTTAATGTTGGGTAAAAAAAGATGTCGATTTTTTTAGATAATTTGACGACTTCTGGGTCATTGTCCACTTCACCCACGTTTACCTTATCAACTGTTTAGTTTTCTAGATAAATCTTTGGTGGGCTTGTAGCCGGTCTCTAGTTATCTGAACATTTATTTTTTTGTTTTAAAATGTATGTTATTAAATTGAGAAGGCGCGACTTGTGTTACCAGGTGCTAGATAATAATAATGCATGTAACATAAAAACTTTTGTCTAGTTATGTTTAGGACAAGGATATGGATAATATAAATAAAATTAGAATGCTTCAAATACGAATAGTTTCTTTGTAATTAATTTTTAATAAATTTCAACAAAAAAAAACAGTTTTTATAAACAAAAAGAAGTTATTCCGTTATATGGCAACATTAATATAAATGTAGCTTTATGATTTTCGGCTATATTTTGCTTCAGGCCGCTAGCATACGTGGACTCCACTTGCCCTGACATTGTTTTTCTATGGTAGAAATGTCTTGGTGGAATCTTTCACCGTGTTCATCGCTGACGGCGCCCAAATTTTGAGGAAAGAAGTTTTAATGTGAATGAAGAAAATGTATTTTCAACAACATATTACAACCCAAAGCCTTATAAGTAGATAACAGCTCCGCGACAATACTTTTAAAGTTACTTGATTTATAAGTTTTATAAATTTAAATCAATGTTGAGTTCCCTGAATTTCATTCTGCAACAAACCCACGGTAATATTTTATTTTATTAATTTTAAGAAAACTTACAGCTAGTACATTCGAGTAGTCAGAAGTAATATGTAGAAGAAGGCTAATTACAAGTTTCCACTCATAATATGTGAGTGGTCATTGTGTCAGGAACCCAGAAATGACATTAAATTCCTAAACAACTGTTGTATTGCTCACTGACACACCAGTAGTGCTATTCTGTAACCATCTCACCGTGTTATCTTAGGTGAAGTGAGCGTGGAGGGAGCTGTCAGGTGCTAATTATTGACACTATTGGCAGCTCACTTCACCTAAGTTATCACGGTGAGATTTTTACAGAATAGCACTACAGTTCACACCACACATGTATATCACTTTTCCGAAGAATCCGAAGATAAAATACCTACATAAAAATACAGAAATCATTGCGCAAACGCCTGATCATTTATTACAAGCAAGACCCATTCTAGCTGCACACATAACAGACAGGAGCGCATTATTCAACGGCTGGCTATTTTCAATTGGATGCAAACAAAGTAGGAGCACGTTGTTTGAAGTAATATTTGTAGGCGAGACCCGAGACACGACGAAGAGTGAAGAGGACATTCTTCTGCATCTATATAAAATATACAAATTTAAAAGCATATATATATATACAAGGGCGGATCCAGGATTTATTTCTGGGAGGGGCACATAGGTCAGGCAGATAAGAAGTGTCCTCTATATCTTTATTGCATAATTCTGTTTTCAGGATTAATTCTTTTTCAATGAAGATTAGTAGCCTACTTCTTTAGCGTTCATCATTGAAGCAATTTCTTGATAGATATGCATTCAAGCCAGTCCATTCAGACTTTATTTTTATTAGACCATATGGGGCATATGGGCACGTGCCCCTGTGCTCCACCTGGATCCGCCCTTGTATATACCTAAATGTGGAAGATCTAGGCGTAGATGGCGGGACGAACTTGACGCTTATAGGAGGGATTGGTCCATATTGGCTCAGGATCGAGTTGAGTGGAAAAAGGAAAGGGAGGCCTTTGCCCTGCAGTGGGACAATACGGGCTAGTTATTATAATGATTAAAAGCATATTAGTAAATTACGGTTTAAGACATTTATTTGAAGGGTTTCGATTTCGATTTTGAGCATTACACTACAACAGTGCAGTACAAACCGAAGGAACATTCGCTTTTGTAACAAATCGGCTTCGAATCGGCTTCATGCGCATGTTACAAACACTTGATACGTTGGCGAACACAGGCTTGACAGGGACACGGTGTGTTGCAAGTTGTGAAGAAATATATAACTCTCTCTGTCTCTCACACTAAATCTCTCTTATTCTTTCACTACTATCACGTGTATGGGTGCTGCACGTGCAATTTTTTTTATCTCACCCCTCACCATATGCGCCGGGGGACTTCCAAATAATTGCAGCAAAATTATGATCCATCATACTCTAGAAAATAACAACCGTGAGAATTTCGAATTATCCAACTGTCGTCAACGATTTTTTAGGAGTATGACACACTCGTCTAATAAAATAGGGTGCGCACATTGAAACTCACCCTTGTAATGGAATCAATGATTGTTGTGCGTTCAACTATGATCAAAGTAGAACTGGCTCAGTGGTAAAGATGCATACGAGCCCATACTCGGGTGCTAGAAAGTTTATTTTCAGATGGTTGTACAGACGCCAGCACAGCTACCCGAAACTGTCAAATTTTCCCAATCAACTTTGAACCTTAAACTTCAGCAATAAAGTTGAAAATCTATTAAATAAATTTGACAGATTGTAGTAGCCTGATGTGCTGGCGTCTGTACTTCACCTCGGATATGTTATGTAGGTTATCGTTTGTCCATTCATACAAGGAGCTACTTTGCCGACTTATGCAGAAAAGCTCAAAACTTTAGAAAATATAGGATGCGATGCAATGCGATAATTTTTGCATCTCGTCTCGAATGCGATAGTTTTAATTTTGACCATTCATACAGAAAGAGGACTAACTGTGTCGATTTATACGAAGAAGTTTAAGAATTAAGGTAGAATAGTTTGACCAATACCGCTGTACCGCGCCTTAGGAATACGCGGCGAGGCGGGGGGCAGTGTTGGCCAATGAGCGGCGGGCGGGACGCCGCACAGTGGGCTGAAACGGGCCGGTAAAGGACTTAGCATTTAAAAAAAAAAAGTTTCTTTTTCTGAAATTTTAAATATTGTGTTGGATTTATCTATCGATTATAAGTAATTATTTCTATGAGGGTCGTTCAGATAACTTAGTATTTTCGGAGTTATATCCAAAGTAATTTTTGTATGAAGCAAAAGAAAAAAATGTGAAAATCTCGAAATTCTCAAATTTTCTCAAAGAATTGACTCTACGTATGCATAGTACGTATATTTGTCCTATTTTAACGCCTATTCTCGGGTTGCGATTTTCTGCGATTTGGTCGCAATTTCAAATTTTGTTCTCTATTCCACACCACCATAGAGGTTAAGAACTAGGCGCGTTTTTTTTTATGTAGTGGTCTCCCCTTTAGGCCTAATCCACTAAGGACTAATAAAATAAATAAATAAATAAGTAAAAATCACAATCACTACTGGCCACTGCACTGTTTTAATTTAATCACTGTCAAGGGTATCCACATTAACGAATGCAAAATTTTCGTATTCGTCATCATCAAATGTTTCCGCTTGTTCAATTACTAATAAACTTTGTGCTTCTACTGACAAAGTTTTATGTTTTCTGCGAAGTTTGTGATGTTTCGCTGAGATGAGTGGATCAGAGCTGGTCAATAAATTATTTAAAATGTCTTCATTTGTAGTTTTTCTACTGCATTTCCTGGAATGGTGTTGGCGGTACCTACAAAAGTCTTTATTTCTAGCTTCAGCAGCTTCTTCAGATAGCTGTCCAATTGGTATTAGACCAAAACTTTCAATAATAACTGCACCATGCATAAGAACTTTATGAACACTTGAAGGCATATAATACCAGCTATATAATTCCAAATACAGTTGCATGGTCACTTGAGCATATTCGTGAAATTTCGCTGTGTCAATGTGGTAACCTGATGAAATTGCCTCTAAAATGATTGCAAATCGCCTTATTAATTCTTCACTAACACCAGTTATCTCAGCAGTCATGTTTGGATTTGCAAAAAATCTTCTAGCAGTATTTCCGTCATTCGTGGAGCCGTGCCCTTGTTTAACAACATCAATCAAAAGTCCCATTCTATTTTTAAAAGCGTCTTCTATGTCTTTCTTTCTTCTTTCCATGATGCACTTGTTGTCTCCCTTTACTGTCCATGTCTGTATCGTTAATCTGTAGGCTATATGCAGAATGCATTCCATCATTCGTATCCAGGTATGCAATGATGACAATCCGTATTTACAGAGATCTGGATCAGTCGGTTTTGATGCAATTAAGGGCAAATTATTCATCTCTGTTGGAGTGGCTTTACAAATGTCGTATCTCTGAGATGAAGTATCACATAAAATTGATGTTGCTTTTCCGTCTATCATAGTCATTAATAAAGAGTGTGAAATTTTTATTTCTCCAACTTCTGTTTTCACTAAATTTACAATCTCTTCCTCAATAGCACTTTTTTCCCGCAATATCGTTATTTTATTTTCTTTCACAAATTCGAAAAAGATTGGACGACACCAGTAAGATGAATTTGGTGAATCGTTTTGCCAGATAACTTGTTCGCCGCACACTAATTTTATTGGCACTAAACTACCCATAAATATGCTCGAATCGTCAAGTTGACTTTCTTGTTCATCGTCTGTTTGCATTTTTTGTTTGTAATTGGCTTGATTAGAAGCACCGTCAAATCCCCACTTACTGATTAGTGTAAATTCTTTACAACCACTATCTATGACGAGTGACGTCATTATTCTTGTTGTCGTTATATCCAATAGAGCTTGTAACTTTATTTTAGCTGAGGTTTCTGTCACTGTAATAGCATCTTTTGGTGGATAGCATTTCTGTTTCGCATGTTGCACTTGATAATAAGATGGAAATAAATATTACTGTCTTTTTCGTTAACACTTTTTCTTTAAGTATTGTATTGCCACTTGGTCAGCTTAAGTGATAAAAATAACCCTAAAGCCTCATCCGGAGAAAACACAGGTTTTGTTTCTTTAACAGATATGCACTTTTTAACTTTTTTTTCATCTTGGGGATTCTTTAGTAAATGTTCTAGTATTTTAGCAACCTCCTCATTCCCATCCGCTTTCAACTGCTCAAAATATGCATATTTTATTTCGTCCGAAGATAAATGAAAGTTTTCTGCACGTCTTTTTTTCTGTTTAGGCGCTAATTCACAAAAAGGTTTTCTTGGGCTTTGTTCGGTGGAGACACCGACAGAAACTTTTGATGGTGATACATACTGAGTTGATGTACTCGGTGCTGGTTGATCTTCATTACTGCCTATTAAACACTTAATAAAGTCTGGTCATATTATGTTTTCTTGTAACCATTCACTATTTTTAGTTCTGAATATATTTTCTTTACGATAAGCGTTTTCCCATCTTCTATTTAAATTATAACAAAATTTTGCACAAAACAACTTTAAGGTCTTTTCGTGATCATCACTTAATTCGACTAAAAATTTAGACCTTATCTCACTACACAAACTGTCATTATTTTTAATACTGCCACTGTTTTTTAAAATAACGAAAAGATCAAGGTTTGTCACTAAATTTTCAAACATTTTCACAAATACAAAATAACAAATAAGTAAGTAATGAATGTGTGGGGGTAGTAGTAAAAAGTCAAAGAATAAAAACGTTTTAAATTCATGCCTAGATACCAAAAAAATACATTTGATCTCTTAAGACCCAACCTTGTAATCCCAGCCCACTGTGCGCCGTGCGCCGAGAGCTTTGACGAATTAGCGGCCTGCACTGCTCCCCCGTCTCGCCGCGCGCCTTCCTAAGGTGCGGTACAGCGGTATTGGTCAAACTATAGTTTGCAAGTGCGAGCGAAGCTTAAGCAAGATAATGTTAGCACCCCACCGAGGGTCGATTAGATTTTCGGGAATAGGAGGTTTGGTACTTCGTCGACTAATGCACAAAAGCTTTAAAATTGAGAGATTACGGAATGCGAAATCGCGAAAATTTTAATTTGCCTCGAATACGTTAAGTTCTCCATTATTGAATTAGGCGTTTTCGGATATTTTTATAGTTTGTTGTATACTGCTGCGCAGAACTACATCATTTAGTCGATTTATATGTTATTAAACTAAACAAACTACCTTTTGACCTATTTACCTATTGAAATCCTATGACACTCATGTAACCATGCTCAAAATTGTACACAATGTTTTTTTTTTTAATTCCAGTTTTTTTCGATTTTTTGCATTTTCTGAGAACATTTACTATGGTAATGAATATTTTTTTTACACCGTCAGAAAGTAGAGATTTCAACGAACAAAAAGCCTACCGATTTTTTGAAAAAAGCTGATATTTTGACACAAGAAATTTCGATTGAAAATTAGGGTGCTTTTTTGATATTGAGTCAAAATAAGTTGAAAAAATAAATATTTTAAATCAAATAAATTACAGTGTATTCGGGACATAAAAAGGTAAGTTTTCACCAAATTTCGTAGAAAAACATAAATTTTTGAAAAAGATAAAAATAAAAAACCAAAAACTTGGTTATTTGAATTTTTCACATAAATTTTGAGGTTATGTAAAAAAATTGTAAATACAAAAGTTGTAAATCTTTTTATTACCTACAACTTTGCCATTGAACTTTTTTCATAGGACTTGTAGTTTTGCCGGAAATCGAGATAAACCGTTTTTTACCCTTAAAAACGCACCCCCATCCACTTCCCGACCTCAGATCGCCCGTAAATTCTTTTTCGTACCACTTGCTCAAAAAAGTGTCATTCTATGCCACAAAAAGCGAACATAACAATAGTCATTTTTAATCTGTTAAAAACAGGGAAAGAAAATTGTACTGAATTTCATTCATCCTCTAGGGGGAGAATGTGATTTAAATTTGGAATACTTACCGAAATATTTTTTTAAAAAGGAATACGCATTTATTATGCAGTGATGATTTTAAATAAAATTACGAAAACCGACGAGGCCGTATGAGCTTGATGCCTTTGCTTAACCGACAAAAAAATATTAGTCTAGGAATTTGCCGCGTTTTTGTTTTCTTCAAATACACAAACGTTAAGTTTATTTTAATTTATTTTTATAAATAAGTTAATGTTCTAAAAATACGTTACGATGTTAAATCAAAGCGACAGTGACAGTGAATTGTCGGATTCCATCAGTGCAAATGCTGCCGCAATTATAAATAATTTGCTTCCAACAAAATCCACGGAAAATTATTTAAAAACTTATGAAGAATTTTCAACGTGGAGAAGTGCGAAAGGCCTATTAATTTCAGAATCAGTACTTCTTGTCTAGTTTGATTATTTATCCAAGACAAAGAATCCGAATACACTTTGGTGCATATACTCAAAACTGAAAGCTACAATAAGCATCAAACACAGCATTGAATAAACAGATTCACGAAATTACTGGCTTTTTTAAAAAGAAAATCAGAAGGGCATTGCGCAAAGAAGTCTAAAATTTTTACGACTCAAAATGTGGTTTTTTTTTTTAATGAAGCTCCTGACGAAATTTTTCTGGCCACAAAAGTAAGTATACATGATTTAACTATGAATATTTCGTATCTTAGTAATGGTAATTATTCTATATATTTACCTGTTTTTTATCTTTGTTAAAGGTGGCCTTTATTTTTGGATTCAATGGTGCTTGCCGCGGTTTTTTTTTTTTTTAACAATGGCTACTCGCAGTGATTGACCACTAAGGTCTTGGCTGCTTAACCGGATTTTCCTGTGGGTGCCATAAGCTTCTACACTTAGAGCCTCCAGCCAGGAGCTTTTTAAACTATTCTAAATTAAAATTAAGCGAATGCTCGCTAAGGGCACCCTCTGTGGGGTACGGACCTCGGCTTAGGGCATCGCTGACGGGAGGACAGCAAGAGGGGACAGGCTGGATCAAATTTATATTAATATCATGATTATTATTCGGGGTATTTAAAGCTACGTGCTCAGCTGCAACAACTGCTGGCACCTCGTTATCGAGCAAGGGTCGGGGGGGGGATTCGTTTACTCGGGGAGTAGATTGCGTACGTAAAGGACCTCGGCGGCGAGGTCGGAATGACGGGAGGCGTCTGTTTGTGTGCACTGTACTGGTGGCCCTATTCTGCTCCTGGAGGAGTGTAATGGGGTCATCTGGGTCGGATAGTACATGCCTAGGACGGCGGATCTGACTGACTTGGGACGGGACATAATTGGCTGCCTCGACTATCAGAGGGTTCCGATGTCGAGGAGCGGACTCAAAGTGGCGCTTGGCCATGCGTTTGAGGAACTGGTGGATCGTAGGGATCTTACAGTCGAGATGGAGGATCTCGTTTCTGACGTACAACGGGTCTCCCGTGGCCTTGCGAAGGAATCTGTTTTGAAGGGTCTGCATCCTATGGATGGAACGGGGTTTAGCGTGGGCGAAGACTGCTCCCGCATAAGTCATTATGGGACGGACGCACGCTGTGTAGATACGCAATTTGCACTTTAGTGACAATTTGCTGCGTGAATTTAGGATACAGTGAAGCCTACCTAGAGCGAAAGCGGCTCGCGAACGAACCGTCTTTATGTGCTCTGAAAAGGAGAGATGGTGGTCTAAGATCACACCTAGGTACTTGGCTCGCTTCTCCCAAGGGATCGGCTTGCCGAACAGGGTGAACGTTCGGGAGGGAGGGGGGGGGTCTGGATCTCGGTTTCGTGAATGAAACCGCTTGACTTTTGTCGGGATTAACTTCGATCCTCCACCGTCTAAACCAGGCGCCAAGGTTATTGACGGCCCGTTGTAGATTTAGGAGAGACGAAGGAGCGCTACCTTTACAGATGATCGCAGTGTCGTCTGCGAACAGAGCGAGCTGCGTCCCTCTGTGTCTGGGGATATCACTAGTGAACAGCGTGAACGCGAGGGGGGCTATCACCGAGCCCTGAGGGACTCCTGCCCTTATGGGGCGAGGGGAGGATAGGGTTCCTTCGATACGGTAGAAGGTGCGATTCGACAAGTAGTCTCGTAAGATGAGTACGAGACGATCTGGCACTCCGAGTTTGTATAGCTTATATACTAAGCCGTTGTGCCAGACTTTGTCGAAAGCTTTCGCTATATCGAAGAAGACGGATAGCCGCGGGTGAGACCACCTTTGACCAGCTCGACGATGCGGTGGACCTGATGCACGCTAGAGTGCTGAGTTCTGAAGCCGAACTGCTCGTCGGGTATGAGGCCCTTAGTCTCGGCGTAGTCTCTGAGACGCTTATAAATAAGCCTCTCGTAGATTTTGCCGAGAACTTTGAGCAGACTGATTGGGCGGTAACTGGAGGGCTCGTTTTTAGGCTTGCCGGGCTTTGGGATACCTATGACCGTGGCCTCTTTCCACGTCTGGGGAAAGATGTTATCGCTTAGAGCACCATTGAAGATGGTGGTCAGTAGCATAATCAAGTGGGCTGGGAAGAGCTGGACCACCTTATTGGTGAGTCCGTCTGAACCGGGGGCTTTACGCGTATGCAGACCTTTGATTATCTCGTGCACCTCATCTGGTTCGATGGGGGGTAGGGGAAAATCAGGGTCTTCGACGGGAGGAAGGGAGGCTCTACGTTCGACTTCGGCGTCGACCTCATCGAGGTGAGCTTTGTCTACTGGTAGGGTGCTGGGAGAGCATTGAGCTTCTAGACTGTCGGCTAGGCACTCGGCTTTGTCGATGTCGTCGAAGGCAATGGTTTTATCGGGGCGGACTAACGGGGGTACGGGGGCCGACTGGGGGGACCTGAGTTTTCTCTGGAGTTCCCAGAAGGCTAGATGAGAGGGCTCTAGATCGCTCAGCATCTTATCCCATCCCGCTTCACGCAGCTCCGCAATGCGTGTCCTAACAGATCTCTGATAGTAGCGCATATGGGCTTTGTTGGCGGCACAGGGGAAGACGCTGTAGGCTCGAGTAGCCGCGTTCTTCTCAGTTATCAGGGCACGCACATCGTCGGGGAGATTCAAGTAACAGGGTTCTGTTGCTGGAACCTCCCTGGAGCATTCGCTCAGGACGGTCTGTACGTGTTCCGTGAGTGAGTCGATCGCGGCAGTCGTGTCGGCGACTGAGTCGAAATTGTCGGGGATAGAGTCTAGTAAGGGGGATGTGTTGGATTTCAGCTGAGTGATTACTTTCCTCCAGTCCGTCACCTTTTTAGTGGGGAGAGGTTGGTCAGGGTCGGAGGGACCTATGCGGGAGGTGAGTTTGACGATTACCGGTCGGTGGTCAGAGGTAAGCTCGTACACCGTTTCTATTGAATCTAGTCTTAGATTAACGTTCTTAAGGAGCGTTACGTCGAGTACGTCAGGGGTATGACTGATGGCATGGGGATAATGAGTGGGACTCATCGGAGCGATGATGTCGAAGTTTAGGGAGGAGGAGAGGTCGAACAAGTGCCGACCTCTGGTGTTGGTGGTGGAGCTATTCCAAGAGGGATGTTTCGCATTGAGATCCCCCGCCAAGATGACGGAGTCACTCATGTTGAACAACAGTTGGAGATCGTCCGAGAGATTTTGGAAATTTTCCGAAGCGTTGGGAGGAATGGGAGGGATATAGACCGACACTAGAGTGATCGGTGCGTGACCGGTCATGCCCAGGTGGCATGCTGATACTTCTAATCGTGAGAGGGGGGGAGGATCCATTGGGATGCAGTACAGATCCTTTTTGTAATAAATGAGGGTGCCGCCCCCATGACAACGCGTTCTATCGTTCCGAACGATACGATAGTTAGCTATGGAGGGATTGCCTCTGTGGGGCTTTAGAAAAGTTTCCTGGATGAGGAGGATGTCTAGCTGATGAACGCGGAGGAAGTCCGCGATTTCATCTCTTTGTTGATTTAAGCCATTGGCATTGAAGGTGCCAAACTTGAGGGATCGGGGTGCTTGCCGCGGATGTGAACTTGTAAACTTAAAGGTGGAGGACGTTGAAAATCATTCCAATGAGTTACTGCTGATTAATGTAAAGGAAACTAAGACAAAGAAAAATCGGTCATTCATTTTACAAGGACAATATACTAAAATCATTCATAAATACCATGGAAAACAATAGATTTTTTATAAACTATCGGAATGGGAAATGTACTCGACAAGCCATCGGCAAAAATAAAATTAACAATATGCCAAAGGAAATTGCTAAATATTTAAAACTTAAAGATGTTGAACTCTACACCGGTCACTGCTTTAGAAGAACTTCGACGACTTTCTTGGCGGATTCAGGAGCGGATATTACATCAATAAAAAGACACGGTGGTTGGAGCTCTAATAGAGTAGCTGAGGGTTATATCGAAAGCTCAATGGCGAATAAAACCATATTAAGCAGTCAAATTAACAAAAATATAAAACTTAATCCATCAGAGCCACAACCATCAACTTCCGGCATCTTATCTTCGTCCGTAACTCACGATGCACCACCACCACTATCTCCGACGTATACTATCTACAATGAAACGCAAGTTCCTCAGACGCAAGAACAGAGAAATACTCAAATCAACTCATCAACAATAAATGTACCAAACAAAAATGTAACTCTCACTATCAATAATTGGACCAATGTTTCGAACGTTAACTTTTACTTTTAATTGTCATTATTTTTAATAAATGCTTATCTCATATTATTATTGTGTTATTTTTTTCGCAAATGGTACGAAAAGTAGAGTATTTTCCTCGGTGATAAAGCTGTCTTAGTCTTGGGTGAACTTAAATCTCTCGCTACGCTCGCGATTTAAATCGTCACCCGCGACAGAAGACACTGCTTTATCCCCTTGGTTAATAATCTACTATTTCCTTTAATTTTTGTTATATTCTCTTCCTTTTCCAATGGGTTTCATCCGACTGTTATTTTTTTTTCACTTTTTACCATTTTCAAAGGTTTCTGCCCTGGTCTATTGTAAACCAGTAATAAGTCGAATTATGATTATTCTACATAAGAATAAAGACTTTTTCGATTTCCAAGGCTCGTTGGAACAGACAAAAATTAAAAAGAAATTACTTTTTCCCCTAGAGCAAGAAATGCTATTTTTCCCCAATGACAATGATGCCAATTCCCTTGTTCACAAACTAAACTAAATTTAAGTTCAGTGCATATTTTTCTTTCTATTTCATTAAGAAAAGGACAGAAGATAAATTTTAGTTTAGTCCTGTCAAATTAATCAGTGCTTGACGTAAATTGACGTAATTTTAGTCGGCAAGTTTTTAATCACGTCTAAACTTGTATGGAGAGTGACAGGCGCTGATTAATTTGACAGGACTAAACTAAAATTTATCTTCTGTCCTTTTCTTATTGAAATAGAAAGAAAAAGATGCACTGAACTTAAATTTAGTTTAGTTTGTGAACAAGGGAATCGGCACCAATGACGGCCTTTTTGAGCAAGAGGAATGAAAACTAACTTTAATTTCGGAAGTCGGTGGCAAAAAACGAAAATACTAAACCCACGACACCGACATCCGAAATTAAAGTTATTTTTCACTTTGTAGTGTTTTTTTTGGAAGTCGATTGTTTTTTTGTAAAAAGTATTTATTTTTCACGTTTTAGTTGTGGTACCTACCCCCACACACATTCGAATACCACTACCTGCTACCAGTGACAGGAACTTATCATATCATCTACATGCTAAGTGAGAAAAAAATACGTATTTTGTAGCTAACTCAAAAACTACCCAAGCAAAGTTAATAACACTTAAATGGGACCAATTTGAGAGCATATCCTTTCAAACAAAAAAATAATTTTCAAAATCGGTCTACAAGTGACGGAGAAATCGGCGGACATACATAAAAAAAAAAACAAACATACGCTACGAACATATAACCTCCTCCTTTTTGGGAGTCAGTTAAAAAGAAAAAAAATTTAATAAAAAAGTACTAAAGCAATATTAATTTATAATTCAACAGTTACAAACATTTTTGAGGTAGGTTTTCGCCAACTCCACAATAAATCTGCTAGAGTTAGGTTTCTTTTCACTGAGTCAAATGGGGTGTTTGGGAAAGTATCCTTTATGGCAGCTTCACATCTCATTCCCTCGTGATTTTCAACACATTCACAGAATGGCTCATCCTCCTCGTTCAGGGAACAGATACCGTTATTCAGACAATAACCATGACACGCGTACACTTCACACCTTTCCCCTGAATAACCGGCATTGCATCTGAAATAATGATAATGTCAAACATGGTTATTTAAACAAAATTTTACAAGAGAACACAGAAAAATTGGGTATAACGGTGTCCCGGTGGTAACGACCCCGACTTACATATTAAGGTCGTTGGTTTACTTTGTGTGTTTTATTTCATCACCACTGCACTCAAAACAGTGAAGGAAAACATCGTGAGGAGAGCGACATAGTATATCTTCTTTATAATCACCGGCACTTTAGTTTGAGTCATTTATTTTGTCACCACTGCACTCAAAACGGTAAAGGAAAACAACGCGAGAAAGCGGCATGTCCTCTTCGAACACATGTGACAATAACTAATACAAGGGGATGGCGTTGTGGATTATGGCCCACTCCCTCTCATAGAGAGGAAGCCTGTGTCCCAGCAGTGGGAACGATATGAACTGATTATGCTTATGCTTAAACAAGGAAACCATCAGGAAAAGTAGAAAATATTGTACCTGCATTTAGGAAGTCCCTCACCATTGAAACTGCAGTCACCTTGCAAACAATAGTTCTCACAGACGGAAACATCGCATCTCTCACCGATGTAACCAGGTGTGCATTTGCAAACAGTTGTCTCACTAACTTTTGTACCGTGAACACAAAACAGTTCGGCAACTGTTGTACATTCTGTTGTCTGTTCTGTTTCTGTTGCCTGTTGAATATTGAGGGAGTTGTTGGTTACTGTGAGTTTTGGTATCAAACTCCTTAGGACTTCGCAATCCTGAAGTCCCTGAATTTGATCTTTTATTTTGTAGTTGGCGGCTATACCGAGTTGTCTTTTAGTAATGAACGTCCAAACCTTTTTTCGACTTACTCCATACGTTGCGTTTTTTGGTATTTGCCAAAGGGTTGGGTAGTCCTCGCTACCGGTCATCCAGTATAAGTAATCATTTGAAACGGTCAACAAACAGTCTTCTGGTTTAGAATTATATTTATTACTTGTTACAGTATATTCGTGTTGACCATCCAAATCTCTACCGTCCAAATACGAAAATGCAGAATTACTGTCAAAATTAAAAAGTTTCCGTGTTTGTGGGTCCATGGCTATGCCAGATACTGGCAAATGTGGGTATATAACTTCTCTGTCAGAACCATTAAATCGAGCTGTTTCAATATACTCTTTGACTGTAATATTTATGTTGACCCAGTAAATGTACCTGCAATTTGAATAACACTATTGAATATCACGAAATGCAACTGATTTTGATTTTTAAACTGTCATGGGTAACGCACCCTCTACAGCTGTCCACGACAATATCACTGGGGGTCCGGTCATTCATCTTAATTAAAAGATTTCCGTTAACATTGTTATTAGATCCAGGTTTTAATGAAATCCAATTAATGCTTCTTTCATTAGTATCAGTGAAGAATAGTGTATCTGTAGCCGGGTCGAAGGCAATACTGTGAATGTTACTACCGACTCTTTTGATGAAACATTTGTTTTCCTTGGAATGTAAGCCATAACCACATATAGCATCGTAGTGGCTCTGTTTGTCGACGTACAGCATCATGTTGTGAACTTCATCGTAAGCTAACGCTGTGGGGTAGTGAGCAATAAAATTCACGGTGTTTGTTATTACTCCGTCGGTAAAAAATATGAGTTGATATCTTACACCAACGGCGAAATCTGAAACAAAAAAATAACCAGTTACTTCACCAAGCTGATAGCTAAATAAATGTAAACGCGAATTCAGAGTTGTGTGACAAGTCTTTAACATACACGGGGACACACGGTGAAAAAAGTATAGCATGATAGTATATGCTCGGCAGGTATTAACATACTCGTATTTAAAGTTAGGTATAAAGCTTTATACAGGGTAGCTAGCTTGGAAGTATAAAACTTTTTTTGGCACACTTCTGATTTGTCACCATGTTATCCATTGTATAGTTAAAATACGGTAAACACTTTATAAATCGTCTATAAGACCATAAGCAACGCAATACCAACGGTACCATCAACGTCTGGAGGGAGGTGGGCTAGTTGGAATAACCATGGATGGCCACCATAGCACACGCACAATGGTCCACCTTTTTTTTTTGGGTGGGAAATTATCAAATAACTTCTCCCGCTCTGGGCGGAGCGGGAGGGCGTGTCAGACTCTTACTGACTAAAACCCACCCGTGTTCCTTCGGTTGCCCTGTTGCCGGGGGCCACGATTTCCCTATCGGTTTTCTTCGTACCCCCGGCAGGCATTGGCCCTAGCGGACCCCGTCAATTCTGCTGACATTGAGGCGCGCGTGGAACACAACGCGCCGTCGACCCGGGCCTGGTCCTTATCGGACGGCGAGCTACCCATTGCTCACCGTCCGCAAGCCCGCGCCTACGGTGGCCAGAAATCGGCTCGCGATTCCCGCCCCGGGCGTCTCCTCCTGCGGCGGTTAGGGGCGTGAGGGCGCGAACTTTGCCTATCCCTCACGCGTTCCGTCTCCTCCTTCGCGAGCAATTTTATCCTGAAGTTTTTAAACGGATCGCAAAACGGTAATTTTGTATATAATACTATCTAGAACAGCCAATTATTGTTTCTTTGTTCGTTATCTTCTTTCCTGTTTTGCATGAATATACTTACAATTAATTATATTTCACGGCTGCATATGCGATAAAAAAAACTATTATTAACGTTCAGATAACAAAATATGCGGAAATTTTAAATTAATTAATACTTAAACTCGTGAATAACGAACTGAAAAATATAAAATAAAAAAAATAAAGTTTAAAAAACTGTAACCCGACTACGGGAAAATAAAAATGATCTAAAAAGTACGAAACAAGCAAATATTTCAGACAGAAATCAAGACATAGGTACAAAAATGGTCAAGGTAAAGCCGTGGTCGCATGCCTGTGTACCATGTTGGTGCCAAGAACACCTACAAAATTATAATGGCATGCGACGACGGCTTTACCTTGACCATTTTTGTACCTATGTCTTGATTTCTGTCTGAAATATTTGCTTGTTTCGTACTTTTTAGATCATTTTTATTTTCCCGTAGTCGGGTTACAGTTTTTTAAACTTTATTATTTTTATTTTATACTTTTCCGTTTTTACACTTGATAAACGTAAATAAGAGTAGAGTAATACAATAGTTCAGTAATTAACCTATTTTAAATTCCAATAGCAGTGCATAGTGCTTTGGACGAAACCATAGAGCGATTTATTTCGACGCCATATATCGATATCGAGCTTCGAAGAAATCCAAAATATAAATATTTCGTTGTACTTCTTTTTCTTCATAAGAGTGGAATTACAAATCGGTACTTCTTATTAAGATTTGATTAACTGCACGTTGGTAACATCTTGCGATACTACGTAGCGCAGTCTTACTTTTGCTTGTTTTTAACGATTTAAACATATTTGTTTACTTTGAAAATATAATATTGTTGACTACTACTACACGGCACACGGACGGGGTGGGGCGCGCTCACTATAAAACCACTGCGAGCGGCGCCTCGGACGCACTTTCTGTTCGGATTGCGTCGTGTGCGTACGTACTACTCGTCGGCCGTTCGGTGTAATCTGCTAAGATCTGGTATCTCTGTATCTCATTATTCTCTGGTTTATTTTATTGATTTAATTGGTGATGATTTTGTTCCTCTGATTGTAATTTTGCTAAGTTTAATAATTACTTTTATAAAGTTCATGTGATTAGCTTTTAGGTTAATAAATAATTCTTTTGTTAAATTGTGATTTCACTGCTGTCCTAACATCAGAAGTGGGATAACAATCCAACCCCAATCTGGGCCACTTGACCAAGTTTGAATTTCGTAACGGAGGAACTTTGTCATTACCCACGTGTGTGATTTTTTTTTTGTGTTTTGTGTACTTAGAACTTGTTTTGACGGGTGAACATGCCTAACACGCATAATTCACGTAGCAGATCACGTAGCGGATCGCACCGACGGCATTGTAGGCGCGATCAGTCGCGAGGTACACAAAAAACACGGAAAAAGTCACGTAGTCGTCGCGAACGGACTCCCTCTACAATACGATCGAACAGGACGCCGCCGCTTGCGTCATACATTAGCCAGACACCGCGGTCTACCCCTGCAGAAACGCGAACACTAGACACAATCTTATCCCGTCTGGAAATGATCGAGAACAAACTCACAACTCACGTCTACCCCCATTCCGCAACCGAACCCAACGGCGCCGTCTGTGGCCCAAGCTATAGTAGAGGCGATCCATTCCATAAATCCGGGACGTTCCCATTATTTTGTGTCAAACTTTGACCCGTCTATCCATGACGTGGACTCTTGGTGTGATGAAGTGGATCGCGCATAAATAGCCAATCGCTGGGGCGACAGAGAATGCCTGTCACGTGTAGCTGAATGTTTGAAAGGCGACGCGAGAACTTGGTTAAATGAATGGGTAACCTCTGATAGATCGTGGAGTAGCTTTAAACGCGAATTCAAACCACTTTGCCCTCGAAAATTAGATTACGCAACAATACTTTTTGAAACGATGAATACGACGTCTAACAAATTCACATCGTACGCCGAGTACGCGCGACGTACCCTGCTCCACTAGCGCATTGTCAAAGGCCTTAGTGAGGAATTAATGACGCAAATAGTGGTTCGCGGCATAGACGATGCACAAGTGCGGGCAGTGGCAGCAAACGCAGAGCTCTCTTCAGAAAATCTGGTGTCCTTTCTATCTATCTATGTGAAACCAGATCAAACGAAGGGTGGCTCAGCTAAAACTACGGCCTACCCTCTATCACGAAAACGTGGTGCAGAACGTGCTGATTCGGATCAGCGCAAGACCTGTTTTAACTGATCCTGCGGAAGAAACAGTGACATAACTACCGCAGTAGTACACGGCATACCGGTCGATGTGTTAATAGACGGCGGCGCGCTTAATGTCTCCCTCATATCGTCCGACGTAGTAAAACATTTGGCTTGTTCAGTAAAACCTACTAGGTGTTTGCTTAAGGGTATTAGTAACCACGAAATTGTGTCTACGACTTACGTAACCATTACGGTTGAGTTTGCTAATATCGCACTTGAGGCTGATTTCGTTGTAGTACCAGCCGCGTTTATGAGTACACCCCTGATAATTGGAACTGACATTTTGAATAGAGATGGCATAACGTACATCAGAACTAAAAACCGACAATATCTTACACGCGCGCCCGACAGTGAGAACACGTCCAATGTGTTCACGGTCTCTAAAGAAACAGACATACCTGTAGTTACACCACTACAGGGTGCAGAGCGGAGGTCTCTTGGGAGGGTAATTGATGATTTTGCGGAGTTTTTTTGTAACAGGCGCAGCGACAACTACTGTCACTACGGGTGAAATGCACATCAATGTAACCAGCGATGTACCGGTTACCTACCGCCCTTATAAACATTAAATTGCTGAGAAAATTAGAGTTCGCGAAATCATCAATGACCTTCTACAGAAGTGTGTGTGTGTGTTTTGTAGTCTGAATCCGAGTATTCTAGTCCGATAATTTTAGTGAAGAAAAAGTACGGCTCGGACCGGCTTTGCGTTGATTTTCGTTCTTTGAACAGGGTGACTGTCAAACAGCGATATCCGCTCCCGTTAATAGATGACCCCATATCGATCGTTTAGGTGACATAAACATGACAAGATACTCATCTCTTGATATGGCTTCTGGTTTCCACCATTTATCTGGTGTGTGTTAGTGATGAGTCAGTCCATCGCACCGTATTTGTTACGCCTGAGAGGCATTATGAGTATTTAAAAAAGTGCCATACGGCCTGACGAATTCGCCCATTGTGTATCAACGCATCATTAACAAAACGCTGCGCAAATTCATCGACGCGGGACAAGTCCTAGTTTACTTGTTGATAAGCGCCACAGTGGACGAAGGTGTCGACCTGTTGCGACAGGTACTTACGACCTTGACCAAGCCTGGCTTTTCGATAAACATAAGCAAGTGTGTCTTTCTCACCACCAAGGTTGAATATCTTGGCCAAATAATAAGTCAAAGTCAGGTTAAACCGAGCTCTCACAAGATCCAGGCATTAGTAGACTCGCTCATCCCGGAAAATATCAAACAAGTTAGGCAGTTCCTGGGACTGGCCGGTTACTTTCGGAAGTACATTGAGGGCTATGCAACGAAAACATTTCCAATCTCTCAATTAATCAAAAATGATTGTAACCGACAAAGGCAGAATGTATCAGTCCGCTAGGTTCCTAGATTTTGTTAAGGATATGGGATCGGAGATACATTTGGTTACTGCAGAGATGCACCAATCAAACGGCCAGGTCGAAAGGTACGCCCGCACCGTTCTGTGGTGCTATTCTGTAACCATCTCGCCGTGTTATCTTGGGTGAAGTGAGCGTGGAGTGAGCTGTCAGTTACTAAGGATTGACACTATTGGCGGCTCGCTTCGCCTAGGTTATCGCGGTGGGATTTTTTGCGGAGTAGCACTACTTAACCTTCTTCACATCGAGCCCAATCACAAAGAGGCAGCCTGGTCCGAGACGCTGTGGAGGCTCCAACTGATCCTTAACGTGAACAAGCAGAAGATGACTCAGGCATCGCCGTTAATTCTGCTGGTGGGCATTGACGCGGCAACCCCCGTCATTAGGTCACTGGTCCGTGATGTCGCTTTGGAAAGTGTGCAGCCCAATCGTGAAACACAAGGAGCGTTACATCGAGCCCGTGCAACTGATCTACTAATACAAAACCAGTCTCGACAACACGATTATGTAAATCGAGACCGACGACCACCAAAAGTTTTGAATGTGAATGATTTGGTCTTCGTCATTAAGTTTTCGCAGGCAACCGAAAAGATGGACCACGGGATGCGAGGGCTGTACAGGGTCACACGCACGCTGCCTAGTGGGCGGTATGAGCCACGCTTGTTGACAGGCTCATATGGCAAGACGACGCAAGCTGCTGCTCGGTACATGGTGCTCTGGAAAGGAGAGTGGTGTCCTGAGACTTGCGTTGCATTCTTTGAGCGTGAGTACGCTTGCGTGCCATGAAGGGTCTGCATTGCCATAGAGAGTTGTGCAGATCCTGAGGTGAGACAGTAGACGGACTGCGAGACGTCTACGTCAGGTAAACTACGAGGTACCTAACCGGTCTCACAAAGAGTGGCCTCGCCACCCACGTATAACGGATCTCGTTCCCGTATAACATGTTTTGACGTGTAGAGGACGGACTGCGAGACGTTCCTTTCGGTGATTTGGTAATCACCCTGCACGATGAGTCATGTAGAGGACGGACTGCGAGACGTTCCTTTCGGTGATTTGGTAATCGCCCTGCATGATGGGTCATGTAGAGGACGGACTGCGAGACGTTCCTTTCGGTGATTTGGTAATCGCCCTACATGATGGGTCATGTAGAGGACGGACTGCGAGACGATCCTTTCGGCGATAAATGCCCTACATGACAGTGAATGAAGATGGATTCATGTGTGTTGCATGATGTATGAATGTTGATGACATGAGTCATGATGTCTTTATGTGATGAATGGAACTCTGTGGAGTACTAAGATGACGTCTTAGTATCCCATAGATTATTTAGCTAGTCAGTTTATGTGTCTGTTGAATGAAAGAAAAAGGCCACGTAAGACGAATTGAGTGCAAGCAAAAGAATAGGCAAATGTGTTTGTTCTCCGAGAGACGTTAATCTCTCTTGTTGGTTTCACAGAAGACGATCTCACTGAAGACACCACTTCTGCTCTTCATGGTGCAAAGCCAGTCGCTAGGCCTTCCCGTTCAGCTAACGAAACCCATGGAGCAGCCATGCGTAGCCTGCCGGACCTTTCTGATGCTGTCGAGGACGACACATGATCAGGATGGCCGTGTTGACTACTACTACACGGCACACGGACGGGGTGGGGCGCGCTCACTATAAAACCACTGCGAGCGGCGCCTCGGACGCACTTTCTGTTCGGATTGCGTCGTGTGCGTACGTACTACTCGTCGGCCGTTCGGTGTAATCTGCTAAGATCTGGTATCTCTGTATCTCATTATTCTCTGGTTTATTTTATTGATTTAATTGGTGATGATTTTGTTCCTCTGATTGTAATTTTGCTAAGTTTAATAATTACTTTTATAAAGTTCATGTGATTAGCTTTTAGGTTAATAAATAATTCTTTTGTTAAATTGTGATTTCACTGCTGTCCTAACAATATTATATACATATTTGTAATGTGCTCGTCAATACCTTTCTTTTGATACCAAACATGTCATGATCATCCCATTTTAATTTTTTTCGAGGTTAGAAATTTACGTGTAAAGTCCACCAAATTAAATTTAGGGAAAAATTATATAGCCTATGTCACCCGGACCATTATTACGAATCTATTGATACCTCATTCATCAAAATCGGTTTAGTAGTTTAGGCGCTACGGTGGAACACACGTAAAAACAAACATACATACATACATACAAACATACATACATAGACTGCTAAAATCATAACCCTTCCTTTTGGCTTTGCCGTAGTCGGGTAATAAGGAAATATTCTTGAATAAACTAGTACTAATACAGGATGTTAGGTTAAACAAAGGGTGCGTACTTAAAAGGAGTACTTTAAGAAGTGATTTGATGATCAATACTGAGTGTACCAACGCAATAAAAATCCAGAGAACGTCTTTTTTTTTAGATTTGGTCACATAGTAAAAGTTTCTCAGTCACTCACTTAAAAAAGTAATTAAAAAAACTATAAATCCGACTGCAAAAACACATAACTGAAAAGAGAAAAACAAGGATTATAATCAATAGAATTTTGGTATTACAGGCTAACCAATAACCTGAAAAATTCCCAATAACCAACTTATAACCGATCACCCAAAATAACCTAAAATATGGTGTAACTTTTGTTGGCCTACGACACTAAACTTCTATCACACTATCCTTACATATTATAAAACAAAGTCCCCCACCGCGTCTGTCTGTCTGTCTGAACGCGATAAACTCAAAAACTACCGAACGGATTTTCAAACGGTTTTCACCAATAGACGAAGTGATTCATGCGGAAGGTTTAAATGTAAAATTCATTAAGGTTTTGTGTAAATTGGCTGAAATTTGACGATTATTATTGAAGAAGTCGGAAAAAATCATGCCGACGAGCTTTACTGGCGTGCGCTGCCTTAACCAAAAAGATACATCAAATTTATGTTCTACGGTATTGTTAATCTTAAAAAGTTCAACAAAAAAGTCCGCGGTGATATAATCTATCTTCTAAGGATGACCCACAATAACCATTTTTATCTTTCAGAATTTGATAAAAATTTAATTGTTATTTCCGAAGCTTTTTTGAACGGTATAGTATTAATCCTTATCCAATAAAATATGTTTTAAATTGGGCATTTAATTTAGATAAAAATATGCCTTGACATCATATCATTTAAATTAATTGTTTAAAAGATATCACAGTTTTAAAATTACGCCCAGCAACGCGGGCGCAGCGGTAGGAGTCGATTACTTTTTCCTCTGTTATTCTTATTAGGTATGAAATCTCGGTACTACGATCCCGTGGGATATTTTCCGACATCCACACGGACGAAGCCGCAGGCAAAAGCTAGTATATTATAAAGGCGAAAGTTTGTGAGTGAGTGTGTGTGTGTGTATGTTTGTCTCTTCTTCACGCTCAAACGGCTAAACGGATTTGGATTAAATTTGGCACACATATAGTTTATAACCTGGAATAACACATAGGATACTTTTTATCCCGATATTCTCACGAGATCGAGACTTATGCGGGTGAAACCGCAGGGCGCAGCTAGTAGATTATAATGCTTGCTTTTCTCTTTTCAGTTACGTGTTTTTGCAGTCAGGTTTTTAGATTTTTTAATAACTTTTTTATTTTCAGCGTTTTGTTTTTATCATTTCTCGTTCCAAATTAGATTTAACCCAGCGACACTCGCGCAATAAAGACAAATCTAACGACATATCATTAATCAAAATCTGTTCAGCCGTTTAGTAGTTGGGGGCCTTGGGAGAATACTAAAATTACGAGGAAACATAGAGACGGTATGCATACATACAGGTCAAACACATAACCCTCCTTTTTTGGCTTTGCCGCAGTCGGGTAAAAAGAATGTCCATCGTTTAGCCTGACACTCTGTACAAGTAATTTCATTACGATTTAGTTTACCCTCAAAGGAATTTGACCTCGAAGGAAGGCCGAGATGACAAATAGAACACCTATACTCCGTTTGAAATAAGATTAGACATTTAAACAAACCTTTTTTACAGTCCGTTCAACCGATTTTGACTTCTATACCGTAAGCATAAGGATGGCATTGAAAGCAAAAAAAGTGGTTACAAACCAACTGTTTACTGCAGCTGCCATTTGTCATGCGACCAACGCAATAGAAGTCAAAATCGGTTGAACGGACTGTAAAAAAGGTTTAGTTAAATGTCTAATCTTATTTCAAATGGAGTATAGGTTTCATACAAAAACGAACCTTATTTTTATAACAGGCATGTTGCAGATGCAGATTTTTTCACATCCGCGAACGCGGATATTTAAAAGATTACATCCGCGGATGCGGATGCGGAGCTTAAGATATTTTTCCCAAATGTCACTTTACGCGTTGCGGCATTGTAAATTCACTTTTTAAATAATCTATCAATTGCAGAAATCTCGCTTAAGGCGCAACTAGCCGATACTTTTTCTATACAAATTTCGGGGGGGTTTTACTCCACTGTTTTGTCTTATTATTAATTTTGTCTGTACAGAAGCAGAATAGTAAAAAAAAGCAATTAAAAAGTTATGAGCCAACAAAGATTTGTTTTCCTGCTAATTTTAACGCAACTTTGGGAGTAAATAAGTAATAAAAGAAGTATAAAATCTCCAAAACAACGCTCGTTCCGACAAAGCTCAATTGTCGAAGATTATAATAAACTTTATTCGTAATTGATTTATGCAGTAGTTTTTTCATAAAACTCCACCTTCCAAAGGACTTTTCGTAATTTTTACGCGCTCGTTTTACTAAAATCATTCTGAACGGTGTTTGTGTGCGTGCGAACTAGAGTTTGTGCATGTAGACCAGCGTCTAACTGCTCATCACTGATACTATCTCTGTCGGACACGATGCCAGGTGAGATAGCGTGCTTTTTGACCAAGCCCACCAATGAGTTCGAGCCCGCGACTAATTCAACCTTAACACACAATACTCACTTTATTATATTCACAATTTGACATTTACACTCGAAAACTGAAATGTTTATACAATAAGCGCAACTAAACACTTTATGACTGATTTACGAGAAACAAATGATACACAATAACAAACGCGTCGGATTCATAAGCCATTCCTTTCGTAAGAACGTTACATTATATTATGGAAATGCTCGACAAAATGCTCGAGTATACACTTACCTTTTGGCCCAACTACACATAAACCACTTACTTGTTTTAGCTATTAATAATACAATTTTTTTAATGAGTATTATGATATGCGTAACTGTCCATTACTTCTGTGTTATTTATTTATGTTATGTTCGGTGTCTGAGACAGCCCCGGATCTAGGGGGGGGCAAACCAGGGCCCATGCCCCGGGCGCCAAGTTCAGGGGGCGACAAATTCAAGTGCACCACTCAGCACACAGTAACTTTGCAATAAATGAGACAACTCTACGACCCAGATGACCCCATAACACTCCTCCAGGAGAAGAATAGGGCCACCAATACAGTACACAAATACAGATGACACCCATCATTCCGACCCTGCCGCCGAGATCCTTCGCGATCGCGACCGCGTCCCCGAGTAAACGATACTCCCCCCCCCGACCCTTGCTCGAAAACGAGGTGCCAGCAGTTGTTGCTGCTGAGCACGTAGCTTTAAATACCCCGTATAATAATCAAGATGAAAATCTAAGTTTGATCCAGCCTGTCCCTTCTTGCTGTCCTCCCCCCAGCGACGCCCTAAGCCGAGGTTCGTACCCCACAGGGGGTGCCCTTGGCGAGCACTCGCCTAGTTTTAAATAAGAATAGTATTTGCCCCTGGCTGGAGGCTTTGAGTGTAGAAGCTTAAGGCAGCCACAGAAAAGCCCGGTTAAGCAGCCATGACCTCATAGGTCAACTGCGAGATACCCCAGTAAAAAAAAACTCATTCTATATTTTTTTCTTTTTACAACAGTTTTGGCGCCCCTGTTGAATTGGCGCATTATCGATCGATACAATTTGATTAATGTGTTGAGTCCAAAATTTTCATATTGATAAAATTTTAATTTCGCGGGGGCTAACTTAGCGCATCCCCTTAAAAGATTGGCGAGGGGCGGCAGACGGCAGTTTTTGCACCGCCTCAAAAAAATTCTAGATCAGGGGCTGTAGAGATAAATAATTTGTTTACGAGAGAGAAATTGGCATAAATGGAAAAAAATATTGCGCAAATAAAGCTTTCTCATAGATCTAATAATTACAAGCTCGTTTATGCTACTAGCCACTTCAAGCACACGTCTTGGCACATTAAAAATAAAAATATTTCAATACTTGTGCGCAAGCATTTTTTTAAACTATTCGGCGTAATTGCTGTATAAATACAATTATGAAATGTGTGGCATCATAGATTTAAGAAAAAGGGGATTATCAGTGTAGGTAGTTACATACATAAAAAATCGTAGAATGAAAAAAAAAACCTTTACCTTTAAGCCGTAAGTAAGTGAAAAATAAACTACGCTCCTTGTACTCACCCCAGGAGTGCGCCAACCCGAAGCACAGCGCTACCAACGCCAGTATACTCTGCGTTGTACACATTTTTAACTTCAGAAATACTAAATTATTTCAACAACGGAAGATGTCACGTCCACCGCTGGTGACCGCTCTTTTGATTCTAAAGCCAAACGCATTTTTATGCACAAAAGCATTTTTATGCCAAAAATTCCTATTTAATTTGCAAGAACCAAAGTGATAAGAAACTACTTGATAAGAGTTTCCGTTAATATACCTAAGTGGATATTCCATTCGGTGACCCTTTCCAGTATGGTGCCATATTTTTAACCGACTTCAATAAAGGAAGAGGTTATGCATTCGCCAAGTTCTTTCATTTATGTACTCGGTGTACAGAAGACCCGTGCTCATCGAAATACCTGACGGATGAACCGTCAGGTATTTCGGTGAGCACGGGAGGCAGGCCAACGTCTCGGCTGGCAATCAGTGTGGACGAAGCATGGCCATATTCTTGTACGACGGAAGCCCGGTGACAAAGCGAAGCTCATACGCAATAAGACCTACCTATTGGAAGTTTTTGGAACAGAAGCTGAACAACTCCCTCAGAACTAGTTCTGTTATTATTAAGAGGCTCGCAACTACAAATCGAGATGTTTGCAAAATTAAATTCCAAGCACGTTGCGCTAGTGTGAGTGCCTGTCGGAGCAATATACACCTACAGTGAGCAATACTACCACGCACACATTGACAATTATTGCTTGACGCGATACTACTAGCTTTCGAAAATTTATGATAAATTTGGATGTGTTCCGTAATACAAAAAATTATGAATGAAAACTTAATGTAATGTATTTCCATTTTTTTTTTCGATAATTTGTAACTTGATAACATAAACTATGCTTCTGCGGAAACAATATTACAAATATTATTGCTTATAATACAGAAAAATCAATATGAAAACATGTCATTTACGCTGTAAAAATATACGAAATGCAATTCGCTAACACTTCATTTAAAGGTAAATTTTTGGAAATAAAAAGACGTAGGAGCCTAGATAAATACTGTCTCAATCCGAATATCAACATAATATGGTAGAAATATGCTCAAATTGCAAATGATTTATGTACTACGTTTGTATGGACAATTCATGCGTCGCCGCAATCTTAAGTTTAGTTTTGTTTTATTTAAAATTTTGTTATTTTCATGTTTTTCATTATTTGAAATGGTAGGTTCATTATTTAGCACTGCCTGATTTAGCTATGGGAGGAACAGAAGTGCATTTGTTGTGAGTATAGTGGACAGATTTCAGCATGTCCTAAAACCAAAATTTCAAAGACATGTGATATCTACCAACCCGCGTTGGGCCTGCGTGCCTCCTCTCTTCGAGAGGGAGTGGGCTGTAATCTACACAGCCCACTCCCCCTCGAAGAGAGATGCCTATATCCCAGCAGTGGGAACATTATAGGCTGATTATGCTATAGCGTACAGATATTATTATCATCAGTATAATATTAATACTTATATCCTTTTTAATAAAAAATTTAGTATCAATTCACTATTGTATTACGTCACTGTTCCCCTTTTTAACCGATGTTAAAAAAGGAGGAGATTTTATGCTCACTTGTATGTTTTTTTAAGTATCTAAATCGATTTCTCCGTGAAAGAAAAGGTCTTACGTCGGCTATCCACCGCTACTGATAATGACACCCGACACGTCGCCGTTCGATCAGATATGTCTGTCCACGTGACCTGTGAAGGCCAAAAACGATAAGCCATTTAGTGCTCAAATATGTACAGGAGCAGCACGCGTCGACGCGTCGGCAGTTGTCTCTGCCGTTGGCGCGTGCTGCTCGTGCATATGAGTACTTAAATGCATGGGCTGCCAAATTGTCGGTTGCGGTGACCAAATGAGCTAGAGCATTCTTAAATGCATGGGCTGCCAAATTGTCGGTTGCGGTGACCAAATGAGCACTCTTAGCTCATCCACCAACGCGCAATGCCCGCGTGGTGGAATCGGTCACTCCCTCTCATACAGAGGAGGCCAAATTTTTTAAGTAAACTGAATAACTGTTGACAAAGTTTAAATGTTTTAATTTTTATCTCCTTTGATTTTTGTTTTCTTTTGTTAAATATAAACGGTATCTGTATGTTTCATGTTATTTTTTGTCGGTTCAATGCTAATTTGCTTTTGCTTTAGGCGATTAATTTTAAAATCTAAATTTTCAAGTGAAGTGTGAGATCCCAGGGGTGGTTTTAGTCAGTAAGAGTCTAACAGATCCCTTTGCCCACCCCAGGGCGGAGGACATCCATGAGGATTTGCAACCTGACAAAAAAAAAAAAAAAAGAACTGTGACCCCCTACGCACGAGCCGAGCGAGCGTAGCGGTGTCGCACAGCAGCAGCCGGCGAGTGCCAAAAACGATTAGAATATTTGAAAAAAAAAAAAACTTTTGTTAGGGTTACTTAGTTGGAGTTCTGAATACTGGAAGGGATTCCATAAACGCCGTACCGCCGGTGTCCATTATGGGAGCCGGCGGTGCCGACCACAGAGTAGATAATGTGCCGGCAGCCGATGTTTTTAATCTCGGCTGCCGGCAGTAATGTCATGCCGGTTCCTAATAGCGTTATTTTAAGGAGCCGGCGCCAGCAGCGGAGGCACTCCCTTAATTTTATTTTGTAATACCTATAGTGGTTGTGGCACATTTGTTACGTTTATGGGGCATGCGGTGCTAACGTATAAGAAATTGTTACACTAACCCTAGTTTTTTAGCTCATCATCTGTTACGACGCCTCATTGAGGTGGATAAGAATTAAAATTCTATTGTGTCTCGTTAATGACAGTTGAAAGGTTAGTAAAACTTTATTTTATCATTTTACCAGTGTAAACAATTGTTGGTTGGCCATTAAAGAAAAATTAAAAATAAACTATGTCTGGTTGTCTATATCGAACAGTTAATCTAAATAAATCGATTTATATACAGGATTACACTAAATTAGATAGCGGAATTCCGCAGAGGTGAATGATTTTCTCAACAAACTTCGAGTAACTACACCACCAGACTCGTTGACCCCAAAAAACCGGCCAAATGCGTGTCGGCCCGCGCACACTAAAGGCTTCCGTAGTTGGGATGAATTTATCCCCATAACAAACTGAACATTGTAGTTGAATCAATTATCTAACGGCAAAATATGTAAGTTTGTAATTGCAAAAAAAAATTTTTTCATGTGATAATACCAACTTTTTCGGATTTTTTTTCCTTTACGTGTGCTGTGAGATCTTGCTTCCTTCCTGCATGATTCTAGGTCAACGAGAAGTATTTATTAGCTCCAAGTTTACAGGCTGATCAGATATATTTTAAAATAAAATTAAAGATATACAATTTAGGAGATTCTGAAGCTATAATTTATGTGGCATGAAGGAGTGGGTACTAAAGGTGCATCGGAGATTGCCACTTGCATTTGAATGCATTTATCGTCATTGGCTCCTGAGGTAAAAGAAATAACTTTCTTTTCTCATACTGTTTCTGGCCAGAACCGGAACACTATTTAATTACTGCCGTAATGTAGATGCATGTAGTATCTGTTCCACCAATCATAAGTTTATGGAGTCAGCATATTCAGAGATGGAATGCGATAGTGTTCACTCTATAGTAGAAAACAGAGGGGACATGTGAATAAATACACAACAGCCACTGTCACACGTACGGCTAAAACAACAACGGTACGGTTAAAGTTCGTGAGCACATTCGTAAGAAGCTGGCAGTATCATCACAACGCTAATGTTTTCCCATTGTTTGTCTTATTATTTTATTTAGTATATTCATATATTTATGTGTATTTATTTGTGCTTATTTTATATATGTAATTAGGCCTATATATTATATTTATAGTTTGTAATAAGTATATGTGTATCCTTATATTTCAGTTTTTTTTTTCCTCCATTTTCGTAATTGCATCTACCACAGTTTGTCTCTGCATCACCCAAAGGTTGACTGGTAGAAAATGCATGTGGCATTAAGTCCGCCTCTGTACATTTCTTTGCTTGAAGTGTTAAATAAATCTTTATATATATAATTCTTCTGTGAGTGTGTATGTCACTGAACTTCTCTCAAACGACTGGACCGATTTTGATGAAATTTTTTGTGTGTGTTCAAGGGGATCTGGGAATGGTTTAGATTCACAATTTTGTCCGCTGGACAATGTTTTGACAGGACAACGTCTGTCGGGTCTACTAGTAAATAAATAAAACAACAAAGCCCTATTACAAGATCAAAGAGTTGACATATTTAGATTGTATACACTTTGTCGTAGGTACAGTAACACAGTTATCACAAATATAAATAAAACAGATACCGGTGACAATATGAAGTGGCTGTTATTAATCGATCCGATCTAATCATTTTAAGAATGTATACGAATCGTCTCTTATTTGGCGACAACTGTAAAAATGGATTCAATATCGAAAAGGAATTTCATTTTTAAATCTTTACCTATGTAGCGCAGAGCTCTGCGTAAATTTGCTAATGACACTATGTTGCGATTTACAGCAAATAGCAAAAAGTTTTAAATCCCTGCAAATAAATTTAAGGATCTGAAGGACCTCTGCGCAAAAGGTAACAATCTGGGAGAAGGACCAATTAGTCACAGCTTAGAAAGTGAATTTAATTTTTTTACTTCCTTATTTTTCTATTTTACTTTTTGATTTTTAATTTGATTTATTGTCCTTTAAAAGTAAATGAAATAGTTATTATTTTGAATTTATTTTCAAACACTCCACTCCGCTTAGGCCTTTGTAACTAATTAGATTAATAAGTCAGCAAGACAACTTACACCCCGAAATAAGAAAGAAAGAAAAATAAGTTTAATTGTCACAGACACACGTGCATAAAAAAAGAGAACAATACAATAAAATAAAACAATAGATTTAAATATAATCACGAGCACAAATAGAAATATGCGGCAGCTGCTGGCACGTCATGACTGTGACAAGAAGGCTTCCACTCAGCATGATGCTGTGCTATGGGGACTGTGGGCAGAGCGCTGATTTTCAGTGGTCACCCGAAAAAGTCGTACAGAAACCAAGATAGGTTTAATGAATTAAATATAAATAGACAACAAAATAAAATAAAACAAATAGTACTTAGAATATAATGCTACTATACAACCAATTATATGAATAAATATATGATTGATGATAATAATATAATATTTTCGTTTTTTGCCACCGACTTCCGAAATTAAAGTTATTTTTCACTTTGTAGTGTTTTTTTTGGAGGTCGGTTGTTTTTTTTTTGTAAAAAGTTTTTATTTGTCACTTTTTAGTTGTGGTACCTACCCCACACACATTCAAATACCACTATCTGCTACCAGTGACAGAAACTTACCATGTCATCTACATATTAAGTGGGAAAAAAAATACGTATTTTGAAGCTAACTCAAAAACTATCCAAGCAAAGTTAATACAATTTATATGGGACCAATTCCAGAGCACAACTTTTCAAACAAAAAAATAATTTTCAAAATCGGTCCACAATTGACGGAGAAATCGGTGGACATACATAAAAATAAAAAAAACAAACATACGCGACGAACATATAACCTCCTCCTTTTTGGAAGTCGGTTAATTATCCGCAGGCATAACCGTGAGTGCATTAAGAATAAAAAAATACGCAATTATTTTAAGTTAAGAGAAGAAAGAGAGAAGAGTATTACATTGTACATACAATAGAGGTCAACAGGCCTAAGCCACGTAACTTAAAAACCATAATATTCTGGTATTTTTAAATTGTAGCATTCAATGGTTACACGTTTTAATAATTTATGGTAAAAATTTGAACTCTCTACTAAAGTATGACGCTGATCACTACATAGTATAAAACAAAGTCGCTTTCTCTGTCCCTATATCCCTATGTATGCTTAAATCTTTAAAACTACGCAACGTATTTTGATGCGGGTTTTTTTAATAGATAGAGTTATTAAAGAGGAAGGTTTATATGTATAATAACCTGGTTTATACCCGTGCGAAGCCGGGGCGGGTCGCTAGTTTATGATAAAATAACTGCATGTTCTTACGCGCATCATGTATTTTTTAAACGCCCGTGATTCGGAAGTGTAGTTCTGTGGAACAGCTCCATTACCCTCCAAGGCGACGATATTAGCTTATACTTCAACAATTACAAACGTTTTTGAGCTAGATTTTCGCCAACTCGACAGTAAATCAGCTAGAGTTAGGTTTCTTTTCACTGAGTCAAACGGGGTGAAAGTGTCATTTATGGCAGCTTCACATCTTGTCCCCTCGTGATTGTCAACACATTCACAGAATGGCTCATCCTCCTCGTTCAGAGAACAGATACCGTTATTCAGACAAAAACCATGACACGCGTACACTTCACACCTTTCCCCTGAATAACCGGCACTGCATCTGAAATAATGAAAATGTCAAAGATGGTTATTTAAACTTAACAAGGAAACGGAAGAAGTAGTAAATGTTTTACCTGCATAAAGGTCCGTCATCAGTGAAACTACAGATACCTTGCAGACAATAGTTGAGACATTTTGACAGTAACTCAACTAGGGTGGGTCTTCTTTCCGCTATAAACGTAGGGGTAGAAGTGAAAGTGAAAGTATCCTCTTTAACAACTTCACATCTTGTTCCCTCGTGATTACCAAAACATTGACAGACTGGCTCATCCTTCTCGTTCAGGGAACAGTCACCGTTATTCATACAGTAACCATGACACGCGTACATTTCACACCTTGCCCCGGAATAACCGGCATTACAACTGAAACATTGGTAATGTGAAATCGGGTACAACTTAATTCAACAAGGAGTAACATGACCACACAATGAGTAACATTAATATTTGTTTTACCTGCATGTAGGAAGTCTTTCTTCATTAAAACTACATTCACCCTGTGTACAATAGTTCAGGCAGTCTGATACCTCGCATCTCTCATTAACATACTCTCCTTTGCATTGACAAACTGGCTCACTCTTCTCATTTAGGGAACAGTCACCGTTATTCAAACAATAACCATAACACGCGTACACTTCACACCTTTCCCCTGAATAACCGGCATTGCATCTGAAATAATGATAATGTCAAACATGGTTATTGATAACAAGAAAACGGAAAAAAATTGAGTACAGCGGTGGCCCGGGTGTAACGGCCGCGACTTACGTGTCGTAGGTCGTGGGTTGGAAATCAAGCAGGCACTTTGTGTAATTTATTTCATCACCACTGCACTCAAAATAGTGAAGGAAAACATCGTGAGGAAAGCGGTATGTCCTCTTTCTAACCAAAATTTCGAACACATGTGTGACAGCAACCAACACAAGCTGGGACGGCGGGGCGGTCCGCTCCATCTCATAGAGAGGAGGCCTGTGTTTTGACACATATTGGGCTAATTATTCTTATCCTTAAACAAGGAAACCACCAAATGGAGTAGAAAAAAATTTATAATAAAATATTTTACCTGCATTTAGGAAGTCCCTCATCATTTAAACTGCAGTCACCTTGCAAACAATAGTTCTGACAGGCTGAAACATCGCATCTCACACCGACTTTTCCTAACAAACTCCATAGGACTTCGCAATCCTCAAGTCCCTGAATTTGATCTTTTATTTTGTAGTTGGCGGCTATACCGAGTGGACTTTCAGTATAGAACTTGCTAATCTCTTTAGGTTCTACACCTTTCATTGCGTTTCTTGGTATTTGCCAAACGGTTGTGTAGCTCACGCTACTGTTCATCCAATATAAGTAATCATTTGAAACGGTCAACTCTTTTGGTTTAGAAAGATATATAGAACTTAACATAGTATATTCGTCTTGACCATCCAAATCACTACTGTCCAAAAATCGATATGTAGAACCGTCAAAATAATAAATTTTCCGTGTTTGTGGGTCCATGGCCATACTATGCACTTGAAATTCTTGGTATATAACTTCTCTCATGGAACCATTAAATCGAGCTCTCTCTATGTATCCATCGTCTGTATCGTTTGTGTTGGTCCAGTAAATGTACCTGTAAATTAAATGACACTATTGAATATCACGAAATGCAACAGATTTCAAAAAAATATCTGTCCTTGGTAACGTACCCTCTACAGCTATCGACTGCAATATCACTGGGGGTCCGGTAATTCATCTTGATTAAAAGGTTTACATTATTAATAGATCCAGATTTTAATGAAATCCAATTAATGCTTCTTTCATTAGTATCAGTAAAGAATAGTGTATCTGTAGCCGGGTCGAAGGCAATACTATGAATGTTACTACCGACTCTTTTGATGAAACAATTGTTTTCCTTGGAATGTAAGTTATAACCACACACAGCATCATAGTGGCACTGTTTGTCGACGTACAGCATCATGTTGTGAACTTCATCGTAAGCTAATGCTGTGGCGTTGTGAGAATATAAATACACGGTATTTGTTTTTATTCCGTCGGTAAAAAATATAAGTTGATCTCCTACACTAACAACGATGTCTGAAACAAAAAAATTACAAGTTACTTTACCAAGCTGATAGCCAAATAAATGCTAAAGCGAATTCATTGTAAGTCTTAAACATAACGAGGACTCACGATAAAAAAGTATAGCTTGATAGAATATCAAACTGCTTTAACATATTTAAAGTTTACTATAAAGCTTCATACAGGATGGCCAGCTCGGAAGTGTAGCGGTAACATCGCCACATACGAACTACACATCATAGACATGACGTCACACAAATCCTGCATCGCGTAATTAGAGTTTACCAAGCGATCGACATATATACAAGATTCCGACTTCAAACCGTTCCTCATACCACTAAATTGGTGACCCCGACGACGTGATGAACGTCAGCGCAGCCTTCGTGCAACTACTTAAGCCTGACGTCATCATCATCATCATCACTCCCGCAAGCTTTCGTGAGGCGAGTCACACAGCCAGCACCCACGGCTTCAACGGGTATTCTGACCACCAGCATGCAGCGAACGCGCATTCCTGGTCATCACCCTCAGCCTCATCACCCCGACTCACTGGGGAATCAACGCAATCAGCCTCATCACCCCAACTCACTGGAGAATCACCGCAATCAACTCAATCACCCCGACTCACTGGGGAATCACCACAATCGCCGCAATCACCACAGAAAGTTCCGACCCACCGCGATCTATGCAGCACCCGGTTCCGACTCACTGGAACCACAGCTGGCACTGTGTGAAGCATCGCAAGATTCAGCCCACTAACGACCTCCAGTCTCCGGAGGGGAGTGATGTAGCGGTAACACTGCCACATACGAACTACGCATCATAGACATGACGTCACACAAATCCTGTATCGTGCAATTAGAGTTTACCAAGCGATCGACATATATACAAGATTCCGCCCTCAAACCGTTGGACAGTTGCCCGCCAGACACGACACCCGTCTGGTCGGAGGATCATCCCTTTTCTATGGTGGATGAGTGAACTTTACACCAAATAAGAAAGCTGCCAAAAAAACGTTGTATACTTCTTTAGTGATATGAGGAACAGCCTCATATCACTAAAGAAGTATACAACGTTTTTTTGGCAGCTTTCTTATTTGGTGCCGTGCATGTGTTTGATATCCTTGTATAGTTAAAATACGGCAAATGCGTTATAAGCCTCTTAGGTCTTATAGACTAAGACCATAACCGTCGCAATACCATCGATAATTTTATCCTCAAAACGTCAATTTTGTATAAAACTCCATCTAAAATAGCCTAGGTGTTATTGTTTCTTTGTTCGTTATCCTCTTTCCCGTTTTGCATGAATATAGGTACATTTAATTATATTTATAAGAAGATGTAGTGACAAAAATTGAAAAGGGTATGCTGAGATGGTTTGGGCATGTTGAGAGAATGAATGAAAGGCGACTAACAAAATGTATTTACAAGGCTGATGTAAAGGGAAAGGCCGGGCGGGGACGTCCTAGGAGGACATATACTGACCTTATTGGTGATGTTCTTCAGAAAGGCCAGGTGCGTAGTACTCGCAACCGGCGTGCGTGTATGACCAGATGTATGAACGTAAACGAGGCAAAAGGAATATGTAAGGATCGTAGCAGGTGGCGTTCTGTAGTTTCTGCCTACCCCCATGGGAAGAAGGCGTGAGTTTATGTATGTATGTATGTTAATTATATTTCACGGGTTCCTACATGATAAATGAATTCTATTAATAACGACCAGATAATAGAAAACAAATGTGGAAAATTAAAATGAATTAATACTTTAACTCGTGAATAACGAACGCCTCTGGGATTTGCCATCAAAAAATTTAGGAATAGAGGTTACCTGTTGCAGTATGGTGACGGTGATGTTGAAGTGTTGGTGTTCGAGGGTGGAGAAAATATAAAAATAAGAAAATGTTCTTGAATAAACTATAACGAGTAACGATATCTAAAATAGCCGCAACACAGTAACACTGCAATTAATAAAAGGACACAGCGGATCGCTAGGTAACGACGCAGCTGACGAACTAGCTAGGAGAGCATCCAGCACGTCAGTCTGTGGACCTGAACCTATTGTACCCAATTACGCAGGTGGCTACATGAGTTTACCCACACATAAGCGGAGAACTGGTGGACCTCGATACCGGGCTGCAGGTAGTCCAGGGAAGCCATGCCAACCTTGGATAGCAGGGTAACCAGACGTTTTTTACGCCTGAACAGGAACGGCCTGCGCCTGATGGCGGGGACTATCACGAGACACTGCTCGCTAAACAAACCTTTCCACATAATAGGCATAACGGACAGTCCTCTGTGCAGGGCATACATGGAGGCTGAGGAAACCATTGCGCATGTGCTCTTTGAGTACACAGGCATTCACTCAAATTAGAACAGAAACCCTCGTGTCACCCAGATCTTTCGCAGATGTTCTGAAGAGACCAGGAGATCTAATCAACTTCTGGAGGGAAGTCTGATGGTTAGAATAACCACCGACGGCCGCCATGATACACGCACAATGGTCCGCCTGCAGGACTAAGAGCGGAAACTAAACCTTGTAACATCGAACATAAAACTTACCCCAGGAGTGCGCCAGCCCCAAGTACAGCGCTACCAACGCCAACACACACTGCGTTTTACACATTTTAAACTTCAGAAATACAAAGTTGTTTCAACAGACGTAGATGGTGCATCCACCGCTGGTGATTGCTCATTTGATTCTAAAGCCAAACGCTGGTTTCTTGCAACATAAATAGGTCTTTTTGGAATAGTGATAAGAGACTGGTAGATAAGTGTTCCCGTTAATATACCTAAGTTGATATTCCACACAAAGATAGCTCGGTGACCTTTTTACGTTTTGCAAAAACAAAAAAGTTTTTTAGCCACAGTAGTTTTCTTTATTTATTAGTTAATAAGGTATTACAATACGGCCAATATAAATTGACAGTTCCAAACTTCGCGTAGAAGGCTACGCAATAACATTTTTTAGTAACCAAATGGTGACATGAGGCGAGTGTGAGTGAGACAACATGCGCGAAAGTTCGTGGTGCCTATGTTCAGACCGGCCAAGTTTTATTGGCCGTATTGTATGTTCATTATTTCTTTAGTAGGTTATTGGATACCTAATTTAAGTGGGTCGCCGTTTTAAGACGATAAAACGCTGTAGGTATACGTTAGCACGTCGCACATCGGTATACCAATTTATTTTCTAAAGTAAACATTGTCAAAGAAACAAGTATTTTATCTACTGTATGAGATGTTTTTATTAATAACTAGCTATTGCCCGTGGCTTCGCCCGCGTGGAGGTTGGAAATTATCCCACGGGAACATACTACCGGGATAAAAGTATGTGCTAACCGGCCATGGTCCATCCGTGTGCCAAATTTCATACAAATCCGTTTAGCCGTTTGGGCGTGAATAGGTAACAGACTGAGTTACTTTTCCATTTATAATATTAGTTAAACATGAAGTAGGTATAGTTAAGAAACATGGTAACTCCCGCGACTGATCTTTCAGTTAGATCGCATTTTGGAATATTATGTTTGGAACTACTAACTTGTGTGCTGTTAGTATTGATGAAGTCAAAGTCAAAGTCAAATCATTTATTTCAAATAGGCCCATGTATGGCACTTTTGAACGTCAAAAATTACAAAATAATAAAATTGATTCTAGTCGCCCCTTCCAAAAGGTAGTTTTCGTATGGAGAAGAATGGGCAAGAAACTCCACCGTTACTCTTTTAAAAATGTTTTACAATTGTTTGTATATGTACATACATTTGTTAAATAATTATTATATGTGAAGACGATGCACCTAGAATAAAATTACTATACCACAATAGGTAAAAGAAATAAAAATGAAGCAACGATAGATAATTTAATATGTGATAGATACATTGTGCTCACATATTTACAAACATTGTAAAAGTAGACGATTTTCCTAAAATTTTACAATTAATAAGTGTGTGAGGAAGTAATCACAGAATGTAAAATCAATGTCATAAAACACAAAGTAATAAATTTTACAATTAAATTAGCAACCAGTTTGATTTTGTCTTGGTTCTAAATTTTCCTATGGAGCAGGACCAGCATGTTTCCAAGCACTCTTATCTTGGACATAATCCTCTAATTTGTAATATGCTTGATAGACTTTGGGCTTCACATAGCCTCGTGAAGAACACAACGCTTGGTGTCAAGTCACAAGATCTGAGAGACCAGCACTCCCAGAAATCACACAAAGACACCGTGACACGAGCAAGTATTCGTTGTCGTTGCAAATCGATGGTTTCCCTTGCTGTGAGGCATGTGGTGGCATCGTCTTGTGGAAACCACAGTCCTCGAGGATGGAGCATCCAACTGACGCCACTAAGAGCTGATATTATGACGGTAATCAGTCGACTTATTGGGCTACCGGCCTTGTTTTGTCAGTTTATCGTTTTACTAATAGCGCAGTCATAATAACTATATACTGTGAAAAAAAAAAAAAAAAACATACGCGACGAACATATAACCTCTTAGTCCTCCTTTTTGGAAGTCGGTTAAAAACTAAAACCCGACTACTGAAAAATCACGCTCTAAAAAGTATGAAACAAGAAAATATGTCAGACAGAAATCAAGATATAGGTATAAAATTGGTCAAGGTAAAGCCGTGGTCGCATGCCATGCAACATGCACACGCATGTGCATGTAACTTTCCTGAGATTTCTGTATAAAAAGACGTTTCACTTCTTTCCTTACATGTACCCTACTAATTACCTCCTAGGAGTTTTGGGCTTCAACTCATTGGAGGTTCGACGAGGCTTTCTACAGCTCACAGTAGCCTGCAAAACTCTTAGAGGACGCATTGACAGTCCCGAACTACATGATCTTTTCTGTCGGCTATTCGTTCCAGACAAATATATCGGGCATCGCCAAAGCCGTCGACGCGATCTGTTTGCGCCGCCGTTATCTAAAACTGTCGCCCGAGCTGAATCCCCTGTGTGTCGTACTTTAAGGATGCTAAACGCCCTCCTGACCACTAATTCTGAATGTGATCTGTTTGCTGATGAATGGAGCAGAATTATGCGTGTATGTCTGATGTTTTGCGAGAGTAAGTATGCTAGGTTGTCCTCTATTATATGATAATATTTGAAATATTTTTGTTTACTATAACTGTTCATGAATTTCTTTGTTAATTAATGTAATTGGTGTTACAGTTTTAATTAACAATAAACAATGAATAAATAAATGCCATTATAATTTTGTAGGTGTACACTGTGTACCTACAGGCAAATGACAACGGCTTTACCTTGACCATTTTTGTACAATTTGTACCTATGTCTTGATTTCTGTCTGAAATATTTTCTTGTTTCATAGTTTTTAGGGGGAGGCCTATGTCCAGCAGTGGACGTCTTTCGGTTGAAATGATGATACTTTTTAGAGCGTGATTGAAATTGAAAGTGAAATTATTTTGGGGTCATAATTTCGTGATAAAGTATTTGCAGAGCAGCTACAATTTTTGTTTTGTTTATGTAGTATAATAGGTATTAATTCTACAGCTGCGCGTGCGTAGCACAGTCTCAATTTCGCTTGTTTTTAACCATTGAAACATATTTATTTACTTAAACAATATAAAATATATACTTACATATTTGTAATTGATGTGCACGTCAAGCCCTTTCATTTGATACCCAACAAAAAAAAACATGACTTTATTTCCTCTAGAGGGCGCCATATTGCATTTAATGTGACGTTACATAACCTATAACCAGCAGACGATCAAAACGCTTCCAATGATACCTTTTTGTCAAATTATGATCAGTAGTTTAGAAGTTTTGAGGTTACAGATGAACATAAATACATACAAACATACCGGTCAAAATCTTATAATATAACCCTTCTTTTTGCTTCGCCGTAATTGGGTAAAAATGAAGTGTCGATTCGGCCATTTCGGGCGAGTAAATTCAGGCGAACTACCAGTAAGCCAAATATGTCATCTTGTTTTCATCTTTTTCAAGTTCACTTTATACGCAGTCGGGTTTTTGATTTTTATAGTTCACTTTTTAGTTAGGATAATTTTTCTCTCACTTTATTAAATAACGCTTTAGGTAGCGGTCGTTGAAATTACATATCTATCAAAGCAATAAAATTGACTTGCCACCTTGCTGGCTGGCTAACATTACTACAGCATGAATTATTATCACAAAAAAAAAACAACCGACTTCCAAAAAAAAACACTACAATGTGAAAAATTACTTTAATTTCGGAAGTCGGTGTCTTGGGTTTTGTATTTCCTTTTTTTGCCACCGACTTCCGAAATTAAAGTTATTTTTCACTTTGTAGTGTTTTTTTTTTTTGGAAGTCGGTTGTTTTTTTTTTGTAAAAAGTTTTTATGTTCACTTTTTAGTTGTGGTACCTACCCCACACACATTCGAATACCACTACCTGCTACCAGTGACAGGAACTTATCATCTACATACTAAGTGGGAAAAAATACATATTTTGTAGCTAACTCAAAAACTACCCAAGTAAAGTTAATAAAATTTATATGGGTCTAATTTGACAGCATACGCTTTCAAAAAAAAAAAAATTTTCAAAATCGGTCCACAAATGACGGAGAAATCGGCAAACATACACAAAAAAAACTAACATACGCTACGAACATATAACCTTTTCCTTTTTCGAAGTCGGTTAAAAATTGTGCCATCCGAGAAAAGATTAAGCACCAATTTTAATTGATAAAAATGATAAACGATTTTTTTATTAGACGTAATACTATTCTCCGAAAACAACAATTATTAAAAAAAAATAGGAGAAGTACCAAAAAAACGTACTCAATGTACACGATAACTATTCACGTCTTGTGACACACCACGTGCTAGCTCCGGAATTCTAGAATTTTCTAATACCTTTTATAAAGTATCATATTGAGACACGAAGCAACAAAATACGATCTAAAGAAAAGCGGCCATATTCCTCTAGATCGTATTTTGTTGCTTCGGATCTCAATGTGAAACTTTTACCTAATCTAACTAGTTCGGTTCCGGGTGATTAGTACTTGTTTACTGGAATATGGAAATCATTGATTATGGAAGTATAAATAGTGGAAAAAAATTATGCTTTATTTCATGTCTTTTTAATTATACCTACCCCGCCTATCTACTCCAATATGCCCAAATTGCCAACCCCGTTTTCCGCTTTTTTCTTTCCAAATTCAGCGTCGGCAGCCAATTCACCAACCGGCGCCGGCAGCGTATTAGGGAGCCGGCGCTGGCAGCGGAGGCACTCCCTTTATTAAATCCTAGTGGGAAAAAATGACATCATAGTTTATGCGATCGTAATTTGCCCAACCAAAATCAGTAGAAAACAAACAGTGGACGTCAAAATTATCAACACTCCACTTTGTCCCACCGGTGGGACAGCTTTATGGGGAAAAGTGTAATAATCCCCCTTTTGCCATTTGGTTGGGTCCGTTCATAATCACTTTTTACCATAATACAGTTGATTATGCTTGCTAAGGAGTCTTCCCACTGACTGATCTGTCTGTGTGCAACAGAAAATAATGAGGAAATAAAACAGAATTTTTTGCATTATTATCATTGTATTATAAAGATTTAAAAATAATAATTAAATGAATGCAAGACAGAGTCGAAAACTCACATGACTTTTTGAAAAACATAAATGATAACCAAAAAGTACCTACTAATGCAATATTAGCTTATACTTCAGCAACTATAAATAATTTTGAAGAAGGTTTTCGCCAATTCGAAAATAAATCTGCTAGAGTTAGGTTTCTTTTCACTAAGTCAAATGGGGTGTTGGAAGTGTCATTTATGACAACTTCACATCTGGTCCCCTCGTGATTTTCAACACATTGACAGAATGGCTCATGCTCCTCGTTCAGGGAACAGATACCGTTGTTCAGACAATAACCATGACACGCGTACACATCACACCTTTCCCCTGAATAACCGGCATTGCATCTGAAATAATGATAATTTTAAAAATGGTTATTAATCAAAATTTAACAAGAAAACGGAGAAAAGTTGGGTACAGCTGTGGCCCAGTTGTAACGGCCGTGACTTACGTGTCGTAGGTCGTGGGTTCGAAACCAAGCAAGAACATTAGTTTGTGTCATTTATTTCATCACCACTGCACTCAAAACAGTAAAGGAAAACAATGTGAGGGAAGCGGCATGTCCTCTTCGAACAACAACGCAACCAACACAAGTTGAGACGGCATGATGGACTTATGACCCACTCCCTCCTATAGAGAGGAAGCCTGTGTCCCAGCAGTGGGAACGATATGAACTGATTATGCTTATGCTTAAACAAGGAACTATCAGGAAAAGTAGAAAACATTGTACCTGCATTTAGGAAGTCCCTCATCATTGAGAATGCAGTCACCTTGCAAACAATAGTTCCCACAGACCGAAACATCGCATCTCTCACCGATGTAACCAGGTGTGCACTTGCAAACAGATGTCTCACTAACTTTTATACCGTGAACACAAAATAGTTCGGCAACTGTTGGATATTTTGTTTCTGATGTCCGTTGAATATTGAAGCTGATGTTCTTAACTGTGATTTTTGGGATCAAATTCGATAGGACTTCGCAATTCTGACGTCCCTTAATTTGATCTTTTAGTTTATAGTTGGCGGCTATGGCGAGTGGTCTTTTATTATAGAACTTACTTATCTCTTTAGGTTCTTCACCTTCTATAAGGTTCTTTGGTAAATGCCAAACGGAGCTGTAGCTCTCGCTACTGTTCATCCAGTATACGTAATCTTTTGAAACGGTCAACTCTTTTGGTGCAGAAATATGTGCATATGTAAAATATTTATCATCATTTTCTCCATTCAAATCTCCTCTTTTAAAAGACTCATAATCACAAGTTTCACAACCATCAAAATAATACATTTTCCGTGTTTGTAGGTCTATGGCAAAGCTGAATATTGGCAACCATCTGATTAGAACTTTTCTGTCGGAACCATTAAACCGAGCTCTCTCCATGTACTTGATTCCATCCTTTAGATAGGACCAGTAAATGTACCTGTAAATTGAAAACACAACTCATTATCATGAAATGCAACAGATTTTAATTTTTAAACTGTCAATACCTGGTCTATCGAGCTTTGCTCGGGTGAAAATAGATATCGTCCAGGTATACCAACGTTGTATTTCATTCCCGAGGCTATAAGAATAGAGAAAACGAATTTTCCCAGAAACGAGACTTAGCTAGATTGATTTTTACGTTAACCCCTATATTGCAACTTTGATCGAAATCGGAATCGCTAGAGCCGTTTTGGAGAACGTGATTACAAAAATATATATAAAGATAGGATAGGATTAGAACGTACCGTCTACAGCTATCCACGGCAATATCAGTGGGAATTAGGTCATCCATCTTTATAAACAGATTTCCGTTAACATTGATAATAGATCCAGGTTTTAATGTAATCCAATTAATACTTCTTTCATTAGTATCAGTGAAAAATAGTGTATCTGTTGCCGGGTCGAAGGCAATACTGTGTATGTTACTACCGACTCTTTTGATGAAACACTTGTTTTCCATAGTATGTAAGTTATAACCACATATAGCGTCGTTGTTGTTCTGTTTGTCCACGTACAGCATCATGTTGTGAACTTCATCGTACGCTAAGGCTGTAAGGTTTTGGGACTTAAAACCTACGGTGCCGGTTATGGATCCATTTGTATAAAATACGAGTTTATCTCCTAGGCTAACGGCGATGTCTGAAACAAAAAGCATTTTTTTAAACTGGTCAGCGAAATTGCTGTATGATAAATAAAATTATGATGTGTATCATCACACAATTAAGAAATCGCAGATTAAACAGTGTAGGTGGTTATATTAAAAAAAAACATTTCAAAAATCGTAGGATGAAAAACGTCTGCCTTTAAGCCGTAAGTAGGTGAAAAATAAACTTCGTTCTTCGTACTCACCCCAAGATTGCGCCAACCCCACGTATAGCGCTGCCAACGCCAGCACACACTGCGTTTTAAACATTTTAAACTTCAGAAATACAAAGTTGTTTCAATAGATGTAGAAGTTGCATCCACCGCTGGTGATTGCTTTTTTGATTCTAATGCCAAACAACCGTTTCTCGCAACATAAGTCTTTTCGGCATGGTGATAAGAGACTGGTAAATAAAACTTCACGTTAATACGTACTTAAATGGATATACCACACAAAGATAACTCGGTGACCTATTCCTGTTATTTTCCATGTGTATCTGTAGGTTAGAATTTTGTGAATCGGGAATATCGATTTATTTTTTAAAGTAAACATTGTAAATTACACTAACAAGTATTTTATCTACTGTACGAGATGTTTTTATTAATAACTAGCTATTGCCCGTGGCTTCGCCCACGTGGAGGTCAGAAATTATTCCACGGGAACATACTACCGGGATAAAAGTATGTCCTAACCGGTCATGGTATATCCGCGTGCCAAATTTCATCTAAATTATAGATAAACTTTGGCTTTAAATAGCCTCGTAAAAAACACAACGCTCGGTGTCAAGTCACAAGATCTGAGAGACCAGCATTCCCGGAAATCACACGAAGACACCGTGACACGAGCATGTATTTGTTGTTATTACAAATCGATGGTTTCTCCTGCTGTGAGGCATGTGGCGGCACCGTCTTGTGGAAACCACAGTTCTCGAGGATGGAGCATCCAACTGAGGCCACTAAGACCTGCGATAGGAAAGTAGATAAAGAGTACACGTGAGTACTTGTAGTATAATGTGTAGTGTTGTTTGCCTCTTAGTCTGTGCTAAATAAATGTATTTTCTTTCTTCTTCTTTCTAAAAATACATATTTCAGACGCCATTTCAGTTAAAACTCATGGATATTAATTTACTTGTGTAATATTTTATAATAAATATGTTGCTTTATAAATCGTCCAGTTTAATGTTGGGTAAAAAAAAGATATTAATGTTTTTAAATAATTTGACGACTTCTGGGTCATTGTTGACTTCACCCGCGTTTATCTTATCAACTGTTTAGTTCTTTGTGGGCTTGTAGCCGGTCTCTAGTTATCTAAGCATTTATTTTTTGTTTTATCATTTACGTTATTAAATTGAGATGATGCAAATTTTGTAGCTAAGAGCCAGATAATAAATACGGGCCCCTCATGCCTCGTGACAGATTCCTCTCACCTACCATTTTCTTATTTATCAGGCAGAACTTCAGTTATCCCTTAATCAAATATTGGAAAATTATTTCGCACTTGACGCTACCGTAAATTTTTTGTTTTATTTCTTTATTGGTACTTAAACTGGTACTTAACTCTAATCAGCACCAACCTTTAGAAACAAAATAATCTTACAGATTTTTTAAATGTAATTAATGACAACATTTCAAACTCAAACTCAAAGCATTTATTTCAAATAAACCAATTACAGGTACTTTTGAATTGTCAAGGGATCGGTCAGTCAGAGAAATTAAGCTAGTTGCCCATTCCAAAGCGTAGTAGGTACCTATGGAGAAGAACGGGCAAGAAACTCCACGGACACTCTTTTAAATCAAAATATTGTTACAAAATATTGGTTACATCATTCGTGTTGAACTTATACATGTGAGAACAATGTAGAAAGACGTGCACGTTAAAAGCGTCTGTAATAAAAATATAATAACAATTCAAACATTTAAATAAATTAAAATAAACCGTGGCAGCTAAGAGATGACCAGTCCCTACTGACGGCGCCCGTTCACGAACATGACGCATGGATCAGCACCGTTTAGCTCAACCATTTTGAAGGGAACTTAATGATCCAACACACACGCCACCATCAACGAGACATTTGAGTGAGCATGACATACTCTCAGCCGCCAGGGCACATTCAAGTCAATGAACGACGTACCCAGTAAATGGTAGCTTTATGGAATGTACAACATGGTCACAGTGCTCACACATGTGATATGCAATTATACAATACAAAGAGATTGAATTTATACAAGGGAAAGATAGTTTTACAATCTTCAGCAGCTGCAACAATACTTTCGAATGCTAATCAATTAGTTTATGCGCCCTTGTGGAGCTGGACCAGCGCTGAGCCAAGCATTTTTATCAGTGATGTAATCCCCCAACTTATAATATGCTTGGCAGCATAGTGTGCGTTATATACATGATTTAAATTTCGTTTCGTTCAGTTGGAGTATGTGGGAAGGTATTTATTATAACATTTTAAACAGTACCCCATGAAGGATGAGTCTACTTTAGCCAGTCTGAAACCCGGTTGAACTAATTGGTCCCTATTTCTAGTCCTATAATTGTGTCTATCACCTCTTTTACTGAAAAGACTTAGATTTTTCCTTACGTACATGATATTTTCATAGATATATTGACAAGGTACCGTCATGATGTTAATATCTTTAAACAGTTCCCTTAGAGAATCGCGTCTGCGGAGACGATATATTGCTCTGATGGCTCTCTTCTGCAGAATAAAAATGGACTCGATATCTGCAGCCCGGCCCCATAGTAAAATACCGTAAGACATGATACTATGAAAGTAACTGAAATAGACTAGCCTCGCGGTATCTACATCAGTAAATTGACGGATTTTTCTCACAGCATATGCTGCTGAACTTAGCCGTCCTGCAAGAGATGTTAAATGAGGACCCCATTGCAGCCTTGAATCGAGCGTGATCCCCAAGAAAACAGTTTTATCGACAAATTCTAGTTTCTCCTTATTCAATACTACCTTATTCATTTTGTACGAAGCCGCGAACTGTCATCGTATGTCAATGTCAAAAACAGTTTGAAATATTGTGCGAAAAAACCGGTACTGATGAGAGTTTTGAAAGTTTTTGAAGAAAAAAAATCCGGTAAGTGCATGAACACAATCTTCTTGTAAACTAGACATGTTTTCTGAATACCTTTTCCGTTATTGCCTTCGTAGAATTGATATTTGTTGGATTTTCTTAGGTTTAACAAAATGGGAAATAATTTCCCATTGTTTGTTCCTGCATTGACAAAATACCAATTTCTATATATACAATAAATAATTTGTCTGTTGCAGTATATAAGTAGCTAAATAGGTATAGGTACTTGTAGTCTTACCTAACTAACACAAAGTTGTCAGCGATTAAGTCAGCTAAGGAGCTTTCTCGAGATGATCACTTGATTTTTATGGCTGAGTTACTTACAATTTTTAGGAACTTTTGTAAACAGTTTATATTAAAACATTATTCATAACGTTGATGTTTCATTTTATAACTTTATTCACTCATGTTACTTTGCATGTTTTTTTAATTTTATTATATTAGATTTTAAAAAACAAGCAAAGTAGGAGCAACTAACATGTTTAGAAAAGCTGTTCCGGATAGTGGGAAATAATTTCCCACTTAATTATATTTTGCTTTGAAATACCGGATAATGGGAAATAATTTCCCACCGCAAAACCCCCATTTCCCCCTTCTTTATAGAAAAAATAGTCTTTTTTCGGAATCTCCATAACACACTTACCTAAAAACCGTGACCAGATATCAATTTTCTAAAAAAAAAAAATTCATTGATTAAGGGTTATTGAGGGTTAGGGCTACATGCCCTTCATTATATATTACTGCCCAGAATATCACGCCCATAAAAACATTCTAGAATGAACCGTCAAATTCATCTACGGTAATGACCATGCGCAAACTGCGTGATAATGATTTTGTAAACTCAAACTCAAATCATTTATTTCAATTAAACCATTTACAGGCACTTTTGAATTGTCAAGGAATCGGTCAGTCAGAAATAGGTATGAAGCTAGTTACCCATTCCAAAGCGTAGTAGGTACCTATGGAGAAGAACGGGCAAGAAACTCCACGGACACTCTTTTAAATAAAAAATTGTTACAAAATATTGGTTACATCATTCATGTTGAAATTATACATGTGAGAACAATGTAAAAAGATTTGCACGTTAGAAGCGTAATTCAAAAAATTAAAAATAAGCCCTGGCAGCTAAGAGATGACCAGTCCCAACTGACGGCGCCCGTTCACGAACATGACGCATGGATTAGGAAAACATTTTAACAATGTATCTATGTAGTTTGTTGCGCATTTTTCTCCATACAAAAATTCCTTTTTGAAGGGGCGCGCGGGCGTCCAAAAGTATGTGCCAAATTGAAATAAATTATTTAAAAGTTTATTTATTTATTTTTTACTTTGAATATCTTTGCCCATCTAGCGCTATCTATGGGACAATGTGAAATAAGGTATGATTTATTATAATGGCGATAACTACATTATTGCTAAGTCTGAAGCCGCTTCAGACTGATTGTATTTAAAAAAAAAAATGTTGTTCAACCCTGCAGCCCTGCATCCTCCTGATGGTAAGTGATGATCCTGGTCAAAGGGGGAAGTGAGCTTCAACCAGAATCCTCAACCACAGAGGAACTGACCATCTTACCGCTAACTGCCGAAACAACAATGCTTGTTATAGCGACAGACTTAGATAAGATGGTGATAACCAGCCAGGCGGACTTGGAACAAGCCCTACCACCAACCAAACCGAGCAGAAAATGTTGCTCCCACTGGGAATCAAACTTGGGACCTCTGGGTCTGAGATTTGTGGTCTAACCACTAGACCGTGTGATCATCATCATCATCTTCCTGCCCTTGTCCCATGTTACTTGGGGTCGGCGCAACACGTTTTCTTTTTCCACTCTCCCCTGTCAACCGTCACACTATCATTCACTGCCTTCTCTTTCATATCATTCCTCACACAATCCATCCATCTTTTCTTTGGTCTTCCTCTCCCGCTCCATCCATCAACATTTATGTTCATCACTCTTTTAGTCACATGCGTTTCTTCTCTCCTCATCACATGCCCATACCAGGCCAAACGATTTCCTTTCAACTTTTCAGTCACTGGCGCCACTTTTAAACTTCCCTTTATATACTCATTTCTTACTTTATCCATTTTCGTCACTCCACACATCCATCTCAACATTCTCATCTCCGCTACATGCAATCTTTTTTCATCCGTCACTAGACCGTGTGATGTTATGTAATAATTATGAAGATAAATCCCAGGCAATCAAAATGTTTCCTGAAAATCCAAACAAACGCCTGTGTGTAAACAGTGAAATTGAAGTAAATGTTGAGTTCCCTGAATTTCAGAGTCTGCAACAAACCCACGGTAATATGTGAGTGGTCATTGTGTCAGGAACCCAGATTTGGCATTGAATTAATAAATAACTGGTTTTAGGAAAGTAAGATATTATTATAACATAACATAACATCACGCCTTGCTTCCCCGAAGGGTGGGGCAGAGGTGTCCCTGTAGCAGGCACACCCACATTTCGCCAGTTATGTTCAAGTCCCATGTAATAGGGGGCGAGCCTATTGCCATCAACCGGGCACAAATCCAGACTCCGAGCTGCTACTGAGAAATTTCAGATAGAAAAACCCAATAACACTTTGCCCGACCCGGGAATCGAACCCAGGACCTCATGCTCAGCAGTAGTGCTTGCGACCACTAGACCAACGAGGCAGTTATTATAGTAAAGGAAAAATGTGTGACAAGAAATGTTCATTTATTTTAGTTCATAAAGAATCTAACGGACGCAGCCGCATAGACACAGAAGTAACTAACCCTAAACTGACAACTAGGATAACCCTACACTGGTTTTTATTTTTTTTGTAAGAACTGTCTTTTCACCTGTGACAAACAATAAATAAATGAATATGATTATGAATATTGCTCACTGACACACCACACAGGTATATCACTTTTCCGAAGAATCCTAAGATAATATCTACATTTTTTTTTTACAAAAAGTACGACCGACTTCTAAACTACAAAGTGAAAAATACAGTTAGATAGAAAAACACCAATTCTCTCGTTTTTAGAGGGTTCCGTGCCTCTAAAGGACAAAACCCTTCTAGGTTCACTTCGTTGTCCGTCCGTCAGTGTTCAAGAGGCATTTTCTCAGAAACGCGTGGAGGTCATCATCATTATCATTTCAGCCGAAAGACGTCCACTGCTGGACATAGGCCTCCCACAAGCACCGCCACTTCGACCGATTCTGTGCTTTCCGCATATAGCAGATTCCTGCGGCCTTCACAAGGTCATCGGTCCATCTTGTGGGAGGCCTTCCAACGCTACGTCTTCCAGTACGTGGTCGCCACACCAGAACCTTTCGATCCCATTGGCCATCCGTTCTGCGAGCAATGTGCCCTGCCCATTGCCACTTAATTTTGGCAATTCTTCGAGCTATGTCGGTAACCTTGGTTCTCCTGCGGATCTCTTCATTTCTGATTCGATCTCATAGGGAAACTCCAAGCATAGCCCTCTCCATGCCCTTTGGGTGACTTTTAGCCTACTGATAAGGCCCATTGTGAGCGACCACGTTTCAGTACTCATAAGACATCACTGGCAACACGCACTGGTCAAAGACTTTCGTCTTGAGACACTGGTATGTGGGACGAGAAGATATTGCGTAGCTTCCCGAACGCTGCCCAGCCGAGTCGGATTCGGCGATTGACCTCTTTCTCGAAGTTGGACCTATCTAGCTGGACAGTATGTCCTAGGTAAACGTACGGTAGGCGAAAGTATTAAGTTGAAATTAATTTCAAATACGTAGGTCTATGTTCCCTTTGAGCTCTAAAAAAATCAAGCATCTAAGTCAACGCAAGAAAAAAATACGGTCATTTATGTGACATATTTTGATTCTCGTTAATAAATCAAAACCTACTGGGTACTTCCCGTTAACCTAGAATCTTGTTTGCAAACTTACATTTGCAGTCGGAGAATTGACCGTGACGTATATCGATGCATGGGAGAAAATATTTTTCAACTACAAAGTTAAGTTTTTTTAAGGATAAATTATTATTCATCCCAACTACGGAACGCTTCATTGTGCGTGGTCCGACACGCACTTGGCCGGTTTTATTTTTATGATGCCAATCGATGCAGTTTTGTTTAAAGATATAAAAACTTTTTACAAAAAAAACAACCGACTTCCAAAAAACTACTACAAAGTGAAAAATAACTTAAATTTCGGAATTCGGTGTCTTTAGTTTTGTATTTTCGTTATTTGCCACCGACCTCCGAAATTAAGTTATTTTTCACTTTGTAGTAGTTTTTTGGAAGTCGGTTGTTTTTTTTTGTAAAAAAGTTTTTATTTCTCCCTTTTTAGTGGGTCAATTTGTAATTTATCTAAGTTACATTAGCCTAATGCCAACTGCTCATCACCTTTTATAAAATATTGCTTTTCCCGATGCAGGGACGTTCATCGTTGAGGAGTTCTCCTGCTACTTCACCATCAGCTCCACTTCTCCATATGCATTGTGACGAGCATAAATTGCATTGCAACCATATTAAAGTAATCGAATCGCAACCCGTTAAATATTAATTATTGAGTAGTTCCGGTGGCTATTTGTGGTCTTCATCATCAGTTTCACTTAACTAAATGGTGCTTTCCAAGAGCAACTGCACGAGTTACTATAAAAAATACCCAAATCGCTATAGGTTTGTCTATAATATTGGAAGAGTTCCCTCGATTTCTCTAGGATGCTATCATCAGATCCTGGTTTCCTTACCACTCTTGGGAAATGTCCTTTCCAACAAAAAAAAAACATCAAAATCGGTTTATGAATGACGAAGTTATCCGCGAACACACATTAAAAAAAAATATATATATATACGGTCGAATTGAGTAACCTCCTTTTTTGGATGTCGGTTAAAAAGTCTTTTCAGGACCAACAAAGGTTAGAGTAGGTACTAGAAAATCCTTAAATCGCAAAAAACATATCTTCTTCAAACCAGTTCAATCCAACGGTTCCACTTATTTCGTAATTTCACCATAAATACACCTTTTTTCCAATTTTGACATCCGGACGGACGGACAGATGGACAGAACGAAGTTCCGTTTTTAGATTGTTCCTATTTGACCCACCAAGCTGTCCCACCACGGTACATGTGTATTAATACAATTTTTATTACCATCATAATATTTTATTAAACCATAATGGAAAAAATTACATCATAGTTTATGCGAGCGTAATTTGCCCAACCAAAATCAGTAGAAAACAAACAGTGGACGTCAAAATGATCAACACTCCACTTTGTCCCACGGGTGGGACAGCTTTATGGGGAAAAGTGTAATAATCCCCCTTTTGCCATTTGGTTGGGTCCGTTCATAATCACTTTTTACCATAATACAGTTGATTATGCTTGCTAACGAGTCTTCCCAGACTGATATGTCTGTGTACAACATAAAATAATGAGGAAATAAAACAATTTTTTTTGCATTATTATCATTGTATAATAAAGATTTAAAAATAATAATTAAATGAATGCAAGACAGAGTCGAAAACTCAAATGACTAAGCAGAAATAGGCTTAATAAAAAAAAGTACCTACTAATGGAATATTAGCTTATATTTCAACAGTAATAAACAGTTTTGAAGAAGGTTTTCGCCAATTCGACAATAAATCTGCTAGAGTTAGGTTTCTTTTCACTGAATCAAAAGGGGTGTTGGTTAATGTGTCATTTATGGCAGCTTCACATCTTATTCCCTCGTGATTGCCAACACATTGACAGACTGGCTCATCCTCCTCGTTCAGGGAACAGATACCGTTATTCAGACAATAACCATGACACGCGTACACTTCACACCTTTCCCCTGAATAACCGGCATTGCATCTGAAATAATGATAATGTCAGACATGGGTATTTATACAAAATTTTACGAAAAAACAGAGAAAACTTGAGTACACCGGCTGCCCAGTAGTAGCGGCCCCGATTTTTGTATGGTAGGTTGTAGGTTCGAAACCAAGCAGGCACTTTACTTTGTGTCATTTATTTCATCACCACTGCACGCAAAACGGTAAAGGAAAACAACGTGAGGAAAGCGGCACGTCCTCTTCGAACAACCACGCAACCAACACAAGTGGGGACGGCATGGTGGATTATGACCCACTCCCTCCCATAGAGAGAAAGCCTGTGTCCCAGCAGTGGGAACGATATGAACTGATTATGCTTATGCTTAAACAAGGAAACTATCAGGAAAAGTAGAAAACATTGTACCTGCATTTAGGAAGTCCCTCATCATTGAGATTGCAGTCACCTTGCAAACAATAGTTCTCACAGACCGAAACATCGCATCTCTCACCGATGTAACCTGGTGTGCATTTGCAAACAGACGTCTCACTATCTTTTATACCGTGAACACAAAATAGTTCGGCAACTGTTGGATATTCTGTTTCTGTTGTCCGTTGAATATTGAAGCTGATGTTGGTAACTGTGATTTTTGGGATCAAACTCGATAGGACTTCGCAATCCTGACGTCCCTTAATTTGATCTTTTAGTTTATAGTTGGCGGCTATGGCGAGTGGTCTTTTATTATAGAACTTACTTATCTCTTTAGGTTCTTCACCTTCTATAAGGTTCTTTGGTAAATGCCAAACGGTGCTGTAGCTCTCGTTACTGTTCATCCAGTATACGTAATCTTTTGAAACGATCAACTCTTTTGGTGCAGAAAGATGTGTATGTGTAAGTGTAAAATACATATTAGCGTTTTCTCCATTCAAATCTCCTCTTTTAAAAAACTCATAAGTACAAGTTTCACAACCATCAAAATAATACATTTTCCGTGTTTGTGGATCCATGGCAAAGCAGAATATTGGAAACATTGTGAATAGAATTTCTCTCTCGGAACCATTAAACCGAGCTCTCTCCATGTACTTGTGTCCTATCTTTAGATAGGACCAGTAAATGTACCTGTAAATTTAAAAACACTACTGAATACCATAAAATGAAACATTTAGATTTTTAAACTGTCATTTGTAACGTACCCTTTACAGCTATCCACGGCAATATCACTGGGGATTAGGTCATATAAATGGTTTTCGTAAACATTGAAATTTGATCCAGGTTTTAATGAAATCCAATTTATGCTTCTCTCAACAGTATCAGTAAAGAATAGTGTATCTGTTGCCGGGTCGAAGGCAATACTGTGTATGTTACTACCGACTCTTTTAATGAAACATTTGTTTTCCATAGAATGTAAATTATAACTACATATAGTATCGTAGTCGCTCTGTTTGTCCACGTACAGCATCATGTTATGAACTTCATCGTACGCTAATGCTGTGAGGTTTTGGGACTTAAAACATTTGGTGCCAGTTTCGGATCCATTGGTATAAAATACGAGTTCATCTCCTAGGCTTACGGCGATGTCTGAAACAAGAGAAAATATACTTAACGTAACAAGCTGAAAGTTAAACGAGACTAGGTGTACTCTGATGAAATTAAAACCAAAACCAGATTCTTGGATGAAATCAGAATATTTCCAGGATTGAAACGGTTAAGATCATAAAAAGAAATATAGTAATTACAAGTTAATTTTAGCACGAATGGTCATTTAATTCATTTACGACCAATTCCACTGAGCGGCTAGTCGCGGCGGCCGCAGTTGTGAGTGGATTTCGGCTTTCATGGCATTAGTATATAATGCGGAGCAATTACCAACATGTCTTATAGAAAGTTTTGTGCATAAGTGTGGATGGTTTAAGACTTAAGAGTATGAGAAGACCAACAAAATGTATGAATTAGGCACGTCAAAGACTACTAAGATGACATATCAAAGAGAAAAAGAAGACATGCTGAACCACCCCAAACCCAATGGGGTACGGGGCAGAAGGATAATAAGCTGAAACTTGCGGTTCAAGTCCTATACTCCATGTAACAAAATATAATGGCCAAATATTGATGGTTATTGTCATAGTACTGTTGGAATTACTGCAATGTGGTGTTGTTAAATAAATTACATAGCTTGGCATTAGTCGTGAATTAACAGAACTTATATTGAAATAATTAACGTCTTTTGCCCTTTGTCATAAAAATGGTATAGATACACCATATTTAATGTTATTGTTCAACCGTGAACAAGCAACAACAGCATCGCACTGTCAGTGCTAAAAGTGACCTACTGAGATCTTCGCTTCATCGGCTCGATACACACAAACACACATGTAAATACGTATCAATGTGTATTGACCACAAAATTAAGTTAATTATTGTAATAAACTAGTCATCAAGCTGGAGTCGAGTGTGGTTTGTATGGTAGGTTAGGGCGTTAGGATAACTAGGGCACTAGGTAATTTTATAGGGCTGGGTTTTTAGTCAGTAGGGTCTTAGGTAGGTATTAGGTACCAGGCTCGATTGTCTCAAACATAGCCACACTGTACGCATTTGAAATAAGGCCGTACTAAACTGTAGGTCCTGGTGCGTACAATTATAGATTGCTAAATTGTTGACACATACGCACTACTATTAAAGGAGTCTATAGGTAATACGTTACAAGCCAAACAATAATAATAACGTTGAAAATAAGAAAATAAACAACCGCTTCGTACTCACCCCAGGAGTATGCCAACGCCACGTACAGCGCTACCAACGCCAGCACACACTGCATCTTACACATTTTCAGGAATACAAAACCGTTTCAACAAGGGAACGTCCATCCACTGATCGCTCTTGGAATATGAAAGCAAAACGCAGGTTTTTGCATTTATAATAATAGTGGTATCTTATCTGGAACCACGAGCCATTGTTCCAAATTGTATTTTATAGCAAAACGCTGGTTTACCACCATAGGAAGAGATAAATAGTGGTCTCTTATCTTGGACCAGGAAATACCTACGGTTATTCACAGATAGTGCCTACAATGCTCTATAATAAACATTTTTAATTTTCATACTAAAATAAGAAGTAACTATACTTATCGAATGAATCCATATAGGAATCGCTTTGCTATCTGTTCGATTGTACTTTTATCTAAGTCAAAGCATTTATCTACAAACAAGCCGTACGCACGATGGGGACTCTCATAGGCAAAAATGACGAACTTCCATAAAAAAATCATCCCAAATCCCAAAATTCGTATAGGGCACGATTTTTTTTTTATTCAGCCCTCCCTTTTTTTTTATTAGTGCTCCTTCCTTCATTCGTTAAGCAGAACTATCCCCGAATTAAGTTTAAATAGTTTGTTGGGAGGAGACACACGCGGTCCGATTAAGTTAAAAGTCGGTATTCAATCAATCAATCTGCCTAGCCTTTTCCCAAATATGATGGGATCGGCTTCCAGTCTAACCGGATGCAGCTGAATACCAGCATTTTAAATGGAGCTACTGCCAATCTGACCTTCACAAACCAGTTACTGGGTAACACAATATCCCTTCGGTATTAAATATCGACCAGATACTTATCTTAACAACCCAACTAGCACACAAGCTGCTTATATAACTTCTTTACCACCTGAATGTGCTATAATAGCTGTTCAAGGGGTTTACTATAATACTTAGGTGGTTCAGTAGCGTATTTAATCGTTCTTTAACAGGCATGTGGTATAGTAGCCGTACAACAGTAAATATAATCCCAATGGAGATACAACGGCGTGTTATAGAGTTATTGTACGAGCATTTGATATAAAGTAGAGTTATAAATACCTTTTAAAACACCGCTAAGTCTTAAAGAGGGCTTTAATAGTTAAAAGTGTTTAAATGGAGTTATAAGCTTCCTTTAAAGCACTTTGGGTTGTATATTGCATATTTCTAAATGTCTAAGCGGTTAAATACTGCTTATTACCGCCTTTGAAACTCTGTATCTACAGCAGAGAATTATAATTCTATAGTAGCACGTAGGTTGTTACAGTTGTGAATTTTACAGCAACTGTATCGTAAATAGCTGAATAAGGCAAGAAAGAAAACCATGCCTTATAATGCTGAAAGCTCGAAAATTTCGTTTCTAGCGTCAATATAGCGGCTGAAGTGGCACAAAAGTGTTTTACTCATTTAATTGCTTCATTGTGACTCCATTTTGTAAAAGATTATCGCGTGAATTTGTCATGGATAACCAAAAAGCGTGGAAATTAAGAAAAAAACACGGTAGTGTGAGGAAAAAAATTTGCAAAGAATATCGGAATATAATTAATAATCGACCAGAACATAGTGACGGCGACTAGAACATAGGATAATACTCTGCTCACAAACTCTTTCGTATTTAAGTGCAACCTACCCTACCCGCCCTGCCCGCCCTAACCGCCCCACTATAGTTTTTAATACAAGCAATTCTCATGATTTTTTATATTCTATTTATATCATAAATATGTATAAAAACCGAATAAACGTCACTCTTTCTCACCCAGGATTCTAAAGAAACTACCAAAAAGCTAAACTATCTTATATAAACTAAATTCAAACCCTCTAATCAAATGTATTTTTTATCCAAAAATTATGCAAAAAACTGCATAAATGGCAGGCGCGTGAAAATTTTAGCTAAAATATATGTGTATATCTATACTTCTATACTAATATTATAAAGAGGTAACATTTGTTTGTAAGTTTGTATGTTTGTAAGTTTGTATGTAGGGGGTAATCTCCGGAAGTAATGAACCAATTTTAAAAATTGTTTCACTGGTAGAAAGCCACATTATTCGTGAGTGCTATAGGCTATAAATTATAAAGATATCATGCATATTAGCCAAACTATCTCAATTTTTGTCTAGCCAGGCGGAAAAAAATAGCTCTTACAACAGAGTTATTTGCATGCGCTGCCTTAACAGTTGTGTATAATTGAAAACAATGTATGGCAACCTGTAGTGCTATTCTGTAAAATCTCACCGTGATATCTTAAGTAAAGTGAGCTGCCAATAGTGTCAATCCTTAGCAACTGACAGCTCACTCCACGCTCACTTCACCTAAGATAACACGGTGAGATGGTTACAGAATAGCACGACTGGTCCGCTTTGAATAGTTCTACAAAAAAGTCCGCGACACCATATTTCTATCTTTTATGTTTTAGCAGATATAGTAGCTTTTATGTGTTAAAAAAAGTATTTTTCGACGTGCTTACCTTTGGACGATTTTTTAAACAACAAAATATTAAACCTAAAAAAAAAAGAACTGATGTTCAAATTAAAATCATAACCCTCTTTGGCTTTGCTGTAGTCGGGTTATAACGTAACAGTTTGTTGTATAATCAAATAGTAATTATAAATAAAAAAATAAAGTTTAATAAAAACTGTAACCCGACTACGGGAAAATAAAAATGATCTAAAAAGTACGAAACAAGCAAATATTTCAGACAGAAATCAAGACAGGTACAAAAATGGTCCAGATAAAGCCGTGGTCGCATGCCTGTATACCATGTTGGTGCCAGGAACACCTACAAAATTATAATGGCATGCGACGACGGCTTTACCTTGACCATTATTAGGGTTCCGTAGTAAACAAGGAACCCTTATAGTTTCGTCATGTCCGTCTGTCTGTCTATCTGTCTGTCTGTCTGTCTGTCTTTCTGTCCGCGGTCTAGCTCCGAGACCCTTAGTACTAGAAAACTGTAATTTGGCATAGGTATATATTTTAATTACGCCGACAAAGTGGTAAAATAAAATTATGAAAAACATTTTTTTTTAGGGTACCTCTCATACACGTAAAGTGGTGATGTTATTTTTTTTTTTTTTAACCCATAGTGAAAAGAAAGGGAAAGGTCATTTCATTGGAAAGGTCCTTTAAAAAAATTGCGAGTTTGTGAAAACCATTTTTGGATTCAGGGATTCGTTTGCGAAATATTAAGCTTTAAAGTGCTAATTTTTGTTAGAGTCAAGTGTGTCCCTCCCCTGCCGGCTAAATGGTTGGTTTTGGGTGTGTGAAAAAAATCACAACAGTAGTTTATATAACGAAATTAAAAGGAAAACTATCACAGCTAAGTAAGCTCTACAAGTTAACGGGTAATAATCGACCAACTTAATTTTGCAGTTGTAAAAACATGTTTTCCCATACATTCCGTATGGGAGAACATATTTTTCAACTACAAAGTTAAGTTTGTTTTTGGGATTGATTCATCCCAACTACGGAACCCTTCATTGTGCGTAGTCCGACACGCACTTGGCCGATTTTATACCTATGTCTTGATTTCTGTCTGAAATATTTGCTTGTTTCGTACTTTTTAGATCATTTTTATTTTATTTTCCCGTAGTCGGGTTACAGTTTTTATTAAACTTTATTTTTTTATTTAATACTTTTCCGTTTTTACACTTGATAAACGTTAATAAGAGTAATACAATATCTCAGTAATTAACCTATTTTAAATTCCAATAGCAGTGCATAGTGCTTTGGATGAAACCATAGAGCGTTTTATTTCGACGCCAACACCATATAATATCGATATCGATCGAGCTTCGAAGAAATTCAAAATATAAATATTTCGTTGTACCTACTTGTTTTTCTTTATAAAAGTGGAATTACAAATCGTTACTATTTATTAAGATTTGATTAACTGCACGTTGGTAACATCTTGCGATACTATGTAGCGCAGTCTCATTTTTGCTTGTTTTTAACGATTTAAATGTTTTGTGACAGACAGACGGACAGACAGACTGAGTCGCACCATAATGGTTCCTTTTTACCATTTTGGTACGGAACCCTAAAAATGGGCGCTAAACAGATGTGGTCATAGTGTACCCAGGATTTTGTTTTTAAAGTAACCAAATTGAAAATTTTCGCAGCCGCCATCTTGGATTTATATTTTGACCTCACGATTGACGAAAAATTTGACGCAGCTGCCATCTTGGATTTACATTTCGACTTCACATTCGGGTTTTGAATCCTCGAAAACCATGAAAACGATACGCATGAAGAAAATGTTAAAAATTTCCAATAATTAGCAACCCCTGGCCAACCTTTTGAAAGAATGCAGGCTTGTTATGAAGAAATCTCATTTCCGCAACTTTTTCGCTTAACTATCCTTTCACGCAAGAGTCTGTCGTGGAAATATCGTTTGCGCAACTGACCTGCTACCAATTATCAACATTCCATTTCGTCCCACTAACGGGACGGCTTCATGGGGAAAAGTGGATTAAGGGACCTTTGCCATTTGGTTCCGTTCATACACACTTTACGATTATACAGTTGATTGCTACGACTCTACCGAGTTTTCCCACTGACTGCTCTATCTGTGTGCAAAATAAAATAATGAGGAAATAAAACATAATGCAATAATAGCAATAATGATTTAATGAAAAATTTAAAAAATTGAATTCAAGACAAAGGCGAAATCTCAAATGACTTTTTCATAAACATAAAATGATAACCAGAAGCGTTTAAAAAAAAAATTAATAAAATATTGCATTAGTAATTTATACTTTAATAACTGATATAAATATTTTTGGGGTCGGTTTTCGCCAACTCGACAATAAATCAGCTAGAGTTAGATTTCTTTTCACTGAGTCAAACGGGGTGTTTGTGAAAGTGTCATTTATGGCAGCTTGACATCTTGTTCCCTCGTGATTGCCAACACATTGACAGACTGGCTCATCCTCCTCGTTCAAGGAACAGATACCGTTGTTCAGACAATAACCATGACACGCGTACACTTCACACCTTTGCCCGGAAAAACCGGCATTACAACTGAAATAAAAAAAGTCAAACAATGTAATGAGTGCACTTAATTTAATTTAATTCCCAACAGTAGGAAAAGAATATGTATTACCTGCATTTAGGAATTCCCTCATCATTAAAACTACAGCTGCCTTGGATACAGTAATTTAGACAGTCTGATACCTCGCATCTATCACCTAGATAATCTCTTTTACATTGACAGACCGGCTCAGTCTTGTCATTTAAAGAACAGTCACCGTTGTTCAGACAATAACCATGACACGCGTACATTTCACACCTTTCCCCGGAATAACCGGCATTGCATCTGAAATAATGATAATGTCAAACATGGTAATTTTACAAGAGAACAGAGAAAAATTGGGTGCAGCGGTGGTCCGGTGGTAACGGCTCTGACTTTTCGTCGTGGATCCGAAACCAAGCAGGCAGTTTACTTTGTGTAATTTTAAAACAGTAAAGCAAAACATTGTGAGGAAAGACACATGTCCTCTTTCTAACCAAAATTTCGAACACATATAACAGCAACCATCACAAGCTGATACGGCAGCGGCGTGGTGGATTATGACAAGCTCCCTTTCATAGAGAGGAGGCCTGTGTCCTAGCAGTGAGAATGTTATAGGCTGATTATGCTTATGCATAAACAAGGCAACCATCAGGAGTCGAAAATATTTTACCTGCATTTAGGGAGTCCCTCATCATTGAAACTGCAGTCACCTTGCAAACAATAGTTCTCACAGACCGAAACATCGCATCTCTCACCGATGTAACCAGGTGTGCATTTGCAAACAGACGTCTCACTAACTTTTATACCGTGAACACAAAACAGTTCGGCATCTGTTGTACATTCTGTTGTCTGTTCTGTTTCTGTTGTCTGTTGAATATTGAGGGAGTTGTTGGTTACTGTGAGTTTTGGTATCAAACTCGATAGAACTTCGCAATCCTGCAGTCCCTGAATTTGATCTTTTATTTTGTAGTTGGCGGCTACACCGAGTGGTCTTTTAGTATAGAACTTACTAATCTCTTTAGGTTCTACACCTCTCGTTGCGTTCTTTGGTAATTTCCAAACGGTTGTGTAGCTCGCGCTACTGTTCGTCCAGTATAAGAAAGCATTTGAAACGGTCAACTCTTTTGGTTTAGAAAAATACATACGGTGTAACGTAGATATAGTATATTCATTTTGACCATTCAAATCTCTGCTGTCCAAAAACCGATATAGTACAGTACCGGCAAAATTATAAATTTTTCGCGTTTGTGGGTCCACGGCCATACTATGCACGGGTACATCTCTGTATATAACTTCTCTCTCGAAACCATTAAATCGAGCTCTCTCAATGTATTCATTGTCAGTATCCTTTTTGTTGGTCCAGTAAATATACCTGCAATTTGAATGACACTATTGAATATCACGATATGCAACAGATTTTGATTTTTAAAATGTCAGTGGTAACGTACCCTTTACAACTATCCACGGCAATATCTCTGGGGATCCGGTCATACATCTTGATTAAAACATTTCCATTAACATTGTTATTAGATCCAGGTTTTAATGAAATCGAATTAATGCTTCTGTCATTAGTATCAGTAAAAAATAATGTATCTGTTGCCGGGTCGAAGGCAATACTGTGAATGTTACTACCGACTCTTTTGATGAAACATTGATTTTCTTTGGAATGTAAGTTATAACCACATATAGCGTCGTACTCGCTCTGTTTGTCGACGTACAGCATCATGTTGTGAACTTCATCGTAAGCTAACGCTGTTGGGTTGTGAAAAAATAAATTTACGGTGTTTGTTTTTGATCCGTCGGTATAAAATATGAGTTGATCTCCTACACTTACGGCGATGTCTGGAACAAAAAAAAGCAAGTTACTTTACCAAGCTGATAGCCAAATAAATGTAATCGCGAATTCAGAGTTGTGTAATAAGTCTTTAACATAAACGGGGGTACACACGATAAAAAAGTATAGCTTGATAGAATATCAAAACCCTCCGCAGTTATTAACATATTTAAAGTTTACTATGAAGCTTCCTACAGAGTGGCCCTGGCCAGCTCGGACGTATACAATTTTTTTTTTGGCACTCTTCTTATTTGTTGCAAGGCAGTTATTTGATATCCATTGTATAACATCATCCTTATTGCATTGCATTGTTGTAGCTAAGCGGAACAGGTTACTATATATGGATAGTACAATCCAAGAAGACGCGCCCCACTCCGTTCCGCGCCGTACTAGAGTTCAGCTTACAGTACAGTAATCGCGGAGTGGGGCGCGTCTTCGTGGATTGCACTATCTATATATCCACGTCTATTGTATCCATTACATAGTTAAAATACGGCAAAAATACTGTGTAAACCGTCTATAAGAACATAACCATCGCAATACCATCGGTAATTTTAGCCTGAAGTTTTTAAACGTATCGCTAAACACCAATCCTTAACATTCTTATCCTTACACATCAAAGTCCCCCGCCGCGTCTGTCTGTCTGTCTAATCGCGATAGACTCAAAAACTACTGAACGGATTTTCAAACGGTCTTCAACAATGGACGGAGTGATTGGTGAGGAAGGTTTTGGTGTAAAATTCATTAAAGCTTTGTATAAATTGGCTAGACGATTATTTTTGAAGATATCGGAAAAACCACGCTAACACCTTTACTGCCATGTGCCGTATAAACCATGAGAGACAAATAAAATGTATGTTCTACGGGATTGTACATCTTAAAAAGTTCAATAAAAATGTCCGCAATGGCATAATGTCTATTTTCTAAGGATGACCCACAATAACCGTTTTTATTTTCCAGAATTTAAATTTCGGTATTATTTACACACAAAAAATTTAAATGCAGGGGTGTTCAGAATTATGTAGTGAATCCATGGTAACAGTTTTCGCGTCGATGTCCCTGCCACCCTGTACTCTTATCGTGCTTACTGCCTCTTTTCACACGGGCGAAGCCGCGAGCAAAAGTTAATTTTGAATAAAATACCATCTAGAATAGTCTATTATTGTTTTTTTGTTCGTTTTCCTCTTTCCTGTTTTGCATGAATATGATACAATTAATTATATTTCACGGCTGCATATACGTTAGATGATTTCTATTAATAACGTCCAGATAATTGATAACAAATGTGGAAAATTACAATGAAGTAATACTTAAACCCGTGAATAACGAACTGATAAATATAAACATAAATAACATAACATAACATCACCCCTTGTTTCCCCGAAGGGTTGGGCAGAAGTGTACCTGTAGTAGGTACACCCACATTTCGCCAGATATGTTTAAGTCCCGTGTAATAGGGGGCGAGCCTATTGCCATCAACCGGGCACAAATCCAGACTCCGGACTGCTACTGAAAAATTCCAGATAGAAAAACCCAATAACACTTTCGCCCGACCCGGGAATCGAACCCAGGACCTCATGCTCAGCAGTAGCGCTTGCGACCACTAGACCAACGAAGCAGTCAAAATATAAAATAAGAAAATATTCTTGAATATAGGGGTCCGTACTTAAAAAAAAAATTAAGTCGTTAATTCAATTTGGCAATTTAATAAATATTTTTGGGGCCATGCATAGTATGCTTTTATGTATCAAGGCGGTCTTTGATGGTCGAACGCATAATTCATGTCTATATACTTGTCTAATCATTTTATAGCGATGTTCAGATGCTTTTCTGAATAGATGCATGTTCTTTTTAACAAATAAAGCAGTCTCAAATATGTAAAAGCAAGGTAAAGTCATTATTTTTAACAATACAAAATAACGTTTGCCGCTACAAGTTATTTTTACACCGATGCTCTGATGCATCTTTTTTGCGATTTGAACTCCATGTCCTTATTGCAGGAGTTTCACCAAAACATGACTCCATAGCGTAGTATAGAATCGACATATCCATAGTATGCCATGCAGTGACTGCCGCTGCTTGATTGACTTACATTCTTTAGTTTATATTAAGCAAAAGCAAACTTACTATTTTTTAACCGACTTCAAAAAAAAGGAGGAGGTTCTCAATTAGTCGGGATATTTTTTTTTTTTTGTGTATGTTCCCCGATTACTCGAAGACGGCTGGATCGATTTGAAAAATTCTTTTTTTGTTTTTACTTTCAAGTTGGTCCCATTATCATTTGGTCACGATCTGATGGTGGGATCTTGGAGAAATCGAGGGAACTCTTCAAATATTAAAGGCACATCTATAGCGATTTGGGTATTTTTGATGAGCAGTTGACTTAAGGCTATTGTAACTTAAATAAATTACAAACCAACCCACAAAAAAGTGAAAAAAAAAACTTTTTTACAAAAAACACAACCGACTTCCAAACTACAAAGTGAAAAATAACTTTAATTTCGGAAGTCGGTGTCAAAAAAACTAAAATACTAATCTGATCCAAAGACACCGACTTCCGAAATTAAAGTTATTTTTCACTTTGTAGTTTGGAAGTCGGTTGTGTTTTTTGTAAAAAAGTTTTTTTAAAATTCATATTGAAGTATGTTGCTTCCAATTTAGTTGACTGTCGTCTCTATTATTTTTGTCAAGTTTAACAATGATAGTACTGTCGTCGGCAAACAATGTCATACGATAAGTACATATGAGAAATAATAAAGGCCCTAGCACACTGCCTTGGGGCACTCCATAAGATATTTTTCCTTTCAACGCTCATTAATGAGACACAATAGAATTTTAATTGTTATAATTATATCAGTGAGTTCTCGTGACCGTTGAACTCTTAGATATGTATTTTATGACGGTTTTATTTAATTTACAAATGCCACTTATTTCTGTACGTTGTTGTGTTCTATTTTTAACCGACTTCCAAAAAGGAGAAAGTTATATGTTCGTCGCGTATGTTTGTTTTTTTTTATTTTTTATGTATGTCCACCGATTTCTCCGTCAATTGTGGACCGATTTTGAAAATTATTTTTTTGTTTGAAAGGGTGTGCTCTCAAATTGGTCCCATATAAATTTTATTAACTTTGCTTGGATAGTTTTTGAGTTAGCTACAAAATACGTATTTTTTTCCCACTTAGTATGTAGATGATATGTTAAGTTTCTGTCACTGGTAGCAGATAGTGGTATTCGAATGTGTGTGGGGTAGGTACCACAACTAAAAATTGAAAAATAAAACTTTTTACAAAAAAAAAAAAACAACCGACCTCCAAAAAAACACTACAAAGTGAAAAATAACTTTAATTTCGGAAGTCGGTGGCAAAAAACGAAAATACAAAACCCGAGACACCGACTTCCGAAATTAAAGTTATTTTTCACTTTGTAGTGTTTTTATGGAGGTCGGTTGTTTTTTTTTTTGTAAAAAGTTTTTTATTAAGAATTTATGAGTGATAAAACATTTCCCCTTATCCCATACGCATTTAACTTGCTCGGAAGTATATCATAGTTGACCAAGTCAAATGCCTTGGTAATATCCATGTATATTGCTGATATTGGGACTTTCTCATTCATGTTAGCTATGATAGCATTAAGAAACTCATATATTGCTATTTTTATTGAATGATGACTACCTCGTTGGTCTAGTGGTCGCAAGCGCTACTGTTGAGCTTGAGGTCCTGGGTTCGATACACGGGTCGGGCAAAGTGTTATTGGGTTTTTCTATCTGGAATTTCTCAGTAGCAGTTCGGAGTCTGGATTTGTGCCCGGTTGATGGCAATAGGCTCGCCCCCTATTACATGCAACTTAAACATAACTGGCGAAATGTGGGTGTACCTACTACAGATACACCTCTGCCCATCCCTTCGGGAAATCAAAGCGTGATGTTATGTATGTTATTGAATGATCTTTCCTAAATCCCTTTTTTCTTTACTCAAGCTAAGTACGGTAGCGTTAAGACGCAGATATATGCCAGTAACCTTGAGTGGTTAGCTTGCGTGTTCTGTACTGAGCTCACGCAACGCCTCGTACGACCAGCCAGTAATAGGACTCGCCCATCAAGGAGCGCTGTCCGAAAATAGACGCATTATTAATTTATTATACATAAAACCAAAAGGTATTTTAATAAAACACGTATACTAAAAGATCAATAATTTTTTTTTTTTTTAATAGTGAAGGTTTCAGAAAAATACGCTTAATAGATTTTGCATGATTCTCAGTTTTGTTTTCGCGTTACTCATACATAACTTTACAAATTAATTTCACTATGTAACATTAAGTCAAAGTCAGATAATTTATTTCAATTAGGCACATAAAAGGAACTTTTGAACGAAAAATAGAATTGATTCTAGTCGCCCCTTCCAAAAGGCAGTTTTCGTATGGAGAAGAATGGGCAAGAAACTCCACCGTTACTCTTTTAATATGTTTTATAATACTTTGTATACATTTGTTAGGTTTCAATTTATTAATACGTAATTGTTGGATATTGTACTGGCAACACCCAAAGATTTGATATGTCAAAATGGGGGTAACAACGACCTTCTGGGTTGGGCGCTCATGACGATAAGACGTGCTTAGTAGCTGTGTCGGTAAAAAGATAGATTGGCATGGTATTGGTTGGAGATCTACTGTAAATTAAGGTAACCTATTAGTTTTATGGTAAATATTAGAATACTGATTGAATTGTGATATTATGTGGGGAATAAGAGATGTGATGGTATGGTGTAGAATATTGAATTTGATGTTGGCAAAGAAATATAAATGACTGACAAAATATCTTGGTGTTTCATATTATTTTCCTAATCCCTGAAATATTGTAAATATGTAGTTTCATTAAACAGTTTTAGATCATGATATTGGGGTAACGACTTTAAGATTAATTTGGGGATTACTACCTATTTTGAAGTTAAATAATTATATTCGGAATTAAATTAGTTATTTTAGAGTCAGGATGATTCTTATTACACATTAATTATATAACTATAATTATGTGAAGACGATGCACCTGGAATGGAATAAGATTACTATACCACAATAGGTAAAATTAATTAAAAATGAAGCAAAAGATACATGGTGTTTACATATTTACAAGCATTGTAAAACTAGGTACCCATACGATATTCCTAAAATTTTTACAAGTAATACTAATAAGTCAGTGTGTGAGTTCAAGGAATCACAGAATGTAAAATCAATGTTCTTCATCATCATCATCATCATCATCAGCCTATAAATGTTCCCACTGCTGGGACACAGGCCTCCTCTCTGTGAGAGGGAGTGGGCCGTAATCGACCACGCGGGCCCAGTGCGGGTTGGTAGATGCCACATGTCTTCGTATTTTCGGTTCTAGGACATGCCGGTTTCCTCATGATGTTTTCCTTCACCGTTTTGAGAGCAGTGGTGATGAAATAATTTACACAAAGTAAAGCGCCTGTCTGGGTTCAAACCTACGACCTACAACTCGTAAGTCGCGGCCGCTACAACTGGGACACCATTGCTCTCAAAAAAAAATCAATGTTATAGTAATTAATTATACAATTCAATTAGCAACCAGTTTGATTTTGTCTAGACTCTAATTTGTCTTATGGAGCCAGACCAGCATGTTTCCAAGCATTCTTATCTTGGATATAATCCTCTAATGTGTATGCTTGTTTACAAAGACTACTTACCTACTTTTAGTATGAGTTTTAAATTTTCTTTCAGTTAATTGTACAAACATAATCTTAAATATTCCTATATTAACTTATTAAAAAATGCTGTTATTTAACATATTTTTTTCCAAATCATTAACACTACTCGTTTAGACGTGATCTTCAGTATAAAATCATTAAAAGTCTGTTATCGACGCCTTAAATACAAAAAGAACCTTATTTTTATAACGATTCATATTCGTATGCAACGCTTGTCAATCACAGGCGGCCTACCATACACTCTTATAGCAGGTCAATTTTCGACGGAAAGTGAACTGTTGAGCTATTTTGTACCATGAACACGTCAAATAACAAGCGAGCCAGCGATCACGTGACTCCAGCCGGTCAGTGGTCACGTGACAGCATTTCACTGATCTGACCTGCGATAAGCTGTACCATCAAATCCTTTTTGACGTATAAAACCTTGAAACTGAACTGCCCCGCAGTATTATATACAGAAGTTTCAAATTCCTAACTTGTTGAGTTATTCAGATAGAACTCATACAAAAATGGTCTAAAACTGACAACTTTTACGGCCGCCTATTTCTTCATTTTTGAAGATCCACAGATTGACGTGCTGGAAGTCTGGAACACGTCATTCTGCATGTGCTCTTTGAGGCGTCACCCAAATTAGAACAGAAACCCTCGGGTCACCCAGATCTTTCACAGATGTTCTGAATAGACCAGAAGACCTAGTCAACGTCTGGAGGGAGGTGGGCTAGTTGGAATAACCATGGATGGCCACCATAGCACACGCACAATGGTCCGCGTGAAGGAGTAAGTGTGGAAAACAAACCTTATAACAGCGAACATAGAACTCACCCCAGGAGTGCGCCAACCCCAAGTACAGCGCTGCCAGCAGCACACACTGCGTTTTACACATTTTAAACTTCAGAAATACAAAGTTGTTTCAACAGACGTAGATGGTGCATCCACCGCTGGTGATTGCTTTTTTGATTCTAAAGCCAAACGCTGGTTTCTCGCAACATAAATAGGTATTTTTGGAATGGTGATAAGAGACTGGCAAAGTGGATTTTCCACACAAAGATAACTCGGGGACCTTTTCCTGTTATGTTCACGTTTTGCAAAAACCAAGGTTTTTTAGCCACAGTAGAAATTTTCTTTATTTATTAGATATATATGTTCAATCATTTCCTTAGTAGGTCAAAGTCAAAGTCAAAACATTTATTTCAAATAGGCCCATGTATGGCACTTTTGAACGTCAAAAATTACAAAATAATAAAATTGATTCTAGTCGCCCCTTCCAAAAGGTAGTTTTCGTATGGAGAAGAATGGGCAAGGAACTCCACCGTTACTCTTTTAAAATGTTTTACAATTGTTTGTATATGTACGTACATTCGTTAAATAATTAATATATGTGAATTCGATGCACCTAGAATAAAATTACTAAAGTCCCCGTCACGAGAAGCTATAATTGTTGTAAATAAAGAACTTTTACCAAGTTACGTAGCGACAATTTAAACAACAACGAATAATCCCAAATTCAATGAAGTCAAAGTAACGTACGTGTTATACGAAACAAATGAGCAATTTCACTTGATCGGGTTATATTTTAGCGATATAAAGCGCTGTCGTCTAAGGTTTTGTGGTACTGGAACGCATCTGATTCATGGAACGTAAACATTTGAGCCACGATTTTGAAGTAAGTTCACGCTGACGTTGTCTCTGCTGTCTTTCGAGTTTCGAATGCGTCTGTTTGTTTGTGGTGTATTCGCGGATTAGGTTATATTGTATGTTTGTAATTAGATGTGTGTGTTAATATAATTATATGCCTGTAAAAAAATAGTACAAAACTGTTTTTATTTTATTTTAAGTACCCAAAGATTGCAAACCCCTGAATGTGTGTTTACAAAATTTATAGCTTCTCGTGACGGGGACTTTATACCACAATAGGTAAAAAGAATTAAAAATGAAGCAACGACAGATAATTTAATATGTGATAGATACATGGTGCTCACATATTTACAAACATTGTAAAAGTAGACGATTTTCCTAAAATTTTACAAATAACTAGCGGACCTGACAGACGTTGTCCTGACCGAATACCGCCACCTATCGGGTCCGATTGTGAATCTAAACCATTCCCAGATCCCCTTGAACACACACAAAAAATTTCATCAAAATCGGTCCAGTCGTTTGAGAGAAGTTCAGTGACATACACACTCACAGAAGAATTATATATATAAAGATAAGTCAGTGTGTGAGGAAGTAATCACAGAATGTAAAATCAATGTCATAAAACACAAAGTAATAAATTTCACAATTAAATTAGCAACCAGTTTGATTTTGTCTTGATTCTAAATTGTCCTATGGAGCAGGACCAGCTTGTTTCCAAGCACTCTTATCTTGGATATAATCCTCTAATTTGTAATATGCTTGTTTACAAAGTGTATTTTTAATATGAGTTTTAAATTTTCTTTCATTTAATTGCAATATGTCACAAGGTATTTTGTTGTAACATTTAGGTAATTGGATGGTTCACTAATATTTCACCAAAAACCACTGACAAATTTTTAGTTTACAACCAACGTTTCGTATACTATTTATTTTACAAACAACTTATTCCGCTATTGTTTTATTTTATAGAAATATATATTCCTATAATATTAAATGAGCAATATTTGTTTCAATATAAATATTTGTAATCACGTTCTAGAAAACGGCTCTAATGATTTGCTCTAAGTTGCAATTTAGGGGTTTACGGGGGCGAAAAATCGATCTAGCTATAGCGATCGCCCAAGTACTTTATTATTTATACCACACATTTACACTACATAATATTTTTATTACTTATAAATATTTATTTTATAACAATTATTCAGCAAATTTTTCACGTTTCGCATGATATTTAAGGAGTAATTGATAGCGGGACTCCTGTTTCTGAATGGTTAAAAAAAACCACGAAGGGGATGGCGGGGTCTTTGTTCGCTCACTTCGCTCGCTCTCTAGGCCCCGCCATCCGCTTCGAACCTAACCTGTCCCAGTCAGGGTATCCCAAGTCGTGTATTACCTTTTTACTAAGATGTGTCGGGACTAGGGTTGCCAGATGGTCGGGATTCGTCTGGATTCTCCCGACATTTTAAATGATCTCCAGACTCCCGACAAAACTCAATATCTCCAGAAAAACAGCTTCTCGGAAAGTTCTATCCGAAATGATAATGATGAATAATAATGATGACAAATTCTTTGGTAGGTAATAGAAATAGAACCTTATTATGGAATGTTTTCGATAGTGAGAAAACCCTTTTTTGCGTCGAAGTTGCAGTTTTTAACAACAGTTTTTAAACCGAGCTATTCGGAGCTATTCAATACTTGCAAGAACGCTATGATTTTTCTGAGAACTTTTTATGTAAAAAAAAAAACTCGTTGTATTATCTCTAAAAGGTGCAAATTTATTTACGAGTGAAGAGCTATCCGTATTGCCCGACGTACTTAATAGTTAAACGATATTGACCAAGATGCCTTATAAACAGATTACTGTTGTCTTCGAAAAAATATCAACATCTTCCAAAAGCCTAGGACATGTCGAATGACAAAATTTGGGCATTTAAAAAAAAATGCAAATATGTTGTTAATTCCTATCAGCAATGCTTACTGTAAAAGGGGAAATAGTTTGCTAAATAATTTCTATATTAAAGAGAGAAATCGTATGCCTTTGATTTAATAAAAGCTAGGTTATTATTTAGACTGAACTTTGAAGTATATTGTTTTAATTTTAAATCTTTTCTGAATAGGTAGGTACTCCTAAAGGATCCAAATTGGTGGACTCAGTAAAGTCCAATGGCAAATACATGTGGCAAACTAAAAATTAAGTGTAGGTACTTAAATTAGTTATGTGTCAACAATGTTAAGTCTCTTTGTAGCCTATTAAAATAAATCCCGACAGCAATCCCAAAATCCCGACATTTTCAAGTTTTGTCATATATTAATCTTCCGATCTGGCAACCCTAGTCGGGACTATGGGCACCCCGATTCAGACAGGTTAGGTTCGAAGGGGATGGCAGGGTCTTTTGTTCGCTCGCAAGCTCACTAGGGTTGCTCTTGCATCTGTAAAAAAGTTGTATTTTTTAAACTTAGGTACCCACCTAAAAAACACATGTCTATTTTTTTATAATGGCCGGCAAAAAAGAATTGGGGAGTTGAATACTCCCCAATTCTTTTTTTGCAGCAGTCTTAGCCAAGTTGATAACAAGTTGACGACACCGGTAATTGTTCTACCCTGAAGTCTTATGTTGGGCTACATTGGTGCCGATTCTCTTGTAGAACTAAACTAACTAAACGATCACTAAAATTCCTTACTTTTGACTATGAGAATCTCAAAGCTATTCTGCAAAATAAATTCTCTAAATTTAAAAATAATTTACTTATTTTCCATACAAAAAGTGAAAAATTCCATGTAAAACACGTCGAGGCTGCCCCCCCTGCGCGCCTCCGGCTCTAATATCACGTGTGGAGTCGCGATTGTCAAATTCGATTTAGATGTCAATTTTTTTTTTTTAAATTTAGAGAATTTATTTTGCAGAATAGCTTTGAGATTCTCATAGTCAAAAGTAAGGAATTTTAGTGATAGTTTAGTTCGGTGTACAAGAGAATTGGCACCATTAGCACCAAAAGATCACTAAATCACAGACAATTTTGAGCGGCCATTGTTGTTTACATCTTTGGCAAATTTTGAAACGCTGGACTCTTACAACGTTGACCTTTTTTTTAGGTAGGGCCTCTCGTAGTTGGCCTCTGAGACTATGAGTACTTAACCGGGCTTTCCTGTGGGTGCCTTAAGCTACTACACTTAAAACCTCCAGCCAACATTGATCGCTACATCCCCTTTATTATTAATATTAATCATCTTGAAAAAAACTAAAACGTTGTCAATTGTCATTTCGTTTGAAACTACTAACGCCATCTATTAATTACATTAAAAAACCGCACCAGCAGTCGCACCTTTGCTGATCGAACCTACGGAATGTACCAACACAGGGACACAAATAACTGACTAAAGAACTAACAGATGTCGCTTTCATAAATTAAACGTTTAATGGAGAGTTGTGCAATGTTTTTTATTAATTATTTATTTGATGGTTCTCAAGCCATTTTATCAAGAGGATATAGCCTCCGATTTTACTTCTCACGTAATATTTTAAACCGACTTTAAAAAAGGGGGAGATTCTATATTCATCTGTTTCTGTATGTATTTTTTTTTTTATCCTAGGTATAGGTAAACGTTTATTTATTTATTTATTAAGCAAGGCACACCAACGACATATTTACAAGGATAGTTACAATAGGTATCACGAGTTCTGAGTACTGTATAAATACATCACTTATAGGCATGCAAAGATCTCGACATACACCATTTTAAAAAGGCTGTTCTTAATTTATTAAATATAAAAGCTTATTACACAATCAATGAGTATCTAGACGACAAGTTATAATTTTTTGACATATTAATTTTTTTGTTCGATATTTTTAATTTGTTAATTAATTAAATGATTATTAAAAAATGAATTTTAATGTTTTTATGTGATTTAATGTATTGTATGATAATTGAATGAAATAACAATGAGTAATGTTTTTAAGTATCTATTAATTTCTAATTGTTAAAATTTTGTTTTATTTGTTAATGTAAATGTTTTGTTTAATTTATTACTAATTAATTTATAATCAGAATATTTGTGCGCCGTTGACGGCAAGACATAGCGTTCATTTTTATTATTATTAACATCTGTACTTTTTTTGTTTAAGTACCTATGTTCTACAAATAAAAATATTTGAATTTGATTTTGACAACATTCTTAATTGTTCAAGGTGAACAATTATTCGACAATCATTCAATCAGTCAAATCATTGAAATATTAACATTAATTTGATACATAAGTAATAAAATTATGAAATAAGATTAGATTGTAAAATAAAATAATAATAAATTAATACACTTCGTTACATTGCATGAACAAACAACAATAAAAAAAAACAATGAAATACTCGCTCATAAAGTAACAATACTAAATATGGAATAAAATAAATCATAAATTGTTAGTCAAATTAAAATCCAAATGAAATGAAGTTATTAATAAATTTAATAACATTACTGTATTAAAATTACATTATTAAAATTAGTACAAATTTAAATAAACTGCTGATTACAGGTCAATTTTATTAACTTTGTTTTTAAATATTGGCAGACTGTCAAAGAAAATATCTATAGGTACTATTATCAACTGAACAGGCTCTGTTATAAAAAGACAACATTCTGTTTAGGGGAGCATGCTGGCCCAAGTTTGTGCGACACGGTTTAGGGGCATATTATGTAGTACAAACAAAGTGTACATACCAAAGTCGCTTTTCGTATCTGTCTGTGTGACCGTGTACAAAGATACTCTTTGCGCCCTGACAGGGTTAAGGCTCGTGCAGACAGGTGCGACGCGAAAACTTCACGGTAGAACAATTACCGGTGTCGAGTAGCGCGACAAGTCGTGCCAGTCTGCACGAGCCTTTATAAATATACCTACCGACTCATGTAGCGTATTATATTATCGGTGGCCCAGGTAAGCACGGACAATTTTTCGACGCTCAGCTACCTACCGAAAACGCATGAAGTTGTCAATATTTCGGCATTCCAACTTTCTTCATTTTTTCTTTCATAAGAACCTTCTCCTGACAATAACAAAAACAACAAAAAAAGAATTAGTAAAACTGGTCCAGCCGTTCACGTGTGATGCCGTGACCAAAGGAAATAGGGATTCATTTTTATATACTATATATATATATACAGGGTGGCAGGGACATCGATGCGAAAAAGGTTACCATGAATTCAGTACATGGTTCTGAACCCCCATGCATTGAAATTTTTCGTCGGTTATTAAAAAAAAAATGCTTTTTCATAGAAAAGTGCAATACATACGCGGTCAAAATATATGTAACAGCAGATTTTTTTCAAATAACCGACGGAAAATTTCAACGCAGGGGAGCGATGTAAAAAAAGTATTTGGAAACTTTTCAAATGCCTATTTACACCAAAAACGGTTACAACATCAAATTCAGTGTTATAACTGCAATTCATTATTAATATTCTAGTTCGCTGGTTAGCTACATTTCTTATTTCCATACAGTAATATTGCCAAATCAATCAAAACAGCGAAATATTTGACATCTATTTGCGACGTTGTCGTAGTACAAGATGTTTTCATTTACAAAATTTAAAACTAATTCCCGTTAAAAAGTGTTTGAAATACAACTGCAGTGCCGGATTAACCACGTAGCAAGAGTAGCAATTGCTATGGGCCCTGCGCAAGAGGGGGCCCCGCGTATCCAAACCCGTCCACCTCCGCCTGAGCGGTATTATGTGAAACTCATTAAGAAGTGGTATTTATTCAATTTACTTGATGTCACAAAAACGTGAAACACCTTTTCCGACTAAGATAATCCACGTCAGACAATCGGTACCTAACCGATTATTTCGTTGGCGGATATTTATACACACAGTACCTACTTATACGACAGATATTTATACGAACCTCTCCGAGGTGAGGTGCAAAAAATTTTCGAGCTCGCTACGCTTGCTCTTGCATCTTTTCTTGCAGTTTCTCTTCATTTCATTCATAGAGTTTTTTGAATAAGCTACTCGTATTTCAATATTTATGGTGAATATATCACCTAACAAATCGGAGGTTAAAAAAATTCTATCAAGGCTCTCTTAAAAGTATTACAATTAAATCATTGCCAGCACAAGCTATTCTAAAAATGAATCATAAAGGTTTATTTTAAATTTTCCTACTACAGTTAGCATTGTTTGAAAAAAATAATATGGTTGAAGTACAGACGCCAGCACATCAAGCTACTACAATCTGTCAAATTTATTTAATAGATTTTCAACTTTATCGCTGAAGTATAAGGTTCAAAGTTGATTGGGAAAATTTGACAGTTTCGGGTAGCTTGATGTGCTGGCGTATGTACCTACTTGACTATTTAGGAACAGAAACAGAACGTATTTGTCTAGAAACATTGATTTGACAAGTTCATCCCTAAACTTTAGAACTTAAAATAAACCAATTTCTACCATAGGGGCGCCCTAGGTAGAATTTGCTACAGGCCCCGCGCTGGCTTAATCCGGCACTGGTTGGTTGGTCTTGGTCATGTATTGGGATTTGTGTTGGTGTTTATGGTGCATGTAAGCTTTCTTGAAGTACGCACATATTTTCGTCTTCTGGTTTTTGTTAGTTATTTTTTGTTTTACCAGGCGGCCTACCACCAGCTCTAAAGCAGTGTTATTTTAATATTACTTCAGTGGGAGAAAGAGATGGAGCTATACGTCCTGTAGAGCTTCATCTCTTTCCCACACTAAAGTAATATTAAAATAATACTGCTTTATGAGCTGGTGGTAGGCCCTCTGACGGCAAAAATATATCTAGAAGACAAGTTATTGATATAACTTACTTTTTACTATATTTTTTGTTTCTGATTGTGATTGCCCTTCTTCATTAATTAAATCTGGTAAATCTTCACCTTTTTCAACTTTTATTATTCGTGGTTTTTCAAGCTAAAACAAACATATTAATAATTTACAAGATTATTTTCAAGAAGTTCTGGAGCCTTCATGGGACTAACAACCAGAGTAATAGGTAAAAAAAGTGGCACTCCAGGAATGCCGACAGAAGTGAAAACTTGAACAAGATCGCCTTGGTGGAAGAAAAATACTTGTACTTATAGAAAGAACATTGGTCCGTAACCTTATCTAAATAAAGAGCACAATCGCCTTTACAAAACCTTTAAAGTAAAATACTTGCATAGAACATTGATCCGTAACGTTATATAAAAACCGGCCAAGTGCGTGTCGGACCACGCACAATGAAGGGTTCCGTAGTTGGGATGAATTAATCCCAAATACAAACTTAACTTTGTAGTTGACACTTTTCCACTAAAGACTAAAAGTATTTACACAAAGTTCTTATTTAGTGATTGGGCGACTCCAGGTATTCGTAAAAGCAAGGAAAAACTATTTGAACTTTATGGCTTAAAGCAACATATGAATAATACAAGCTTTCATAAGTATGTTGCAAAATATTCAAAAACTTTTAAAAGTGTTTGCAAAATAGCCAAAGCTCTTCATATTAGCAATAAAATAAAATCAGCTGATGATAAAATAAAAACTACCTGGCAAGTAATAAATAATGAAACAGGTAGGAAAAAACAGCGAAATACTGAATTTAATTTAGAGACTGCACATGGCCCCATTAACTCAGATATAGAAATAGCTCAAGAATTTGAAAACTTTTTTGCTAATATTCCTCTTAAAACTACTGAAGCTTTAAATTCCTCACCCGCGCTTTCTGCTGCCTTACTTAGACAGAATGTGAAGGCACCTTTGGAGTTTAGGTTTCAGCATACAAACCCCCAGGCTGTTATAAAAGCTTTTAAAGATCTTAAAATTAAATCAACAGAAGATCTCTGGGGAATGTCTGTAAAAGTCTGTAGATCTATTATCGAAACCATTGCGCCCTATTTAGCTTACATATTTAATACCAGTGTAGACCAAGGAGTCTTTCCGGATCTCATGAAACACAGTAAAGTAGTTCCATTGTTCAAATCCGGTGATAGTAAAGAACCCAACAATTATAGGCCTGTGTCAATTCTGCCAGTTCTCAGTAAGGTGTTTGAAAAGTTGATGCTCAATCAAATGTTACGTCACTTTAATAAAAATTCCATCTTTCATGAACAACAGTACGGTTTCACCAAAGGGCGTTGTACTACTGACGCCGGTGTCACCCTAATAAAGAACATTTTTAAGGCCTGGGAAGAAGCACAAGATGCCATTGGAATCTTTTGCGACCTCTCGAAGGCGTTCGATTGTGTAGACCATGAGACACTTCTGCTGAAACTAGAGCACTATGGGATTAGGAATACAGCTCTTGATTTACTTAGATCATACCTGAAAGATAGAAAGGTTAAAGTTCAGGTAAACGGCGTAAACTCATTAGGGTCTGAAATGGCAATGGGCGTTCCTCAAGGTTCGATATTGGGTCCATTCCTCTTTTTAGTTTACATTAATGATTTACCCCAATTACTTCAAAATCAACCGAAGATGGTGTTATTTGCAGATGACACATCATTAATCTTTAAAATAAACCGACGGTCACAAAATCTTGACGACGTGAATAGCTCTATTCTGCAAGTCCAAGATTGGTTTACGGTAAATAATCTGGTACTTAATAAAAAAAAACCAAATGCATTAGATTTAAATTACCTAATGTTAAAAGTAGCGAATGTGACATCATATTGAATGGAGAAAAACTGGAATTTATTAATCAAACGGTTTTCCTGGGAATCACGCTAGACGAGAAATTACAATGGGGACCTCATATAACATCTCTTGCGGGGCAGTTAAGCTCGGCCGCTTATGCTGTTAGAAAGATAAGACAGTTAACAGATGTAGAAACCGCGCGTTTGGTCTATTTTAGCTACTTCCACAGCATTATGTCATATGGCATTTTACTGTGGGGTCGGGCTGCTGACATTGAATCCATCTTTATTTTGCAAAAGAGAGCTGTCAGAGCCATTTATAATCTACGTCGCCGCGAATCTCTCAGGGAACTTTTTAAAAGGATTAATATTATGACGGTACCTTGCCAATTCATTTATGAAAATATTATGTGTGTAAGGAAAAATCCACATCTCTTTAATAAAATAAGTGATAGACATAATTTTAATACTAGAAATAAAGATAAACTAGATCAACCATTATTCAGGTTATCTAAAGTACATACATCTTTTATGGGGTACTGTGTTAAATGTTACAACAAAATACCTTGTGACATATTGCAATTAAATGAAAGAAAATTTAAAACTCATATAAAAAGTACACTTTGTAAACAAGCATGTTACAAATTAGAGGATTATATCCAAGATAAGAGTGCTTGGAAACATGCTGGTCCTGCTCCATAGGACAATTTAGAATCAAGACAAAATCAAACTGGTTGCTAATTTAATTGTAAAATTTATTATTTTGTGTTTTTATGACATTGATTTTACATTCTGTGATTACCTCCTTACACACTGACTTATTAATTGTAAAATTTTAGGAAAATCGTCTACTTTTACAATGTTTATCACAAATGACCATGGACCATGTATCTATCACAAATTAAATTATCTACCGTTGCTTCATTTTTAATTCTTTTTACCTATTGTGGTATAGTAATTTTATTCTAGGTGCATCGTCTTCACATATAATAATTATTTAACAAATGTACGTACATATACAAACAATATTGTAAAACATTTTAAAAGAGTAACGGTGGAGTTTCTTGCCCATTCTTCTCCATACGAAAACTATCTTTTGGAAGGGGCGACTAGAATCAATTTTATTATTTTGTAATTTTTGACGTTCAAAAGTGCCATACATGGGCCTATGAAATAAATGATTTGACTTTGACTTTGTTGAAAAATATGTTCTCCCATACGGAATGTATGGGAAAACATGTTTTTGCAACTGCAAAGTTAAGTTGGTCGATTATTACTCGTTAACTTGTAGAGCCTACTTAGCTGTGATAGTTTTCCTTTTAATTTCGTTATATAAACTACTGATGTGATTTTTTCACACGCCCAAAACCAACCATTTACCCGGCAGGGGGGGGGCACTTGACTCTAACAAGAAATTAGCACTTTAAGGCTTAATATTTCGCAAACGAATCCCTGAATCCAAAAATGGTTTTCACAAACTCACAATGTTTTTGAAGGACCTTTCCAATGATACCCCTCACCATGGGTAAAAAAAACAAAAAAAAAACATCACCACTTTACGTGTATGAGAGGTAACCCAAAAAAAATTTTTTTTCGTAATTTTTTTTACCACTTTGTCAGCGTAATTAATATGTATACGTATGTCAAATTACAGCTTTCTAGTACGAAGGGTCTCGGAGCTAGACTGCGGACAGACAGACAGACAGACGGACATGACGAAACTATAAGGGTTCCTTGTTTACTACGAAACCCTAAAAAGAGCACAATTGCATTTACAAAAATGAGTTGTTGTTACAGTGTCGCGAAATCAATGGTTTAGATTTATTCCCATCACTCCCTTCTCAAAAATGTTCAACGCGCCTAAAGAAGTTTTCACTTCAAAAAAATAAATGGTAATAAAAGTATCGTATCTCTAAAAAATAAATTAGATACCGCAGGATACCGCATTGTAAGCAAAAAGAATAAGTTACCGGCATAATTTGCACTGCCTTCTCATCAACTGCCATACTAGACAGATCGGCTGTTTCTGTTGACGGCAGTAGTTCCTGATTTTGTATTTCGGAGTTTTGCTGGTTTCTTATTTGCCTGAAAAATAATAACTTAAGTAAGATAAGGTACTGCTTTTGCTAAATATTACAGTCTGCAAATTATCAAATAACTTCTCCCGCTCTGAGTGGAGCGGGAGGGCGTGTCAGACTCTTACTGACTAAACATTACCGCTTCGCAGAAGGAGGTGACGGCCTGCCATTTCCTCTCGCTCCGTACCATGGCCTGAACCAGGGCCGGACGCGAGAGTCTGGTAATACCTAAGCCACACACCAACAAAGCTTAATAAATGTAACTAGGTTTATTTTCTTAAAATCAAGACTGACATTTTCACATTCAGCTTAGTCTCCATGAGCTCTTTCAAATGAGTCCAATCACTATGGTCCTACGTAATGCCGTCACTAAGATCCTATATCCACCTTCGGAGTCTACCATCAGGTAGATGACATCATCAGTCACCAAGGTCTCCATGAGCCCTTTCAAATGAGTCCAAACACGATGGTTCTACGTAGTGCCGTCACTAAGATCCTATATCCACCTTCGGAGTCTACCATCAGGTAGATGACATCATCAGTCACCAAGGTCTCCATGAGCCCTTTCAAATGAGTCCAAACACGATGGTTCTACGTAGTGCCGTCACTGAAATCCTATACCCACCTTCGGAGTCCACCATCAGACAGGTGACGTCATCAGTCATCATGGGCTCCTTGAGCTCTTTAAAATGAGTCTAAACACGATGGTTCTACATAGTGCCGTCTCTAAGATCATATACCCACCTTCGGAGTTCACCATCAGGCAGGCGACATCATCAGTCACCAATGTCTCCATGAGCCCTTTCCAATGAGTCCAAACACGATGGTTCTACGTAGTGCCATCACTGAGATCCTATACCCACCTTCGGAGTCCACCATCAAGTAGGTGATATCATCAGTCACCTAGGTCTCCGTCCTCCGTCAAACGAATTTCTCAAGATAGCTAAAAACCAGGGATGGGCCGAAATTCGGTTCACATTCGGTTCAACCGAATTTTGGCAGCTTGAACCGAACTTCGGCATTCGGCCGAAATTCGGTTCAGATGCCGAACATTCAGCACAAGAAAAATAATACCTACTTGCACTATTTTGACTGAAATTTAATAGAATTAGAATAGCATTACCTACTGTAAAATAAAATTATGTCTTTTACTCACTCATGGTAGTCATGGTCATTTATTTTAGTTAGGAACATTGTACATGTAAACCTTAAATTAAATCAGTTCTTATTAGTCTTGAAAATCTCTGTCTAATTAATTAGACATAAAAATTAGACATACTATTACAAAAATGAAATAGGCTTAGTATTCTTCTAACAAACATCTGGATTACAATTCGTAAATTGAATAAAAAAATCACGTTTTTGGTTCATAAACTAAACATTCATTAACATCAAGTATTTTTTATTACAATTAAAGGATATTTTTTCTAGCAATAATTGAAGTCACGACATGTCGCTCTCGAGAAAGCGCGCGAAATTTAACCGAACTTCGGCCGAACTTTTAATTTTAACCGAATGTTCGGCCGAAGTTCAGATTCGGTTCAAACCACATTCGGCCCATCTCTACTAAAAACGAAAAAGGCTCCACTGCACCCGCGCGTGGGAAGCTTCGTAATTTTATAGCGATTAGACGTCTTCATGTAAAATACTTTTGCAAAATATTACACTGCGCAAACGCCTAGTTTTTCAGAAAAAAAATCCTAAAGTTTCAGAAAATTCTACTTAAAATTGACATTTTACCACAGATAATGTACGAATTTCACTTCTAGGTGGTTCCGTTTTGCGTTCAGACAAAGTGACAGCGGACTTTTATAGTTTTTAGTATTATTATTTTAAGTTTTTAACTTAATTTATTTTTAAATAGCTGATACCGCAACGAACTCAACAATGACGCAAATAATATAATTAATTAAATTTAAAATATTAAATTTTTATTTGCACTCTTAAAAGATCGTGGGTAACAAAACATAATCTGATGTAAGGGACCCTAACGTTTGAGCTTAAGACTTAAGACACCCCGGCTCGGACAGGTTAGATTCGAAGGGGATAGCGGGGTCTATTCGAACACAGACCCCGCTATCCCATTCGAACCTAACCTGTCCGAGTCGGGATGGCCCAAGTTCCGACTCATCTCCAATGAGAACTTAGGATGCAAGAGCGAGCGAAGCGAGCTCGGGACTTGGGGCACCTCGACTAGAAAAGGTTAGGTTAGAAGGGGATTTTTGTTTTAAACACAGAAATAGGAGCCCCGCGAAGCGGGGCTCTTTCGACAAAGACTTAAAATGTTTTTTTTTTTTACCTCGACCTGCAGGCCTAATATGACATACGCGACAATTATCCACTCTCGCGCGACAAATTTTTGTCTATTTCTGTAGTTTTATCGTTTTCTGACAGCTACGCCATACAAAATACTCGACTCGTTCTGTCAAACTTGATGTTTTGTCGACAAGCAGGGCCGGATTATCCATTAGGCAGTATAGGCAACTGCCTAGGGGCCCCGCATTGGCTAGGGGCCCCGCGAACCGAGTTCTTTTAATTTGTATCCTCAATGACAATATTATGGCCTTGTTAGGGTTCCGTACCCAAAGGGTAAACCGGGACCCTATTACTAAGACTCCGCTGTCCGTCCATCTGTCTGTCCGTCTGTCACCAGGCTGTATCTCATGAACCGTGATAGTTAGACAGTTGAAATTTTCACAGATGATGTATTTCTGTTGCCGCTATAACAACAAATACAAAAAACAGAATAAAATAATATATGGGGCTCCCATACAACAGACATGATTTTTTTGCCGTTTTTATAGATAATGGTACGGAACCCTTCGTGCGCGAGTCCGACTCGCACTTGGCCAGTTTTATTTTAGACATGTCATATTTCAAATTACTATAGAATGATATTCGATTTTCTCGCGGCTATTCCCCCAGCTGTCGCTTATGCCTAGGCCGCACACATCGCGATAACCCGAAGATTCGCGTTATCCCGATGTGTGTAGCCAAGTATTCGCGTATACTTCGGTGCTTCGTACGTAGCTGCGAGGACTTCGCTCCGCTGTCGGTAAATTCTCACAGATCAAAGCATTTTATCGCGATGAACTTCGCTTGCGTGGCCACACTTCAGTCGGCCGCCAGCCATCGTGCGTAGCGGACGTGTAAGTTAAACTGCAGTGCATAATATAGCTGAAACGAAACATGGATTGGAGTAACGATAGAATTTTAGAATTTATTGCCAATTACGAGTCTGAGCCGATTTTATGGAACCCAAACGAAACTGGCCATAAAAAAAAGGAAGAGCAACCGCGGCGTCCATTTTGTCTTTTGCGTTTATACATCGCTCGTACATTGCGATAAACTTTACATTATGTGGTCGCGCAGCTTCGCCGTAGACCGAAGACAAAGTTTATCGCCCGAATATTATCGCGATGTGTGTGGCCCAGACATTATAAACAACATCGAGGCCGAATCCCCACTGTCGCCAAACGGTGACGGTGACTCACGCGGCTTAGATCGGTTTTTGTGTTAAATAAGGGATAGTAGTCTGTGGGCAGTTTAACTCTATGGCCTGACGGATTCTAATAATTTTTTATTTTGATTTTTATTAAAAATGTCGAGCAATTTTTCGCGTCGCGACGCGATTTCGGGGCCTTTACCGGTTAACGCTGACTGATCAGGACCGCGACGGTAATGCAAGCAAAAGCAAGCTTTTATAACGCAGGCTTCAAAAAATTTACATTGCGATTGTGAATGCACAAGTATTAAGCGCCTTATTCACGATCCATCCCAGTTGTACGTCCGCTCAAGGCCGCAATGCTGGACGTAGCATATACACTATCAAGCGCGCATCCAGCATGCTAACGAATGTAATCGAACGAAGAACGAATTAAATGCACGTGCACGTGTTTTATTTATTTAAATGCCACAGTTTTATCAAAATCAAAAAATGGAAGTCCTGATGTTGTCAGCAGCATCAGAGCGAGGATAAAATATAGGAAAAGGTTTTGGATTAAATTTTATTATCATAAACGTGCAGATTATACTCAAATGAATAATATCGTGGACGATTATAACGATGGGTTCGTGGAAACTGTCCATACGGTCGGGTCCAAGTTTTTCAAGACCCGTCGTACAAATCGAAACAAGAGGCTCTCTGATGCTACTTTACAGCTCATGGAGGAGAGGCGCGAGATGATTCTGCAGTCTTCAGACGATGCGCTTAAATACCGGCGGCTCAATAGACAGATCTCTAAGTCCTTGAAAAGCGACCTTCGACTCTATAATACGAACCGTATTAAGGACGCAATAGAGCAGAATAAGGGCTCCAAGGTATTTGCTAGAGATCTGTCTATTGGACAGAGCCAGCTTGCGAAACTGAAGACCAATAATGGCAGAATCGTATCCGCCAAACCTGAGCTGTTGAGAGAGATCGAGAGTTTCTATGGACAGTTATACACGTCAACCAGTAACCCCGTTACGAATCTAGCAAACGACCCAAGAGCTAGATTGACCCGACACTATACCGAAGACATCCCGGACGTCAGCTTGTACGAGATTAGGAAGGCTCTGAAGCAACTTAAGAACAACAAGGCGCCGGGTGATGACGGAATTACGGCTGAACTCCTGAAGGCCGGTGGAAAACCTGTTCTTAAGGCCCTCCAGAAGCTTTTCGATTCCGTCATACTCGAGGGTCAAACGCCACAGGCATGGAACAGAGGTGTGGTGGTACTCTTCTTTAAAAAGGGCGACAATGCCCTGCTTAAGAATTATAGGCCCATCACACTTCTGAGCCATGTCTACAAGCTGTTTTCAAGAGTTATCACGAACGACGGTTCGTGATAACTCTTGAAAACACGCGCAGGTTTGACGACTTCCAGCCTCCCGAACAAGCCGGATTCCGTAAAGGCTTTAGCACCGTAGACCACATACATACGCTGCGGCAGGTTATACAGAAGACCGAAGAGTATAACCAGCCTCTCTGCTTAGCGTTTGTGGACTACGAGAAAGCCTTCGATTCGATCGAGACATGGGCTGTGCTGCAGTCTCTTCAACGGTGCCAGATCGACTATCGGTACATCGAGGTGCTAAAGTGTTTGTACAAAAACGCCACTATGTCAGTTCGACTCCAGGACCAGACCTCGAAACCTATCCTTCTGCAGCGAGGTGTGAGACAGGGAGACGTTATCTCCCCGAAACTGTTCACCGCTGCACTGGAGGATGTCTTCAAGGTTCTGGATTGGAAAGGGCTAGGCATCAACATCAATGGCGAGTATATCACTAACCTTCGGTTTGCCGACGACATAGTTATCATGGCTGAGACCATGGAGAAACTCAGTACAATGCTCGATGACCTCAGTAGAGCCTCCGAAAGAGTGGGTCTTAAAATGAACATGGACAAGACAAAAGTCATGTCAAATGCCCATGTGACACCCACTCCCATGAAGATCGGAGACGCTACGCTCGAAGTTGTGGACGAGTATGTTTACCTAGGACAAATTGTCCAGCTAGGTAGGTCCAACTTCGAGAAAGAGGTCAATCGTCGAATCCGACTCGGCTGGGCAGCGTTCGGGAAGCTACGCAATATATTTTCGTCCCACATACCACAGTGTCTCAAGACGAAAGTCTTTGACCAGTGCGTGTTGCCAGTGATGACCTATGGTACTGAAACGTGGTCGCTCACAATGGGCCTTATCAGAAGGCTAAAAGTCACCCAAAGGGCAATGGAGAGGGCTATGCTTGGAGTTTCCCTACGTGATCGAATCAGAAATGAAGAGATCCGCAGGAGAACCAAGGTAACCGACATAGCCCGAAGAATTGCCAAACTTAAGTGGCAATGGGCAGGGCACATTGCTCGCAGAACGGATGGCCGATGGGGTCGAAAGGTTCTGGAGTGGCGACCACGTACCGGAAGACGTAGCGTTGGAAGGCCTCCCACAAGATGGACCGATGACCTTGTGAAGGCCGCAGGAATCCGCTGGATGCGGAAAGCACAGAATCGGTCGAAGTGGCGGTGCTTGGGGGAGGCCTATGTCCAGCAGTGGACGTCTTTCGGCTGAAATGAATGAATGAATGAATGAATAATATCATGAAAGATTTGAATGTGGTAGATTTGCATTTGAGACATTCCACAGACAAGGGTGGGACTTAATCTTTCAATAAATCTTGAAAGTGTCTCACGATCCATTTTGACGTGCAGTCACCTTGCGACACAAGTTCTAAATGCTGAATCTACTGTACAACAAGTTTATAAACGATCAAGCACGCACGACCCACTCTTGCTCTGACGTACATTCGCGTTATTCACTGCCTACCGCACGACGTTCGCGGTGGTGGGGGGTTTTCTCAATCTATGTTTTTCGGAAACATAAAGTGGTGATAAAATTAAACGAGAGTGGCTCATGTTTTCTCTATCTACTGGAAAATTATAGTGTTTTCCATGGTTTTTTTTGTGGTGAAGCTTAAAGCCAATCGCAATTTCAGACTTGATTTTCTGATTGGAAAAATGCATCGCACCGAATTGTATTTTATTGTATTTAATCAAAAATACGCATACAATTGTTTAAGTTTTTGTTAGGTTGATGGCATACCTTCGTTATGTAGTAAAAAAATTGCGTAATTATGAATATAATTGCATAGTGGTAGAAAAAAATATTTTAGGAAGTCAGAAATGGGTAAAGGGGCCCCGAGAATTCCATTGCCTAGGGGCTCCGACATGTTTAGACAGAAGACAACTGAAGGTACCAATAACAGTATAATTAAACTTAATAACAAAAAGATATTTTCTAGCACTAACATAGTTAACTGTACAAAAGGGGCTAAGCAGAAATCCTTGAAATTATTATATCAAAATATTCAAGGTTTTTCTTCCAAACAATTGGAAATTGAATTGTTTTTAGAAAAAACAATGTTTGACATTATATGTTTAACTGAGCATTGGTTAAATGATTATGAAATGTTAATTAACTATGAGAATTATAGTGGGGCCAGTTGTTTTAACCGAAAATCAATGCTGCGTGGAGGTTCATTAATCTTAATTAAAAGTTGTATTAAATCAAAAACCCGTAATGACATAGTTGAACTGTCGGTTGAACATAGCATTGAACTGTCTTGTGTTGAGCTAGATAAGCATGTTATAGTGTGCGTTTACAGACCCCCAAATTATCAAAACTACTCTATATTTGAGTCAGTAATGGAAGATGTTTTAGCAAAACTTGCAACTTGTAATAAATCAGTAATTATTTGTGGTGACTTTAACATTAATATTTTAGAAAATAATTCAAATACCGGTAGATTTTTAAATTTGTTCAAATCATTCAATTTGTCACATGTGTTTGTGGAACCGACCCGAATAACTACATCTACTGCTACATGTATTGATAATGTGTTTTGTTGCTGCGACTATTTAGATAAAGCCATAGTTAATTATCTCCCTTCGGATCACAGTGGTCAATCCGTAACTTTTGAGTCTAACATACCATTATAAAAAGTGCAGATCAAATTCAGACCAATAACAGCTGTTAATTTAAATAAATATAATAGCACTTTTGTTTGTAAGTTAAGTAATCAGGTCCTTACAATGAACAATGTTAATATTTTGTATAAAGAATTCTTTTCGTTAGTCCAATCCGAGTTCAATAATTGTTTTAAGAAGAACACTAAAACTATCAGCCCTAAGTTTTTATTTAGTGACTGGGCAACTACAGGACTCAGGAAAAGTAGGGATAGACTTTTCGAGCTATATGGCCTTAAGCCTTATATTAACACGGAAACTTTCAATAAGTATGTTGCTACTTACTCTAGAACTTTTAAGAACACTTGTAAGGCAGCTAAAGCCTTATACATTAGCAACAAGGTTAAATCAGCAGACAATAAAATACAGACGGTTTGGAAAATTATTAATAATGAAACGAACAGAAACAAAAAGCATAATTCTGATTATACACTGAAGACGTCATGTGGTGGTCTCATTTGCGATAGCAAAGAAGTTGCTCAAGAATTTGTAATTTTTTTTACCAGTATCCCACTTAAAACTACTGAAACCTTAAACTCCTCGCCCTCACTCTCTTTTGATTTATTAAGGGCCAACGTTTCAGCATGCCCGATTGAATTAACTTTAAGCATATTAACCCCATAACGGTAATAAAAGCTTTTAAACAAATCAAGATCAAATTGACCGAAGATCTTTGGGGGATGTCCATTAAAGTCTGTACCTCCATAATTGAGACCATAGCGCCTTACTTAGCCTTAATATTTAATTTGTGTGTGGATCAAGGAGTCTTCCCGGATTTAATGAAATACAGTAGATAAGGTAATACCACTTTTCAAATCCGGGGACAGTAAAGACACCAATAATTATAGACCCATATCCGTGTTGCCGGTATTCAGCAAGGTGTTTGAAAAAGTAATGCTTAATCAAATGCTCAATCATTTTAACACAAATAAAATCCTTCACGATCAACAGTATGGTTTCACCAAAGGACGTTGTACAACCGACGCTGGTGTAACCCTATTAAGACACATTTTTAACGCGTGGGAAGAGGCCCAAGATGCCATAGGGATCTTTTGTGACCTCTCCAAAGCATTTGATTGCGTCGATCACGAAACCTTACTCTTGAAACTAGAGCATTACGGACTTGGAAAACTTGCACTCAATTTAGTAAAATCTTATTTAAATGATAGACAACAGCGAGTTCAAATAAACGGTATCATTTCACTAGGTTTGAAAGTAAAATTAGGTGTGCCACAAGGCTCGATATTGGGTCCATTCCTCTTCTTAGTATACATTAATGATCTACTCCATTTATTAAAAATCAACCTCAAATGGTGTTATTTGCTGACGATACTTCTTTAATTTTTAAGGTAGATAGACGTGCTACAAATTTTAACGACGTAAATAACGCCCTACAGCAGGTCCAAAATTGGTTCACTGCTAATAATTTAGTATTAAATGGAAAAAAAACTAAGTGCATAAAATTTTCATTACCAAATGTCAAAAGTAGTGATTGTGAGATAGTATTGAATCAAGAGAAACTAGAATTCGTTGATAAAACTATTTTCCTAGGGATCACGCTCGACTCAAGGCTGCAATGGGGTCCTCATTTAACATCTCTTGCAGGACGGCTAAGTTCAGCAGCATATGCTGTCAGAAAAATCCGTCAGTTTACTGATGTAGATACCGCGAGGCTAGTATATTTCAGCTACTTTCATAGTATCATGTCCTACGGTATTTTACTGTGGGGACAGGCTGCAGACATCGAGTCTATTTTTATTCTCCAGAAAAGAGCGATCAGAGCCATATATTGTCTCCGCAGGCGCGATTCTCTAAGGAAACTGTTCAAGGATATTAACATCATGACGGTACCTTGTCAATATATCTATGAAAACATCATGTACGTAAGAAAGAATTTACATCTTTTTAGCAAAAGAGGTGATAGACATAATTATAGTACTAGAAATAGGGACCTATTAGTTCAACCAGGTTTCAGACTGGCTAAAGTAGATTCATCTTTCATGGGATACTGTTTAAAATGTTACAATAAAATTCCTCCCCACATACTTCAACTGAATGAGACGAAATTCAAATCTTGTATAAAACGCATACTATGCAGGCAGGCATATTATACGTTGGGGGATTACATCACTGATAAAAATGCTTGGCTCAATGCTGGTCCTGCTCCACAACCACAACTAATTGATTAACATTTGCAAATACTAGTTGGAGCTGCTGAAGATTGTAAGACCATCTTTGCATTGTATAAACTCAATCTCTTTTGTATTATATAATTGCATAGCACACTATGTGAGCACTATGTACTAAAGAGTTACCATTTACCGGGTAATATGTCTTGCATTGACTTGAATGTGCCCTGGCGGCTGTGAGTATGTCATGCTCACTCAAATGTTTCGCTGATGGTGGCGCGTGTGTTGGATCATTTAGCTCCCTTCAAAATGGTTGAGCTGAATGGTGCTAATCCATGCGTCATGTTCGTGAACGGGCGCCGTCAGTTGGGACTGGTCATCTCTTAGCTGCCAGGGCTTATTTTTAATTTTCATTTTTTTGAATTGTTCTTTTTTATCTTTTTATTACGGACGCTTCTCATGTGCACGTCTTTCTACATTGTTCTCACATGTATAATTTCAACATGAATGATGTAACCAATATTTTGTAACAATTTTTTATTTAAAAGAGTGTCCGTGGAGTTTCTTGCCCGTTCTTCTCCATAGGTACCTACTACGCTTTGGAATGGTCAACTAGCTTCATACCTATTTCTGACTGACCGATTCCTTGACAATTCAAAAGTGCCTGTAAATGGTTTAATTGAAATAAATGATTTGAGTTTGAGTTTGAGTTTAATCCGGCCCTGCTAACATGACACGTTATTTATCTCGATTTTTGACCACACGTGATTAACATAATTTGAAATGTCATGGACTTTATGGTGATTCTTACAATAATAATAAACTTCGATTTGTCAAATTGCGATCGTCAGCCCATTTGTCATTTGTGGTGATTATCTAATGAGTGTAGGGGCCACAAATTTTAATTTCCGTCATTTTGTATTTTAATTTCAGCATGCCAAAGAAATCATTTCATTTTAATCAAAAAGTCGGTTACACAAAAAACGAATCATAAATAATTAAAAGAGAGAATAATTAAGAGAGAGAGAGAGACGTTTATTCAATAAAGTACATAATTAATCCATGCGTAAAATTTTATGAATGAAACAGAACTTCAAGCCGATGTTGCTATCATAAAAATAATTTGTTTTTAATAATTTGCAACATCGGTCTCTCGTCGCGCAATAAAGAAGTGTCAAAGTGCCTTTTTCGAGTTTACTTGTCGTTTACGGTCATGTTAGGGATTAGAATGACGTCAGAATCGTAGAGAAATTACGATAAAACGAGAAAAAGAGCGTTCTGGCGCTTGTCATGCTAACCCTGCTTGAGTATGTCCATAACCTGAGAGTTTATTACAAGACTTTAGATTTTTTTGGTTTGTCCTTGACTATTGGGGTGTTCAACCTTGACTTTTGGGGTTTGACCTTGACCTTGAAGACGTCATTGACCTCATTATTGCTTGAAAACTAATTTAGACCCGCCCCGCGATAATACTCCCACTATCCCACCAACCCCGAAAGAAACTTAGCGATTTTTTCTCGGCGCCTATGGTTTTGCACACTTTGCGGTTTTCAAATTTACAGTAAAAAGGGACTACTCTACCCAAAAAAAAAATACCTACTGTAAAAAAGCCACGGGTTATAAACTGCAATGGTTCCTAAAAAAAAATAACACCACAGAAATAATGTATTTATTAATTAAGGTACTTACCAATAGTTTTGGAGAGCTCGGCCACGCTTCACTTTACACTTTTTCTTATATTTAGGCATTTTCAGGTTTACTCTGTAATAGGTTCAAAAAACAAAACGAAATTACAAACTACTTTATATTATATTTACTAACTTAATTTCTATTCTTATTTTACGAAATATTTATATTTGCACTATTTACAATATGATTTCATTCCAAAATCATTCAAAACGTGAACTTTGGATTTTATTTGGAAGAAAATAACACGCGTAATAGCCCACCCGTCACAAGAGGGGTACATACCGATTAAAATCCCGAATTTTCATAATAACTATGACTGAAATACCGACGTCCAAAACAACGAAATTCAAAATACCGAAAGTTTTAAATACCGATAGCCGTTATATAGAAACATAAAATACCGATGTCCAAATTAGTGATGTTCAAATCCGCTAGAAACTATAGACGTGTTATAGACTATGAAATATATTTTTCTAGCGCGTTATTTTATACGCTATCATTATAACACGTTGTTACAAAACTCGTCCGCAATCTCAACGCAGAAACGTTATTATTTTATTTGCCAACACGCTAGATGATGCGCGGTGAATATTATCTCACAACGTGCTGTACACAAAGAATATAATATTTTTCTCGTAAAGCGTTAGAAATCAATGAACATTTAGGTGAAAAGTGTAAACATTTTGATTGTCTAACTAAATCTGACTATTTCTAATCGCGATTTAATGTGTAGTGCAATCCACGAAGACGCGCCGCGGAGCGGAGCGGAGCGGAGTGGGGCGCGCCTTACTATAAACATGGTCTTTTAAATTTCGGTATTGTAATACGTACCCCACAAGAGTCATCGAGACTTCGAGACGGAATGAGGCGTATTTATCGTAACAGCTAAATAAAACAGCAAGCCTAACATGATACACCCGACAATTATCCACTCTCGTGCGACAAATTTTTGTCTATTTCTGTAGTTTTATCGTTTTCTGACAGCTACGCCATACAAAATACTCGACTCGTTCTTTCAAACTTGATGTTTTGTCGACAAACCCTGACATGACACGTTATTTATCTCGATTTTTGACAGTTCAACACGAGATAATCAGTCAATTTGTCGTATTTAGTCGTCCTCGATTTTGATGACGATAACAGTAGACAAAAAGACAAAATTATGATACATAAAAAAACTCGAAAATAAGATGGAAGATTCATGAGGGTGTACACCGGTGTACTGTAGTGGAGGGAAGCACTATCACGTAGATGACTATTACTTTCAGTAATAACCAGTCGCTTTGCCAATTATGGTGATTAAATAAATAAACTAACGAAATCTAGGGATGGCTGTAGGTATGGGAATATCAAACCTTCGCAACATAATTACTAAAATCACCAGTTTATTTCCTAAGGGTGGTGATTTACAATTTTTATGGTTATAATAGCGGAATCAACTCCACCTACCAATTTATTTGAACGTCAGTCCTTTTGGTGAGTGTGGTGATTAACAAAATTTGCAATGTCATGAACTTTATGGTGACTGTTACAATAATAAACTTCGATTTGTCAAATTGCGATCGTCGGCCCATTTGTCATTTGTGGTGATTATCTAATGAGTGGGTATAGGTGCCACTAATTTTAATTTCCGTCATTTTGTATTTTAATTTCAGCATGCCAAAGAAATTATTTAATTTTAATCAAAAAGTCAGTTACACAAAAAACTAATCATAAATAATTAAAAGAGAGAATAATTAAGAGAGAGACGTTTATTCAATAAAGTACATAATTCCAGCAGCAGAAGCATGGCATGTGATATTTTTAAGTATAAAACTACATAAAAGACAGATCAAATTTCTAGCCTGTTAGGTCCTCATAAAAATTTGATTACGGGTACCTAAATAAAAGTACTAAGTATTCATAATTTTGTAAAAATTTTATACATACGCCATGTATTTTAATAATACCTTATACAGTGTGATTCTTCATAATGTGCACATATCGGAATGAAGGAATCTATGCTTAATTTTAACGACACAAAAAATATTTTAAAAAATCTAAATATTTTTTATATTTTTTATTTTTTATGGAATTAAAAAAAAATTGTAACAAAACTGTGTAACTTTTAAACTAAATCATCTATTGCGATGAAACAAACTCCATAATGATTGGAAGTAATTAAGCGTCCACATAAAATAAAAATTGAGAAAAAAAACTACCCTCAATTGAAAATAAACATTTTTACAATAATTGTAAAATTTATAAATAAGATGCCAAAGAGAACAATTCTTTTTTTTTATCTAGAAATGTAAAAAAAAACAAAATAAAAATTACTATTTTTTCCTTCGATAAAATTAAGCATAGATTCCCTCATTTCGATATATGCACATTATGAAGAATCACACTGTATTGTTAACCAAAAAGTTTGTGTTACTGTGCGTTCGCACTGGCGAAACATTCACATAAAAACATGTTGAAATCTCTGTTTTCTGTCAATGTATCGACTCGCGTTCGCATTGTCACCCAACTTGTTGACGCGAAACATGTTTGACGTTTCTTATCATTTGACATGTTTCGCCACACGTTTTTACAAACCAGTTTCGTATCAAAATGTATCTGTATGAATCTAGCAACATGTTGTAAGATTTGTTTTGACATTTCATGCCGACTTTTATGTTTTGTGAATCCTAATAATGTTAACAGTGATTTATTTGTGGCCAAATCGTAGCAAAGGCAAAATTACTTATAAATGTACTAAACAAAGTCAAAAATATTGCAACGTTTATTAACTGGGTAATGGTGCCGATTCTCTTGTCACAAATGCCTCTAACTAGACTAAAAATCACCAAAATATCGTTGATTCCAGTCAAACGACGATTTCCCATTCTGAAATAGACTAAAGTGACACAACTTGACTATATTTTAGTTTGAGAGCACTAAGATGGCATTGGTGTCGATTCCCTTTTTCACAAACTAAACTAAATTTAAGTTCAGTGCATCTTTTTTTTCTATTTCATTAAGAAAAGGACAGAGGATAAATTTTAGTTTAGTCCTGTCAAATTAATCAGCGCCTGTCACTCTCCATACAAGTTTAGAGGTGATTAAAAACTTGCCAACTAAAATTACGTCAATTTACGTCAAGCGCTAATTAATTTGACAGGACTAAACTAAAATTTATCTTCTGTCCTTTTCTTAATGAAATAGAAAGAAAAAGATGCACTGAACTTAAATTTAGTTTAGTTTGTGAACAAGGGAATCGGCACCACTGAGAGATTAATTTAGTGAAAATGGCAATTTCGCTATTCTGAATTTGACGTTTTTCACCTAAAATTTTGATTGTTTAACTAAATCTGACTATTTCTAATCGCGATTAAAAATGTGTGGAATAAAACACCAACACCTCGACTTCAGGTGCAAAAACAGTACTGCATCTTTTTTTTCTTTTGTTTATATCTCGAAAATGGTGTGTCCTATCGCAAAAATAATAAAAATTTCAACCCCTTTTATAGAACCCATAAACCCCTAGAACTCAACATGTAGGTAATCATTTTTCATATTTTCCATACATAAAGTGAAAAATTCCTTAAAAAAACACGTCGAGGCTGCCCCCTGAGCGCCTCTGGCTCTAAAAAAAATTCACGGGGTACGGCAAACAAGTACCTACCACGTGGAGTCGCGATCGTCAAATTCGATTTAGTTGTGTCAAAATTATTTTTAAATATAAAGAATTTATTTTGCAGAATAGCTTTAAGATTCTCACAGCCAAAAAAGTAAGGAATTTATGTGATAATTTAGTTAGTTTAATTCGGTGTACAAAAGAGTCAGCACCAATATCAAAAGTAGGGTCCTAATAAAATGATTCAAGCGATGAAGACGATTTATTGTTTGTAGCTGCCAGTACCTGGAACGGCAAAAACCTAGGAAGAAACCTAGATACTGGATGCGCGACTTTCTAAAAAAACTTCACCATGTCTACTTTGGACTTTGGACCAATCCATGTTTCGATATAAACACGAGATGTTTACCACCATACTCGGATAACACAAAACATCAAGCAATAGACAAGTTGCGAGACATAATTTGACCTAAACAAACAACAGTGCGAACGCAAACGTGACAAATCTCTATACAAAACATGTCTGTTGTGTATGTTTCTAGACAGTGCGAACGCAGATAACAACAAATCTTAACATCTGTCTTATGACTTACTCATGTTTCGTGCAGTGCGAACGCAAGTTCAACAAAACAAGTAATGAGATTTGCTTCATGTGACAAGTTTCGAAACATCTACATGTTGAATGTTTTCTGGTGCGAACGCATAGTAAGTGCTATATTTATAAGTTTAGTGTTGATTTTTTGTTTAGATCGACCTTTATGACGTTATTGCACAAACAAGTTCTACTGTTAATTTAACTTTCTGCGCAACAACGTCATAAATGTAGATAACGTGATGAAAAACAATAAAGAATTGCCAAATTATTTTCAAATCAGTCTTATTTTCAAATTAAGGCTGATTCAGATCTAAATGTGTTATGTAACACATTTAGATCTGAATCAGCCTTAATTTAAAAATATTGAGTAAAAAAATTTTTTTTGGTCATTGATATAACATAGGATTATAAATAAATTTCACTATTTAAAACAATAATTTTTAAATCTATCTCCTGAAAAAACGTCATTTGTAACTTATTACATTGTTGCACCTGGTGTGCCAAATGACAGTTACTTACCTTTAGAATAAGATAAAAATGTTACTGTGACACCCTGTTACAGCTGTCACGAGATCTTTCCTTTTCTCACTTCGATCAATAATTTTTGTCACAATCATATTTATATCATTTATCAATAAAAAGAGAAGTACATAACAGTGCGTGTGTATGACGCACAGGTTTTACTGTTACTGCGATCGGATACACACACATCTGTACGAAATGACAATTCGATCGCATTTATATCATGTAATCTACCTCATTCTACGGTGTTTTTTTTAGTTTTGATTCAAAGTCAAATCATTTATTTCAAATAGGCCCATGTATGGCACTTTTGAACGTCAAAATTTACACAATAATAAAATTGATTCTAGTCGCCCCTTCCAAAAGATAGTTTTCGTATGGAGAAGAATGAGCAAGAAACTCCACCGTTACTCTTTTAAAATGTTTTAAAATTGTTTGTATAGGTACGTACAGACGCCAGCACATCAAGCTACTACAATCTGTCAAATTTATTTAATAGATTTTCAACTTTATCGCTGATGTCTAAAGTTCAAAGTTGATTGGGAAAATTTGACAGTTTCGGGTAGCTTGATGTGCTGGCGTCTGTACATTAGTTAAATAATTATAATAATATGTGAAGACGATGCACCTAGTATAAAATTACTATACCACAATATATAAAAAAAAAACTGATTACTTACACAAATTCGATTTTTAAATCGAAATTGAAAAATATAACAAAACTTCAAATTATTCATAGAATTTTCATGACTGGGATGACGCTGGCGTCACGTCTCATACAATAAACGTATCCGAACGTTTTTATGTTTTTCCGATGTATCTGTGGATGTTGTCGTTGTGACATTTGACAATGACATTTTCATTTAACAACAAATGTGACAACAAACAAAACAACACAGGCGGCATTCCGACTTACGTTAAAAGTGATAATATCGCGAATCCAACCAAATTGAATAGTCACAAAATATAAGGGTTATTGAGGAATAATTGTGACTTTGGACTTTGGTCGGATTCGCGATATAATCACTTTTGGCGTAACTCGGAATGCGGCCACAATCAACTTCGAATCGTTTTATTTGCTGTTGTTTTATGTGTATTTCTTATTATAAACCGTGTAAATAATTGTAAATAAGTACTTTGGGTCAGTGGGTCGTCTTAGAGTTGTTAGTGAATATGTTTAACAGACAGTTTCGTGGTTTCTATCAATAGTTTATAGTAATAGTTTTAAGCATAGAATAAAATTAATAGGCTAATTACTCTAAGGTTTTAAGTATGGTACAGTTCAAATAGAAAAACGAGTGGTGTGTGGGACCATTTCATAGACATTGGCTTTCAAGCCACATGTAATATATTATGTAAAGCAAAGTGTTTGTTTAAGTCATCACTATCAGTGACAAACATCATGATAGTATAAATTGGTTGTTTTCTTTACTTTAAATCACACTAAATAAATTTACAGTCAAGCATAGTCAGTTATAAGTAACCTTTTATATTTTGTTATCTTCCAGCTGTCGAGAGTGGCTAAAAGCAGTTGGCAATTAAGAACTGATGCATCTACCAATAGAAAAACTGCATGAGCAGCGAAATGTATGTGCTAACCACTTTGGAAAAAAGGATTTTAACAAAAAGGGAAATCATCTGAGAATACATGCAATCCCTACTTTGAATTTGATGACCTTTCCTTTCATTAACGGACAATTGGCAGAATTTCCACAACATAATTTATGTATTGGCATCCGGAGTCAAAAGGTTATAAACACCATAAATTGATCTCTATTATGCATAATAATATACAGTAGAGTGCTCTTATGTCATCCAATAAATTATAAAAATATAGATGCAACCTCTTGTTTAGGTAGTTTCATTATAATCCATTATACAAACAAATAGACAGACAGAGAAAGAAATGTTTAAAATTGATTAATTTGTGTTTGTATAGCTCATTTCAAATAGAAAAGGTCCCTGCGTTTTTTATCCAAGGAAATGTTTACAAGTCTCATCGTAAATGTTGCTTATATTTACAGATTGAACAGCAAGGGAAAATCTGTTGATGGAACAATTACAAAAAACTAAATGCAGCCTGGCATCACTCGCAGTACCAATCTCTTGAAAATTTTTAACTGGGAGAGCTAAGAGAAATTATGACGTCGGTGTAAAAAACAAAATATTTTGGTCTGATACTGATGTTGCTTGCTCATTTATATACATGAATAAATATTGAAATCATATAAATCTGTTTTATTTTACCGATTTTTCAAAATAAATTAGTTTTGGACTCTCACTATTATCTGCATAGAAAACGTTTCATCGATATCGATAAATTTATTGGTTTCTATACGTTGCGCACCCCTATACCTTCAAGGTTATGATTGTCATTGTCAGTGCTACAATTTTCATGTTGGTAGTTTTTTTTTTTATGTGGTTGGCTAAAAAAGGTTCGAAATTCTCAAAAACTGAATGTTCTAAGTTCCGCCTCATAAAGTACAAGAAACTGGGGACAGCAATGGGTACAATGATACAAAATCACGAACTATATGTAGTCCCTGTACAAAATAAGTATAAATATGTTTTTTAATTTTATTGGATTATAATCATAGAAGTTTTTACCAACAGATAACAGATGGCAGCTCTGGAGCAATGTTCACTTCGCCTTGGTGGTTTTATTTTAGCGGATGTCACGCGGTTTCACCCGCGTAGTTCCCGTTCCCGTGGGAGTACGGGGATAAAATATAGCCTATGTTACTCACTGATAATGTAGCTATCCATTGCTGAAATTGTTTTTCAAATCGGTCCAGTAGTTTTTAAGTTTATTCGTTACATACAAATCTTTTCTCTTTATATTATTATTATACTAGCGACCCGCCCCGGCTTCGCACGGGTATAAACCGGGTTATTATACATATAAACCTTCCTCTTCAATCACTCTATCTATTAAAAAAAACCGCATCAAAATCCGTTGCGTAGTTTTAAAGATTTAAGCATACATAGGGATATAGGGACAGAGAAAGCGACTTTGTTTTATACTATGTAGTGATAGTGATTATATTAATATAACGACGGTTGAAACTTTGAAAGGCTAATTGATCTAAGCGACATTTTGTAAAACTTGCAGGAGGACGGATTAGTTATTTTTTTGAATCATAATAAGATCTTATTATGATTGATTGTTTTATATAAATAAAAGTCTATCAAATAGTTGTTTTTTAGGGTTCCGTTGCCAAATGGCAAAAAACGGAACCCTTATAGATTCGTCATGTCTGTCTGTCTGTCTGTCTATCTGTCTGTCCGTCCGTATGTCACAGCCACTTTTTTCCGAAACTATAAGAGCTATGCTGTTGAAACTTGGTAAGTAGGTGTATTCTGTGAACCGCATTAAGATTTTTACACAAAAATAGAAAAAAAACAAATAATTTTGGAGTTCCCCATACTTAGAACTGAAACTCAAAAAAATTTTTTTCATCAATCCCATACGTGTGGGGTATTTATGGATAGGTCTTCAAAAATGATATTGAGGTTTCTAATATCATTTTTTTCTAAACTGAATAGTTTGCGCGAGAGACACTTCCAAAGTGGTAAAATGTGTGTCCCCCCCCCCTGTAACTTCTAAAATAAGAGAATGATAAAACTAAAAAAAATATGTGATGTACATTACCATGTAAACTTCCACCGAAAATTGGTTTGAACGAGATCTAGCAAGTAGTTTTTTTTTTAATACGTCATAAATCGTAAACCGCAATTTACCTTTCATTCCATTGAATGAAAGGTAAATTGCGGTTTACGATTTACTTGCTGCTACGGAACCCTTCATGGGCGAGTACGACTCGCACTTGGCCGCTTTTTATTATTTTTTTGCAGGAGGACGGATCATAGTTATTTTTAAAAAATAACTATGATCCGTCCTCCTGCAAGTTTTACAAAATGTCGCTTAGGTAGATCAGTTAGCCTTTCAACTGTCGATATTATTATTAGTACAGATATAGATTAATATAGATAAACTGGTAGGTAGCTCCAATCTCTGACGCTTGCCGTGTTTTACGATATTTTGTTTATTTTTGTGATCTTTCTGTGTTATGTTGTGCGTTTGTAGTTGAGTTGAACGAAAGTTCGTGCGACTAATCCATATTTGTGACCAGAAAGCAATTTTGTGAATGGTTGTGTCAAAACTGAGATAGGACTCCAGTGTAGGGTTAAGTTTGAGATAAGATTCTTCTAGTTAAGGGGAAGCGTCAGGGTAACCCGCGAAATTCAAATTTTCTTACGTTTTTTGTATTTTGCAGGCCAGTTTCAGGTTTTATGTTGATTAAAATATGATTCGTAGCCGTAAAAAATATGGCTTTATTCAATTATAATCATTACAATCAGTAATAGTGACATTTGACACCTTTGCTAACTTATGGAGTTGTATTGCTGATTGTAGCCTTTTTTCCGGGATTTCATTTTGGTACTTACGGGATTGAATCAAATATTGTTAAAGTAAGGATTTTTAAACTACTACATTAGAAATTTATAGAATGCGATCATCATCATCATCGTTTATCAGCCTATAATGTTCCCACTGCTGGGACACAGGCCTCCTCTGAGAGGGAGTGGGCCGTAATCCACCACGCGGGCCCAGTGCGGGTTGGTAGATGTCACATGTCTTCGAATTTTAGGTTCTAGGACATGCCGGTTTCCTCACGATGTTTTCCTTCACCGTTTTGAAAGCAGTGCAATGGTGATGAAATAATTTACACAAAGTAAAGCGCCTATCTGGGTACGAACCTAGGTACGACCTACAACTCGTAAGTCGCGGGCCGTTACCTCTGGGCCACCACTGCTCTCATATGCGATAGATAAACATTTAAAATATATTATTACATATATTATTTTTATAGTATACCTATCCTTTTCTTGGAGTCCGATCACCTATATCACTACATAGTATAAAACAAAGTCGCTTTTTCTGTCCCTATATCCCTATGTATGCTTAAATCTTTAAAACTACGCAACGGATTTTCATGCGGTTTTTTTTAATAGATAGAGTGATTGAAGAGGAAGGTTTATATGTATAATAACCCGGTTTATACCCGTGCGAAGCCGGGGCGGGTCGCTAGTGTAAGTATACTGTTAAAAAGACAGCAAAAGGGGTAAATGTTTCTTATTCATATTGATGTATTCTTTATTCTACACATTACAACATTTAAAATTCCTTAAAAAAGTCTTAATAATTTCAAGATCCCGGAATCCCGGGGGCATATCCATACTAATATAAACGTGCCAGTGCATTGACCCCAAATCACTCTACCTACTCCGATCACTGATAATAAGAATCACATAAACTGACAATTATTCATAATATTATCTGCGTTCAATTCATACTACGCACGCAATTCATCTATTTGACAGTTTTGTATTACAATTTAACATTTAAACTCATTTGATTAATAAAAACTGTAAAAAAGAAAAGTTATCGGGTAAAATTACGGTCATAATTTTTTCATGTGGCAATATTTAATCCAAATACGATAAAATACAATAAACGTGAATATATTTAGGCCGCATTCCGAGTTACGTCAAAAGTGATAATATCGCGAATCCGACCAAATTTAATAGTCACAAAATATAAGGGTTATTCAGTAACAATTGTGACTTTGGACTTTGGTCGGATTCGCGATATTATCACTTTTAGCGTAACTCGGAATGCGGCCTTAGTAACCTGTTCCGCTTAGCGATTTCTAAAGAGCCATAAAAATCTCCTGAAATAAATCGACACGTGCTTCACCTCTCAACGAAGCATCCTCAGGATGACGATGGACTTGTCTGCACTCAGCGCTCGGTGTGGCAACACGCCGTGTTCGAGTTCGCAACAAGTCCATCGTCATCCTGAGGATGCCTCGTTGAGAGGTGAAACACGTGTCGATTTATTTCAGGAGTTTTTTATGGCTCTTTAGAAATAGCTAAGCGGAACAGGTTACTAAATATATCCACGTCTATTGTATTTTATAATGGATTTCCGCAAGGTCACGCCTGAATCAATTAACTACCAAATATGATTCTGATATGAATTGAATTGAATATGATTCAGCTAAAATATGTGTCACCATATAGGAATTACTGAGAATTCAGAAAATTAATTGCTTTTAGAGGAATTGCTTAATGTGGCCGTTTTAGACCCGCAGGACTCACGAAGTCTTCCAGCAGGACACAAACCAGTCTTTCCGGAAGAGCTTCCAGCAGGACAAGTCATCGGGCGATCTATCATCGGGGCTCCGTAGCCGAAGGGTGCCAAACAGAACCCTATGGCCGCGCGCACTTTGATCACGATATTCTATCGTATGTAAACGTACGACTGTGGTCGTACGAATTGAGTGCGCACACTGAATACGTTTTTCTCCGTCAAATAGGCATCGAGACATGTCGCAAGGAGGCGTGGCGAGCGGGGTCAGGGCTTCGCCCTTCGCCCGCGGAGGCTTTACGTTGGCCCATCAAAATGGGCCCCTCAATTCTGTTTGCCTCGAACGGCTAATAGAAACGACCACATATTGTTAAGCAATAATGCGTCGGTGTGATTGGTTGCTCTGAATATTTCTGTAGGCGCGCCACGACGCCAGCTCCTGGCGCCACTTTCTTCACGACATCCTTCGGTCTGTCCCCGCCCGCCAGGTGAGACCCCCAGTTGCCTGGGGGAGGCCCAGCGAGAACGACCAGCGACAGGAATGCCGACTCGACGCCCTACACGTCTAATATGTAGTCTCCCCCTCGCCCCGCTTACAGATCGAGCCGTTTACGGATTAAGGGGTAGGCAGTCGCGTATGTATGAGTGGCTAGTGTTGTAGTGCAACACCGCTCAGTGTAGACGCACGTCGCGACCCGCATTGCGCCCGTGCGTGTTGTGTATGGATGCATGTATAGTAATGGATGTCTGTACAGTTATGTGACGTGCCTATATTAACCTAGCACACGCCACACAACAGATGTGTGTGTACATCTGTAAAGTCTTATTATTTCGAGTAAGCTATACTCCGTTTAAAATAAGATTAGACATTTAAACAAACCTTTTTTACAGTCCGTTCAACCGATTTTGACTTCTATACCGTAGGCATAAGGATGGCATTAAAAGCAAAAAAAGTGGTTGCAAACCAACTGTTTACTGCAGCTGTCATTTGTCATGCCGCCATCGCAATAGAAGTCAAAATCGGTTGAACGGACTGTGAAAAAGGTTTAGTTAAATGTCTAATCTTATTTCAAACGGAGTATAGATATCATTTATAATTCTATGGTTCCGGTGAAATCGCATTGAACGCATGAAAAATCCCAACAAGTTCGGATTGTTTTCGGACGTTGCGCGTCGGAACTACTTATACCACGTCTACGAACGACGTAGTATTATATTATCTGTGGTACGACTAACCCAGTCTGTGCGTTCTCTTTGTACACACGCACGGCTACACATTAAGCTATACAATTCCAGTTTATGCTGATCTCGCATTGCATAGGATTTCCGTACAATGCGAGGTCAGCTTATACTGGAAATGTATAGCTTGATGTGTAGCCGTGTGTACTACGACGACTGTCGGCCTGTCGCATTGAAAATGTATAGCTGCTACACATTTCCAATAGGTACGACGCACGGTGAGCTGAAAATCGCCTTTCATAGACATAGAGATTTAGTGGCATGAGGAACAGGGTGTAAAGTTCACTCATCGACCATAGAAAAGGGAGGATCCTCCGAACAGACGGGTGTTGTGTCTGGCGGGCAACTGCCCATTGGTTGAAGTTGAAATCTTGTATCTATGTCGATCGCTCGGTAAACTCTAATTGCGCGATGCAGGATTTGTGTGACGTCACGTCTTTTGATGCGTAGTTCGTATTTTTTTTTGTTTTTAGGTAGGGCATCTCGTAGTTGACCTCTGAGATCATGACTACTTAACCGGGCTTTCCTGTGGGTGCCTTAAGCTACTACACTTAAAACCTTCAGCCAGGGGTTATTCAACTATGCTAATTAAAACTAGGTGAACGCTCGCTAAGGGCACCCCCTGTGGGGTACGAACCTCCGCTTAGGGCGTCAACCGGAGGGAGGACATCAAGGATGAGACGGGCTGGGCAAAGATGGGACGAGCTGGAGTAGTTCGTATGTGGCGTTGTAACCGCTACAGAGACTTGAGTTTTGAAGGATCCTTTTTTTGACCAGAAATAGATTCTGCTGATCATTACTATACTATAAAATTTCGTATGAGGCAATTGCGTGTACAAATTAATTAGTTATGATTAGTTTTTTTAAGAAAAATTTGTATGGCGCTGACACGAAAAATGAGGCTATCTCTGGCACCATAAGGTTCGCCATTATATCCTTTCACACAGATATAGTACTATTTATTTATAATTTTTTGACTTTACTCTTTTTTTTTAAATCCTCAAAATTAAAAAAAAATCTTTTTATGTTGATGATTCATTAAAATGCTTAAAATTCTTTAAATATAGGTATGCCAAGTCTAGTTCTGCGAAGCAGTAATGCTCGCGAAGGAGGAGGCGGAACGCGTGAGGGAGAGGCAAATTTTGCGCCCTCGCGCCCCTAACCGCCGCAGGAGGAGACGTCGGGAATCACAAGCAGATTTCCGGCTACCGTAGGCGTGGGCTTGCGGACGGTGAGCAATGGCAATGGATAGCTCGCCGTCCGATAAGGACCAGACCCGGGTCAACGGCGCGTTGTGTTTCACGCGCGCCTCAAAGAGATGTCAGCAGAATTGACGGGGTCCGCTAGGGTCAATACCTGCCGGGGCTGCGAATATGGGCCGAAAGGGAAATCGTGGCCCCCGGCAACATGGCAACTGAAGGAACACGGGTGGGTTTTAGTCAGTAAGAGTCTGACACGCCCTCCCGCTCCACCCAGAGCGGGAGAAGTTATTTGATAATTTCCCACCCAAAAAAAAAAAGTCTAGTTTATAATATTTTTTATACCATGAGCCAGAATATCCTATACTGAAATGAATACCCATAAATTAATATTGATATTGCCAACTTGATCTAAACCTACGACATGGTGACAATTTAATTCCGTATTAGATATCTATTTAATCTTATGCGACAATCACTTAAGAATAACCTTAATTTGCAATTCAAGTAGGAAATACGTCATAAACTCATAACTCACAATGCAATTTATGCAAGTAGATCCAAAGTTCAATGGCCTTAGAGATAAATAATAATAATTACGATTAATTACTACGATAACTAACACAATTTATAATTTATTTATTTTTAGGGTTCCGTAGCCTAAATGCAAATTTTTTATAGCCGTCTTGTCCGTCTGACCGACTCTGCGTCTGTCCGTCCGTCCCTCCGGCCTCCGTATGTCACACAGCTATACTATGTCGATGAAAATTGGAAAAGGAAATAACGAAAAAAAAAGGATAGCACTCCCCATAATTATGTAGCCGAAGAATGACAAAAAAAACACAAAGCACATAAGAGTGCGATGTGCGCTTCTAAAGTCGCAAAAAATATTGCGTCTCTCCCCTCGAATTGTCAACTATAAGCCGACGTTCGCACGGACGTAATAAAATCGCGGCGTTTTTTTTTTTCGTGTATTGGATTTTCAACGCTCTGCTTACCGCCGAGAGTTGAAAATCCAACAGTGTGTTTTTTCAACACGCTGCGATGAGTGTGCGTCCATGCGTACGTCGGCTAAAAGTAGAAAATTCTGGAAAAATGAGTTAGTAGTACATGGACACTTAACACTTTTTCGTGAAGTTTCTGAGACATTTGATATTTATGGCTACCTACAACCGTAGAAATTACTTTGTTTTTCAGTTTCTTTGAAAAATATAAACTTATTTTTGATGTTGCTAAAATCAATGGTGCTTAATTTAAGAATTCATACTGACTACGGAACCCTCCACTTTACGTAGTTCGACATCCACTTGACCTGTTGTTTAATTTTTATTGTACTTTATTCCATCGATTTTTTACATCAATGCTTTATTCAACATCTTTCAATCGAAGTGAACGTCGAAACATAAAATAAATCGAAAGATGATGATGAATTTCGGCATTCGGCATCTCTTCCACTCCGCTCAGAATGATAAAAAATGAAATGAAGGGAAAATGAAAGTTCATCTTGTAGTGATTTCTTTGAATTAATTTTAAAAAATGTATTATTTTTATATCGATTTATAATATCCACTGTGGCAACACTGTCAAAATACAAATTTTAAATATTATCAGAAACTTCTAAATGTAATTTCATTATGGCAACTGAATGTATTGTTTTACTTTGGCAACACTTAGAAATGACGGTTAATATGATATTATCGTTATTTCTGGGTGGGGCAAAAGTCGTTTTAAATGGTAAAATGTAATGCATAGTTAGTCGTCGTTTGATTGTGAAATAGTACAGTAGTGTGGATTAAAAGTATTAGCAAGAAAAGAGTGTTTTCTTTATTATCAGTAGTGCTATTCTGTAATAATCTCACCGTGATAACTTAGGTGAAGTGAGCTGCCAATAGTGTCAATCCTTAGCAACTGACAGCTCACTCCACGCTCACTTCACTTAAGATAACACGGTGAGATGGTTACAGAATAGCACTACTGATCAATTTCACCATTTCAACAATGAATCTGAACAGAACCAGAACCGCGTTCTAGAGTTGTCACTGCTGAGTGTCAATATTCCGTAACTATGATGACACTGACAGGTCTTGAACGTTGTTTAAATGTGCTGATCACGTTCAGTTTCTTTAGTGAAATTCGCCCGAAGTTTAGCTTAAACTGCTCCCTATAATTGTGTAACAATCCAAGGATTATGAAGGACATTGCTTTATAGGTATTCAAAATTTGTGGGTGAACTGTCAAAATGAAATTCACCTCGTGGACGCATTCTGTTTCCATGGTGAAATTGGCCCTATTGTTTCGTAATATGAAAATCCTTGACAAAGCACTTGTCGCAGCTTTTATTTTAGCTACTTAATAGCGAGTTTCTTGGCTCTCGGAAATCTCGAACCAACAGGGAAGTGGAGCCGGAAGGTGCCGGAAGTTTTGAATCGTGACCGGAAGTCCGTCAGCCATTATCGTTGTGATCTAGATCTTGTGTTGTGACATTGTTTACGTTTGGTAACATATTGTTATCACCATTTCAGCCGAAAGACGTCCATTGCTGGACATAGGCCTCCCCCAAGCACCGCCACTTCGACCGGTTCTGTGCTTCCCGCATCCAACATTTCGTTATATAAACTACTGCTGTGATTTTTTCACACATCCAAAACCATCCATTTAGCCGGCAGGGGGGAGGACACTTGACTCTAACAAAAATTAGCACTTTAAAGCTTAATATTTTGCAAACGGATCCCTATATCCAAAAATGGTTTTCACAAACTCAACTGTTTTTGTAAGACCTTTCCAATGATACCCCACACTATGGGATAAAAAAATAAAACATCACCACTTTACGTGTATGGGAGGTACCCTAAAAAAAATGTTTTTCATAATTTTGTTTTACCACTTTGTCGGCGTAATTAATATGTATACCTATGTCAAATTTCAGCTTTCTAGTACTAAGGGTCTCGGAGCTACACCGCGGACAGACAGACAGACAGACGGACATGACGAAACTATAAGGGTTCCTTGTTTACTACGGAACCCTAAAAACGGTAAAAAAAATGATGTCTGTTGTATGGGAGCCCCCTTAAATTTTTTTTTTTTTGTTCTTTAGTATTTGTTGTTAAAGCAGCAACAGAAATACATCATCTGTAAACATTTCAACTGTCTAACTATCACGGTTTATGAGATACAGCCTGGTGACAGACGGACAGCGGAGTCTTAGTAATAGGGCGTTTTACCTTTGGGTACGGAACCCTAACAAACCAGCAGGGAATGTCTATTGGCACGTCGAGCCAATAGACTTTCAATGGATAGGACTATCGTTGCAATGGCTTTTCGGCGAAACGGACGCTCGATCTAATGGCTATTTGAAATTGTGGTACTACATCGTTGCTTCTTATGGAATTTCGGCAATTCGGTCGTTCGATCTGATGACTTAGGGGAATTAGCCATCGGGTACATGATATTCGAAATCAAACAGTAAATTCAACTTTACTAAGTGCCTATCTCCTTTTCAAATCACCAACTAATCGACAAATCATCTGATAATCTAGTACTTACTTAAGAACTATAAGTTATAATAACTATAATGTAATACAATGCTAATTACTGGACCTAAAGACAATTATAATCCGTTTAGAAGTGCCTAATCTAACTCAGCCAATCGCAGTTCAATGCCGCACCCTAATTGCCACGCTATCAATCACAATCTGAATGGTTTTTAAGGATATTGCTAATCCATGGCTTCATACAAGATAAATAAGTTTTTATCCAGTACAACTTTTACTATGAGACCAAACCTGAAATCGCGAAAAAAAAATCAGCTGTTCCCTACATTTTGACGAGTTAAGTATGCGATTTTTTTTTCGCGATTTCAGGTTTGGTCTCTGCTGGGGAGTTTATTGCGCCACTTCTTCTTCCCAGCTAAAGGCACTAGGAAGTGGTGAAGGGTAGGCGTTTTGGGGGACTGTCTTATGTAATTTTGACGTTCGAAAAGTGCTGATTCTCGGCCTAGTTTGAATAAATGAATTTTGAATTTTTTGAATACAACCTCAGCTCAAATTCAAATTTCGCCCCCACTTCACTTCACTTAAGCTAAGCAAGCTAAGCAATTTGAGGTATTCGCCTTTCGTACCCATAACGTCATTTGGGCACACGGGATTAAAATCCCATTGGGCACACGGCTTTTAAACGAGAAAAACCGTTTCCGCCGATCCCAGTAATATAGAACAAAATCAGCCAGAGCAGCTACGTGGTGTTTTAAAAAAAAAAAAAACAGTGGCTCTCCGGGAGTGCCGACAGAAGTGAAAACTTGAACAAGATCCCCTTGGTGGAAAAAAAAATCTTGTATAGAACTTTGGTCCGTAACCTTATCTAAATAAAGAGCACAAAACCTTTAAAGTAAAAATACTTACATAGAACTTTGATCCGTAATGTGATATTAATAAAGAGCACAATCGCGTTTATAAAAACTTTAAAGTAAAAATACTTGCATAGAACATTGATCCGTAACGTAAATATAAATAAAGAGCACAATGTCGTTTACAAAAATGAGGTGTCGTTACAGTGTCGCGAAATCAATGGTTTAGTGACTGAGATGGGACTAAACTTTAGTCCCATCTCAAAAATGCCCAACGCGCCTAAAGAAGTTTTCACTTAAAAAATATCCCGACGAACTGAGAACCTCCTCCTTTTTCTGAAGTTGGTTAAAAACAAGTCTTGAAGTCGCTTGCGACGATACACAAACAGCACACGTCACAGCAGCTGTCAAATTGTTACATCAATATTGATACGACGCATGAACAAGCCTCAACAACATAACTACGCGTATTTTCTGATATGCGTAGGTGAGATAGGTGACTATACTCCATTTGAAATAAGATTAGACATTCAAACAAACCTTTTTTACAGTCCGTTCACCCGATTTTGACTTCTATACAGTAGGCATAAGGATGGCATTAAAAGCAAAAAAAGAGTTACAATACCAACTGTTTACTGCAGTTTCCATTTGTCATGCTGCCAACGCAATAGAAGTCAAAATCGGTTGAACGGACTGTAAAAAAGGTTCATTTAAATGTCTAATCTTATTTCAAATGGGTTGATAACAAAAGCTTGGATTATAGTGATAACTAGCTTCTGCCCACAACTTCGTCCGCGTGAAATTTTGGCCCCCGACCCACTGCGTCGCATCGCATCGCTCGCCCGCGCTATTTATTAGCCGACGTTCGTATCGTATGGACGTAATAACATCGCGGCGATTTTTTTTCGTGCTCTTCATTTTCAACGCTCTGCTTAGCGCCGAGAGTTGAAATCCAACAGTGTGTTTTTTCAACACGCTGGGACGAGAGTGCGTCGCAGCGCATTGGATTCTCAACGCTCGATTTTACACCGAGACTTGAAAATCCAGTGCGCGATAAAATCCCGCCACGATTTTATTACGTCCGTGCGTACGTCGGCTTACTTCGTTCTCGCTTAGCCTTAATTTCTGACTTTTTTTTTTCTTTTTGATGAGCTCCTAAGGGTCGTAGCGTAATGTTACCTTCTTCAAAAATTTGGTTATCCAATACAAAAATATCTTTTCAAATCCGACTGGTAGTTCCGGAGATTACTCCTACATACAAACAAACTATTTATCTGAGTATAATAGATAATTACCTTGTAGTAAATCCGGTTAATTGAAACGCAGATTTTTGTCAGTGACCTTGAGTGATTAGCTTGCGTGTTCTGTACTGAGTTAACGCAACGCGTCGTACGTCCAGCCAGTAATAGGACTCGCCCATCAAGGAACGCTATCCCAAATTAGATGCATTATTAATTATACATAAAACAAAAGGTATTTTATCTTTAAAATGGTGAAGGTTTCAGAAAAATACGCTTGAGATATTGTGCGTGATTCTTAGTTTTTTATCCGCGTTAGACATAACTTTACAAATTAATTTCACTATGTAATAATAATTAACATAATCTAAAATATTCACATATTACGTTATTAAGAAAATGCTCTAATTTAACACACTTTATATATTTATTTTTTCCAAATCATTAAAACTCGTTTAGACGTGATCTTCAGTATAAAATCATTAGAAGTCAGTTATCGTCGCATTAATAGGAACGTTAATTGGTACACCAGGTTTCTAGTTTTTTTAATAATCCTTACATGATGCTAATAAAACAGACACGAATCGTTTTTTAATATAATATGTAATGACTTTACTCACTTTAACATGCTTTATTCAGTTACATATCGCACTTGACCAAAAAAATTCTATTCATTTTTTTTATTAAGTAAATTGAAATGCGATTTGAGAGTACCTATGCCAAAATAGTTTTCATGAAAAAAGAACGAATGATTCCCATGACAGTTTAAATAAACACTCTGTATACATTATAAGTACAGTCAACAGCACATCAGTGGTAATATGATATTTAACCTAGCTATAACTTAAATGTAATAAATACTTGCTGCGCCCTAACTGGGTCATGTACAGACGCCAGCACATCAAGCTACCCGAAACTGTCAAATCCCAATCAACTTTGAACCTTAAACTTCAGCGATAAAGTTGAAAATCTATTAAATAAATTTGACAGATTGTAGTAGCTTGATGTGCTGAGTCTGTACGTACTATTAAGTTTTTAGCCTAGCATGTAAGTAACTAAGTGTAAGTCCTTACTACATTTTGCAAATAAATAAAGGGATTTTATTAATTGCACATTAAATAAACAATCACCTATCAATTTATTTCCGTCATTTACGTATTTTTTTACATATTTATTAGTGATGCAACGAATACGAATACGAATATTCGTATTCGCCGAATAGTAGACATTTACCGAATATTCGTATTCGGCGAATACTAATACGAATATTTAAAAATTAATATGTTTGTACGCAAATCTAATTACTGGCAGACTTGGAAAACGCGCGTCGTCGGCACGTAAAAATACGACGTGGGCCTTAACCGCGACGGGGGACTCCCCGGCCATAGTTTATACAGTGCCGCGGCCCGGGAGTTTTCCTATCAATACGAATCATGGATTGATTGATTCATTCATTCCTTTCATTTCATTTGTCAGTCGAAAGCAAGCAAGAGAATATTGTTTTATTGAAGTGAAAACTTCTTTAGTATCGTTGTGATTTGAAAGTCGATGAAACGAAAAAGCGACAGTAAAAAGAGACAAACATAAATTCATAAGATTTAACGTGGGAGAAAATGAGATAGGAAGCATTATACAGTGTTTCTTATGTTTGTGGTTCTCTGAAGCTGAAGAATTTGTTTGTTTGCTTGAACGCGCTAATCTCAGGAACTAATCCGATAAGTCCGATTTAAAAAAATATTTTAGTGTTAGATAGCCCATTTATTGAGGAAGGCTATAGGCTATACATCATCACGCTAAGACTAATAGGAGCTGAGCACCAATGAAGAATGTTTCAAAATCGGAGGGTTTTATTTTTCCTTTTGAGAGCTTCCGCTGCGTGCGCTGCGTAAACGGTTACAGTTTCGCAAAAATCATGTATGACAGAATTGTTTCCCTTTAAAAGTTCTAAAAAAAAAGTCCGCGACAGCATATGTCTATCTTTTAAGGTTGGCTCACTATAACCTTTTTTATGTTAACCAAATTTGTTCTAAAATAATGCATTATTTGTGAAGGTGTTTTTATAAACATGATATTAATCCTTATCTAATAAATACATTATTCATCACAAGTATTTAATTTAAAACAAAATTGCCCTTTACATCATTCGATTTCAATGAATATCTTAGGAGATATCGCAGTTTTAACATTTGCAAATACTGTTGGAGCTGCTGAAGATTGTAAGACCATCTTTGCATTGTATAAACTCAATCTCTTTTGTATTATATAATTGCATAGCACACTATGTGAGCACTATGTACTAAAGAGTTACCATTTACCGGGTAATATGTCTTGCATTGACTTGAATGTACCCTGGCGGCTGTGAGTATGTCATGCTCACTCAAATGTTTCGCTGATGGTGGCGCGTGTGTTGGATCATTTAGCTCCCTTCAAAATGGTTGAGCTGAATGGTGCTAATCCATGCGTCATGTTCGTGAACGGGCGCCGTCAGTTGGGACTGGTCATCTCTTAGCTGCCAGGGCTTATTTTTAATTTTTTTGAATTGTTCTTTTTTATCTTTTTACTACGGACGCTTCTCATGTGCACGTCTTTCTACATTGTTCTCACATGTATAATTTCAACATGAATAATGTAACCAATATTTTTGTAACAATTTTTTATTTAAAAGAGTGTCCGTGGAGTTTCTTGCCCGTTCTTCTCCATAGGTACCTACTACGCTTTGGAATGGGCAACTAGCTTCATACCTATTTCTGACTGACCGATTCCTTGACAATTCAAAAGTGCCTGTAAATGGTTTAATTGAAATAAATGTTTTGAGTTTGAGTTTGAGTTTGAGTTTAAAATAACATCGCAGCAAAATAATGATCAAGTACTGCGCGCGCATTTATGATGTGCATGAGGGGGAAGGGCGTGATATAAGATTATAAGACCCAGTACTTTTACCTAACGTTTTAAAGTTCCACTTTTACTGATAAAAGCGTGATGTATGCTGTTGCGGACTTTTTTTTAGAACTTTTAAAGAGAAACAATTCTGTCATACATGTTTTTTTTTTTTTTTCGTTTTCTTGAAGCCAAAATTTTTGAAGGTTTCACTTCTACCACGTGTGAATTGCACACATGTTTATTTTTATTTTCTGAGGCTGCTGCGAAGTGAAAGAAGTTGAAGTTGAATAGAAAATGTCTTCTCGTAAACGAGATCAAAGTGACATATGGAAACACTTCGATAAATTACCAAGTAAGTAGTTATATGGTCTGTATTTCTTTTGTATGAACAAAAGGTAGGATAGTAAGTCCTAAGTAACTTAGACGAACGTTAGTAATGGCTGCGTCTATGTAGTACTAGACTATTAGTCTTTTATTACCATGGCGAGATATTCGTATTCGTATTCGCCGAATAGTAGGTTTGATATTCGTATTCGTATTCGTAAAAGTAGTATTCGTTGCATCACTAATATTTATTATTAATTCTGTAATTATTATTTGTTTATTTATTTTTTTCATTAAATAAATTATTTCACCACAAATAAACTAATTGTTTAACAAAACTAGTACAGGCAAATAATTTGAAAATATACATCAACACTACATCAGGTACAAAAATACGACAATCATATCATAAATACTGACTTGACTGCACGTCAAATTAACCAAAGCGTACATAAATAATACTCATACTCATAGCAAAATAACTATCCTTGTATAAGCTTGGCTTGTACTAATAAGCATCTCAAAACTCACGTACTGAGTACCCGGATTCCGGGTTAAAATATTTAACCTATTAAAAAAGGGAAAAAAAAATTTAACCTAATCTAACTAGTTATTTAACCTAATCTAACTATAGTTACCATATAACCAGATACTATAGTTACCATGTTACTATAGTAGGTAACTATAGTTAGATTAGGTTAAATATTTTTACTCGCATAAAAGGTTAGGTTAGAACTGTGACCCCTACAACAAAAACGACTATCTAGAATACCTATATTAGAACTTATATTGTTGCTTATTGAATTACATTTTGAGTTGAGTATTTTGCTGTGGAATCAGTAATTTTTTGTGGAATTCAGATTATTTTTGGATACCTACAAAAAGTTTTTTTTTTTTATTTGCATTTAAATACCTATCAATACTTCAATACTTGTCAAATGCCCATGTGACACCCACTCCCATGAAGATCGGAGACGCTACGCTCGAAGTTGTGGACGAGTATGTTTACCTAGGACAAATTGTCCAGCTAGGTAGGTCCAACTTCGAGAAAGAGGTCAATCGTCGAATCCGACTCGGCTGGGCAGCGTTCGGGAAGCTACGCAATATCTTTTCGTCCCACATACCACAGTGTCTCAAGACGAAAGTCTTTGACCAGTGCGTGTTGCCAGTGATGACCTATGGTACTGAAACGTGGTCGCTCACAATGGGCCTTATCAGAAGGCTAAAAGTCACCCAAAGGGCAATGGAGAGGGCTATGCTTGGAGTTTCCCTACGTGATCGAATCAGAAATGAAGAGATCCGCAGGAGAACCAAGGTAACCGACATAGCCCGAAGAATTGCCAAACTTAAGTGGCAATGGGCAGGGCACATTGCTCGCAGAACGGATGGCCGATGGGGTCGAAAGGTTCTGGAGTGGCGACCACGTACCGGAAGACGTAGCGTTGGAAGGCCTCCCACAAGATGGACCGATGACCTTGTGAAGGCCGCAGGAATCCGCTGGATGCGGAAAGCGCAGAATCGGTCGAAGTGGCGGTGCTTGGGGGAGGCCTATGTCCAGCAGTGGACGTCTTTCGGCTGAAATGATGATGATGATGATGATTTAAATACTACCCATAAATAAATACTTTGACCGTAAGCTGGCCCAGCGTAGTACAGTGTTTCAATAGAATAAGAGGCCAGCTTATACTGGTTTTGTTACCACTGTTGTGCGACCTACTGTACGTTTTAAGTCTGAAGTTAAGCAGTGAAGTGACCTATTTAAACGGGGTCAAAAACCCGACTCATAAAATGTTATATAAATAAATTTTACCTCATTATTCTCAATAATAAACTATTGGTTACGGAAATGTGAAAAAACAGACCAAATGCGAGTTGGAAATCGCACACGAAGGGTTCCGTACAATAGATATTTAGCAAGAAGGTATAAAAACAGTTTTTTTTTTAAATGTATTTAGCAAAAAAGCGCCGAATAAAACACGTTTCTTGTGTGGGAACACCCTTTAATTTTTAACTTTGTTTTATTTTTATTATTTGTTGTTATAGCGGCAATAGAAATACACAATCTGTGAAAATTTCAACTGTTTTTTATGTATGTATGACCACCGATTTCTCCGTCAATTGTGGACCGATTTTGAAAATTACTTTTTTTGGTTGAAAAGGTATGCTTTCGGGGTGGTCCCATATAAATTTTATTAACTTTTCTTCGATAGTTTTTGAGTTAGCTTCAATAATACGTACTTTTTCCCACTTAGAATGTGGATGATATGATAAGTTTCTGACATTGTTATTTACATAGCAGGTAGTGGTTTTCGAATTTGTGTGGGGTAGGTACCACAACAAAAAAGTGAAAAATAAAAACTTTTTACAAAAAAAAAACAACCGACTTCCAAAAAACACTACAAAGTGAAAAACAACTTTAATTTCGGAAGTCGGTGACAAAAAACGAAAATTCAAAACCTAAGACACCGAGTTCCGAAATTTAAAGTTATTTTTCACTTTGTATTGTTTTTTTTTTTTGAAGACTTTTTTTTTGGAAAAGTTTTTATTTTTGTTAATTAATTTTTTTATTGTTGCGTAAGGTTGGATGTTGACTTACGCCTTTATTGCATTAGTATTTTTTTTTTCTTTCATGTCAATATGGCGTATCCGTACCCGACTGCGACGAAGCCCTAAAAGAGAGTACCTAAGTAATGTTTAAAAGTCTGTTGTTTTTCCTCAAATATCTAAATTGGCTTGATGGCCTTTGGCAAATAAACTGCAATTAATTGTGTCAAAATGTTTTTTGGTAATTTCATGAGTCCTTGATTTTTGTGCTAACCAATCTCCGTTTGTTTTAAAGTAACATTCACTTACTTCCGCTTATTAACTTTAACGATAGTGATCCGTTTTATGTTATTTTAATTGGTGACCATCAATTTGACCTAGTTACCATTATTTAACCAGATTAGTTAGCAATTACCTACTGAAATGTTTCATGGAAACTGTTAACAACGCTCAAGAAACTGTTTAAAAATCGAAAATGAAATATGTTAATATTTTTAATAGATTCAATTCACCTATGAAAAACATTATTTCAGTCTTAGATCCGAGTTCTCACACGATACCTACTGTATTAAATGAAATCCCAATACCCACACAATTATTAAACAATATTATTATTCCCAGTTTTTGTACTAACGCAGACTAGCGATTTTTGTTTGACAAACCCTCCTTGTCTTTGATAAGATCACATCACTGGCATGCGCGATTTTTTCAATGGACCTATTTAGATTTCGTTTCGTGTACGCGGCAAACCGGCGTATTCAGTATTGCTCGTCGTTTACTTTAGTTTCTCAAAAGCAACAGACGGAGGTGGTCGCGAGTGTCGCGCGCGCCATCTACCTCCAGTGAAACTCGTACAACGTATTGCAAACTAAATGTGCATTTAACTGTACGGATCTGTATTTATGAAATAAAATGTGTAGAACGCAGTGTGTGCTGGCGTTGGTTGCGCTGTCCATGGGGTTGGTGCACTCCTGGGGTGAGTACAAGGGGATAATCAGCTGATCGGACACTTTTAAACACGTGTTATTTTATATTTTACAGCGTTATATAACATCTTGAGGTTTATTCCGATAGCGAGTGATTATTATACGTTAAGGTTATTCATTGCTTACGGAATTTTTGTATCAAATATTAGGGCCACGAGTGTGTCGATAGAGGTGTATCTCGCTTGGCACCAGGCGCCATTGCACGGCGGCCCTCAGTCACGTAGGCCACTTTTAGCGTACCGCGGGAACCCTGCCGCGTAAAGATGCTCTCCGAAGCATTCCAAAACATCGGTGCGGTAGCCGATTAGATTTAGCCGTATTACATTACTGAAATTTGGAAATAAATGATAAACACAGACTGAACGCTGACGTAGCGTAGTAATTAACGTTGTATTGTATTTATTATAAGTCTATTGAGGTTAGAATGTTAGATGATACATTAATAAAATAAATTAGATATGGTATTTATTTTATTAATTTACCGGTCAATAATCTTAGACCTAGATAATTCATAACTTAGTTATTGTTGGTTATAAGTTAAACGTAATGAAACTACTAAGTTTAATAGCACTACTAGGTATTATATAAGAGTAAAATGACGATGAGTATACCGAGGGCGACTGTAGGGCGTCACGAGAAAATCTACAGACGATGGGCGGGCGGGCATTCTGTACTTATGACGTTAATCCTGAAATGTCACATTTTTTAGTCTTACACGGGGTACATTTAAGATTTTATTGGGTCATGTAGGTCAATTGGACATTCCGCTTCCTTTTTCTAAAAAAATATTAGCTTAAGAATGTGGCGACGCTTTAATTGTCCATACAAACGTAGTACATAACTCATTTGCAATTTGAGCATATTTCCACCATATTATGTTGACATTCGGATTGAGACAGTATTTATCTAGGCTCCTACATCTTTTTATTTCCAAAAACTTACCTTTAAATGAAGTGTAAGCGAATTGCATTTCGTACATTTTTACAGCGTAAATGACATGTTTTCATATTGTTTTTTCTGTATTATAAACAACAATATTGGTAATATTGTTTCCGCAGAAGCATAGTTTATGTTATCAAGTTACAAATTATCGAAAAAAATAAATGGAAATACATTAAGTTTTCATTCATAATTTGTTGTATTACGGAACACATCTAAATTTATTATAAATTTTCGAAAGCTAGTAGTACTATCGCGTCAAGCAATAATTGTCAATGTGTGCGTGGTAGTATTGCTCACTGTCAGGGATGTAACGGATATCCGTATCCGCATCCGCAACTGCGGAGCATCCGCATAAATTTTGATATCCGCAAAACATCCGCATCCTCAAGTTTCGATTTTAAAAGCTCCGCATCCTCATCCGCATCCTCATAGTTTCTATGGGGATGTAACCCTACCTACGTTGTTCGCTCAAATAGTGATTTTTTTAAACTCGCTCCGAGCTAAATGTGCGGGCTGGAGTGTGAGTGACGCGTTCCTAGTGCCTGAATTCGCAGTGTCCCTGTCCTATGATAGACGATCAGCCGCACATGACAATGGTGGCATGATTGTGGTGTCAGGTGTCAAAACAAGGGCTATTTTGCATACGACATCTGCATCCGCACCCTCATCCGCATCCTCAATAAGGAATTTTCCAATATCCGTATCCTCATCCACATCCTCAAACCCGATTATCTCGATATCCTCATCCGCATCCTCATCCGCTATACGACATCCGTTACAACCCTGCTCACTGTAGGGGTATATCGATCCGACAGGCACTCACACTGGCGCAGCGTGCTTGGAATTGAATTTTGCAAACATCTTGATTTGTAGTTGCGAGCCGTGTCGCCAGCCTCTTAAACTAAGTACTTAGAATTTTGCTTCGGTATATAAGTTTCTTGTCAAAAAAACTTATATACTATAACTAGCGACCCGCCCCGGCTTCGCACGGTTATAAACCGGGTTATTATACATATAAACCTTCCTCTTCAATCACTCTATGTATTAAAAAAAACCGCATCAAAATCCGTTGCGTAGTTTTAAAGATTTAAGCATACATAGGGATATAGGGACAGAGAAAGCGACTTTGTTTTATACTATGTAGTGATTACATAATTATACACCTCTACACTTGTATAAGTACCTGTACCGAAGCCTTGAGGTTAGAGTATGAATTTGGATGGCTATAAGTAAATAAAAGTAGGGATAGGGAAAGTCAAGAGAAACAATCATAATGGATGGACTTTGTGAATGAAGATGTTATGGCTAGAAAGGGGGTGACCAGTGACTATTGCGATGATGACTAATAGATATAAGTATGGAGGAAAAAGACATGTTGTTAAAATCCAAATCAATTGGGATAAGATAAGGGCAGGAGAATGATTATGACACCTCTATTCAAAGTCAAAGTCAAATAATTTATTTCAAAGAAAGAAAGAAAAAGTATTTATTGAGACTCACAAATTAAAGTAAACACCTTTATTAAAAACATTAATAAAAAAACAAAATAAAAAAAAACAAAGTAAAAATAAAAGCAGAGAGTCCTATACGAGGCCAAAAGGCTCCTATCTCAGCATATGCTGCGACATTTAAAAAAAAAAATGTCGCAGCGCTGGTATTCTGATAGGGCCCGCATTCAATTACTTAGGCCTCATTCCGAGTTACGCTAAAAGTGATAAATCGCGAATCCAATCAAATTTAATAGTCACAAAATATAAGGGTTATTGAGTATTAATTGTGACTTTGGACTTCGGTCGGATTCGCTATATTATCACTTTTGGCGAAAGTCGGAATGCGGCCCAAGTCATAAATAGAAGGCATTTTTTAAACGTCAAAATTTATAGACACCTCTGCCTAATCCTTCTAGGAAAACAAGGTTTTTATGTACCTATATGTAAATTTAATTATGGCCTATCAGTAATAGAGGAAGTGATAATATTGGTATAAGTATTCACGTTAATAATGTTTATTATTTGTAGATTTGCACAAATTATTATAAACATTCGACATAGCTATGACTCTATAAGCATACAACGTGTGACGGTATTCAGTAAATAAACTTGACCAAGTATGCATTTACTCCTACGACTATTGTTGGTTATTTATTTATTTATTTTTACAGGAATGTAAACAAGAGTAAGCCGACGTTGGCACGGACGTAATAAAAATCGCGGCGGGATTTTATCGCGCACTTGATTTTCAACTCTCGATGTTACGCCGAGCGTTGAGAATCTAACGCGCTGGGACGCACTCTCGTCCCAGCACGTTGAAAAAAACTGTTGGATTTTCAACTCTCAGCGCTGAGCAGAGCGTTGAAAAACAAGTGCACGAAAAAAATCGCCGCGATTTTATTACGTCCGAGCGGACGTGGGCTTAGAGGAGGTGGGGAAGGGTTTGTGACTAAGGCGATTATCACACTGCACCGCATCACGCTGCATGTTGCGTGTCAACGATCTGAATTGAACGCGCGTGGATGCATTTTCTGTGTGTTGGACTGTGCGTGTTTTCTATACAAACGGAGATACTTACAAGCAACGCATTCACGCGCTACGCTGCGTGGTGCGTGACAGTGTGTTAATCGCCTAAAGGCTTCACTGCGCTTTATAAACCGCGCGTGGGTAGCTTAATTTTTTTTTAGGATGTCTTCATGTGGAACGCTTTCGCAAAGTTTAGTTTTTTTAGATATAAATCATAAAATTAAAAAAAAAACAACTTATTTGCGTAATAAAATTGTCATTTTACTACAGATAATGTACGAATTTCACTCCTAGGGAGTTATAGCTAGTGTAATAGACCTACACATAAACCGTGCGGAATGAATTCTTTAAATGATGATGAAAACCGCATCAAAATCTATTGCGGAGTTTAGAAGAACAACGCAGTCACACCGACAGACACGAAAGGCGACTTTAATTTATAATATAATTATGTATATTTATATAGCATTGACCCAAGTGTCAGCATTTACGCAAAACATTGTAGGTGCCTACGTACAAATGTCGTCAAAAGGAATAATTAAAATTAAGAAAGTTATACTTACTAGGGGAAAAAATTACCCCTAAAATCATGTAAAAATCATGCAAAAAGTCGTATCTCCAGATGCGTCTTTATTGCTTGTAGTTAAAAATAGCACGTATGTTAAAAGTTATAAAGGCAACCTTTATCAAATTTACAAATTATTAGAGCACTTATCCTCAAGCAGAGTTAAAAATAATTACCCGTTTCCTTCATTTATTAGTAAAATCGGCACGAAATGATTAAGTGTTTCTTAAACACGTTATAATTAAGGACAGTAATTAAATGCTTACCAACTTTTTAAATACAAATCAATGGATTCGATCTTTTTAAGGAAACTAGTAGGTACCTACCTAGGTACATAATGTGCTGTCAGTGAAGTACCCTTACGAATCTATAAACTACAACATATTCTCTCAGACCAAATAACAAACCAAGACAGCGCCGTCAACAGTGACGTGAAGCCGGTTTCGTAAACATGTGTGTGCACTTAATGAGGTGTAGTTTCATTGTAAATGCTTGAAAATAATGTGCGTGCGAGCGTGTATGCTATGCACAGAGTGGAGGTGTAGTTTTGATTTGCTTCACTGTATTGTTTGCAGCGATATGTCTTGATTTTTTATTTGGTCTGAGCATATTCTTAAGACAGTTTCAAGAAAAAAAATACTATTTTGAGAAACTACTTTCTTTTTTTTTATTACTGAACAGATTCATATCTACTCATAGGTTGATAAGTACTTACAGTTACAGCTCTTACAAAAATAATTAATAATGACTAGAGAACCACCAATTTTTATTTCCCTCTGAGGTTAATAAAAATTCGGTAATAAGCAAGCTGTAGTGGCAATAGACCGACCATATTTGCCATAGAACAGATGACCGTTGAGGTAGACGTGTTCTTGAGCAAGGCTCGGAACCGGTTTCAAAAATACCGGTTAAATCCGGTTTATTTGGGTTTTACTCCGAACTTCTCTTAAGAACGTGAACTTTTTAAGAACTTTATTTTAACCTAAATTAACCGGTTTATTCGACGAGCGGCATGTTGGTAAACGCGTTGCAACTTGTGATAACATGTGAAGGTGCCACGCTGAATAAAATCTGAACAAAAAACCGGTTAATATTGCTCTAAACCGTTTAATCCGAAAAAAACCTTTATATAAAGACTCCTCCAAAACCGGTTTACAAAAGCGGTTTTTACGAACGAAACCGAATGTAAAGGTTTTTGCGTCAAGTACCTACATAATAACGGTTTGAAAATTTAACCGGTATCCAAGCCTTGTTCTTGAGTAGCGTGGAGTCCGCAATTCGTCAAACGTACCCACGGATATCTATGAACGTACCTAACTAAGGTAGGACGCCCTCAGGCCAGGTGGAGAGACGATCACCGCAGGTGGCTGGTAGCAGCTGGATGAGAGTTGCCGAGAATCGAGCTGAATGGCGTGCAATTGGAGAGGCCTTTGTCCAGCAGTGGACTGCTGTAGGCTGATGATGATGATAAGTATAATTCATTTGTTCAAAAGTATACAGGTACAACAATTTAAATGATGGTGATACACTTTATGACACTTGTTTATATGAACAGATTTTGAACATCTGTGTCTGAACTAGATATAAAATATCTGTATTTCAGACATCAGCGCTCTCTCCTGTTGTAGGCGACACTTAGAAAATAACTTTGTTTGACTTCTAATACAGATCATAATTATATACAACATTTTTGATTAAAGACTAAGAGAAAAAAAAAAAGAAGTGACGGGGAATAATTTTAAAATAATAAGTTGTGTAGTGATGGCCTCCGGTGTAGAGTGTAAATGAGTGGATGTGTAGGAGGGTGAGTATGATTATAAGCTACTTTACTGTAGACAACAGGTTTTTCGGTCTCGTTGTAGTTTAGCTTGCGGTAGTAATCTACTGCTGTAGATTACATTTGTTCCTATTTAAGGGACGTAGGTGTTTCTACAGTATTTCTATTTTCTTAATGCCCTCGGGTATCATCGGATTTCCGAGTACAAACGAATGCTAATTTCCATGTCCATCAATTATTAGATTTATCGTGTATAATAATTTGAATTCAGAACTAAGTACTTTACTGTTGTTTTGTTTTGATTTCCGTGTGAACTACATAGAGCTGTAAAACTATTTTCCTATTTGCCGTGCTTGCGAATTTAGCGGCTTTCCTCCCATTTTTTTAATAAATTACATTACTTAAGTAAAAGAGTATTAACAACTCTATATACTTCCAAGTCGATTGAGAGCGTCCGATCTGCACTAAGTGCCAAGGGCAACTGATGGAAATCCGACGACTGACGCAACATGAGGTTTGCCGAGGGACAGAACATAGTTTGTCTGTACAAGCTTATTTATTCTTTCATACATAAAAGAGCCTAGGTATCTAACAATAGTGCTTGCGAGCGTATGGTGTGTTTCTGATGATGATGACATATTATCTAGGGACTTAAAGTTCTACCTCAAAGACTTGCTGTTCAGTGTTCCCGTCCCGTTGGATCAGTTTGGGTGCCAATGATTGCAAAACCCAGAGAATGCCTCCCTTGCCGACCGGTGCAGATTAATCAGCGTCGCCTAGCAACCATGGATAATAAAATTCACCCTATAATAGTGACATCGGTGACGTCAAGCTGTAATGTTGGTTCTGCACGTGCAAAAGTCCCTTTTTAGGGTTCCGTAGCCAAATGGCAAAAACGAAATCCTTTTAATAATTTCGTTATGTCCGCCGCGCGTCGGTTCGGATATTACTCATCCATGTTAATCGGAGAATATTTGCAATATTTCGATGAATATTGGAAATGAGGTTTATGCGCGTTGCAGACCAAGAGCTAAGCTAAGTTAGTTTAGCTTAGCTCGCATAGAGTTTTTCATACTTGTGTCATAGTTTGCGGTCTGCACACAAGCATGGAAAACTGCGTCAGCTATGCGAGCTAAGCTAAACTAACTTAGCTTAGCTCTTGGTCTGCAACCAGCTGTATTCTGTGCACCGTTAAACAATGGTAAAATGAAATGAAATTGTTTATTCTGTAAATAGGATATCGGAATCACTTTTACACGTCATATAAAAAAATATTAAAAATAAGCTAGATGAGTTCGGCGTTTCCTATCTGACTACTCTGAGAAGAAAGGCAGAAACAAACTCAGAGGTCGCAGTCTCTTGATCACGTAGATTAGTGTCTGAAAAGGTCTTTTGAGGAAAGAATCACAGAGATTTGAGTGGACCTGTCCAGTCAGTGCACGCGCGAGGTGTAGTGAAATTATAAAAAAAACCAATACTTAAGGTTGGCTCTCCCCAAACATGTAACCGTGGGATAAAAAAGAAACCACAATTAAAAAGATTAAGTATGTTTCTAAGCGACTTTCAATAGTTTTAGAGATATGTACGTAGGGGATATTTTCGGCTACAACCGCAGTAATAACTTTTTTTTTTTCATAGTTTTTTTCCAGAAATACAAACTTATTATTGCCTTATTTGGTCGATAAAATCAATACTGTGCGTAAATATTCAGCCTAACTTCGGAACCCTTCACTGTGCGTAGTCCGACACGCACTTGGTCGGTTTTTTATTTGTGATCTTTTTGCCCTTCTCGATACCTACTTCTGTGTTGACGAACTACAGAGTTGCCTTTGGAAATTCATTAAATGCACCGCCCCGAGCGTGGTTTGACCAGATCCGATTAATCGAAAGAACCCAAAGATTTGCACTAGCCCGAGCCTCATGTTTCATGGACATGGTACAGAGACCATTGCTTATCAAGGAATAGACCGGGTGGCGCGGTAATGGCAGGGAAGACATGCCCTCAGGATATGGAAGGATTTGCGAGCCGTACTGGATATGCATCCTTGAGTAGGCAATGGACTAGTGGAGATTATCTACGGAGTTGCTTTTGGAAATTAGAATGATAATAAAAAAAAAACAAATATGTCGCTTTTGACAGCAAAATGGCCGACTTCAAGAATCTTACTAGACGCGGCTACGTTTGTTTCTCTGCAAATAAATTAACGATCAAAAACATGATATACGTAGATCAGCAGAACAATGTTTTTCCCCCAAATTTTTTAAAATAATTCCTTACTTTCAAGTTTTAAAGGCCTAGAACTGCAAAACGATACTTAAATAAAATTACAGTCAATTCACTGCATGCAACGTAATTATTGATTTCACGTGAAGTCATACCTACCTAATAATTATTTTATTTAATACTCACTTTGACCGCGGCTTCGCCCGCGTGGATGTCTAAAAATATACCTACCACGGGAACGTACCGGGATAAAAAGTACCCTATGTGTTAATTCAGGTGATAAACTATCGACGAATTTTATCTAGTTCCGTTTAGCTTCAGACGTTTTTGCGCCAATCGGGAACTTACATTCAAGCAATTAGTTTTTTTTTCTTCAAAATATTCATTGTACAATTTTGACTTCGTTACTATTTTGTAAGAAAGATTATCATGACGCTTATTTTAAAAGTTTCATTTTATGTAATTGGGGGGGGGGATTAATTCCAGATCTTAGGACATCTCACCAAGGGGGGAAGAGGGGGTCGAAAAATCGCCAAAATCGCCTCACATAATTAATGAGCGACCCCATAACCCAGAGAAAAAAAGTTAATAAATCAATTGAAACACACACACACACCTTGTATGAACGTAGATGAAGCAAAAGGAGTAAGTAGGTATGTAAGGATCGTGTCAGGTAGCGTTCAGTACCTAGTTTCTGCTTACCTCTTTGGGAAGAAGGCGTGAGTTTATTAATAGGTAAATGATAGGGTGATAATGATGGTAGGTATTGTATGTAATAGGTAAATGATTTGCCAATTACGCGAGTTATGTCAGGTGAAGTAAACGTGACGTGACGTGACGGTTCGCGAACAGAACCTTGCGATTTTGTTCAAGGAGACTTCACTGAGTGATGATTGTGAAATCAGTTCAATTTTACAGTTAAATATGTCGAGTTCTTGACCGTCAAATTCAAAGTCAAATCATTTATTTCAAATAGGCACTTTTGATCGTCAAAATTTTACAAGAAAATAGAATTGAACCTAGTTGCCCCTTTCAAAAGGTACCTATTTCGTATGGAGAAAAATAGGCAAGAAACTCCACCGTAACTCTTAAAACATTACATACCTACAGTACATTACGCTTATATTCCTCGAAGTGGTAGGCACAAGGCAGACACCTCTCATCTCTCATTTTGCCGTTTATTTAAGTTACTTGATGCGCCCCGCAATTTTGCCCGCATAAGTATCGATCCCGTGGGAATATCGGGATAAAAAGTATCCTGTCCTAATCCAGGTCATGGTCTACCCATGTGCCAAATGTCATTCAAATCTGTTCTGCCGTTTTAGCGTGAAAGCGTTAAAAATAAACAAACTCACTTAAAATATATAATTAGTTAGGAGGTACAGACGCAGTGTATGTTCACCTGAAAACCTCTAATAATGTAACTATTTTCTTTTAAATACGTGAAATATATTTATTTTTATTTAAAAAAAAACATTGAATTTTTAATTGATGGGCGTAATTTTATCGCCAATTTTGTATGACAATGGTGTTGCATTGATCTTAAAGATATTTTGTTCCATAATAGATCTGTTTACATGGGTTAGGGATTTGTAAATACGTGTATAAATATTACGTAATATTTCTTTTCTAGGATATTATATTAAATAATACATTCATAAATTAATGTGTTTTTCTACAAATACCTGAATAAAAAAAGACTAATTACCACTTATACAATTTATTTATAGGTACCCTATTATTTGCCCCCTTGGGAAAAAAGCGCGCATTTATGTATGTATGAGCAAAGAAGTCAAGGTCATCGCAATGTAAACAAGCCCTTCAAATATAAATACTTAAGATAACTAATTATACACTTAAAATAATCATTTTGAGTGTCTCTAGCGTGGATTTATTTTATAATAGGTATAACATTATAATCTCACGTGATAGGAAGTAATGTTATAATCCTTATCATAGAAATAGTTATGTATATTTTAGCTCTCATATCATATTGATATACAACATGTCCTGAATTAAAGCACACCACCAAACACCCCAATTAGAGTATTTATGTTATAATCATAATACATATACTGGTGTTTTACTATTATGTATAAAACGTTTACGGACACATTAAGGCTCTTACAAACGAGCGCGACACGCGACGCGACACAGGCACCGTTCGTCGCGCGACTAGCGGTGCCTTTGTGTCGCGTTGCGTGTCGTGCCTGTTTGTAAGAAAGAGCCTTTATACGGATTGTGGGAGAAAATTGTGGTCACATTAAGGCTCGTGCAGACCAGCGCGATATCGCGGGCGCGACACGGGTCGCGCTGGTCTGCACTGCACGAGCCTTTACAGATCTACGAACACGCACACGTACTATCCTGTACCCTATTGCGTAACTTATTTTCGTAAACGAACGACTAATTTGTTTCATTTTGACAGTTAAACGACATTCATTGCGTTATTTAAGTTGTCGAGCAGATTTTTTTAAGAGCTCCAAGGAACCGTAGACCTACGTATTTGATATTTATTTCAACTTGATACCTCCGCGCGTTCATAAAAAAAAGGGTCTTGACAGACCTGAGACACAGACAGTCAGACAGATGGACAATGAAGTGATCCTTTAGGGGTTTAGTTTTCATGGCGTCATGGAGAGTGCGATTGTCGCAACCCCGCGCTGGGCACGCCACAATTGCGGCGATAAGACCCCTCTTTGAGGAGTGGCTGGAGAGACGCCACGGCGTCCTCACCTTCCGCCTGACGCAGGTCCTCACCGGACACGGCTGCTTCGGGAGGTTCCTGTTCAGGATAAGGCGGGAGGAAACATCCGGGTGTCACCATTGTGTGGATCGACCTGAGGACACGGTGGAGCATATGGTGGAGGTCTGCCCGGCTTGGGCGGAGCAACGCCGTGTCCTCGTAGAGGCGATCGGCGGCGGTGATCTCTCGCGTCCGGCCCTGGTTCAGGCCATGGTACGGAGCGAGAGGAAATGGCAGGCCGTCACCTCCTTCTGCGAAGCGGTAATGCTCGCGAAGGAGGAGGCGAAACGCGTGAGGGAGAGGCAAATTTCGCGCCCTCACGCCCCTAACCGCCGCAATAGAAGGAGACACCGGGGCGGGAATCGCGAGCCGATTTCCGGCCACCGTAGGCGCTGGCTTGCGGACGGTAAGCAATGGGTAGCTCGCCGTCCGATAAGAACCAAGCCCGGGTCAACGGCGCGTTGCGTTCCACGCGCGCCTCAAATAGATGTCAGCAGAATGGACAGGGTCCGCTAGGGCCAATGCCTGTTCGAAGAAAACCGATAGGGAAATCGTGGCCCCCGGCAACAGGGCAACCGAAGGAACACGGGTGGGTTTTAGTCAGTAAGAGTCTGACACGCCCTCCCGCTCCGCCCAGAGCGGTAGAAGTTATTTGATAATTTCCCACCCAAAAAAAAAGGGTTTAGTTTTTTCATTTTGAGTACCTAAGGAACCCAAAAAAAATAAACAAATAAAATACTAGATCCAATACTAGTTGGTTGAGGTATTCCGTGGCCTATTTTTCGCATTGATTGAAAATAACAAATAACACAGTACCTAAACACCTACCTACACTCCGCCTATAATTTTTATCACTTAGGAAATATATTTTTTGTAGCACTGGGTACAGACGCCAGCACAACATTCAAGCTACTACAATCTGTCAAATTTATTTAATAGATTATCAACTTTATCGCTGTGTAAGTGTAAGGTTCAAAGTTGATTGGGAAAATTTGACAGTTTCGGGTAGCTTGATGTGCTGGCGTCTGTACAATTAACAACAAAATTATTTAGGAAATGACTATTTGTTTACATGTTTAAAAAACATGATATGGAAACCAGTTTCTGAACTAGGTAGCTAAGTGCAAGGTTTTGTTCATTGCCATGCGTGTCGTTGAACTCGCGACAATTTGCTCCATATGTATCTATCTAGGTAGGTAGGTACTCCTTATACCTTCTTTTCGTATGGTTAGGTGACTAACCAGGTGTCAGAGTTTTAAAGTCGCCCAAGAAAAAAAGAGAAATATCTCTCAGTTGTTCATATTTTCCTTCAACGTTTTTGAAGCAACTGACAATTATACAATACACACATGAATCCGAAAAGTCAGAGGTGTGTGCTTTGGGTTCGAACTCGAGACCTATGACTTGGCAGTCCGACGGTCACACCACTAGGCTACTCCATATACTTACCTATAATTATATGTAACAGTAAGTAGGTACTACAACCGTCTACTGACACAATGAAATAAAAATCCTTTTACTTACCCACGTACGAAGAAACGCGGTCACGTGGTCGTTGACATTCATTCCATACTAACGTATAATTCCGCTGTTTTCTCCCCGGTTGATCCTGTTTTCTCCCTGGTTACTGATACTAGTTCAAATATTTTTTACGATTTAATGTATATTTACAAACTACTACCAAGTCCCTTTGTTTTGTTTTTTGACGTATTTATAGAGATTTAAAAAGAAAAACAAACTGTGCAAAAGTTACTCATCTGGAACATGATGCAGTGAAAGTAATTTAATCTTAAGGGGACGATAGCTGACTTTTAATGATTTTATACTGAAGATGACGTCTAAACGAGTAGTGTTAGTGATTTGGAAAAAATATATGTTAAATTAGAGCATTTTCTTAATATTTTAATATAGGCATATTTTTGATTATGTTTATATTACATAGTGAAATTAATTTGTAAAGTTATGTCTAACGCGGATAAAAAACTGAGAATGACGCAAAATCCATCAAGCGTATTTTTCTGAAAACTTCACCATTTTTAAGATAATTAAATTACTGATCTTTTAGTATACGTGTTTTATTAAAATACCTTTTGTTTTACGTGTAATAAATTAATAATGCGTCTAATTTGGGACAGCGCTCCTTGATGGGCGAGTTCTATTACTGGCTGGACGTACGACGCGTTGCGTGAGCTCAGTACAGAACACGCAAGCTAACCTTTCAAGGTCACTGTCATATATCTGCGTCTTAAGGTGCTTAATATGCAAATAATTCCTTGATTAAACACTGGCGATTAGTATCATATTTCTCTAAGTAGCTTTAATTGAAACAGCACCCTAATTGCGTAACACAATTTAAATCACAACCGAAAGATTTGGAAGAAAATTGCTAATTCATTGCTTCATACGTATATGTATTTGAACAATTCGTCTGTTCAACAACGAAAATAAAGCAATGAATGTTTCTTGAACTGTCAAAATGGAAGACATTACCATTGGTAGATGTGATAAACCATCACCGCGCAGGTAACGACCGGAATTTTCCGAAGATACCCGAACGCAAGTTAAATGTGGAACAGTTTTCGTGCAAATCGAGTGGCGGTCACGCTGACCACGCACGACACTCGACATTCGTTACATAAAAAATTGGCACAAGTACAAACTTGAACGATTATTGAGAGACTTTTCAGTGGTAATGATAAACACTACATACAAATATTATGCACCGGCCGTGCCCCAGTTCTAAGTTAATGATTTCTGATGACAATAAAAGCTAAAGGTTGTAGACTGATAGTTGAGCAATTAAATACGAATTTCTAAAATCAGGACGCCTCGCGTGCTCGCGATGTTTCTCGGTCATCAATGTCACAATAATAGTTCCAATAATTATACCTATGATGACGGTTACTGGAAGAATTTGATTATCTTTCCAGTTCGTCTATTAATTGGTGGATATATTAAGAGGCTGTGAAACTAATCAGAATGATTGAAAAATAAACCCGCCCCGGCTTCGCACGGGTATAAACCGGGTTATTATACATATAAACCTTCCTCTTCAATCACTCTATCTATTAAAACAAACTGCATCAAAATCCGTTGCGTAGTTTTAAAGATTTAAGCATACATAGGGATATAGGGACAGAGAAAGCGACTTTGTTTTATACTATGTAGTGATACGCACATTGTAAAATAAGGAAATAACAACCAATGGAGTAGGTTATAACTTTAAAGATTATTAATATTGTAGGTAAGTACTATTAAATTAAAATAAATAATTTTAGTAAATAAAATTATAATAAATTATTATTGATTCCTATTTATTTTTATAAATAAGTACATTAAAGATATTAAGGTGATGTACTTATTTATTCAATAGCAGAGTTCAGAATATAAATTCTAAATAAAATACATTGAATACAGTGTATAGTAAAAAAAAAAAAACATTTTGTAAAAAATAAAAATAACAGATATAAGAATACAATATATAAAAGTATAAACATTATAAATATATTTAAAATAAATAAAAGTAAAGTCGTTAAGGTTCACATCAACAACATTCTGCGAAATGGAAAATATATTCATATACATTTAATGTGTTCGCATATAATTATTATATTGTTTGCGGCTATTCGTATTTCCTTGCATATTCGCGTTGTCTGTCTGTACGTGCCTTTACAAAAAGCAATGATTGATTGATTCATAAATACTTAAACGTTTTACTACTAGGTGTAATCACATCTTATCAGTACTACCATAGTCAAGTGGAACCTACTTACATATCAAGCAATTTATTTCTTATCACTGATGGATGAGAGATAACAATAGACTTTTATTTAAAAAAATGTGGGATAAATCGTTCCGAGGTTACTAACTTGTTGTTCTAAAGAGCTCTTGAAATATGAAGGAAGTTTAATTAAGTAGGTGCTATTAATTATAATTAGGTAAAAGTGGAACATTGATTAGATTAGGTACTTACATGTTAAGTATGTAGTCAGATTAAAATCTATTGAAATACTTAATTTTATTAGACCAGCGCAGCGGCGTAATTGTGTAACACACAATATAATGTCAAATTGTCAATTAATCGCAGTCCCTTTCGTTTTTTTCTTCAGAAAATTATTTGTATTGATTGTATTTATATTAAGGCTCCTTCAAACAAGCGCGCACGCGACGCGACACACACAAAGGCCGCATTCCGACTTACGTTAAAAGTGATAATATTGCGAATCCAACCAAATTTAATAGTCACAAAATATAAGGGTTATTGAGTAATAATTGTGACTTTGGACTTTAGTCGGATTCGCGATATAATCACTTTTGGCGTAACTCGGAATTCGGCCAAAGATACCGCTCGTCGCGCGACGAGCGTTGCCTTTGTGTCGCGTCGCGTGTCGCGCTGCAGCTGGTCTGCACGAGCCTTTAATGTAATTTTATTGTTTACAATGTTTACCCACTGTAGGAATATATTTTATCACGTTTTAAAAACTTCACGCTACGGGAATTTCTCAACAATAGATTTTAAAATTTTACTCAATAAAAGAAATATAGCGTGAATGTTACCAAACAGACCCCCAATTGCGTATTACACTTTCAATCACATTACGAGGGTTTTGAAGGAAATTCCTAAACCATTGCTTTTCGGTTTGAAAAATTCGTCTGCTCAACAACGTAAATAACGCAACGAATGTTGTTGAACTGTCAGAATGGAAGACATTGCTACTTGTAAGTGTGTTACACAATTACCTCGCTGTTCTGTGCTCGTAAGTCGTGATTATATTTCTATTGGTTTAATTTTTCTTTATTATTCGAGTTAACTGCGTGTTTTTGTGCCAAATAAACCTATTTTTCTTTATTTCTTTCTTTCTTTCCTTAGTTCTTTCTTTCTTTACCTACGTTCCTGACAGATTATTTACTTTCTATTACGAGCAAAAACCGTATAAAATACAACATTATTTAATGTAGTTTCGTAGGTGTCGTAATGTGTGCGCAATGGCAGTCTAAGGGAAGCTATTATTACACTATGGCCTAGCTAGAATTATTATCGCCTAGGTCAACAACTAATGTGACTTTGTGGCACAAAACTTATCTTTGGACCTAATGATCGTGCTATGACTATTTTCTTTACCCATGCATCATCCCTATTACTACAATTAATGAATCTGTAATTTTGCTATTATAAACCTGTGTTTTTTTTTAAACCTGTGTTCGCTGTCACGTAGTCGTTGAACAAGAAGATACTTATTATAAGCCACCAATGCAATATTATCTCAAAAATAAAATCTAAGAAAAAAGAAAAAGAAAATATCTTAAGAGAGAAGGGTGGACCTTGACAGCATAGGCTGATTCTATACCTAATAATAATTTATATTTTTCCTACTTAAGCTTTTCAAACATAAAGCTGGGGTCTCCTGCGCGTGTTTTTTCGAAACATTACACAAAAAACCTTACACATAAACATTTATTTTCATACAAAACGTCGTGTTTGCATAGACAAATGTGTTTGGCCACGCCTCTTTGTTGCGATGTTTTTGTGTAAAAACACGCGCAGGAGACCCGGCTTAAGAAAGAAGCCATGTTTCTTTAACTTCAGTTGTGTAACTCTGACGTTCTTATTGTTTATTTAGCCTTATCATTGTACATTATGTATATAGGTAGGTATATGAACCGTCTTTTACATAACACTTTACAGTCTATACTAGGTCACGAGGGGTCGCAGCGAAATTGTTTTTTCGTGATAAACTTATTTAAGTGATAAATGAAGGTGATTTTTTGGATGAAAAAACAAAAAATATTTATATTTTATCTAACAAAACAATTCTTGTCACATAATTGATAATAATTTATAAATTATGTTTTATAACTTTTAGTACTTAGGTCTTAGGTACCAGTGATATAAACAATATTTAAAATAAAGTAATGTTTATTAAATCTAAATTATAAATAGGTATAGGTGTAATAGGTATGAATCTTACCAGTTTGACGTCACAGGCGGCAGATAGTAATGTTTGGTTCGTCGGACGATGCTCGACGGCTCTTATCTCAAGTGAGAGAAAAGGGCGTCACAAATGTCAACTGACGTAAATACTTCCAAGTTCCTTATAACGGGTGTAAAAAGAGTCGCTTTACTCCCAATGTTTGGTTTGTCGGACGATTCTCGACGGCTCTTATCTCAAGTGAGAGAAAAGGGCGTCACAAGTGTCAACTGACGTAAATACTTACAAGTTCCTTATAACGGGTGTAAAAAGAGTCGCTTTACTCCCCATCATTGTGATATTTTTTTTTGTACTGCACCTTAACTGAGAACGTTTCTGGTTACGGTAACTAGAATCGATTCAACTTTTTTTGTGCCTATTTGAAATAAACAATTTGACTTAGACTTTGAACTACCTACTTTAGACGATCGATTTACTGCATTATTGAAATTACTGCGCTATTTGCAAAATATTGTTTTCTAAAGAGGGAATAATTGATAATGTTTATAATATCATGCTAGTCTGTTCAATAATAAAATTAATTTAATATCATGCTAGTCTCAATTCTAAAAAAAATGCAGAACTAGATATTTTATTTACTGTATTTAGGCACATAAGTTTGTCGTCATTGCAATTTGTGCTCGTAGGTTTTTTATCGTACCTACTTAAGCAATTTTTGTACACACGCCTACACATCAAGCTATACCTTTCCAGTTTATGCTGATCCCGCATTGTCTAGGATTTCCGTACAATACGAGGGTTTGCTTATACTGGAAAGGTATAGCTTGATGTGTAGCCGTGTGTACATACCTAAGTATTTATTTTGTATTGTAAATTTGTAAATTACCTATACTCCATTTGTAATAAGATTAGACATTTAACTAAACCTTTTTTACAGTCCGTTCAACCGATTTTGACTTCTATTGCGTTGGTGGCATGACAAATGGCAGCTGCAGTAAACAGTTGGTTTGTAACCAGTTTTTTTTGCTTTTAATGCCATCCTTATGCCTACGTAATAGAAGTCAAAATCGGTTGAACGGACTGTAAAAAAGGTTTGTGTAAATGTCTAATCTTATTTCAAACGGAGTATAAGTTTCGTCGTCATGGCTTGTAAATGCTGACAATTACATAATAAAGATTAGCATAGGTCACCTTTGGGTATCATTAATAAATACATGTATCGCGAAATTGAACATTGTATTATCAACAAAAAAAAATTAAGTAAGCGTGGCCACACGTGGAAACCTCTTCCATTATCAACGTGCATAGTACCTTATAAATTAATTTATGAGTACCAAGACCAACTCATAAATTAATTTATATTAGGTTATTATTGCCAATAAATTAAAATTTACGGCTATTAAATAATTAAACGTTATAAAAATAGAGTCAACCGCATTACATAACATGTCGCCTGTAATCCCCGACGGGTTAGGCAGAGGTGTTTCTAAAGTATACCCACATTTCGTAATAGGGGGCGAGCCTATTGCCATCAACATGAAATTCCTGAAGGAAAAACTCAATAACACTGCCCGCAACTGCAACGCATAGTTAGCTTATAGAAGTAGCTATCACAGATAAAATTAGCTTACGAATCTATTTACTTATATGCTAGCTTGGCAATAAATAAAAGCAAAATTAAAAAATTTGAAAAAACCCACGACGGTTAATAAGTAATTGAAAAAGGATAAAATTTAAATGTTTAATATGTAGTAACTAATATAAAATATATTACTGCAGCGCCCTCTAGTGAGTTACTACTATAACATCTATTTAAGAACCCTCACTAATCAACCACAAACTGCATCAAAACCGGACTAGTAGTTTTGGTTTTGCACAAACAAATGTTTACTGCAGCGCCCCCTGGTGAGTTGTCACCATAACACCTATCTAAGAACATGCACCAATCAAACCCGAACCCATAACTGAAAACTGCTTCAAAATCGGACTAGTAGTTTTGGAGAAAAATGGCAACATGGATTTGCACAAACATCCTCTCACCCCAAACGCATATACCGTCTCCGTTCCGTCGTGGGTAAAAAATGCTATCATTGGTGAGCAAAACGATTCGTTTTTGTTTATAGGAACCGAGGTAAGTACTAGTTCAAAAATGTCTGACCCATAAAATCCAAAACAAAACTATAGGAAATTGCCATTGTTTCAATACCTACAATCAATTCCCCGGCGTAAGCACTGATTGTACCCGCTATTTGACTCGATGTAATTGAATATCTTTCTTAGCGACAACAAAAGCTTTGAAGATGAAACCAGACGGTGTACATGAGCTAAGTCACGTACGCCACAACGCCACGACGCGCACTCGTGACCCATGATCGATGGGAAAACGGGAAACAATGGGTCACACTGATAAGAGATTGCAGTATTGCAGTGTTCTTCCTGAGAGGCTAATTGGCTGTACAGTTAATTATGTAAGCAGTAGGTAAGTTGATAAGAAAGGAGATTGGCAATGTTGTTTTGTAGATAATTTAAATAATTAACTAACAAATTAGGTATGTTATGTGTACTGTGTGAAGCCACATAAAATATTCGGGGTCGTTTTAAGGCTTGTGCAGACCAGCGCGACACGCGACGCGACACAAAGGCACCGCTCGTCGCGCGATGATCGGTGCCTTTGTGTTGCGTCGCGTGTCGCGCCTGTTTGAATGAGCCTTTAATAATATAAGATTTGAATGCGAATTTGCGTTCTTGTGAGGTGGTTTTCCTAAACTTCTCGAAGTTTTTTTGATGGACAGAAATATTAGGTACCCAACACCTGAGTACATTTATTCAAAATAGGTAGGTACTTACTCCGTTTTTTAAGGATTTTTTTAGCTACACCCCCAAGCTCATAGTGTAGTCATATTATTTACCGATATTATGGACCGGCCATATTAGCCGTAGAACCGATGATCGTTGCGGTAGACAGGTTCTCAAACGGCAAACGTGGCCGCCCACAGGCTAGGTGGAGCGACGATCTCCGCAGGGTGGCTGGTAGCAGCTGGATGAGAGTTGCCGAGAATCGAGCTGAATGGCGTGCAATTGGAGAGGTGAAGTAGGAAGTGGTGAAGGGTGGGCGTTTTTGGGGGACTGTCTTATGTAATTTTGACGTTCGAAAAGTGCTGATTCTCAGCCTAGTTTGAATAAATGACTTTTTGAATTTTTTTAGAGGCCTATGTCCAGCAGTGGACTGATGATGATAAAACACAATTCTATCTAAGTAATGAAGTTTGACGCACGCATGCCATACCGCTTTGAACCTTGACCGTCACTTGTACATTATACATATTTGTGGGTCAATTCCCTACTCTGTGGTCAAGGACACGCGGTTTTTTCAGGAGGTGCTTTTAGATCGCCATCGCGCAGTGGTTTTCAATGCTAATTCCTTCTTTAGAGACCTTTATCTGGGCGTCCGGGCCAGGAAAAATCTGGTAAAAAAGCATCAACAACAACAAAATCAACTGTAATAAAATATTGTACTTAAATTCGAAAGTGAGTTAAGGCTTGTGCAGACCAGCGCGACACGCGACGCGATACAAAGACACCGCTCGTCGCGCGACGAGCGCGCGAGCGGTGTCTTTGTGTCGCGCCTGTTTGAATGAGCCTTTAGTTTGGATGAAACGGATTTGGATGAAATTTGGCACATGGGTAGACCATGACTTGGGATAAGGACATGGGCTACATTTCATAGTTGATCGCAGAGGAAGTCGCGACAGCTAGTCAACTACATATAAAATTCTTACGAAGTCGATATTATGATTACAGACTGTCGTATCGATTATTCGATATGTCACAGACAGTTAAGTCAAGGTTTTATCATAGCGAGCAATAGAAATGTTATAAACTTACACGGGTAAAGTTTTAATTCGGAAATTTAATTACTTTACGTAACAAGTATGAACCAACCAACCATTTCCCGATTGTAATCAATTTTATCAGGGTCTCTCGAATGATCGATTGACATACGTACGATTGAGCTTGTACGATTTTGCTTCCTATAAATAGATATGTAAGCAATTTAGAACATGCAATTAGTTACAGTTACATGTAAGCAGTGGTGGCCCAGTGATAACCGCGACTTGCGAGTTGAAGGTCGTAGGTTCGAACCCAGACAGGCGCTTTATTTTGTGTAAATTATTTCATCAAACCATTTCGAAGACATGTGACATGTTCTACCAACCAACACGCGCTGGGCCGCGTGATGAATTACGGCCCATTTTCTCTCACCGAGAATATGCCTGTGGCTCAGCAGTGGGAAGTGGGAACATTATAGGCTTATTATGATTATAATTATTATCGCTAATATTTGACTGATTAAAGAAGACACTGATATAAGGCTCGTGCGGACCAGCGCGACACAACGGCACCGCTCGTCGCGCGACGAGCGGTGTCTTTGTGTCGCGTCGCGTGTCGCGCCTATTTGAATGAGCCTTAAAGAGACTTATTAAAGAACATACTGATTAAAGAGACTGATTAAAGAGACTGATTAAAGAGACTAATTAAAGAGACTGAATTATATTTCTATTGTTTTATTAAGCCTTCCCTTAACACATCTTTTTTCTACTTCTGGCTCCGACTCCGGTTCTGTTTTCGACTCCGGTTCCGATTCCGATCAATCAAATTTAAAACCTGCGGCTCCGGTTCCGGTAAAACGACTTCCGTAACATCCCTAGTACTTATGTATGTATGTGTTTGTATTAACGTGTGTTCCACTGTAGCGCCTAAACTACTGAACCGATTTTGATGAATGAGGTATCAATAGATTCGTTCGTAATAATGGTCCGGGTGACATAGGCTATAGTATAAATTCTCTCTGAATTTAAAATGGTGGACTATACACGTTTTCGGACCTCGAAATAAATTAATTGAGCTAATCAGAAAGGTTTTGACAAGCTCATTACAAATATGTATAATGATAAAGTTAAAACGCGTTTTCAGTTATAGCGCCTTTCTCAAGTTATAAATAGTTTTTACTGAATGACTTTGTTATAACTAGAATTTACTAGATACTGTTCTAAGATAAATATCAGTTAAAACTAGTTCTAACTAAATAAAACGCGTTTTAACAAAATTATTTCGATAAAACCGTTTTGACCGAGGTCAAAGTTCGTATAACAAAATGTATGATTATTTGACAACCAATAGGAGACGGAGGTGCAAAAAATAACGTTATTTAGTAGTTCTACTTTTGTTTTTTTTGTTTGCAGTCTAGAATATTTACGGAGCGCGTGACATTGACATTGAATCGACTTTACAGTGTTGAGACTAGCTATTATTATTTCTGTGTTTCATTGAGAAGGTTTATATTTTCATAAAAAATAAAAAGCTGGCTACATTATTTTTATTTTTGTATTTTAAGATCTCAACATTTTTGACTGTAACAATGTACCTATACTCCATTTGACATTTAGATTAGACATTTAAACACGTAAAAATGGGCAGTTGCAATTTATTGGTTCACTTTACGTCTAGGTTACTATTCAAGCAAAATTAAACATTGTGAAAAATTAGTTTTTTTTTGTATTATTCTAATTATATGTAGATCTAGCTTATTAATTAAATACCTAAAAATTTATTAACATATCTTATCGACTCTTGACTGTCATAATATAATATGAGTCAGGTTGTGGACATGAAAATTAAAGTAGAACATAATAATTATATCAGCTTAATAGCTTATCTAATCGTAAATCGTTGAATTTACGAAGGTAAATAATATGTAGGTATTAAATTATTTAGAAGACAACGGTATGCAAGATAAAATAAAAATAATATATGTTTAGATAATAATATATATGGCGAATTTTTTTTATTTCTTTTTTCTTGAAAATTACTACATAAATGTACTCCCAGTACGATACTTAACAATACCCTAGGATCGGACACCGTTTTTTTTACATGTTGTATGCAATTTATGTCAAAAAAAAACCCTGGACCCAGACCCTAAAGGGGCATATAAGTACTGCAATAACATTAAGTACCAAAAATATTAAAATTATAATTGAAAAAAAAATTGCTATTTAATATTCACATTTTTAGTAGGTACACACGGCTACACATCAAGCTATAATCTCCAGTATAAGTTGACCTCGCATTGCACGGAAATCCTCGACAATGCGAGATCAGCATAAACTGGAAATGACTTGCTTGCTTGCTTGCTTGATGTGTAGCCGTGTGTACCTACCAAAATTAGCCCAAATCCATTAAAAAAAACAATCCCCAAAACGCCCACTCTTCACCACTTCCTAGTGCTTTAGCTGGGAAGAAGTGGCGCAACGAACTCCCCAGCTCCCAATTGATTTGGGAACATCCAGATGCAAGTCTAAATACTTACTATAATTATATTTGCTACGTCTTGCTAGCATCCGTCGAAACTAAAATAGTTTTTAACTAAAAACGTTATTTGTTAAGCGCTATTAACCTAAAATTCCTCATAATTACCAGTTAAAGCGCGTGCAGTTCTCTGGGAGTGTATGCTTTGCGATCAACAAGTCACAGGGGCCGACACTGAAGGCTGAAGGCTGCGGGTGTCGACCTCAGGATAAGCTGCTTCTCACACGGACAACTGTTACGTCGCTTGCTCCCGAGTCACCATTCCTGACTCTCTGTATATTTTGGCTGCTAAGAATAAAACTACAAACGTAGTATACAGGGAAGTTTTATAAAAATATGGCTATTATTGTAGTATATTGTGATGTCTTACGATTTCCATGCGAACGAAGTCGCGGGCAGAAGCTAGTTAACCTATATTTCAGTAAATAACAGCTATCTAATTGCGTAACACATTTTCGTAAATGATAGATTAGACTAAAGGCTCTTTCAAACAGGCGCGACACGCGACGCGACACAAAGTAGAGATGGGTTGTAACAGGTTAAACACGATATCTGTTATCACTGTTACTGTTACACAAAAATAACAGATCCAAATATCTGTTATTAAATAACAGCCTGTTATTTTCATACGGACGATAAATACGTATACATAAATAACAGCCTGTTATTTTATACCGACGATAAATACGTTTTTAAATCTCAATTAAATATCTTCTTTGTTTCTTTTCGTTTAAAGTTCAAAATCGTATCTGAACTTTTGTCTAGGAATGACGGGGTGATGTAAATTACGTTCATTTATAAATATACCGACCCCAACATAGTTTTAAAAGGCTAGGCAGATTGATTGATTATTATTTTAAATTAAATTCCAAACTGAACACTTTCCTTATAATTTCGCTTTACATATATTGCAGGTCGCGTAGTGACCACCTACATCCACAAAATGGTCCCACACAACACTTAACTCTTCTATTTATATTAGCCATTGTTTTTATTACCTAAACCTTTTAATATTCACAACTTAACTTAAATTAAATAAATAACTGCACTATTACAATAACACTCCTAAACTATAAAACCAAAACCTCTAAACTATAAAACCTAAACTAAAAACTATAATATACATAAATCGAATATGAACACTAAATACTAATACGCCGTAAACACTTAGAAATGTTTTCGAAACAATTTAAATTACCATTCACCAGTTCACCTTTCGTTAGAAAGAAAGAAGTGAAAAAAGCAATCGTATCAGATTTCAAAAACTCAAAATTTTAAAAATGTCAACAAATAAACCAGCCAAATTAAATTTTAATTGAATATCATCTCTAACCTTATTTAAATAAAGTCGTACATGCATAGAACATTTTGCGACCAATCCCATCAAACGTCAAACCAAAGATAAAAAAGGCGTCCGGACACGATCACTATAATTTTTGTGGTTGCATCACAAAGAAAATAATATAGAATTAAAGTATTTTTGATGTCAACAATAACAAACAAACCAGACAAATTACTCTCAATAAAATTGTTTAAATCTATCATGGTTTATCAAAAAAAACTCGTGGAAAATTTTGGAATTTTCCGTTAAACCACAGATAAAAGCATTCGGATACGATCACTAGACTACGCACAAGATAAGTCTGCACGCGACTGGTGGCGTGCTTAATTCTATCTTTAATGTATTATTTAAAATATAATATTATACCTATATTAATAATTATTCTATTCATATTTATTAATTAAATAATTCTTTAACATAAACGTCAAGACGGCACGGCGTGGCATACGATTAGTTCCGATTTCAGCCGCGTGCAGACATATCTTGCAAGCAATCTAATTTTTTTGGTTGCAAATCAAATTGCCTTATAGAAAAATAGAGAATATAAATTATTATGGTATTTTTGTTATGGTCACATTGGTCAGTAACAGGTAACAGGTAACACGACCTAATTATGAAGTCACATTTTTGATAATGTTTGTTCCTGTAAAACCACCAACTATATTTTAGGGATAATAAATACTAAGTGCTTCTCTTTTTAGCGTAGTTTAACCGCTTTAGTAAGAGTGAGAAGTAAACATATTTCGAAGTAAATAATAGGTGTTTCTCTTTTTAGCAAGGGTCATTCTTTAATGAGGAAGAGAGATAAATCGATAACCTTGATATATACCTTCTTTGTGTGAGTGTTTATGTAAGTAACAGCCTTAGAACAGCTGTGTGGGGACTAAGATGAAGTATCAGTAACAGCAAACAGTCGTGGTAACAGTCTTTGAGGGTCTGTTATTTTAGGTAACAGATATATTGTATTGATAAGAACAATTGTTATTTGTTATTTTTAAATATCTGTTATTTCTACCTGTTACGATAAATACGCCTCACTCCTAACACAAAGGCACCGCTCGTCTTAGGACGAGCGGTGCCTCGCGCGTGTCACGCTGGTCTGCACAAGCCTTAACTTGTTTCATTTTGAATATTCATTGCGTTATTTTACGTTGTGGTTTTTTTTTATCTTATGGAGCAATGGATAGCAATCTCTTTCAAAGTGATTCAGTTTGTGATTGATCGTGTATTACGAAATTAGGGTGCAGGTAAAACTTGCGTCCTTCATAACTTTAAGGGTATCCTTGGAATGAACAAGCTATTCGCCAGAGATCCCAGGGCAGGAGGAGTATTCCTACTGGGCCCATTATGCTGAGGACGCTATCACAACACAAAACCCTGATGAATAAGCGGAAACCACCGACAATAGGCCTATGTCCAAATTTTTTTTTGTCCGTTCACATATTTTTTTCTTTTTTGAGGTAATCAAAAGATTACGGCGATACATTGAGTTAAAATGTGGCATGACGTCACGCCTTGCTAGATTTATTATTTTAGATTAATATGATAAAGCAAAAAATACGTGTCTAATATTTTTTTATTATCTGAAAGACGGACTACATAGAATTTCTTTTTTTTTTACCAGGCTCCTACCGTATTTCGAAGAAAATTTTCTGGTTTTCGGGGGATTTGGTACTCCTACCTGGTAGGTAAATCCACGGTGATTTACCTACCAGGTAGTCAAATCCCCCGAAAACCAGAAAATTTTCCTACCATGTAGGAGTGGATACTCCGAAATAATAATGAAATAATAATATATGAACGAATGAATTATATTATTTTAATAATTTCGATGAATTCGGTGTTTAGTCGGTGGTTTCCGCTTAGGTATTCACCAGGGTTTTCTGATAGCGTCAACAAACTAGTATTAATAAAAACGGTGCGATATATTTATGATACAGTTATTTTTTTGCCTATATCCGGTTGTTCAACTCTCCGACTATTCTACAGGAGCTCGACTGATAGGGAATTTATTCATTGAACAGTTCCGCGTCAATTGAATAATTTATCATAATAGTCGTAACTAGGGCTGTTGAGTCTTTCAATTGATTGGTCGAACAAATCGACTGTAGCAATTAACATTGTCGGATCTACATTTTTGCGATTTTTTTTATTGCTTTAAATTTAAAAATCGCAAAAATGTAGATCCGACAATGTTAATTGCTACGGTCGAAATAACTGATTATAAATAATATATACCATCCTATTATTGTCGCCTCTTCTCATTCAGAGAAACCACGAGCATTGATCATCACGCTTGCAAGAGTCAAGACGGATTTTCAGACTTATACACTACTATTCTTTTTCTAAAATAAAAGTAGCCTAAGTTACTCCTTGTAACATCAACTATCTGCCAATGAAAAACCCGTCAAAAGGCTCTTTCAAACAGGCGCGACACGCGACGCGACACAAAGACACCGCCCGTCGTGCGACGAGCGGTGTCTTTGTGTCGCGTCGCGTGTCGCGCTGGTCTGTACAAGCCTAAAATCGATCGAGCCGTTGCGGGGATTAGCTGGAACAAAGACATATGACAACAACAAAAAAAACTGGCACTCCGGGAGTGCCGACAGAAGTGAAAACATGAAAAAAAATCGGCACCTCGGTAATCAACGCGTTGATGTCTTTTACGCCACGGTGTCGGTAAATTCCGTTTAGTGATGTGCCGGATATCCGTATCCGCGGATATCCGAGGGAGAAAAAAGATCTATATCCTGTATCTGTATACATTTCATTACGAATACGTAAATGTATTAATATAAAAGATCCGTTCAAGATCCGTCAAAAAGTAACGGATACAGATCTTTTTTCTCCCTCGGATATCCGCGGATACGGATATCCGGCACATCACTAATTCCGTAACAGTGTCGCAAAATCAATGGTTTAGTCCCATCTCAAAAATGCCCACCGCGCCTAAAGAAGTTTTCACTTAATTTTTTTTTTTCTAAGTACCGCACCATATAATTATTACTTTCATATGCATTTAGTAAAACGCTGTTATTTTGACATTTTTTCAAACTCATGAAGCAATGGATTAGGAATTTCTTTCTAAACTCAAAGATTGCGATTAAAACTGTGTTACGCAATTAGGATACAGGTTTCCTGATGTTGTTTTCTTTCACCGATATCAGTAACGTCTAAGATAAACTCAGAAAGTACATTATAATTGAAAAAGACACAAATATCTGATTTTATTGATAAAGTTGAAGCGTGTTAATGAGTCGATCAAATTTAGTACTAGGATTGAAGGCATTTATGCCTTCAATCCTAGTACTAAATTTAATCGAACTAAAATAATTGTGTAATGTTTAGAAATCGTGAGAATATCTTGTTATAAGATACGTACGTTTAATTTGTACCTATAACCTATGGGTAAGAAGAACAGTGGTGGCCTAGTGGTAACGGCCGCGACTTACCGAGTTGTAGGTCGTGAAGAAAAACATCTTGGGGAAACCGGCATGCCCTAGAACAAAAAAATCGAAGACATGTGATATCTACCAACCCGCACTAAGCCCGCGTGGTGGATTACGGCCCACTCCCTCTCACCGAGAGGAGGCCTGTGTCCCAACAGTGGGAAATGATAGGCTGATTATACTATAAGATGATTACATTTTTATACATACATACACCCCTACACACACAGTAGCATTTCATTCTCTCCTCCCTTTAATCCATCCAAAGGTTGTCTTTAAAAGATCGCTTTTAGCGATAAGACTGCCCATTATGTCGCCCTATAAAAACTTTCTTCATAAATATCTGAAATTTTTATTGTGTACATAATAAAGAGAATTATATCTATTTTATTCCCAAGCCTTTACCCATAAGAAAAAAAAAATCTTTTATAAAAAAAAACAAATAAGTACATTTTCATATTTTATAAAAAAAAACAACTATAAACTAACTGGAAGTAACTTAACCGTAATTATATTAATTTATTTTTATCTTACGGACTTGGCAGCCCTAATTAACATAGTACTTACTTGGAAATATTGGTGTGGCGACAATTTTAATATGCGTACGTATGTGTTACAAGAAACGGACATAAATAGGACCCTGTCCTTGAAACCCCGCGTAAAATACTACTAGTACAGTTACGAACAAACACCTTACATTTACGCAACATTCAAAAGCGATTTTGTCGTGAAATAAAGATTTCAACTTTGAGTAAAGACTTATTTCATAATAGTAAGGTCTCAAGAAAGAAATGTTCGTAATACCATAACATATCTATCAATACTTTAGAAGAAAATCGCTTTTAAATTTTGCGTAAGTTTAAGATATTTATGCTCGTGGCTGTACCTACGTAGAACATAACTACTAGTACCAAAAATATTTCCGGTGGGTAGGTACTGATACCGGTAATTTGGTAAAGAATTTATTTAGGTGCTTTATTTTCTCAATTAAAATACTTAATAATTATTACGTGTTATCAAAATCGTACTATACAGGGTGTTTGGCAGAACGTTGAACATACGAAAATGGTGGATAGGTGGGGTCATCTGCTACTTACACAGCCCTAATTTATTAGGCCCTGGCCCCTGGATAAAAGGACGGTACGGTTGACATCTGTCGGGCATGCCACCGCCCATTATTTCCGGTTGTTCTCGTCTAGCTAACGGCGAGTACTTGCACAGACACAATCTAGTGGCTAGGATTATCCACCAGCAACTTGCCTTGCAGTACAACCTTGTGGAATCTGAAGTACCATACTACAGGTATGTGCCCGACCCAGTTCTCGAGAATGGTCACGCCACATTGTACTGGGATCGATCTATCATCACTGACAGGACTATTGTAGCTAATAAGCCTGATATTGTGGTGATAGATCGACGAGAGCGCCGTGCAATGATTGTTGATATCGCCGTCCCTCATGACGAGAATCTCGTAAAAGCTGAGAAAGATAAAAAAATCAAGTATCTTGACTTAGCACACGAGGTTGTCGACATGTGGGATGTGGACTCTGCAATCATTGTACCGATAATCGTTACGGTTAATGGCCTAATAGCGAAGAGCCTCGACCAACACCTCAGGAGGCTCTCATTGCGCGCTGGGTCAAGGGCTTGATTCAGAAAGCAGTACTCCTAGACACGGCACGCATAGTGAGGAGGTTCCTCTCTCTAGAGCCCTGACCACCGGCAGCTTGGACCTTGTTCCTAATGCCGATGGGCCACTGTTTTTTATATTTTTAAATGTTTTTTTAATGATTTTTATAAAAATATTTGAAATGTATTTAATGTGTAAAAAAATGAATAAAATATAAATGTGGTTTTTGTATCAACGATTTGCTACTCACCATCAATTTCCGGGAAAAGATTCTACACGCATAGATTCTACACTAATAGGAATAGGTAGATGTTTAACATTAATTCCTTTTTTTTCAAATTTTTCCTTTAAACCTTACAGGATAAAGTTTACATGTACCTATGTTACTTATGTAGCTACTTGTACATACTTACCACCACACCACCATACCATACCTGTACATACCTACCACCACCATACCATACCTGTACCTGTAAATATAATTCGTAAATTGGTACACCTTCAAAAAATTTATAAAGTGCAACAATAAATGTTGCTTTTTTATTTTTAATGTCGTGAAAGCCTCTCATTAACGAGGTTGTGGAGTCAAATCTTGGCAATTACCAATGTGACTCTTTCAATTCATACATAATATGTACAGTCACGACTCACGAGCGTAAACATATTACATGAAACTATGGACAGCTCGGCAATAATATCTGATTTCATGATTCATCATCAAGATGACGGCAAATATACCTATGAGATCATTTGTGGAAGGCATAGACAAGTGGCAGCACAAATATGTGACATCGAAGGAACGCCAAAACTATCTGATGAGATTAGCGACGCCAAAATATAGGATGCTGCGAATGTGTCTCCTCTTAGAATGAATAATAACGGATATGTTTTGCGTTCTATATATCTAATCAGTTTGAGAATAATATGATACCTCATTGTCATCAAAAATATCTGACATCACTTGCCAAAGTGATGTCAGATATTTTTGATGACAACGAGGTAGGTATCACATTCTTCATAAAAACGTAACTGCAATGCCTAAATGTATAATGTTTCTAATTTTCTTCTACATTGCAATCCCACTGTAAGATTTTTTTTGCCAATGTCAGACTTTTCGTCAGTACTTTCAAATTTCGAAATGGTAACCCCCAGACTAAATAAAAAACCAAGATGCTGCGAACAATACAGTGAAGCATGCCAAAACTACTTCCACTCTATGCCTACACGCTCACACGCATATATTTACAATGAAACTACACCTCACTAAGTGCACCTGCACACATGTGTACGAAACCGGCCTCACGTCACTGTTGACAGCACTGTCTTGGTTTATAATTGGTAAGAGTCTGACACGCCCTCTCCGCCCAGAGCTATTTGATAATACCCCACCGATAAAAAAAGGGTAACCCTACATGTAACAGATTGACTTACTTTATTTTATTTAAAATGAAAAAAAAAAATATTACTTACATACATTATTATGATGTAATTTACCTACAAGCTACAGTTAATTTATTATTAGGTAACTATCTAGGTATAAACTAGTCAGGTAGGCACCTATAGCTATTTTGCTGTTTTTATTATACTAAAGTTATAAATATGGCGAAATATTTATGATGGCAAATACATTTATTAGGTATATGAATAAAATGACTACAAAAACTGAAAGAGAAAGTCGACTACTTACCAACCTATACTGAATTAAGAAATGAATACAAATGACTTGCATTTTTTTTAAAGAATGAATATTCATTCTGCAATTTTATTGTTTTACCGAACACATTTTCGATATAAATTTGTTCAGACTCACTTACTACTTACATATTTAATCACTATGTAATCAATAATTATGTTTTTTCGAATGAAAAACACATAAAGAGAACAAAACACATTAAAAAAAGAGAGTCAAAAAGAGAAAAAAGTCAAAGAGAGTCTTCTACATGATGTCTATCTATCGTTTTATAATTAGTGAAATATTTAAAAAAGATATTGTCATCGATGTTTTTATTTAAATTCTATATTTTTAACTAAACTCTGCAGACGTGATGGGTAGGATCGATATCTAAACACGATAGAATACAAAAAAGATTTGATGTTTTTTGGGGGGTCAACGATCGCTTGTAGAGTAAAAAAAATTGTTGTTTAAAAAAAATCTCAGCTTACACTTTCAACTAACAAGTTGAAAGTGTAAGCTGAGATTTTTTTTAAATTGTTTTTCAATATCTATACCTATTACGTCTATAAAGTTTACACAAAAAAAAAATATCTGCCACTCCGGGAGTGCCGACAGAAGTGAAAACTTGAACAATTTAAAAAAATACTTGCATAGAACATTGATCCGTAACGTAATATACATAATATAAATAAAGAGCATAATCGCGTTTACAAAAATGAGGTGTCAGTAACGATGTTGCGAGTTCAACTGTTTTTTCCCATCTCAAAAATGCCAGACGCGCCTAAAGAAGTTTTCACTTTAAAAAAAAAACTGATTGTTTAATTAAACTGATACTCCAAGTGGCTACAATAACTGCGGTCGATGTCCCCACAAAAAAACATCATGATAATTATTAATATAAGGTAACGGTACTCTATAAAAAATACATTTTATGAGTGGTAAGTACTACTCGACAAACAGGAAAACTTATTTTCCCTTTAGATTAGCCACATATCCGCTGGCAGTAACCAAATAATAGGTTAGTTATTAAGATTTGACTAAAATTTTACCGGTAGCGAACCGTAGGTGTTTACTACACGTTAAATTCCACCTCTGTGACTACTCAAGTGGTGTTGCGTTGCTTGGTTACAACTTACAAATAAAAGGTACTATCTAGATTCCTACTAATCTCTTGGTACTTGGAATCACCCAGCTGAAGTAGGTACTAATCTAGTTGTTGTACGATCGGATTCTGACTATCTTTAAAATTCGATCGAAGCAACTTCACGTTGATGCGCCAGCGAATTCTTAATGCTCGGGTCACACCAACGGGAAACGCCGTTAATTTTCACGATGATGGACCTTAACCCGTCGGAATAAAGTCTATCATCGCGATAATTAACGGCGTTTCCCGTTGGTGTGGCCCCAGCATTAGTACTACCTATTGTGTCACAACACTCGCAAGTTCCGAACTCAGTTTGACAGTTGAAACGTCACAATTTGCGAAAAGCAGCGAAAAGATTCAATCTTTTTCAAGCTTTATAGGAAAAAACATGGAAAAAATCATGGGTCGAGTTGTTTAGTGTTACCTAGAGCTATTATTTTTCAGTACAGTAGCCACGTCTGTGGTAAAAAAAAAACAGTATAAGCTGGCCTCAAATTCTATTGAAACTCCGTACTACGCAGTACGCTAGGCCAGCTAAGAGTCACTCTGTGCTACCGACGCGACGTGCGGTGGACTGTACAAAAAAAAAAGAAATGAGAATGAACCATAAATATAAAAGGATGAATAGCGTACTCTGTAGTAATCTAATCGAATTAGCTTGTATTGTCCCACTGCTGGGCAAATACCCCCTGTCCCTTTTCCACACAATAGGGATGATGCCTAGGTCAAAAAAAAAACTATTTTGTCCATCAGTCAGATAATAAAAAAATACTAGACACGTATTTTTTTTTGCTATAAAATATTAATAAAAATGACTTAGAACGCATTAAAGTTGGGGAGTGAGGTCCGCTACATCACAAGTAAATATAAAATATACCAAGGCGTGACGTCATGGCAAATTTTAACTCAATGTATCGCCGTAATCTTTTGATTACGTAAAAAAAGGAAAAATACGTGTCCAATATTTTTTAATAATCTACCTGAGGGACATTTTTTTTTTGTCGTCATCCATATTCTTTCTTTTACTAGAATCCTTCCGAGTTTCGGTACGAGTCAAGCTCGTACCGCATCTTCGCCTTGGCCTGCCGCGTTGTCTATAGTAAAGAAATCTGCCAGGAACGTCAATACCTACTCATGTACTCAAAACTCAGGGTTGTCAAGCAGCCCTACATGCACAAAAAAATATTACCTTGACATCAGTCACCTGCGTCACCGGTTACCCAGATAAACGGCTTTGTTTTCTTTTTATGTAATTTTCAGGCTGGAATGCAGCACATTGTCTAGAAATAAGTCTTCTTATCTAGACACGAGATTTCTTAATAAATTTATGTACTTATTGTCAATAATAGCTCGTAAATCTTGTCTTTTATCTGTACTTTTTCGTGACATTGCGCATGAGTTTGACATTGAGTTGAGACGTTGCTAAAAATGCTCAGTTTGCACTGAGTGTGGCAACCGCAAGTGTTCCCACAAAGTAGGTATTTAGCTGTTACATACACACACCTTGAATTTCAAACAGATCTTCAATAAAAAAACTGTAAGTGCTAAAAAACTAACAAAAAAAGTGAGTTTGTATGTCAACATATTGCTTTATAAAAAAACTGATTGGTTCTTACGTACTTTTACTTTCACCCAATGTCGAATAGCGGAAATCAGTTAATGCCTCTCATGCATGATTTATTGTAATCTTCTGCCAGCTTATTTGATACTCAGATAGTATGTTAGAGTATCATTCAAGTACTTAAAATTGTCAATCCTACTATCAACAAAAACTTATCTGTATGAGATAAGAGATGATAATTTTACACAATTTACGACGAAATAAAATAAATAGGTACTTAAATAATTTAAATATTTCACCGTCGCGTTGGTGGCAGCCCCGATGACTTCGAATTTCTGAGTAGGTATGCGCGTAAGCTTACGCACGACAACGTACGCGCTCACAGTATTGTTTCCTACCTTGACGATTTCCATTGAAATCTTCAGCAAAACATCTTACGATAGCAACAAACGACAAGAGTATTTAAGGCACCCGCAAACAGGCGCGACATGACTCTAATAAAACAATTAAGTACTAAAATACTTCGTAGAACAGTTAACGGTGTCGACGAAAGTGTCACGAGTAGGGCTTTCATCCGGGAATCACGGTCTCGAAAATTTCGAAAGTCTTGACGATTTTTTGGTAAGTATTTTTGAGACTCAAGACTGATAGATTAAATTATTTACTTACATTTTGATCAAGATAGAACGTAACATTGATCTACAAATTGCAAAAAAACGTAAGAAAATTTTGCGGGGTACCTACTTACCACTGCGGATCCACCTTCAAAGGCGCTCCCTCACCGAGAGATTTCGCCTGTAATACATTACATATTTTACATAACCAATAACCCTGTATAAATAAACATCTTTGATTATAAACACCATCCGAGGGAGACAATACAGCAACCTTTGACTTCTGAACTTATGCTATAAATCTGTTTTTAAGAAAACGAATAGACTTACCAGTTTCAATTTCAACTTTCGTTAAATAAAAAATTAAAAAAATTCGCAGACCTGCTGTCGTAGATCGAGGTAGGATAACTAGTTTAAAAAAAATACTTATAATTTTGTGGTCGTTTTATCATGTTTCGATATCGATACCCATCCGTCTGTGGTGTTTTGCCAACAACTTATTTTGACCTTGTATTTATGAACTTTTTGATTTTTAAATTAATTTATTAATTAATAATTAAATTAAATTTATAATCTAATTATTTTACTTTTTTTCATTTAATTAAGTTATTTAATACAGATACAAACACAATGATCCATATTTTTATTAGTATACTACGTTAGTAACCAAATATTCAAATACACACCACAAACATACTATTATTACTCAAATTAAATATCAGAAAAAAAAAGTAAAATGGTAGGTAAGTAAATGGTGTAGTAGTTACAGGGAGCAGTTAGTTATGTTTGAATTTGTATGTATAGACTACTCACATCGCGGCTTGACTGTTAGAAACTAACGCAGGAATATGGAAAACTGACTACTCTATCATATTAATGACTAAACTCCATTTATTAAAAAAACACACATTAGAAAAATAACGGTTATCAGCACCCTTTCCTTATTTCGATAATAAACGCAAAATAAACTCCGTTATTTCACGATATAAAAAATGAAATCCGTTTGCCATTTACTTACATTAAAAATAACTCTTACAAGTGCAGTAATAAAATATTACCTACACAATAATAGTCGTTATTTTGCGGTTATTTTTCTAATGCTGTAATAAATGGAGTATAGTGCTCGTCCCTGCTTCGTAAGGTTTTTACGACTTCACAAAACAGAGATTTATTTATTATTTTATAAGTTTAATATTAATGTATTATACTTCATACCTAAAATGTGGAGTGTCCCATCTGTTATCATCTGTGTTATAGATTATGAAATACTTCACATAGGTACACACGGCTACATATCAAGCTATACATTACCAGTTTGTGCTGATCTCACATTGTATAGGATTTCCGTAAAATGCGAGATCAGCTTATACTGGAATTTTATAGCTTAATGTGTAGCCGTGTTTACTACTTATGTAGGTACGTGTAACATGAAGGGCATGTAGGTGTGTCAGTAGAGTACGTGTGCATTAACTATACATATATTTTTATCTTATACAACCCTACTTATAGTAAATATATAGTAATAATAATAAATAGGTGCAGCATGCATATAAATACCTACGGATAAGGAGTTTCTCAAGTAGGTGCCACTAACTCAAGTTTATCAAGATAATAGGTAAGTACATGCAATACTTTATGACTGTTACGTAGTCAACCATAAATCAATGAATTAGATTGATTTTTTCTGATAAATAAACAAATAAATACTTAATAAAAAAACCGGCCAAGTGCGAGTTGGACTCGCACACGAAGGGTTCGTAACACCGTACAATATTTAACACTAAATACTTACATTCTTTTAATACTTTAGTAAAAAAATCTGAGGACCTCCTTTCATTTAAATTATTTATTTTTATTTGTGTATATTTTGTGACCAAATAACATCGCCTTGGATGAGTCTGTAAATGTGTTATAATTGTGATTTAAATAAATAAATAATAATAAAAAAAAAATTACTTATTTATTTTTTGTTGTTATAGCGGCAATAGAAATACCCAATCTGTGAAAACTTCAACTGGCTACCTATTACGGTTCATGAGATTCAGCCCATTGACAGACGGACGGACAGCGGAAGCTTAGTAATAGGGTTCCGTGTGACACCCTTCGGGTACGGAACCCTAAAAACTCATCGCATGTTATTTATGAGAACGATTTGCAGATAAATCGGCCGTAAAGGTAAAATAAAATAATCATGCACATTGCATACTTAAGTACCTACTGGCCGTGGCCACCCACGGTGTTAAAACTCAAGTTTTATTAGCAATAACTTGCATACAATACTATTTGTTTGAGGTATTGTTTTATTATAAATGTATTACTTAAGATTTATTGCAGTCTTTCTTCATAAAGGAATGTTTGTTTATAAGAATCACATTGCAGCACACAACAAGCATTTTCAATAATAATATTTAATTTAACATTCTAATCACTTATAGCACTCTTAATCACAATGTCATTGACATAGTCATTTTGACACTTCCATTCAATTAGTTCACTAGTTGAAAGTCATCGCAATGAATTACTATTGTACTTACTGCTGAATTGTTAAAATTAATCGGATTGCGATGTCCTAGTTCATGCAACTCAACTCAACAACTCAACTTATTTTCGTAAACAATTATGCCTAATTTGTTTCATTTTGACAGTTCAACAACATTCATTGCGTTATTTACGTTGCCGAGCAGATTTTTTTTCCAACTTATGAAGCAATGGATTAGCAATCTGTTTCAAATCGAAACAAATTGTGATTGTTTTGCATTACGCAATTAGGGTACGGGATTGCAAACCTTCGGGCCACGAACATTTTATAATATACAATTATGACAACAGGTGATTTCTTGTCGTTTAAAAAGTTAATTAGGTATCTTGTTCTCCGTTTCCATACCTACATTACGTACGATTCACATAAAAATATTGGCTTTATAAGACCTTTATTATTTATAAGAAGACTATCAACATACCGTCAGTGACCTGCGACCTTGATCGTTAAGATTGCCGACCATCGCATCGTGACGGTCGACATGTTTTGATAAGAGAAATCAATTGACTTGAATGACAGTTGGCAAATTAACGTGACTACAATACGGCCGATATAACTTGGCTGCGCAATAACATTTTTTAGGAACCAAATGGTGACATAATTAGGGTTGCCAGGTGTCCGGCTTTTTACTTTTAAACTACTGCATAGCTTTTATCGCAGGCTTGAGCGCGGCGACCGAATCAAGAAATTCCGTAACGAAAATAAAACCTAACACCCCCCACTCCGCCTACCATGTAATGACGGTTCCCATGACAACGTGATGTTGTCATGGGAAACGTGATATTGTCATGGGAACGTAATTTTTGTTTTATGTCATCACGTCATCATCCCAAGTGTAACGTTGACAAATAGGAAGTATGGAGGTTACAAATGCTATACAATAGCTTTACCGCGGCAGTCCCCGAGTGCCACACGTTTTTTTTTTTGTAGGGCATCTTGTAGTTGACCTCTGAGGTCATGACTACTTAACCGGGCTTTCCTGTGGCTGCCTTAAGCTACTATACTCAAACCCTCCAGCCAGGGGCGTTACAAACTAAGCTTAAATACTAGGTGAACGTTCGCTAAGGGCACCCCCTGTGGGTACGAACCTCGGCTTAGGGCGTCACCCGGAGGGAGGACATCAAAGATGGGACGGGCTGGCCGGCTTTTTACAATCGTGTCCAGCCAAATATATACAAGTCCGGCCCTGTCCGGCTTTTGTTAGGCTTTACAAAAGATGCCTGATTATTAATTGTTTTAATTTTTTTCAATGTAATGAAGAGGGCTAATTATTGATTGTTAAGAAGTTACAAATTACATTGGTGGTTCGAATCATAATTAAGAGTAGAGTAAGTCTCAAATGAATAACAGTAGATAACTGTGCGTTTGCACTGGCGAAACATTCACAACGAAACATGTTGGAATCTCTATTTTCTGTCAATTTTCTATACAAAGTTTGACAGGCACTAGAGATTTCAACATGTTTTGTTGTGATGTTTCGCCAGTGCGAACGCATAGTAATAAATAAGTACACAAATAAATTTATTTATTTTTTCTTTTTAAAACCAGTGTGTCAGGCTTTCAGGGCAAAATGTCCGGCTAAATATGAATCGGTGTCCGGCTTTTCTATTTTTGGGCCTGGCAACCCTAGACATAAGTCGAGTGTGAGTGAGAGAACATGCGCGAAAATTCGTAGTGCTTATGTTCAGAACTGCCAAGTTATATCGGCCGTATTGTACCTACTTGAGAAGGCCAATTTTTCTTTTTCTTACTTTTGATATAAATAATTGTTGATGCGCGTTTCCAAATCATCTACTCGATTGAAAAATCGATATAATTTGGTCATCTAGTCACATTATGAAATAAATATGTTAATCACACACGAAGTCATTAATAAGCTCAGTTTAAACCGACTCATTTTTTTATTAATTAACTAGCGGACGTCACGCGGTTTCACCCGCATAGTTCCCGTTCCCATGGGAGTACGGGGATAAAATATAGCCTATGTTACTCGCTGATAATGTAGCTATCCATTGCTGAAAGAATTTTTCAAATCGGTCCAGTAGTTTTTAAGTTTATTCGATACATACAAAAATACAAATCTTTCCTCTTTATAATATACTACTAGTTCATTCATAATACTTGACTGGCACTAGCATTTATATCAACGCTGTCAACTGGAAGACAATTATTTGACACGTTTGACCACTCTAAAATGACGCGCCTCACTACCGGGCGCGTCATTTCAGAGTGGACAAGCTAAACTGAACAATCGAATCATTTAAATCGATGCAACGTTCGTATGCTCTATTTATTATTATCAGCAATTGTAGGCCGAGGTCGTAACCTTTTTCTTGTAAATCTATTTACTAAGTAAAACGGCAGACCTTTCATTATTCTCTTGCCCATCCCAACTTGACAAATAAAATGTCTATAGGGATGACTAAGGTTGAAATGTATTTCAAACTCAAAATTAGATAAATCAACAAAACATTAATAGGCACTTCTGAATTATTAAAGGAGTCGATCATTCAGAAAGATGAAGCTGCAGTGTAGTTTTAAGTACAGCTTGGCAAAAAAGAGTATAATGAAAATGAGGACGTCACTATCGCACTTAGGTGACTTAGGTCACTTCGAATGGAAAATAAATTGTTAAAATAAAATGTGCAACAAAAAACGCTGATTGTGGGTGACTCAAATCAAAATCTACTAGCACTTGTCGGAAAAGTAGTGCCATCATCATAGGTCTGCATTAAGTAAAATATTTAGTTCCAAATGTCACCACGTCAGACTCTTTAAGTCGACCTGTAGGTTCCTCTATAGAGAAGAACGGGCAAGAAACTACATGGACACTCTTAGAAATTATAAACGATACTTTAAATTGTAATCGATTTGTACACATTGTATAGCTTTGTTGGCTTACGTGCACGGGAAACACGTGGAATCTATTTATGTTCAAAAATGTTATAACTTTTTCCCCAGGTACAAGTTTAGCAAAACGTTTGCGTAATTATCTTCCATCTTCACTAGTAAGATATTACCTCAAACGTATTTCTCCGGGCAAAACTCCCGTCAAGATAAAACCGTATGCAAATAAAGGCCGTAAGCTTCTGACGTGAAGAAAATATAAATAAATGCGTGTGTCGTCGTGTGACGTTGGTATTATTTAATATCAAGAATGTCACGAGACCGCTAATCGAGTGCTTCACAAACTTAAGGCGACGATAATTGACTTTTAATGATTTTATACTGAAGATCACGTCTGAACGAGTAGTGTTTATGATTTGGAAAAAATATATATTAAATTAGAGCATTTTCTTAATAACTTAATATAGGAAAATTTTAGATTACGTTTATATTACATAGTGAAATTAATTTGTAAAGTTATGTCTAACGCGGATAAAAAAAACGGAGAATCACGCAGAATCTATCAAGAGTATTTTTCTGAAACCTTCACCATTTTAAAGATAATTTAATTATTGATTTAGTAAACGTGTTTCATTAAAATACCTTTTTGTGTTATGTCTTATTTGGGACAGTGCTCCTTGATGGGTGAGTCCTATTATTGGCTGGACGTACGACGCGTTGCGTGAGCTCAGTACAGAACACGCAAGGTCACTGGCACATATCTGCGTCTTAAAATACCTTCGTACCTATGTATAATCTGCGCAAACTTACACTTTCTTATGTATTATCTAGACCCAAAAATAGTGTTACCTAGTCTCACAAAGATATTTTTGTCGTACACTATTCAAAGAATGCCAGAATGCATTGAGAAGTGAAGATACTAAATACTTGGACACGATTTAGTTATCGCTTTGGAGATTTTTGTGTGCGCAGCCAAGTAGGAACAATTACGTCCGGTTGGTACGCCCATCAGTCGCATTTAATAAACATGTAAGGATATAAGAATCGATAGATAAATCAATAATCACTATCACTACATAATTATTATAAAACAAAGCCCCGCACCGCGTCTGTCTGTGTGTTTAAACGCGATTGACTCAAAAACCACCTAATGGATTTTTATACGGTTTTACTAATGAACGGAGTGACTCATGAGGAAGATTTAGATGTATGTAAATTAGTTGTAATATGACGATGATTGTTGAAGATGTCGGAAGTAATCGCGTAACAAACATACAAAAAAAAAAAAACAACATACAATCGAATTGAGAACCTCCTCCTTTTGGAAGTCGGTTAAAAATAAGGCCGGCTGGGAGCTTTTCTGACGTGCGCCGTGTAAACCAATAGAGTTTATGAAAGCAATGAATTACGGGGGGACGATAGCTGACTTTTAATGATTTTATACTGAAGATGACGTCTAAACGAGTAGTGTTAGTGATTTGGAAAAAATATATGTTAAATTAGAGCATTTTCTTAGTATTTTAATATAGGCATATTTACATAGTGAAATTAATTTGTAAAGTTATGTCTAACGCGGATAAAAAACTGAGAATGACGCAAAATCCATCAAGCGTATTTTTCTGAAAACTTCACCATTTTAAAGATAATTAAATTACTGATCTTTTAGTATACGGGTTTTATTAAAATACCTTTTGTTTTACGTGTAATAAATTAATAATGCGTCTAATTTGGGACAGCGCTCCTTGATGGGCGAGTCCTATTACTGGCTGGACGTACGACGCGTTGCGTGAACTCAGTACAGAACACGCAAGCTAACCATTCAAGGTCACTGTCATATATCTGCGTCTTAAACTGTAGCAACGCTTTATGTTTATCTGCATTTTTCATTTCTCTCTGGACCCAATTCAAAAGTCCAAAAGTCAAAGTCCACGCAGACGAAGTCGCGGGTAGAAGCCGGTAATATATAATTTAATTGATGTGAAACTATTATTTGGTAGTTTCTAAGGACAATTTACAATGTAACGCAGAAGGTGTAATTAGCTTCATAAATACCATAGCAACAATTGCCGATGTAATAGAGATAGATAACTAGTTGCCTATTCAGTCATCATAAATCTGAGTCACAAGCCACTCGAGTTCATACTAGACAGTGGCGTTATGTAAGATGTAACTAACCTCCGCAATCAGCGTTTGTAAGTCACGCGACAGCCGCTGCAGCGCTGCCAAATAATGCGAGAATTGGCACTTGCATTTACAATATTACACAACAGATTTTTTATAAGTCTATTTTTCCACGATACATAATTCTCTTTCAAAATGCCATCTCTAAAAAAAAATCGTCAGTTTACGTTATCCAAGTCGATGTCTCTGTGTGTTCGTAGCTAAATCGCCATAAAATAATTAAACCTATCATTGTTATCAATTTGAATCCTTATTTTTTCTTTCTTGTTCCAGATATTGCCGTGACCACAGGAGATCAACTAGATTTTTTTACGAATGGAAACAAAACACATCACTCTGAAGGCGTTCAGTTTAGTGACCTCACAGCATTAGCTTATGATGCAGTACATAACATGCTGCTATTCGTCGACAAACAGAGCGACAACGCCTCTATATTTAGTTTTAACATAACTAGTAAGAAATACCAATCATTAGTCAAGAGAAAAGCATACGAAAATATCCAGGGTCTAGCTTTCGATCCAGTCACAGGATTACTCTTCTGGACAAACACTAATGAAAGAAGCATATATTGGATTTCGTTAAAGCCTGGATCAAAAAACAATGTTTACGGAAATCTTTTGATCAAGATGGATGACGAGATTCCCAGAGCTATTGCCGTGGATAGCTGTAGAGGGTACGTTCCTATGAGAGTATTATAACTTTAAAAATAAAATCATACTGAATTACGTGATAATTTATAGTGATTTACAAATTACAGGTATATTTATTGGACCAACATAAACACCACGAAGCCCACAATAGAGAGAGCTAGATTTAATGGCTCCGAAAGAGAAGTTGTTATTGACAGCAACATTTACATGCCAGTCACCTTGGCCATTGACCAACAGACGAAGCAAATATACTGGGCGGATGATAGAGAAGGTATACACTATTCTATTGAAAGTTCAGATCTAAATGGTAAGAACAGAACAACATTAAACGTTGGAGTACATCATCATCCAAATGCATTGACCGTGTCTAATGATTCCATCTACTGGGTGGACTGGGGATACAAATCTGTTTGGCAATTACCAAAGAATTCAGCTATGTATGCGGAACCGAAAGAGATTAGTAACTTCAACGGTGAAACAACACCTTTCGGTATTGCTGCTAATTATAAAATTGAGGATCAGACTGCAGGAACTCACGAATGCGAAGCACTAATAAGTCTTCCACAAAACAAGTCGGCGATCAACGATTCCTTCAATATTCCTACCGATGCTGGCCTGTTTTGTGTCCATGGCATGAAAGTCAGTGGAAAATCACTATGTAAATGCTCACCTGGTTACACCGGCGAGCGATGTGATATTTCAGTCTGCCAAAACTATTGTTTTCTAGGGGATTGTAGTGTCAGTGATGAGGGACAACCTAAATGCAGGTAAACATTTTATTTTTAAACATTCTGTTGGTGCCCTTGCTTAAAATTAAGTAACCCTGTTTCATGTGTTCGTTGTTACAGATGTAATGCTGGATATTCTGGGAAGAGGTGCGAGGTCTACGCGTGCCATGGGTATTGCTTGAATCACGGTACCTGTTCCTTGAACGAAACGAATGAGCCTGTGTGTCAATGTATAGGAGATTACGAAGGTTCAAGATGTGAAGCAGCAAAAATTTTCACCACTTCCACCGAGGCCACCACTTCTACTAGTCCTAGTTCTACTACCTCTAAGGTGCCAGCTGAAGTAGAAACGAATGAAAGTTGCCAGTAAGTAGAACAAATTATTCACGTACTATTGCTAAGTTTTGTCTAGCGCATGAGAAAAAAAGGAGCCACATTATCACAATCTTAAGAAAGAAATGTGGACATTTTTGAATGAACACTGAGCAATGAATCCAATATTTAATAATAACGTTGTTTAAAATTTCTTGCGAACACATTTGTCATTTGATTGTTCACAATTATTTATACAAATACCTACTACTGGACCGTTGATATGATTGTACAATATCTTTTTCTAGTAATTAAATATTTTAGGCTTTTCAGAGCGTCGTTGCCATTCGTTCATGTGTGACAGTCTGTGTTAAAAACTGCATGTGTCTTATCTACAGCCCCGTATTGTACTTCTTCTTTTCGTTTCGACGGTACATCTGCCACGTTTATTGCGGCTTCAGAGACGTTGCTCAGATCGTCAAGGGTGCAGGTCCATGGACATACGTCCTGTACTTTAATTCCCCTGTTCACTACTTTTCTTCCGTTGTTTCTAGCTACTGAAGCCCAGTTAGCCAGTGAAACGAATAACATTTTATTCTTTCTTTTCAGATGCAATGACACTCAACCTCTCCCCTCTCACTCAAGGTCTTCAGATAATCTCAACCCAGATCAACTTTCGACTCAGACAGTCATAGAGGGCTGTGCCGATGGCTGGGATCCCGTGAGAGACCCTATCATCATAATACTGGGTATCCTATGTGGAATGCTATGTTTGGCTTGTGCTGTGCTCATCACCAAAATTCTACAATTGAGAAGAAGGCCAAGGTTTGTCATATTTTTTATTTATTTGAAACCAATTGTAGGTATCATCGTGGAAAGCCATATTTAACCACTGTAAGGACTATTCTTGCTTGCAGCACTCGGCTGGTATAGAACCGGGGCAGTAACAAATTTGGTCATCGTGTGCACGGGATTTTGTTTTCAAAGTAGTTATTTATGGGCTTCCGCGATGGTACCCAGATGATATGGATGAAAAGGGAGTGCATGATAGCGTGATAGCTGGCAGGGGAGAATGGAAGAGGAAGACTTTTGCGCCGACCGCAAGTAACATGGTCCAAGGGCTAGCAAAAGAAGTAGATTTCATTTACTATAATTAGGTCAGGGAAGGAGTAAATACAACCAAAATGACGTGCCCCACTACCGTATTTGCGCACGCAGTAATGCGGTAGTGCGCGCGTCATTTCAAAGTGGACAAGCAAGCCATACTGAGGGAAATTAAGCTTGATCACAAAAAATCTTAGATAATTATGTTTATCTTTATATCAGTTGTGGCAGTAGGTATTGCTTTAATAAGATGTAGTTTATATTTTTATGCATGCGCGGTTATCTTGTAAATGCAGAAATTACTACATTTATAGCGAGTGAAGTGACGCAAGTGGTTTACGTTTGCGCAGTAAAGCGTCCTTCACTGTTAAAATATTTATTTAATCCTTGCTTTTGTCTAATAAATAATTTTTTAAAATGACGTTGCCGACTTTTTTGTAAACTGTTTTTGCCTTCAACGCAATGAGTATATCTTGTTACTCTGAAATGACGCACCCCACCCTTTCCGACCCAGATGACCCCATAACACTCCCCCAGGAGAAGAATAGGGCCACCAGTACAGTACACAAACGCAGACGCCTCCCGTCATTCCGACCTCGCCGCCGAGGTCCTTTGCAATCGCGATCGCGCCCCCGAGTAAATGATACTCCCCCTGACCCTTGCTCGAAAACGAGATGCCAGCAGCTGTTGCAGCTGAGCACGTAGCTTTAAATATCCCGTATAATAATCAAGATGAAAATCTAAGTTTGATCCAGTCTGTCCCTTCTTCCTGTCCTCCCCCCAGCGACGCCCTAAGCCGAGGTTCGTACCCCACAGGGGGTGCCCTTAGCGAGCGCTCGCCTAGTTTTAATTTAGAATAGTTTATGCCCCTGGCTGGAGGCTTTAAGTGTAGCAGCTTAAGGCACCCACAGGAAAGTCCGGTTAAGCAGCCATGACCTTAGTGATCAAAACTGCGAGATGAAGTAGCCAAAAAAAAAAAAAGACGCGCCCCACTACTGCATTACCGTGTGCGTAAATGCGGTAGTGAGGCGCGTCATTTCAGAGTGGACAAGCCATACCTAATAATAATTTAATCAATTGTATATTTTAATAATCATTTTCAAACAGGCGCCTAATAATGTGGGTAGGTAAATAACACTCGTAATTAAAATCGATTAGATGTATGTCACAGCGAGCTTTCAAGATCCATGAACATCGTTCAGCTATAAAATTACTCAATAACAATATATTGATTGCATTCCACGATGTGAACCTACCACCTACCGTCAGCACCGGGCACAGTAAAGTAGGAGAGAGAAAGAGGGCTTTAATTTGACAAATTAAGTAGTTGTTTTACCCACTACAATATATTTTTATAAAACATTCAATCACAAGTACTTAATTTAACATCGTAATTGTTTTACTTTCTGGAAATCCCCACAGTATTTTCTTCTCTTCTTCGTTATTATGGCCCACTTGCACCCAACCCAAACATCATGCTGTCTCTATAATTTGCAAACGACTGACAGAAAGAGAACGATGTTTTAGATCTAAAACTTTAAAACATCATGTTTTTATTGTTTCCAGGATCAAGAAGCGTATTATTGTGAACAAAAATGTAACACCGATGACAGCGCGACCCGACCAATGTGAGATCACCATTGAGAACTGCTGTAACATGAACATTTGTGAAACTGTGAGTACCGCCTTTAATTTAGCATATAAATTTACTTAAATTAGCACAAAACGATCTTTTAAAAATGTACTCTCGTGTGATCTTTTAATGAAATGGCATGGAGTCGTAGATAGTGTAACAAAAACAACTTACTCATTGTTTCATCATGAGAAATGAAGGAATTAATCAATGTTTTAAAACTGTTTAAAATGCATCCTGTTTTTGGAAATAATTTCATTAAGGCTCCGCAGACAGACATTACGCGACGCTGCGACGCGATTCTGGTAGAACAATTTCTATGAAGGTTTCATAGAAATTGTGCTTTTAGAGTCGCGTCGCGCCTGGCAGCGGGACCGTATTTTTATTTAAAATAATTTTTGTAACTAAATTATTACTTTTTAAAGCGGCGAATTCATCCTATTACGTGCGAATTATTAAAAGTTAGCATTATGTACAAAAAATCGGATTATAAACATAAATATCATCACACGTACACATTACTGATAAAAAAAACAATAATATTCGTAAGCATGATTCGACGTATTTATGATTAAACAGCAGATAAAAAGAGAAATCGCATTAATTAATACAACTTGATGCGACATAATCATCATAATACATAATCACTTGTTTAAATAAAGACCAAGAATTTTTCAGAATGTCGTTGATACAGCAATATTTGATCGCTTCTGTGTTGCTGCTACATTTTCGTTTTTGTTTAAAAAAGTCACGTGTCGTTTAGGTCAAATCGTATTTTTCAATATGGTAAAGTATCTGAGGACCTCAGAAACTGAGCATAAGTAATTGTTGACCGTAGTAGACGTATATTTAGAACGCATTGACGCCTGCTTCAACGCAATGAAACAAACGATCGCTCTGTTTAAAATTTTGCATAGTTTGCTGTACTGTCGTTGATACAGCAATGTTTGGAAACATCCGCACCTACCTATTGTTGCCACGCTTACATATTTGTTGAATAAAATCACGTGTCGCGTATTAACTGCCCACGCGACGTATATTAGTCAACTATCGGGTCGTATTTTCCAAATAAAATGTCGTTGGGCGTATGTAGTTGTCATTAAATAACGCACGCTGCACGTCGCACGTGCGTTTTGTTTCGTCAGTTCGGGCAGTAGCGGGGTAAAGCTTCGTTTAGACTGGCGGGACGCGACGCGACTCTAACAAAACAATTTCTAAGAAAACTTCTCGGTAGAATAATTATCGGTATCGCATCGCGCGACAAGTCGCGTTAGTCTGCACGAGCCTTCATTGCGTAAAACACTAAAGACACAAGAATAAAATGTATTTCTATCATTCTATGTAATACCTTCTGTAGTGACACGTCGTATTTCATAGAAATACATAGAAATCAGTAATGTCGCGACGACGCGTCGCCTGCTGCTGCTGTCTGTTGTCAGCTTGTACCTAACAATTCCATTGCCTTCCATTTTGACAATTCGACCACATTCATTGTGTTACCTACGTTGTCGAGCAAAGGAATGAATCAAACAAATGAAGCAATTGATTAGGAATTTCCTTCAAAATCCTTCCGAGTTGTGAAAGAAAGTGTGAAGTGGGTGCTGGACACCCTGACGCATGCCGCAAAAGCAAGTTGAAAGCGCAAGTTTTAGTAGAGGAGTGTAATTTTTTGTTAACTATGAAAATATCAATCCCGAAATCGCAAAAAAAGAACTGCTATTTCATACATTTTGTCGATTCATGTGAAAATAATGAATTTTTTTTTCGGGATTCGGGGTTGCTCCCGTATTAAAAGTGCTGATGATGATTATTTAATGCAGTACTGCACTTTATAGTTGTTAACTATGAAAATAATAAATTCATAACGATATCAACTAGGTAATTAAGCCTCCCGCAGACAGGTGCGACGCGACGCTGCGGCGCGATTCTTGTAGAACAATGTCCACGTTATTCTCATAGAAATTGTTCTACTAGAGTCGCGTTTGGCTGTTGCGTCGCGCCTGGCTGCGGAACAGCTACAAAAGTAATTAAGTTCGGTAATACTTTACGTATTATTTCAGTTTTAATGTTGTCTGTCAAGTCTATATTTATATTTTAGAGAATAACAACAATGATAGGAATCGCTGGATGATAATTGTTTTATTTTTGACATTACGGTCATTAAAGCCAAAGATTACAAACATATTTTTTTTGTTGTTTTTTATAATCAATCTAAAATTGTTTTCGTATTTTTTGTAGAATATTATCTGAGTTATTTACAAAAGTACCATGAGAAGATTAAAATTAAATACTTAACGAGATAACGCTATCTACGACTTCAACTAGTTAAATAAATTAGTTCTTGAAAATATACAAACACCATTCCAAATTAAATGGAAACTAAGTTGTACTTACGTGTTTTAGAACTGCACGCATACAAATACAGCAACTACAATCATTTTAGAGCTCCCGCAGACATACAAGTTGGCCAACCTAATCGCCAATAGGTATAGTGACCTATGCTAAATCTGTACCTGTACTCTAATTGCGTAATGCAACACAATCACAATTTGTTTTGATTTGAAACAGATTGCTAATCCATTGTTTCATAAGTTAGAAAAAAAAATCTGCTCAGCAACGTAAATAACGCAATGAATGTTGATGAAATGTCAAAATGAAATAAATTAGGCAAAATTGTTTACGAAAATGAGTTACGCAATTAGGGTATTGTATCTTAATAAGTTACTATAGTTGGCCAACTTACAATTGTATGTCTGCGGGAGCTCTAACAGAGAATCTAGTGCATCCTGACAGCTTTAAAAACAAACGCGGTCATAAATAATATAATTTGTCACATTCACACTCGGGTAAATAAACTAAATTTGATTCTACAGTATACTTTTTCATATTTTTTTAAAAATAGTATCAAGCGATTTTTTGACTTAGTATAATGAATTATAGAAATAAAAATGTGAATTATATGTAAAAGGCACACCTGTTAGATGTTTTTTTTAAGAGATATTTATATTTGTAAATTTCTAATAGTGATGGAAATGACGATAGTAGGATGGAAATGATATTCTCATTTCTGGAAATGACATGACATGACTGGTAATGATTTGCTGTAACAAACAGATATTTATAGATCAAGTGCATCCAAAGGATTAATAGATCAGAACTCAGGGTTTGTAAATGAAATATCATTTTAATCAACACAAGCTTTATTTCTTTAATAATAATTCAATAATTCTTTGGTAAAATCAGTCATAGAAACATAATGAAGTCTTGTCGATTTCGTATAATCTCTTAACAATATTTAGACTTCTAAAAGCTTTCATGATTTAAAAAAACCCAACATTTATCATTATAATGGTCAAATAGTTACTCAAAGTCAAACTAAATATCTTTTACACTGAATTGTTCATTCTTTTGAAACAACAATATTTTTTCTATCATTGCTAACCCAATTAAAAGTAAAAACATCGTCAAATCAACCTACGTTTTAAAGTATTAATATATATTTATTTATTTAGATTAAAAGAAACCTTTTTGTTTGACAAAATGACAATATTTTTTGGTGTACTAGAAATTATATTAATGTTGGGGGATGTATTTGTTATATTAGTAAGAATACGGCGAGATTTGTAACTCCTAACGAGAGGTGCTACACATTCAAGGGCATTTGTGTCTCCAGAACTCGGCCCAGGGCGTGCTTCTTCAGTTGCACAATAGTTGAGGACTTTCGAAAATCCTAAATGTTTATCGTGAACACAAATATAATCACAGTCAAAACAGCTGGCTTTTCTGAACACGAGATTAAATAATCCTTGTTTCCATATTACTTGGTGAACATTTAACGTGCCCTGGAATGGTTTCAAGTTTTTCGGAAGTAGAGTTTCTTTAGCTAAAACCTCATCTTCAGTAACAGTCATTATGGTAATATTTTCAATGTTCTGTTTTACAATGTCTATGAACTGATCAAATGTGCTGACGTCTTGACCAAAAGTCACAAGTTTGTCTGCAGTCCGTTTTAGCACTCCTCCAATCCCATCTGAGGCCCCCTTCCCATGTCCAGCTTCACTGTAATTCCAGGTTATTGCCTTTAGTTGTGGAAAATCTTTACAAAGAACTGAAATTATGTAGAAAATATATTTATTGCGGTACTGGGAACTTGGAGAATCAGATTGGAAATGGATGGTATCTACAAAAGGATTTATCTCTATAGCCAGCTTAATCATGGGTATTAGGTGCGCCCAGATAGCTGCGGCGTCGTGTCTCAAGCACTGGCTAACTGTGCATGCACAGGTAGTGCCAATGGCACTACGATGAAAGTCGTAGGTATATATTACACCAGTATGCAAACAAATCTCTTTACGACTTGGTCCAAAATGAAGACTCTGCACTTCTTTTCCGTATTTGAGCCCAAAATTTTCTGAAAAATCTATATGTATGAATGCTTCTGTTACAATTAGATTATTTTTCTTGTGTTTCGCGGTGTTGTATTGTACGTTTATAATAAATGCGTGTTTGAAAAAATTTGGTAGCTGGTAATCTAATTTTTCTATAACTTGTAGTGGAGTCATTTCAGTTGCCTTTTTCGTAGTAATGTATTGTGTTTTCATACCGTTTTTAGTCTTCATAGTTTCTTTGCAACGAACCCACTGGTAGAGTGTAAGGCTTTGATCATTGGAAAATTCTTTATAGGATAAAACATTATCCTTGCATGACGGGCAGTCTCTTTTCAAACAATTATCGTTGTATTGAGAACAACACAGGGACTCTAAAAGCTGTTCAAAATTAGTCTCCTTTATTATATTCGCTTTATGCAGACATACAACTTCTAAATCTATATTGCTATGAATTATGCAGGCACAAGTTTCTCTGAGTGCTTTGCTAGGAAAGATTACCCAAAATGGGCGATATCTACAGAAGAAGGCGTAACTTACAGGAATTGCATGCTCTGATATAAATTTCTTGTGTAATTGTTTTAATGGTAATATTAACTGTCTTTTTTGTTTTTGAACCTTATTTCGAGTGATGTACTGCTTTTTGCCGGGAATAATTATGCTGCTTGAATCTTGTTCAAAGAACTTCCTAATAAGTATTGTTAATCTTTGCCTTGTTCGCGTTTCTTGATCTGTTTGCGTTTCTTTTACTTTTTTACCCTGTTTCTCTATCTTTTTTGAAACCAATTGTAATTTATTCACTGCCATCTTTCTTAGCTTCTTTTTGAGACTCTCATTTTCTTTTCTTAAATTTTGTATAATTTTTATTAAAATTTTACGTCTTTTTTGTTCTTTGTACCTTATGTGTCTTATTTTCGTAGCTGGTGAATTTAAAGGATCTTCCATAGCTGTAGTCGTTTGTGTTGTCTTTTTAACTGATATATCTTCCTGGTTTTGATGTTCAAGGAGTACTACTTCTGGTAACTTAGTTTCATTTATCTTAACTTTTTTATTTTCCCTGTACCTCTTTGATGCTTCACGCCATTTTTTCCTTTGTTGCCTTTGATCCCTTGGCGATTTTTCATCAATAGGAATAACTTGTCCCTTTTCTTTCTTCTTTATATACCGTAGTCGTTCTTTTTCTTTTTCTCTTTCGTACGTTTCTGGATCATTTTTAAGTTCTGCGTACCTTTTACGCTTGTAGGCTGATAGATTGGCGGGCGATGTTTTCTTGTTCATGATCACCAAACCTAGAACACAATATTTAACAATATTTTCTATGTTATATAAAGGTACAAGTTCGAGACGAGCTGCAGTCCGTCTTGGACTTGTACTACTTCATATATCACATTAATGAGCAAATGGTCACTCATTGGTGGTGCTGTGGTCTATCTTATAGATAAAACCACACGAAAATAACAAGAAACAAAGATAATAGTCATTACCGGTAACCACGAATCATTTCCGTCTTTAACATTTTACTGGAGATGATCTTACTGGAAATGACATATTTTGTTTCAAGTCGAAACATGCTCTTAAAATACAGTATCAACGTAACAATAATAACCTCAAATGAAACACGCAAACAGCCGGAATATGTGTAAAAAGTAATAGATAAATGTATTCGTTACTTACACTTTAATCCGTCCTTTTGGAAATGATGTGCATGCGTGACAATCGCTTTACGTAACTTTTAATCAATATATTTTGAGGGCCAATTGCACTGCAATCACGCGTCCACTTGCTCGGCGGCCTGTTGGGGAACTGAGGAAGGTGCGGGCGCGGGACGACATGTGCTTTGTGGCACAGAGTAAGAAAAAAATACTGTTTGACGAACTTTTACGGAAATGATGAAAATATCGTAACATTTCATGAATCATTTATTTTAGACTTAATTTGATAGTTCACTTTAAAAGCTTTTAGCAGTAATGTATCTTTATTTTATAGTTATTATAAAATAATTATCAAAAACGCACCCTTGTTACTCTTTTTGGTATTATTTTGATATTTATAGTTAGATGCGTAACTATTCGTCGGGTTGGAAATGACGTTAAATGCGTGTTTTGTTAATTTTCTAAATATACATAATATTCCCGGACAAAAAAATATTGGCGCCTTTAAATATAATATAAAAGAAAACATATGCATTTGATTTAAATGACTGAGAGCAATAAATAACGGCACAGTGACGAAAAACTTTTTTTTTAATGCGTGTAGTTTATTTACCCACTCGCATCTTTATTACGTAACACACTCGCAATGTCAATCGCTTTCATAGACAAATCGACATCCGTTTCAATCATGTTCACGATGTGCATAATGGTGTCTTGAACTGTCAAAATGAAAGCGATTGTAATTACAAGTGCGTTAGCCGACGTTCGCACGGACGTAATAAAATCGCGGCGGAATTTTATCGCGCACTAGATTTTCAACTCTCGGCGCTAAGCAAAGCGTTGAAAATCAAGTGCACGAAAAAAAAATCGCCGCGATTTTATTACGTCTGTGCCAACGTGGGATTACTGATTAAGGATGTTAATCTGAGATATACTAGGTAATCAGCTATTGTGCTTATACTCACGGCTTCCTGTGTCTGTTATGTTCGTATCTTGTTTTGTTCATATCTTGTTTTGTTCATTGTGTTTGTCCTGAATTCTGGAAAAATTGTAGGTATCTGCCGTAGAGAGACTAGCCATTGTTGGGTACTGTACAGGTTATACAAACCTAGTTTTTGTTTACCCTAAGCCCGAAAAGGGCTCAATATATTCATCATCATTATAAGTAGCTTTAACTATGTGACCATTTGAAAAACCGCGAAAAAAATCAGCTGTTCCTCGTTATCGCACCCTTAGTAATATAAGGTCACAACTCGAAATATTGAGGTTTTGAGTTTTTGTGTTAGATGGGCTCAATATCAACTGTTCTACCGTTCTTGGCTTTCACAGAAAGAGAAAAAGACAATATTAAAGCGAATACTGTAATTGTCTCTTTCACACTACCCTCTCCGTGGTAGAACAGTTGATATTGAGCCCATCTAACACAAAAACTCAAAACCTCAATATTTCGAGTTGTGCCCTTATATTACTAAGGATGCGTTATGTTCACATGAAACGACGAAATGTATGAAACGCTGTTTTTTTTTCGCGAATTCAAGGTTGGACCCTTAGTAAAAGCTGTTCATAATGATGAGCATAATAACCCTTTTAACGTTTTCAGTTATTTCAATTATAACTTGTATAATTTGTTTGATTGCGTGTCTGTTCTGAAAGGCTCCCTCAGACAAGGGCGACGCGGTTCTAGTAGAACGATTTCTTTGAAAACTTCATGGAAATTGTTCTACTAGAGTCGCGTCGCGCCCGTTTGCGCAAGCATTACCCCGCGTCCTATTTAAAAGCAATCGCTGCGCGAATTCGCGATCGTCGCGTGCGTATTTCATTTTTTGTTCGAAAATCGCCCTTTGTCGGCTCAAACATACGTTCAGGTTCACCGAAAAAATAAAAAAGCAGTGGCACTCCGGCAGTGCTGACAGAAGTGAAAACTTGAACAATTTTATTGTGCAAGAAATCTTGTATAGAACATTGGTCCGTAACCTTATCTAAATAAAGAGCACAATCGTGTTTACAATAAAACAAATATTCAAGTAAAAATACTTGCATACAACATTGATCCGTAACGTAATAAAATAAAGAGCATAATCGCGTTTACAAAAATGAGGTGTCGGTCGCGAATTCAATTGTTTTTTTCCCATCTTAAAAATGCCCAACGCGCCTAAAGAAGTTTTCACTTCAAATAGCGCGATGATCGCTTTCAAATAGGACGCGGCCTTAAAGGGGAATATGTTCTAGTTTATTTTTTAACCAGTGTGCTATATTAGCATGCAGATTTTAACGTGCTCATGACATTCCACACAGGTTGATAATGCTATAGCAAGCTGCAATGATTTTTGAAGTTTGGTCCTTGAGCCGTCTGTTTAAGGTTCACATTTTGATCTTACTGCATGACCCCGCATGGTTTGGGTACACTTGTTTATTAACTCTATTAATATTTTAATTACCGTTGTTTTTTAAGAGTTTTTTATGGATTTAACACTAATCATGGTTCAATGTTACTTCTTTTCTTTAAATTTATATCTATAGTAATGATGCGAAGAATCTGTTCTGTACCCTAATTGCGTAATACAACACAATCTGTTTCGATTTGAAACAGATTGCTAATCCATTGATTCATAAGTCGGAAAAAAAATTTGCTCAACAACGTAAATAACGCAATTAATGTTGTTGAACTGTCAAAATTAAACAAATTAGGCAAAATTGTTTACGAAAATAAGTTACGCAATTCGTTGCAGAGTGTACTTATTTAGGGTACGATGGGACTGTCATAAAAATTGCGGTTAAATCCCAATTTAAATACAGAAAAAAAACTTGTCTTCGAAAAAAAATATCTTGGGAGTTTTTGCTTACCTAACAATAGTTTATGGTTTTTGTCTTTTTCTGTCTTTAACTAAATATGAGTCCTTAAAAAAAAACTCTTTAAAAAATACTGGTAATTATAGTTGGGAAAAGGCTAGGCAAATTGAATTAATTTAAATTATAAGTACGTTTTTTTTTGTTTGTCGCATGATTTTCAAGATGCAAAGTGTCTTGCGTTTGTTTACAAGATTGTAACTCACACTAAAATGCATCACTTAACGAATAACCTAATTTATTAACAAATTCACCTAATGCCGATCGTTACTGTGCTTTATATGTTACATAGAGGTTATAAAGAATTATTAATTACTTACTTGTAGCAGGTAATATTCTAGTTACTAAAAGGTGACTTTATACTTCATATATATAAGTAGGTTCTTATATGTGATATTTGTGTAGCTGTAAAGAATATCTACATTTTGTAAATAATTATTACCTTTGATTCTACACCTACTCAAATAAAAAATATAAAACTAAGTTCTAAGTACAGTCAGGGTAATTAATTTAAGCAAACTGACACTCAGCGTCAATTAACTATGTAATAGCCATTTCAAACAACCAAAGATATAAATATGTCGAGAAATATGTCTAGTCAAAGCTGTGAACTTGTCGAAAAAAATAGCGTCCAACTGTTGGCCGCTAAATACACGCACACTAGGAAAGCACAATCACGTGGCGCGAGTGTAAGATGTAGCTGTCACGCACACCAGCATAACAAAGTTGGCTTGATTGTTTTAGTTCTATTGCAGCGTAGTTAACACTCTATCTAGACATTTAAATAATTAAAGCAAATAACTGTCATAGAATGACAATTGTATATACGGACATTTTAAGGTCATAGTCAATTTAGTTAAAAATTAATTTCTCTGACTTTACATACCTACTCACAAATCAAGGTGATTGTTACAACCAACTGCCTCAGAATTCCCTTTTATTTTGATAAACAATACCTACAAAACCCATTGCTTATCACTTCATAACTTTTTTGAAAAATTCGTCTTTTCGTCTATGTAAATAACGAAATGAACATTGAATAGTCAAAATGAAAGGGATTCTGAAGTGCGCTACGCTTACGCTATCAGGCTGTAGCACAGAGCACGGAGACGCCTAGGCGGCCGCTGCTAGAAGTGGCATTGTCAACACTTTGCATACAAACAAACCAAGCGAGTCACCGATAAGGTACTCGCACTACGGCACAAGTGACGAATAGAAACTGACAGCTTCGACAGAAGTTTTGCGCTCAACGCAGTGTCGGGACCATGAATTTTAATAGTACTACCGCCTTCAGACGGCTTATTAGTGATACGCCCGAATTTACTCGCCCGAAACGGGCAAATCGACACTTTTTTTTGTTGTGATTCTCACTAATTGAATTTATTTGTAGGCGAATCCACAACTAGACATCGATTCGCCTACGAATAAATTGACTTCATGCGAATCGCTTCAAAAAAAAATTATATTATTTATAAGTATCGATTCGCCCGATTCGGTAGAGTAAATTCGGACAAATCACCAATAAGCCGTTGCGCGCTACCGGGCGCGGCGATTCCGTGCTCTAAAGGCTTCAGAGAAAAAAAAACTTAGGCTTGACGAACCGAAAATAATTATAGTAATTTTTTTTTTGTTACAGCCATGTTTCGAACCAAGATCAACGATACGGCCATCTTTACTAGACTCAAAACCAGGCAAGGAAGAAAAGAAGAACTTGATCGCGAATATGGAATATCCAGACGACCCATACTAACATCTATGGATATTTTTTGAGTGGCGTACAATACTTTGGCTATAACACTAAGGCACAATATACATAAGGAATTATTCGGGAATAATGGAAATATAGTCATCTAGCGATTTTTTTGCTGAGACATCATGGAATGGAAAAGTTTGGTCACTTTTTTATATGCAGACTGATGTTACAGATGCTAAAGCGAATGAAATACAAAGAAATGTCAGTTTGCGTGCAAAGCACAAATACAGCATGCTGTATTTTATTTAAACAGGCTATTAAACATCGTGTACTTAAACTTAAATTTAGTTACGTTCTTTATCTTCAATTGTACCCGGAAATAAACTAGTAAAATCAAAACGACGATAAGAAATTGAATTATGTAGAAACTTTTTCCAATTATAGAAAACAATGAGAAATGTGTACTTATGAGAATATAACCCAAGCATGCCTAGATATAAACAGAAATACTTACCTATAGTTCTTCCGAAACGAATATATTCCTTATAATATTGTGCTAAAGGTTTACATATATGTGATATTTGATTAAGGAGTGAGAAAAAGATACACATAAACGATTACATTAATCTTTATGCGTGATCTAAGGGCTGTGTATATGATTGCTAAAATCTGAGTGCATGGAAACTAGATTTTAGGTGTTATTATTTATTTGGGTTCAAAGGGATCAGGCGCATATCGTGAATACGTAAACCTTGAGGATCCTGGCTAAAATTTTCATGCTTCGGTGGGTCGTTATTTTTTTAGCATTCACAAGGTGCCTTCTTGTTAACGTAGTGCTTTAACTTACGATTTACATATCGATGTTTAAGTTCACACAAAACTTACCGATACATGTTAATTTTAGCAGCGATCCTATTGAAATGGGCATTTGAGTCGATTTTCCGTTATTTCCATTTTCATTTCGAAAGAATATCCTTGCCATTTTATTTGTAAATTCTATTCAAACATGATTCCATGTTTAAAAAAACGGTTTTTTTTGTTCTTTTTTATTGATTAAGTTTTAGTGACTGTGCCAAAGTTTACTTGTTTTGTATAACGAATTGGTTGCTTCCTTATACGATATTTTAAAAGAAAATATATGATCGGCAACACTATGCAATAACGTGAAATGGTCTCGATACAAAATATAACGTAGCATTTATAAAGAAATAAAAATAGTGTACTGAATGTACAGATTTTTGTTATTATTTTGTAATTATTGTTACCAAATTTTTTAGTAATTATTATGACTTTTTTTTAAATTATCTAATATTTTTTTGATTATTTTCGACATGTCTTTTTAGAAATTCATTGAAAATTATCAAGAAACTTAAGTTAAATGGGTTGTATTGTACTGTATGTACGTCTTTAAGAATAATTTGAGACTTTTATTTGTAAACGTCTTATTCCGTTTCTGTGTTCAATCTTAAAACCACCTAACAATTTGACATCATCCTGTGGCTTTTAACGGTTTTTGTACGCACAATGGCCTAAATGGGCCATTCCAAGAACTACCAAAATAAAACCACCGTACATGGGTCAATATGTGTTCTATAACAAAATGTGTTCTTCCAAGATTCTGAAAGTACCTACAGCGATTGTTTACTATTTATAAATCTTTTTTAATTTTCATGAACATATAAAATTAAATTGCCAGTGAAAATTACTTAGGATCATATCAATCAGTGGTTTTAAATGTTCCTGGCTTCCAATAACGAACAGTTTTTTTATTATTTTTATTAGGAACTCGCCAACCCAGACTTTAAAGGTGACACAACACTGCCTTTAGAACGTCAAACTGGCTCAAAAGTTTTAGTACAGTCAGCGACGTCTTATGGCTCCGCAAACAGGCGCGACGCGACTCTAATAAAACTATTTCTAAAAAACTTCACGGTAGAACAATTACCGGTGTCGCCTTTAAACTGAAGGTAGAAACAAATAGGACGTGTGAGGTTGTTCATTTAGTATGTAGTCTTTGTAAGAATAAAACTATGTCGGCTGCTTGCAGACTGTTTTCTTTTGCCAAATAATATGTGAAAAAATGAGTGAGAAATTCTAAATTATACTAGTTTGAAAGTGGCTATGTGAGCAGTGTGAATAGTTTTGTTTCATTATTTTGTAGCGCGGTGCCTCACCTCTCGATTTAATGTTAGCTACCTTGGATTACTGACTTGTATCGGCCTTTTTATAATTTTGATAAAGTACGCATGCATTGTATAAACATAACATATAACATTATGAAGTTTATGTTAGTGATGTGCCGATAAGTCCGTAGTCCTAGGTTAAAGCCTCTGATCGTTTTGAACGATGTAACACTTGTTTAGGCTTTATAGTGTAAGATTTGCGTTCCTATAGTAATTCTAAAAATATTTATCGGAGTACCTCAATATAGATAATTTATTGAAAAGATTTATTTAGTAAACTTTCAAATTAGTGACAAATATATTAATATATTTTAGTGCAGTTGTAGAGAAAGTTTATGTATATTTTTTTGGCTTTTAGTAATATTATTTTGGTGCTGACTGTACCCATCCATTCATTTGTTTAGCACAGAATCTCAAGTTACTTAAAATTGATTTGTACTTACCTCCTAGCTGTGAGAAACAAATAAAATATAAATTTTATATTTGTGGAAATCGGAAGAAAACAACTTTTAATAATAATAACAGAGTAACCTTTGTGGTTTGTGTTGTACTTAAAATTTTGTAGACTTACCAAGTTACTGATTGCCATTATAATTAATTAGTTTATCGTAAATATTATTTGCAGGTGAACTTAAAAGTCACTATTACTTAATTTGACCTATATTGGAGGTACTTAGCTAAGTACTTAGACATTTTAGACATTACTTTTTTAGTAGTTAGTTTTAGTCGTGGATTGATAATATCCACATCAGAAATGTGATATTATTGAGTCTTGGTATAAGCCTACGTTAGTGATAATTGTGATTAATAGTAATATTAAATTAAAGAGCTTGCATATAAAACTTTGTTTCATTGTAATAAAACCCGTTTTCGCTTGACAACTTCATTTATTTCATATAGCTAAGAAGATACAAACTTGAGGGCTTTGGACACACGGTCGATTTGGTCGGAGAACAGTTTAATAGTACAAACTTAAAGCAGTGCATACACTATAGGCTCCAAAACGTCAAATCACTTACAAATTACACATAGTTGTGCTTTACACAACCAACTTTTCTCGACAAACAACTTGAGCCTCTATTTGAACTATTATCACATTGAATAAATACTTCTTTGTTTAATAATATAATCTCTACATTTTTTTTTTTCGAAAAACGTTAATCCAGGATAATAAACATGTTTCCATATACCATATGTTTATATAAACAACGACTAGGCACAAGACAATGAGACACACACACACAATCAAGGGGAAAGTAGACAATCAAGACACACACATTTACGAAAACATTTGAATGAAAGAAATTAACCTATTGTCCGCTTAATTTTATATAAAATTGACAAATAAATAATATCTACGACGAATAGGGTCGTGCAATGACATAAAAAACAAAACGAACTTAGGTAACAAAACGTAGACACGAAAACATTTGTTGTATTAATCCGACTGGGCCGGTCAATATGTTAAGACATTGCTGGATTCAGGAAAACAAAAGCTGAGCATTAAACAATTGTTGCTAAACACTAAACAGGATGTTTACGCGAACCAACCAACAATATGTTGTGTAAGTTTTGTTTCCTATACGAAGAAAAGATATGCATTTACAAACATTTACAGTGCATGAAATGCATCTATTCCATATGGGTACACCTCTGCCCAACCCCTAGGGAATTACAGGCGGAAAGTATGTTATGTGTTGTAAAAAAATGGTTATCCGAATAATATGGTGGTTGCCTAGGTAAAAAAAAAGCAATTCTATTTAGTCCGTCTTTCAAATATTAAAAAAAAATTAGACACGTATTTTTTGCTTTATCATATTAATCAAAATTAACTAAGAAAACACGCATTAAAGTTGGCGTGACGTCATGCCACATTATAACTCAACGTATCGCCATAATCTTATGATTACGTCAAAAAAGAAATTTTTGGTCACAGGCCTATTGTATCATCTTAGAGTTTTTGAGGTCGTGTGCGATGACCCTATAGACACAGAAATGTTTACTATGTGACATCACATGAGATCTACAACTGGTTTTTTGTCATCAATAAAACATTTATAATTCAAAAAAACATCATTTTCTCAATAGTGTCGCAACCACAGATATAGATAGACCTAGATAACACAAGTATCACGATCTGTATGAAAACCAAGCGTGCCATTTATTGATTACCTATTATGACGTCACAAGCACTATAAAACGTTTCTTTTATTTTTCTCCTCGCATTTGCACAGTTTTTACAATTTATAACAGCGTAATTAACCATTTTGGATTTTTTAACTGACTTCCGACAAGCGTGACACCGATGCAGACTGAGCGCGAAAGTGGCAGCTTACGATTATTGTACGTAAGCTGGGCACGAAAATGGCACGCGAAGTAGTTGCTCTTGCGTTATCTAGGTATATCTATATCTGTGGTCGCAACCAATTTTATACACATTATATATTAATTAAATACAAGGAATCTTTACGTAATATACTGGTCTTAACAGCAATTTGTGTTAAATAAATTCAATGAAAATGCAAGTAGCATTATTTATATCATCATCATCATCATCATTTCAGCCGAAAGACGTCCACTGCTGGACATAGGCCTCCCCCAAGCACCTCCACTTCGACCGATTCTGTGCTTTCCGCATCCAGCGGATTCCTGCGACCTTCACAAGGTCATCGGTCTATCTTGTGGGAGGCCTTCCAACGCTACGTCTTCCGGTACTATTTCGGTTTTTATTATTTATATAATAAATCTTAATTCTAAATAAATTTTGAGCCTAAATTAAATAATAAAAACAAGCAGTTTTTAGCGTCATTGTATTAGCATTTGCTATTAATAAAAAAAAGCTCAATTTTAATTTTCTTTATGGTAACTTTAGTCGTGATTATGAATTTAATAACTCTTGCACATTAAAAATGTGGCGTGAAGTTAGGTGCATAAGACTGCATTTAATTTGAGTACATAAATGTATTCCCTATAGTTTATATATTATTATAGTCTAATAAAGGTAAATATGTTATTTTTATAAAATACAATCACGCTTACGCTTAGTGAAGACCATCATTATTATTTTCTAAGTCATTACAAGGAAAGCGTATTATTAAATATTATTATTCTAGTTTGTCAAGGATTATTCACATGGGTAACATAATAAGGCAATATAATGTATTAATAACAGATAATAACTACGATCAATTGCGGAATACATGCTTATGTATGAATACTTATTAGGAATGCATTATATTTTACATAATGTCAACATGTATAATCTCACAAAATGCTGTTATTATCACAATTACATAACATCGAAGCATAGCAACACTGTGATTAAAATATGTACGACATTTTAAGCAGTGCTGCCATATACAATAGAATTTATACGTCATAAGAATGATAAAATAATATATCAATTATTTCTATATTATTATTTGTTCACGTAACAACAGAATATATTATTATTAAACATTTAGCACTATAAATAAATACTAAGCAAATATAATAATGTATAATTTAAATTAATATAACAGACAAATATTGCACATATTAGTATTGTGACTTATTTGGCTATACACCCGTAATCTAACAACAACACCTTTTCGACTATTCGAAAGCTGCCTAAAATAAAACTTAATTTGACCAAACTTGATAGTAGTAAGCTACAGTGCGTTCATTATAACTTGTCCTGTGACGCTTGGTAGCACTGTTCTGTCAGTCGCCATTTTGAACTCTATTACTATAAAAACTAAGCTTGAAAAGCAATGCAAGCAACATGAGGGCAAGGGACTAATTATAGTGAACGGTCTGTGGTATAGTTGCTGCATTTCACGAGTCCACGTCAATTATTGTAATTTGAATCTTATGTCAATACTGATAAGTCACATGATGCGGGCTCTTGATTTCCAATGACTATATTCAATTATGCTATCACAATTTAGCTGGACAACGTTTTCTTTAAGTGTGAAGAAGAAAAACATGTCTCGTAAGAAGTACGTCGTGTCATTGTTTTGAAGGCAGCGTAGTGATGTAAAAGTATCGATATAAAAGTGGTACCTACATTAAGTATCGAGACGAAACAAACAAAATAAGTTAAACACGTTGTATTCTTAGTAGGAATGTTAAAAAACTAACAAATATTGTTTACGAAAAATTCGTTCAAGTTGTCAGAGCAAAACAAAAAAAAAGAAGAATATTTTCTTATACAAATATACAAGTAATATGGTCACTTAACTAAACCCTGCCAATTTATGTTATTTTTAATATTATGTCAGACAAGTTTTTATCATTGTTATTATGCGTATATGTCACTAAAAGCTGTTTCTTATACGTACTTACGTATAGCTTTGCTTGGCTCTATAGTGCAGATCAATTCTTTGCAGTTGCTCCTGTAACAAAAGATAATAAAATAATAATAAAAGCCCTTTATTCAGACCATTTGAAACTTATGCTACTAAAATAAAATTATTAACAAGTTGTAACTAAAAAGTTAAAATAAAATTCATCATCATCATCAGCCTATAAATGTTCGCACTGCTGGGACACAGGCCTCCTCTCTGTGAGAGGGAGTGGGCCGTAATCTACCACGCGGGCCCAGTGCGGGTTGGTAGATGTCACATGTCTTCGAATTTTCGGTTCTAGGACATGCCGGTTTCCTCACGATGTTTTCCTTCACCGTTTTGAGAGCAGTGGTGATGAAATAATTTACACAAAGTAAAGCGCCTGTCTGGGTTCGAACCTACGACCTACAATTCGTAAGTCGCGGCCGTTACCACTGGGCCACCACTGCTCTCACATGAAATAAAATTACAATAATTCTATTATTGACACCGGCTGTCTAGTCTGTGTGCCTATTGGCAAAGGCCTCCATGGAACGAAATGGAATTTCCTTCCATTTTTCTCTATCTATTGCTAATCGAGTCCAAAATTTTCCCCCTGTATTTTCCAGCTCATCAATCCAGCGTTTTCTCTGCCTACCTCTATTTCATTTGCCATTTCTCGGATACCACACTGTTATTCTTTTGCTCCATTTGTCTGAGCCTCTGAGGGTGTGACCAGCCCACTTCCATATAAGTTTTCTGATTTTCTGTGTGACGTCAGTCACCGTCGTTACCTGTCTTATATCTTTGTTTTTAATCCGGTCTTTTCTTTTTACTCCCATCATAGTTCTTTTCATGGCACGTAGACACACAGCTAATTCGTTGGCTTATGACTTTGTTTAAGCCCAAGTCTGGCATCCATATGTTAGGATCGGCAGCACGCACGAATCAAATAGCTTCCCTTATAATTTTGGACTAAGCTCAGGGCTCTTCATAATCTCCTTCAGAGACCAAATACCTGTTCCATGCGTTTGTTACTCGTCGATCTATTTCTTTTTCGCTCTGGTTCATGCTGGAGATTATTTGTCCCAAGTATATGTAATCGTCTTGGCATTCGATGGTTTTGTTATGTATAAATTCAATCTCTTTTTTAGGTATAATTGCATATCACATGTGTGAGCATTGTGACCGTGTACATTCTATAAAGCTGCCATTTACTGGGTACGTCTTTCATTGACTTGAATATGCCCTGCCGGCTAAGAGTATGTCATGCTCACTCAAATATCTCGCTGATGGTGGCGTGTGTGTTGGATCATTAAGTTCCCTTCAAAATGGTTGAGCTAAATGGTGCTGATCCATGCGTCACGTTCGTGAACGGGCGCCGTCAGTAGGGACTGGTCATCTCTTAGCTGTCACGGTATATTTTAATTTATTTAGTTTTATATTTTTATTACGGACACTTTTAACGTGCACGTCTTTCTACATTGTTCTCATATGTATAATTTCAACACGAATGATGTAGCCAATATTTTGTAACAGTATTTGATTTAAAAGAGTGTCCATGGAGTTTCTTGCCCGTTCTTCTCCATAGGTAGGTACATAGGTAGGCTTAGTAGGTACTAAGCTTTGGAATGGGCAACTAGCTTCATTTTTCTGACCTACCGACCCCTTGACAATTCAAAAGTACCTGTAATTGGTTTATTTGAAATAAATGCTTTGAGTTTGAGTTTTTATCTACGATGATTTCTTGCTTTCGATAGTTAGTTATAAGTTTGGTTTTGTTGGTATTCATAGTAAGCCCAACCAGCCCGCTTTCTTTATCTAGGTCTGCTATCATATTTTTGAGGGCAATTGGTGACTCTGCGAAGATAACTACGTCATCGGCGAATCTAATTAGTATATTTAGATTAGTAACAAAAGAATATCAGCTTTAAATAAAATACTGCAAATTCACAATATTTGCGAAACTTCATAGATCTAAGTTTTTTTCCTTACTCGTAATGTCTGTTCCAAAAGTATTTGATAAAAGTATAAACAAACTTTGTGCAGGTTAAATTCTAACGCAATCATTCACTAAAGCGAATTAGTAACACATCTATATTTAGTTAGTTTCAACTTTAAACGTCACCACTTTTTGCAGGAATTATTGTTTGAATAACATTAGTGACGTCTGATTAAAAATAATATTTCGGGTTTAGAATACTTGCATACATAAACTTAAGCCTTCCCATGGGAGTTTGTAGAAACTACAGAACGCCACCTACTACGATCCTTACATACTCCTTTTGCCTCGTTTACATACATCTGGTCATACACGCACGCCGGTTGCGAGCACTACGCACCTGGCCTTTCTGAAGAACATCACCAGTAAGGTCAGTACATGTTCTCCTAGGGCGTTTCCAGTCACATCTGCCTTGTAAATACATTTAGTTAGTCGCCTTTCATTCATCTTCTCAACATGCCCAAACCATCTCAGCATAAATTTAAAAAATTTAGTCACTGCATCTTCTTTTAAATCACACCATTGTTTTATCATTCCTCAACTTATCATTTATAGTCAGACCACACATGCTTTGCAAGGAACACATTTCCACAGCATTAATTCTACTTTCATGCTTCTTTTGCCATACCCACTATTCACTTCCATACATAAGTGTGGGTACACCATTGTGGTCACAATCGCATGTATAGCACCATTCACTTTATTGTCCGCATTTACTCTCCTTTCTACATCTTCATCAATCTTGTTATCGCTTCTAAACAGACTCCCCAAAGTTTAAAATAATCAAATTAAAATCGTCGATTTGTAAATGGCGATACAAATTGACATCCATAGGTGCGTTTTCTGATTAATTTGTTTTCATTTTCATCACAAAGTTTTGGATCAGACTATACCTATTGTATCAAACAGTAGCTCACCATATTCGGTATCATTGAGCAGCGCCGCCAGCTCGGCGACGCGGTCGCGGTGCGCGTGCATGTACGCGTGCGCCTCCCACAGCATGGTCACCAGAATGTCGTCGCCGCGCTCGTCCATGGCCACGTCGCGGGACATTTGTGGCGCGAAGCGGTAGTACGGCACGCCCACCGCGCTACACCACGCGCGGGCACGTTCCACGACGCGACCGTCTGATTGCGTTGCCTGGGAACACAATATACGTAGTTTGATGGTCCGAACTATTGTATAAGCAGGCGCTGACTTTACAAAAATAGAGACTAAAATAGGGAACGGATTTGAAGATTATAATTAAATGAAAGACGTAAGGTGGGTGATGATAATACGAAATGATAAAACTATACGAAGACCAAAAGGCCTAATTTGTTAGATTTTCTTTTTGGAAACCGCTCAGACAAAAAATTTTTTTTTTTAAATTAATTATTTTATTGTCTATATTAAACCACAGGTTAAACGGAGAAATCTGTCACAATATAGGAACCACATAGTGACTTCGCGCCGTTCAGTTGATATTTTGGCGTAACTATGATAGAAATATTTCCACAGACTTGCTAGTTTACTTTTTACAAAACTTTTCTTGTTCTGTAACATATTTAAAATAAGTATAACGTTCGTATTGCAGTAACAGTCTCAATCTGTCAAAAAAAATATAGTATTTTTGAAGTTTTGATTGCAGCTGTCTTGAAATTGCGACTAGAACGTTTCAATTACGGGAATTAGCTTTCAGCTATGCGGAGATGTGGATTATACAGAATATTCGAAGATAAAGAGCAAACATAACATAGGCTTATGGCCAGTGGTTAAGAGGGCGCACAACGGTACACTAGCGCAACTCCTTTAAAAAATATTATCTCGTGACTGAGAAGGAATTATGAATAACGGCTAGTAAGGACCCTCGGTAAGTGTGTCTAGAATTTTCTAATACCTTTTATAAAGGTTCATATTAAGACACAATGCAACAAAATTCGATTTAAAGAAAAAAACCGGCCAAGTGCGTGTCGGACCACGCACAATGAAGGGTTCCGTAGTTGGGATGAATTTATCCCAAAAACGTTAAGTTTGTTTTTTTGTAGTTGATAAACATGTTCTCCCATACGGAATGTATGGGAAAACATGTTTTTGCAACTGCAAAGTTAAGTTGGTCGATTATTACTCGATAACTAGTAAAGTCTACTTAGTTATGATAGTTTTCCTTTTAATTTCGTTATATAAGCTACTGCTGTGATTTTTTTCACACTTCCAAAACCAACCATTTAGCTGGCAGGGGACGACGACACTTGACTCTTACCAAAATTAGCACTTTAAAGCTTAATATTTTGCAAACGGATCCCTGTATCCAAAAATGGTTTGGACAAACTCATAATTTTTTTGTAAGACCTTTCCAATGATACCCCACACTATGGGATAAAAAATAAAACATCACCACTTTACGTGTATGGGAGGTACCCTAAAAAAAAAAAAATGTTTTTCATAATTATGTTTTACCACTTTGTTGACGTAATTAATATGTATACCTATGTCAAATTACAGCTTTCTAGTACTAAGGGTCTCGGAGCTAGATCGCGGACAGACAGACAGACAGACGGACATGACGAAACTATAAGGGTTCCTTGTTTACTACGGAACCCTAAAAACGGCCACATTCCTCTAGATCGTATTTTGTTGCTTCACGTCTTACAGATCCGGGCAAGTACCAATATGACTTTTTCAATTCATATGTAAGTACTTTCTGAGTTTATCTTGGACATTACCGACATCGGTGAAGGAAAAACATCGTGAGAAAACCTGGACTTTATTAGTCTGAAATCGCCAACCCGTCTTTAGCAACCGTGGTGATCCATGCTCGTGACTTCTCTGTATGAGATAAGGCTTTTTCCCTGCAGTGGGAAAATAATAGGTTGGTATTATTATTTTTATTACAAGTCTTACCTGATCAACAAGTAGACCTCCAATAGCTGATAATCCCCACGCGAGCCGAGCGGTGTCCCACAAACTCTCTGGCTTGAAAACGTCTATATCTTTTAACTTTGATACGGGTATCAGACCTGGGAATGAGACAAAATGCCTTAGTTGGTTAGTTATTGTTTGACCGGGAATATTCCGCACTTTAGGAATGCGCTGCGAGGCGGGGAGGATAGCTTTGACGAATATGCGGTGGACGGGACGCCGCACGCAGTGAGGATTGACGAGTGAGCGGCCTCCGCTGCACCCCGTCTCGCCGCGCACGTACCTAAGGCGCAGAACAGGGATTTCGGTCAAACTAGTTAACGAACTATGAGACAGCAAACCAGGTAGCATATTCTGGCCGCTTAAAAGAGCTTACAAGACTAAGGCGTTTGCAAAGACGCTGTCAATCTTAGACGCCACCACCACGGACGAGAGAATCGCGGCGATAGTCACGCTGTACCTTCAGGATGAGGTCCCGGGTTCGATTCCCAGGTTAGGCAAAGTGTTATTGGGTTTTCCATCTGGAATTTCTCAGTGGCAGTCCGGAGGTTGATGGCAATGAGTTCGGCCCCTATTACATGAGACTTAAACATAACTGGCGAAATGTGGGTGTACTATTGGTGCACCTTTGCCTAACCCTTCGGGGAATACTGGCGTGATGATGATAAGTAATGTTAATAAGGAAGTCTTCACTCACCAGTACCGCACGACACAACTACTTTAAGATTGGTCTTCTTAGCGGCTTCCTGTTGTCCTGTGGCTCTTAACGCTAGGTTTAATTCCGTCAGTTCTGTCATTACGTCCAATGTGGGATTGTTGCCCATCAGACCACCGTCTAAATACCTGTCGAGAGAGAACCATAATATAATGGCATTTATAATGAAATTATTAGTTACGATTGAGATGGAATATTACAATTAAAGTGACAGTGTATAGAGGCATGAGGAACAGAGTGTAAAGTCCACTCATCCTCTATAGAAAAGGATGGATCCTCCGACCAGACGGGTGTCGTATCTAGTGGTCAACTGCCCGACGATAGTTTTTTTGTAGGGCATCTCATAGCTGACCTCTGAGGTCATGACTATTTAACCGGTCAATCCTGTGGGTGCCTTAAGCTGCTAAATTCAAAGCCTCCAGCCAGGGGCGTACAAATTAAACCTATAAACTAGGTGAACGCTCGCTAAGGGCACCCCCTGTGGGGTACATTCCTCGGCTTAGGGCGTTTACCGGAGGGAGGACATCAAAGATGGGACGGGCTGGATCATAGTTTTGATCATGATTATTAGTCGGGGAATTTAGAGCTACGTGCTCAGCTGCAACAACTGCTGGCACCTTGTTTTCGAGCAAGGGTTGGGGGGACCCGACGATTGATGTGGGGATGCTATATATATGCTGATCGCGTGATAAACTCTGCTTGCACGATACTGGATTTCGCGTGACGTCAGTGCGATGCGTAGTTCGTATGTGGCGATGTAGATGCCGCTACAAGTGTAACAAACATTGATATCAAGTTGAAACTCGTCGAAGCATGCGTTCACGCAACCTGCAGTAATACTATTAAAGTTATACGCTTCGGCAATCTTCGTTTTTACGAAATAGTACGAATAAGCTACCTACGTCCGGTCATCGAGTCTCGTCGTCTGTCTTTCAAAACCTTTAAAAAATTGCTGTTTTATAACGAACAGATGGTTTTTTCCGCGATTTCTAATATTAAAATTCCTTTAGTAAAAGTTGTTCATAATAATATGAGTACAATGTTTCAGATTTTGAATGATTTCAATTATTACTCAATATATTTACAGAATTCCACAACGTGAACTTAGTAAGGTTTACAAAGACATGATCATTGTACACCCCGCTGGGCACAGCAAAGTAGGGGGGGGGGGAAGAGGAGCTTTAATTTTACAACTACAGTTTGTATATTTTGGTTCTAGCAGACTAATATTTTTATTCAAATGTCGAGTATAGAATCTATTTTAGATTCCGACTGATTACAAATTTTCCATAAGCGGGGATTTGGTCTGTTCGGAAGGTTACTGACCTGCCCGAGGCTCGGAAGTAGGAAGGTGCAGCGCCAGTAGCTCGGGCAGCTTGCCACACCAGCTGTTCAGAAGGAGGGGGCGGGGCAGCCAGGGACACCACTGAGGCCTGGTCACCGGCTTCGGCGCGAGGACCTGGAAACAAGGTTTATTTATTTATTAATAAAGATTTACCAACAGCTTCTGTATACAATATCTCATAAGTATAGGAAACAGTTACCCTTAGATAAGGACACAGTCGCCAATTACAGGTAAACAAGCAATCTCAAAAATAAGTGAGAACACAGAAAAATAAAAACATAAAACTAGGGGCGTTAGTTACAAAAAAACTGATATTTAAACCAATAAAATTTGACTAAACAAACTAACAAAATGACATGTATAGTACAGTATAACTCTGAACGTCAGAGGATTCAAATTAAGCACGATTGTAACTTCTATTCAGCTCAAAAAAAAACTATCCAATGATTTAATTATTACACGTAGCTATTAAAGGAATTCGCAGCATCCTTTATGCTGGGCCTAAAGAAACTGTAAGTTTGACAACCATTTTGTGCAAGCGTGCACAACTTCCCTATGGTGGCCTCACACATAACTGCAAGCATGACAAGCCTGCATGGACAATCATTCTGTACAAGCGTGCACAACTTCCATAAAGCCTACACACTGTACAAGGAAGCTGGAGCAGCATCAGTTTTTGTTTGAGCGATGGACGACGACGACGCCCTTGCTTTAGCTGCATTATTTGCGTGCAACTGGCGTGCGTATGATTCCGCAAGTTTAACCTGCAATCATGCTTGCACAAGCGTGGCTAGTTCAAGCCGCATAAAGAAAATTCTTTCAATCTTCATGCCGCTCAGATGCTTGCACGAAATAATTGTTCATGCAGGCTTGTCATGCTTGCAGTTACCTGTGTAACCTCCTTAATACACGGTACAAGCAAGATGGAGCATTTATATCTTTAGAGGTTAAGAATAGTAAATCCATAATAATATGGCCGTTACAGATAGACGGTTTTTTGGTGCATAATTATTATTATTATAAGCACTGATTTTGCGTATATCATCCAAGCGCGCAAAAACGAGCGCTAAAAATATGCGCCCGCACTGTAACTTTTAAACATAATTAGTTTTCAAATAAAAATGAGACAAGTATAAGTTATTTACTTGTAGTTCCATTGTGTTCGTCAAGTATCTCTTGTGCCGACTTGTAATTCCTGAATATGTGCAAATCCACAGGTTTTCGGTCAGCCAGTACAGCTAAAATCATCAGCTTCGGGTGTTCAATATCTGCCATTACTGTTTCTGTACCTGTAAACCAAAAAATTAATGTGTTTAACTTGAATTTGTTGCCATTTTCAAGTTTTTTAACGATGGCAAGTAAAACGATTGAGTCAATAGTAATCTTTATAAAGTAGAAGGAGAATAATTAATTTGTGTACCATAAAAATGCTCATGCAAATCTGTATTTTATTTATACTAATAATAAAGCTCAAGACTGTTTGTTTGGATGCGCTAATCTCTGAAGCTACCAGTCGGATTTGGAAAAAAATTTTTGAATTTGATAATCCAATTCTTGAGGAAGGCTTATAGGCTATTTAACATCACGCTATGACCCTTAGGAGCCAAACAAAAAGAAAAAAAGCCAGAAAGACAAACGTTTTTAGGGTTCCGTAGTAAACAAGGAACCCTTATAGTTTCGTCATGTCCGTCTGTCTGTCTGTCTGACCCCGGTCTAGCTCCGAGACCCTTAGTACTAGAGAACTGTAATTTGGCATAGGTATATATATTAATTACGCCGATAAAGTGGTAAAACAAAATGATGAAAAAACATTTTTTAGGGTACCTCTCCTACACGGAAAGTGGTAATGTTTTTTTTTAACCCTTGGTGTGGGGTATCATTGGAAAGGACCTTCAAAAACATTGTGAATCCGTGAAAACCATTTTTGGATTCTGGGATCCGTTTGCGAAATATTTAGCTTTAAATGCTAATTTTTGTTAGAGTCAAGTGTACCCTCCCCCCTGCCAGCTAAATGGTTGGTTTTGGATGTGTGAAAAAAATCACAGCAGTAGTTTATATAACGAAATTAAAAGGAAAACTATCACAGCTAAGTAGGCTCTACAAGTTAACGAGTAATAATCGACCAACTTTGCAGTTGCTAAAACATGTTTTCCCATACATTCCGTATGGGCGAACATATTTTTCAACTATAAAGTTAAGTTTGTTTTTGGGATAAATTCATCCCAACTACGGGACCCTTCATTGTGCGTGGTCCGATATGAACTTGGCCAGTTTTTGTTGTTCAAACTGTAGCTTTATTCTGTCCACATAAGAAAACTTACCGACTTTCGACGTTTAACATATTTAAGTAAGCAACACAAAGTCAATATTTTAATAAAACATCTATGTCTTAGAGGTCTGACTCACGATAGGATTCAAAAACACCCAAGTACATAGCAACGTACATACAATTTTTGTCATGTCATGCTTTTTCATCAGATAATTTCAAAGTATCAAAAATATTTGTATCGTAAATCTCGTAAGACACACGGGCTCGAAAAGAATTGCTCATTAATGAAATGGTTTATTCTGTAAATAGTATATCGGAATCACTTTTACACGTCATATAAAAAATAAGCTAGATGAGTTCCGCGTTTCCTATCTGACTACTCTGAAGAAGAAAGGCCGAAACAAACTCAGAGGTCGCAGTCTCTTTTAAAGTCCAGACATAATCTTGGTCAGGCCATATGAGACCATGTAGATTAGGGTCTGAAATGGTCTTTTGAGGAAAGAACCCGACAGATTTGAGTGGACCTGTCTAGTCAGTGCACGCATTTGTCAGTAATCGTGTAGCTCAACTCAGAACTTAAGGATCTCAAATCTGCTGCGCTAATTAAAGTGCAGTAAGGAGGTTATTCGTAGTTTCGAGTAAATGGCGACCAAAGGTTTTAGCTTTTTACGAAGATTCCGAATCTATAAGTAACTCAATTTTACAAAAATCCGTCCTTACTACGTTTCTAATTAGCACGGCAGAAATATAAGCAGCTAAAATTTTCCCAGGCCTCCTCTCTATGAGAAGGACTGCGGCCATAATCCACCAGGAGATGGTTGGTGGATGTCACGTCTTCGAATTTTTTGGTTCTTAGCGATGTCGATTTCCTCACGATGTCTTCTTTTACCGTTTTGAGAGCAACGGCGACGAATTAAATTACACAAGTAACTGCCTGGATTCGAAACCGCGACCTATGACACGTAAGTGCGGCCGGTGCACTGCACTTAAAAGAGAGAATTGGTCATGCCGCGTTTGAAAAACATTTGCCTGTCCCAGGGTGGAAGCGGGCTATAGTTTGATAGTGTACACCGAACGTACATTTTAAGTACCTATTGCCAATCGTGAAGATTATTTATCACAGACCTCACGTGGAAATAAAATAGGACGTGTATTTAATCGAACCTCAAATAATTTCTATTTCGATGTCCTAAAAATACTAAATAGCCAAGTTGTTGCGTTTAACTGGAATGTAGTTTGGTCATAGTTCTAACGTAACCTAACCAACTATGAGAAAGTTAAAAAGAGGCTTGTTAGAAGCCCAAAAAGCTTCTTTTTTTTTTGGGTGGGACATTATCCAATAACTTCTCTCGCTCTGGGCTGAGCGGGAGGGCGTGTCAGACTCTTACTGACTAAAACCCACCCGTGTTCCTTCAGTTGCCATGTTGCCAGGGGCCACGGTATCCCCTTCGGACTTTCTCGCGACCCCGGCAGTGATTCACAGCCTGATATGAATAAATGAATTTTATTAACTTACCCAAACAATCCTTCAGAATAGTTTCCAGTGCTTCCGAAGGATACGGCCTCATGCCAACAAAGGCGAACTCTTTCATCCTAAAGTACAGCCTCTGGCAGTCCCTCAGAGACTTTCCACTGGCTAAAGCCAAGGCAAGGATGCCTCCAGTACTGGTGCCTGCCACCCAGTCGAAACATTGTACGATTGGCCTGCCGACAGCTGCTTCTAAGCTGATGAGCACTTGGACTAAGACCAGGCCTCGAATACCACCGCCATCTAGACACAGTAATCTGAAAGGGAGGAAATGGTGAGTAAAATTCTGGAGTGTGTGAATTTTATTTCATAGTTTGGCTCTTCTTCTTTTCGAATTATCCTTTTCTAAGGTACTTGGGCCCAACACAGAATCGGTCGAAGTGGCAGTGCTTGGGGGAGGCCTATGTCCAGCAGTGGACGTCTTTCGGCTGAAATGATGACGATGATGAAGGTACTTGGGCCCAGTAGATGTTCAAGTAAAGTGTAGGTGTTGGGACACTTTGGGCACAAGTCGAAGTCTGGCTAATGGATAAACGACTTCACGTTGTCTCGACTCAAACATAGTTGGGTTCATGATTTGAACGATGCGCAACTAGTGGGTCAATCCTCGTATTTAAACCGTTTTTGAAGTGAAAACTTCTTTAGGCGCGTTGGGCATTTTTGAGATGGGACTAAACCATTGATTTCGCGACTTATTACCGACACCGTGGAGTAAAAGACATCAACGCGTTGATCAACGCGGTGCGTGGAGTAAAATACATCAACGCGTTGATTACCGCAGTGCCGATTTTTTTCAAGTTTTCACTTCTGTCGGCACTCCCGGAGTACCACTATTTTTTTCTTGTGGTTAATTACTAACCTGGTATCAGAGTTTTTATGCCACCCATGAGCCTTTGACTAGGCATCACATGCCATCGAGAAATATCTCTCAGGCATGCCGGTTTCCTCACGATGTTTTCCTTTACCGTTTAAGAAGCAAGTGATAATTATACAATACGCACATGAATCTAAAAAGTCAGAGGTGCGTGCCTTGGGGAACTCGAGACCTATGACTTGGCGGTCCGACGGTCACACCTCTAGGCTATCACTGCTGGCTACGTTTAAACTCTAGTTACTAAGTCAATCAATGTCGAATGTCGAAAAAATATTTTTTAACATGGATTGAGAGAGCTCTAAATGAAAAAATTAAGAACAAGAATTGGCTTTGCTATCAATGCCTCTGTATCTGTGTTTTCTGAGTCAAGATTACGTAAAGGCGATCCATCAGCCAGACTGGCGTAGAGTACTTACACCGGCACTTTAGCGGATAAAAAGAACGCTACTGATACCGCGATGACCACCTACTGGGCGATGGACACCATATTTATTGAATCTGCTTCTCGATCTTACCGTCCTTGCTTCTGCTTAGTATCGAAACAGGCAGCTCTCTCCATGGCCGCCACATTTAGCATCTGACTGACGAGGTCTCGAGTGGAGCCTCGGGCCACAGGCGGTGGGGGCACTCCATTGTAGTCACCGCGAGCTGAGCAGCTAGGACCACAGCCTGGCACTTCTGGGGGGCAGCTGAGGAACAACGAAAGGCATTAATTTTATTTACAAAACAAACAACCGACTTCAAAAACCAGTACAAAGTGAAAAATTACTTCAGTTTCGGAAGTCGGTCTCTTTAGTTTGTTTTTAATTTTGTTTCTTTTTTACTATCGATTTCCGAAACTAAAGTTATTTTTTACCTTGTAGTGTTTTTTTTTTAAGTCGATGACTAGGTATTTGAAAGAAAGAAAAAAAGAAAAATAAGTTTAATTGTCACAGAAACACGTGCATAAAAGAAGAGAACAATCAAATAAAATAAAACAATAGATTTAAATATAAGCACGAGCACAAAACAGAAATATGCGGCAGCTGCTGGCACGTCATGACTGTGACAAGAAGGCTTCCACTCAGCATGATGCTGTGCCATGGGGACCCACAGCACAGCGCTGATTTTCAGTGGTAATGGTAATTTGACTATCGGTATTGTGCATTCAGGATTGAATGGTGTTCCCAGATCTCATTTAACTATTTTGGATTAGGACAGGTTTTGAGATCTATCAGTTCAAAAGTAGACAGTTCAAAAGTGCCTATAAATGGTTTAATTGAAATAAATACTTTGAGTTTGAGTTTATCAAAATCAGCAAGACGTTGCTTGGTTGGTAGATGACATTTTTCTTGTAATACAAATAGGGGAACCTCTTGACTGTCACGAGCTCTCCTGGAGATCGATAACAATTAAAATTCTATTGTCTCATTGATGACAGTTGAGCTCATAATAAAGGGGATAATATCCCCTCTATCATTATAGTTAAAGCCGGTTTGAAAAGCACTGAAAATACTTTATCGTTCTTTCAAAGTCGATTCGCAAGAAGTTGGACAAGCTAGAGCTGGTAAATTTTATATCGGACCCTTATGAAGAGAAAAAAAAAAAAACATCTTACCGTCTAGCACCAACTGCATGCAAAATATACAATATTCTATCGTAGCTACTGTTCGACATCTCTGTAGGCAAAATATGTCTAGCGGTATTCCCCGCATTGTTCTTTGCTTCCAAATCCGCACCAAATACAACCAACGCTTGGACTATGAAGATATTCGTCTGTTTCACGGCCAAGTGTAGTGGTGTGTTGCCTTCGTTGTCTCCAATGGAGTGTTCGGCACCTCTTGACAGTAAGGCTATGGCACACTCTAAACGTCCACGTAATACCATTATGTGAAGGGCTGTTCTCCCATCGAAGTTGAGGGAGTTTATATCACAGTTTTTCTCCACTAAAGCTTCGATAACTTCACGGGATATTGCCCAGTGTATGGGTGTGCCTCCGTGCTTCATGTCTTGTTGGTACAATTTGGGCTGTTTGTCGTTTAAAAGGTCGCCTACTATGCCTGGAATTAAGAGTTAAAGTGCAAAAATTATTATAAATGATTGTTTAAGGGGTCCTTTTAATTGTTTGGCAATACTTCACAGGCAGATTTTTTTTATAGCTGTCGATAAAGTAATCTTCATTTTCGTGACACCAGGTTAGTCACTAACCGACTAACCTGGTGTCAGAGATTTAATGCCGCTCATGGGCCTCTAATTTGGCTTCACATACCGTCGAGAGAATATCTCTCAGGCATGCCGGTTTCCTGACGATGTTTTCCTTCACCGTTTTTGAAGCAAGTGATAATTATACAATACGCCCATGAATCCGAAAAGTCAGAGGTGCGTGCCTTGGGTTCGAACTCGAGACCTATGACTTGGTAGTCCGACGATCACACCACTAGGCTATCAGTGCTGTTACTATGCGTAATCGTCTATGAAGTTGCGCCACATAATTATAAAAGACGTATAAGGTATAATTGAAAGATGGATAATTTTAAGAACAGTACCTATGAATATGACATAGGTGATTTTTAATGTGAGGGACTCAAAAAAATACACAGGTACTATCAAAGAAACGCCGAAATCTAAGCAGTTTGAAAACAAAATTCCGTGAACACAATGACCACATCTGGTTAGCGGCCGCTTATATAGCGGCCTAGCCCTGCAAGCAGAAATAGTCCTTACGGTGTATAGATGCGTTTCTTCGATAGTACTTACATAAACTCACGCCTGCTTCCCATGGGGGTAGGCAGAAACTAAAGAACACCTGCTACGATCCTTACATACTCCTTTTGCTTCGTTTACGTTCATCTGGTCATACATGCTCGCCGGTTGCGAGTGCGCACCTGACCTTTCTGAAGAACATCACCAATAAGGTCTACCAATATGTCCTTCTAGGGCGTTCCCTCTCGGCGTTTCCACTCACATCTGCCTTGTAAGGACCTTAACTTTAACTTACCTTACCTTTTATTAGTTGCCTTTCATTCATCCTCGCACCATGACCGTGAAATATTTAAAATAAATCGTTTATTCTATACAATCTATAGAAACATGGTCATGTTGCTGGTCATTTTACCTTTCTATACCAATTCGTTGGTCTGAAACCTTCTCAAAATAGTACGATCAAATAAAAAATAATAATTCACTAGTTAAAGACCTGAGCTGATGAATTCTGCCAGTGATCCTTGTTTGATACACGACGCTGCTGCTTAATAAATAAAAAATAAAGACTACTGGGTTTATTTATAAACATTGTAATGATTAATGTCTGCATAACCAAACATAAAAAAAAAAAACGAAGACACGCGACTATTACCAACCCGCACTGGGCCCGCGTGGTGAATTATGGCCCACTCCCTCTCACAGAGAGGAGGCCTGTGTCCCAGCAGTTGGAATATTATGGTAATGCTAACAATACATTTTTGGTGTTTTAACGTACTTATACTGGGTGATTTTTTTTACCGTCTCCAAATATTTACAGAATATAAACAACGTTCACTATGGGAGTAACTCTGAAATCACGAAAAAAAAAATCAGCTGTTTATACAAAAGTTCAATACCTACTTGACCAAAATGTATGAAACAGCTGATTTTTTTTCGTGATTTCAGAGTTGCTCCCATAGTGAAAGTTGTTTATATTCATGGGTAGAACAGCCTGTAAAAATTTCGAGACGGTAAAAAACAATAACCCAGTATATTTTAACATTAAGCAACGTTTATAAATAAAGGCGTATATCTACCTGACAGCATGGTTGAAGATTTCTGAATAACCGTCACGCTGCCTTCGGCGCAAGCTAGAAGTAATCAAGCACAAAAAAAGCATTAAAGCATAGTGCAACTACTTCACAGTAGTTCAACAAAGCCACACCTGTTGGACTACTGTAAGGAGCAGTGGTTTTAACTTTACATTAAGCTGTAAGTTTAAGAAAAGAGTGCAGAACTAGGAACTTGTCTAAACATAAGGTATGGGGCCATACATTGATTAGGTCACACAAATTTCATTCTCCCCCCCGACCCTTGCTCGATAACGAGGTGCCAGCAGTTGTTGCAGCTGAGCACGTAGCTTTAAATTCCCCGAATAATAATCATGATCAAAACTTTGATCCAGCCCGTCCCATCCTTGATGTCCTCCCTCCGGTTGAAGCCCTAAGCCGAGGTTCGTACCCACAGGGGGTGCCTTTAGCGAGCGTTCATCTAGTTTTAATTAACATAGTTGAATAACCCCTGGCTGGAGGTTTTAAGTGTAGTAGCTTATGACACCCACAAGAAAGCCCGGTTAAGTAGTCATAATCTCAGGGTCAACTACGAGACGCCAAAACAAAAAAAAAAAAAATTTCATTATTTTTGGACCCCCCGTCATATTTGTCCCCTGGTGTAACATCATATATTCTGCAATTTTAAGTTAAAACAATATTGATAGAGTTGGTAATATTTTCAAGTGTTTCGTTAGAATTTTAATACTACTAGATTTATACATGTAACATCACGAAACTTACAACTTGTCCCACCCCTTATCACATGATGTTACACTTTTTTTTACCCGCCCTTGTGGCGTAATTTATGAATGGCCCCTAAGAAAGGGTGAGGTATTTTATTTATACTGCGGTAGAAAAAAAGCCATAAAAATTATCCAAAACCAATAAAGTAAGCAAGAACAAGAGTACTTTAGTTAATTACACAAACTTTTACCTCCGAATGTGTTCGTAAATCACAGATTTCTGAGCAGTCAGCACGTTGGCATCGCCTGACTAAAGCTCACACGCTAAATAAAAAATTTATAGTCGAGGACTGAAAAGGTTGAGCACCTATAGCTACATTACGACACAGTTAAAATGGCTTATGGATGCCTGGGCTATAAAAACAATGTAATGGATTTACCAGCACCAATGTGCCGCTAAATCCATACATATAATAAGATAGTAACAAAGAATGTTTGTCTGTTTGTCTGGATGTATGTTCCGGATTGGCGCAGTAACAGTTTTCCAGGTTATAAACTATTTGTGTGGCCATCCAAATCCGTTCAGCCGTTTTTGCGCCAATCCAGAACATACAGACAAATAGTCAAAAATTAATAAAAAAAACTATATTTTCGGCATCAGACTCGTTTCCACACCTCGTAGCAATTACTTTTTTCCAAAAATATTCAATGTACAGTTTTGACTTCGTTACTATTTTATTATATGTATAGATAACTATCTACCTGACAGCATAGGTGAAGATTTCTGAAAGGCCGTCCTGCTGTCTTCGGCGTATGCTAGAAATAATCAAGCACAAACAAAGCGTTAAAGCATAGTGCAACTACAATACAGTGGTTCAACAAAGCCGCACCCGTTCGACTACTGCAAGGAACAGTGGTTTTAGCGTTACATAAACTACATTTAGGTACAATACCGAAGAAGAACGCAACCGCAAACCGCAGCAGTAAAGCCAACCAATCGAAATGACATATCTTTTGGCGCGTGGCCAAATTCGGAACTAATGCCGCCATATTGTTTTTTTCCATACATTTCACAAAACAATTGCACTAATGTTTACCGACAGCGCCACCCTGTCAACGTCATTAGAGCGTCAAAAGGTGCTTGTAGCCAGCCCCGGATATAGAATTTTTTGAGGCGGGGCAAAAACTGTCGTCTGCCGCCCCCTGCCAATCTTTTATGGGGGTGCGCTAAGTTAGTCCCCAAGAAATTAAAATTTTCGCAAAATGAAAATTTTGGCAGCAACATATGAATCAAATTGTATCGATCGATAATGCGCCAATTCAACAGGGGCGCCAAAACTGTTGTAAAAAAGAAAAAAAAATAGAAAGATTATAAATGTGCTGCGCGTCTCATTTATTTCAAAGTTGCTGTGTGCTGGGTGGTGCACTTGTCTGCTACGCTTGAATTTGTCGCCCCCTGAAGTTGGTGCCCGGGGCAGACGTCCCGGCTTGCCCCCCTCTAGATCTGGGGCTGCTTGTTGCAGTGTAAGTCTATGAAAACGCTTGCGTAGATTTGCAACATTGCCGTTTTCATCAGAATTGAACCTTTAAGCTACAAGTTTAAGAAAAAAGTGCACACAACTACAGATGTTTCTAAACGTAATGTAAGGAAAGGGTGAGGCATTTTATTTTAACTTAGAAAAGGAGAAATAAAGTTAACCTAATACCAAGAAAAATAAAGTAAGCAAGAACAATGGTACTTTAGTTATTGACAAACAAACTTTTACCTGCGAATGTGTTTGTAAATCGTAGATTTCTGAGCAGTCATCACATTGAAATCGCCTGACTAAAGCTCAGACACTAAATAAAGCATTTACAGTCGAGGACTAAAAAGATTGAGCACCTATAGCTACAGTACGACACGGTTTATGTTGCTTACGGATGTACTGTAGTCAACCACACATTAATGCACACCAAAAACCGCTCTTATTACTACGACATAAAGGCGCTGTCACTTACAAATTGTTATCACTGATGTGCGGTTGCTTAATATATGGCGCTGCTGCTAAATAAATAAATATTATAGACTATCTACCTGACAGCATAGATGCAGATTTCTGAAGAACCGTCATGCTGCCTTCGGCACGAACTAGAAAGAATCAAGCACACACAAAGCGTTAAAGCATAGTGCAACTACTAAACAGTGGATCAACGTTTGACTGCTTCAAAAATCAGCTTGCGTTGGACTACTGCAAAGAGTTGTACTGTGGTTTTAGCGTGTAGCTGAGGGTTTAAGGAAAAAGTGCACGACTATAAAGTGTACTATGTGTACAAGTGCAAACAGGTGAAGTTATTTACAAAAGGAATGCGAAAAAAAATAATGGAAATCAAGTTAACCAAAACCATAAAGTAAGCAGGCATAAGATATTTTTTTAATTGTTACACACACAAAAATATTTACCTGTGGATGAACAACGCCTGACTAAAGCCCACTGCCTCACACTCAGTGTGCAGTCGAGGAATGAAAAGATTGAACACTCTTAGGTATTTTTTTACTGCTTACCCTATCTTTCTGCGAGTGTAAATTGACAGGACAGTAAGAAAAGATGCTGATTTTATTTTACTGTCATTATACCTGGTAGTAAGCTCGTCGATCTCTTAGCGGCCGTGAGGTTGACGTCGGCGCCGGCTAACATAAGTGCGCGCACGCAGTCCGGTGCGTCTGCCAGACATGCTGTGTGCAGCGGAGTGTAGCCCTGCTTGTTGTACACGTTCAGGGATGTAGGACTCTTGCTAGCTAACGCCTAGAACAAGCAAATCTTTATTTTATACATACATACATAAACTCACGCTTTTTTCCCATGGGGGTAGGCAGAAACTACAGACCGCCACCTACTACGATCCTTAAATAGTCCTTTTGCCCTCATACACGCACGCCGGTTGCGAGTACTACGCACCTGACCTTTCTGAAGAACATCACCAATAAGGTCAGTATATGTCCTCCTAGGGCGTCCCCGCCCGGCCTTTCCCTTTACATCAGCCTTGTAAATACATTTTGTTAATCGCCTTTCATTCATCCTCTCAACATCATCAACACCTTTATTTTATATTTTCTTTTATTGGGGAATGGGGACAGATGCTGCAAATGATGAAATTACACTAGCTTATAAAATGGCTTAGTCGCAGAGCGGTAGCAAGCTGCAGCGAAAGATTCAAAATTATCTCCGACATACGACACCCTTTGCACGACAACATCCTTATGCCACAGGCTGAAAAGCCGAAACAGTTTTTTAAGGTGTGTCGTCTCACTGACTGGCGAACGACCCTGCTTACGACGATGCTTCCTTACCCAAACCATTCGTTGCACCTGCTGAAGATCTTCCACCTGGACATGAGTTGCCCTGGAAGTCTTTAAACCTCCGGACCCAGGTTGGGAAAATCTGTTTAGGTGGAGATTCATAGACGACTCTGCCTAGGAGTGTGAATGTGGTGCTGTTCCACAAACGATGGGACACTTAATGTCGTGTCCTGCGTGTCCTATCAGCTGCACGTTACAGGAACTGATGGACGTGATGGCGCCAAACACGTGGCCGAATTTTCGGCCGAGTCCATTTAGACTGCCAGCGACACAAGATGGCCTAAAATTATTTATAATGAATTGCCATTATAACACTGCATTTGATGTTGTAAAAGAGCATTTGGAAAGGTTCCAGTTTTGGTTGAGTATAGTTTTAATTTAATTTGTTGGTATTGGTATACTGGCGTGTCACTGAGAATTTTATTTAATGTTCTGTGTCTCGTAATGTTAGTTACTTTGCATACCTATTGTATAGAATCAAGTTTTTCTAACTGAACAGACAGCTGTGCTGCTGTGGAGTTTATTGCGCCACTTCTTCCCAGCTAAAGCACTAAGATGTGGTGAAGGGTGCGTTTTAGGGGACTGTCTTATGTAATTTTGACGTTCGAAAATAAATTAAAAGTGACGTTTGATTTTTGATTTTTATCATTGGTTTTTGTACTTTCGGAACATTGTCTTATCTAAGTTAGAAACATTAAACTCAAAGTCCAATAATCACTGACAATTTATCGAAAGAGTGAAAGAGAGAGAGAGTATTCAATACTATCATGTTATCGACGACACATAATATTAGTCGTATCTATCTAATACGTTCTTATCTAGATGTATGTGTTTGTATGTATGTATGTTATGAGGGCATATTTTATCTAACAGCAAGTTATGCATACAAATATAGTGCGACTCCTAATTATGTCTCTGTCACGATTTTGTTATTAATTTCAATAAAGGTTTAGATTCTCATGGCAACGGGTCGTTAGATGCCTGAAAGTCTGACAACCAGTCTTACCAAGGGGTATCGTGTTACCCAGTAATTGGGTTGTGGAGGTCAGATAGACAGTCGCTCCATGTAAAATACTGGTATTGAGCTGCATTCGGTTAGAATGAAAGTCGACCCCAAAATAGTTGGGAAAAGGCAAGGCAGATTGATTGACATTCGCATGGCAACGGTACATTTTTATTGAGAAATATTCACATAGAAGCAGCCTTTTTTTTTTGGGTGGGAAATTATCAAATAACTTCTCCCGCTCTGAGTGGAGCGGGAGGGCGTGTCAGACTCTTACTGACTAAAACCCACCCGTGTTCCTTCGGTTGCCATGTTGCCGGGGGCCACCATCTCCCTTTCGGACTTCTTCGCAGCTCCAGCAGGCATCGGCCCTAGCGAACCCCGTCAATTCTGCTGACATCTCTTTAAGACGCGCGTGGCACACAACGCGCCGTCGACCCAGGCTTGGTCCTTATCGGACGGCGAGCTACCCATTGCTCACCGTCCGCAAGCCCGCGCCTACGGTGGCCGGAAATCTGCCTGCGATTCCCGACGCCCAGGGCGTCTCCTCCTGACATAGAAGCAGCCTGGAGTATGGATTAGTGCCCCCTTGATGGTAATAGGGTAAGGGTTGTCATGATTTCCAAATATTAGGAAGATTTACTGATTTTAAATACTAAATATAAAATTAAAAGTATGTGATTTGCCTCAAATGATTTTGAATCAGTGTAATTATGAAGTTTAAAAGTATCTCATTTGATAGTTCCGTAAAAGTACTGGTTTTTTAACGAAACAGAATTGGAAACATGATGTTTGGAGCGTCGCTTAACTTCTAGTTCAGTTGGCTATGAGCCTCGTAACCAGAAGGTGTCTTCAAGAAGTCTAAGGTCTATAACGTTATTATATTAGTGCCTAGTTATATAGTTTGTTAAATGATGCTAAAAGTGTACCAGGTTTGTGGTGTGCAAGATGATAAAATCCAGAGCTACTGGTGCTGAAATGGTGTATTGTATCATTTCAGAAGTGGGTTAAACCAAAAAGGTAAGGTAAAGAGGCTTATGGGAACAACTAGGAGCCTACAAGGATTATTGAGTTTTGTTTTGGGTTGCTATCATTTTATCGGCTGTATGGCGCTGCACATCAGGTCAGGGCAACTCTCTGATGATGTGTTGTATTGTGTAGATTGTGTGTAATGGTGTGTGTGGGTACGTGGCTAGGGCTACTCTCTGGCGGTACTTTAGCACGCATTATTGCACATACTGACCAGACAAATCGTGTGCTTGATCGGGGCGACTCTCCGATAGCACGAGATGTGTTTTGGTTGCCTAAATGAAAGCAATGAGCGTGATTTCGGGGTACTAGTATGGGTATCCCACATCAGGTCAGGGCAACTCTCTGATGGTGTGCGGTGAAGTATACATGGGTATAATGTTTCCTTATAATTTTGCTACCACTATAACTAATAGATACGTTCCCACAAGCCTCTATAAGGGAAGCAAATGAGCAACATTTGACAAAAACATTTTTTATGATTATTTAAAAGCAACACGAGATTAACATAAATAAATTGTTGGTTATGATTATTTCTACCTTATGATTGCCATGATAATTGAACTATGGTTGTTCACTGTTAGGGGGCGTACTTTGTGATTTCGCTGGATTTTGAGTGGGTATGATAACTACTGGTTGTTCGGTGAGTCACTAGTCGTCGGATAAATTGTTTTAAATGCATAATAGCTGGACATGAACGTATTGCGATTACCTCCCAAGTAACACAGGAAGCATTTAAAAAAAAAAAAACGAATAGTAAAATTATGTAGAACTTAAGGGGACGATAGCTGACTTTTAATGATTTTATACTGAAGATGACGTCTGAACGAGTAGTGTTAGCGGTTTGAAAAAAAAAAATATATGTTAAATTAGAGCATTTTCTTAATATTTGAATATACGCATATTTTTGATTATGTTTATATTACATAGTGAAATTAATTTGTAAAGTTATATCTAACGCGGATAAAAAACTGAGAATGGCGCAAAATCCATCAAGCGTATTTTTCTGAAAACTTCACAATTTTAAAGATAATTAAATTAGTGATCTTTAAGTATACGTGTTTTATTAAAATACCTTTTGTTTTACGTGTAATAAATTAATAATGCGTCTAATTTGGGACAGCGCTCCTTGATGGGCGAGTCCTATTACTGGCTGGACGTACAACGCGTTGCGTGAGCTCAGTACAGAACACGCAAGCTAACCATTCAAGGTCACTGTCATATATCTGCGTCTTAAGGTCCGTATAAACTCTTATATAAGTTCACCGAGCATCTTAACGCCGTATATTGGCATTTTAAAACCATTATGATGCTTTACACTGTAAAACGGTTGGATAATGGCATATCAAAACTTTTGTAAAGCCTTTAGTTTTATTGCAGCAAACCATAATGCAGCTGTACAGCTTTCACCTGTTTTTAGTGCATTTAGATCTACAATAGCATTTTTAAGTAGTAAATAAATGCTTAATGCTGTTTAATAGCATAAACATGAACCATTATAATGACCTGTAAATCCGCTATACAGCTTTCATCTGTGTTTAGTGCCTTAGGGTCTAAAATTGCATTTTTAAGTAGTAAGATAATACCTAATGCTGCTTAATAGCATAAACTTGTACCATTATAATGCACCGTAAATACGTTATACAGTTTTGAGCTGTTTCTAGTGCCTTTTGTTGTGTAATAGCACTTTTAAGTGGTTAGTAACAGCCTAGTACTGCTGAACAGCATAAATGTGAATCAATGTAATTCTTGCATTTTTTAAAGATTAACTGAGTTCTGTTGTACAGCTTTAATCAAATACACGTGAGTTATTGTAATGCGTAAAACTGTATATACATTCATTTTACTGTATTCGTAAAACCATTTGTCGGCCATATTGTGGAAAATCACATATTATATGATCAACAAAACAACATCATTTTTTATGGTGGACGTAGAACTACTTTATAGGCAATGGCACTATAGTGGTTCATCAAGTCTTCTCTCTGGCCTCTGGCTTAATAATTGTTCACGCGTGAGTAGTTATACTGCTGGCGGCATTAATTAGCCTTTTTAAAGGCTCACCAGGCTGCTATAGACCGACACCATTTTGTAAATATTTTATAACCAAAAAAAAAAAAATATATTATCATTCGGACCTATTTATAAAAGCAATAGACCTATTTAAATATGATATAACTTAATTTAATACTGCCCCACAAATTATGTTAATTACGCAAAATTCGTTCTATACTAGGAATACACAATTGTTTTGGTTATTTCACACTTTACAGTAAACTAAATTGTGCAGTAATATTTGAAGCCATGAAATAACAAAAGAGTCAAAAACTTAGCCAGTATTATAAATTTTGTTTTGATGCAAACAAATATAATGTCACTCACTCAGTTTTGACAGTCTTCGTCCATATTATATTGCGAGACAAAATGGTTAAATTACAACGTTAATTGTATTAAAACATTTGTACCGTGGTATAGTAGAGGTGTTTTTGCAATGATCTAGGATTTATTTATGTTCTAGCTATGAACACTTGAATAGCTCTAATAATTCTTTTACTACATTCTAATGCTAGTCTAATGCTTTTGTAATGCAAATAACATCTTCATTATCAATCATATTGCTAGTATAATGCACCTGTAATGCAATTAAACAACTGTTGTGAACATATTTAGGATCTAAAGCCGTATAATTTGTGTCCAAATAAGCATTACAGTAGCCCTATACACGTTTGTAATGCTTCTAAGAACTAACTCAAAATGCGAAAGGGATACAGAAATGCTGTAAGTCTGCCGCTATACTGCTTTGATGTGTTACTTGGGTTATGATTAATTTTATTGATTGCGATAGTGAACTTAACCAACACTTTATTTTGGATGGGATTTATTTACATGGCTGTTGGGGCGTAACTCCCAACAGTGAAAATGTTATGTTGATGTTGTGTATTGGAATGTTATGTTGAACGAGTCAACAACCGATTGTTATAAAGGTTTTATTGCTACTAAAACAATATTTAATAAAGTAATAATGCACAATTAATGTTGGGTTAATAAACTGTAACGTTTCACTGTAAGAAGGACAAATTATTTTCATGTACAGCGTAGCTCGTACAATGGCATTCTTTCATCTTTGTCTGTGCTAAATAAATGTATTTTCTTTCTTTCTTTCATGGTTTTCGTGAGTCATTCTATGTCTTATAACGTGTCCATTGCATGAGCATGATCACGATGACGTGATGATTGCCCGTCATGAGACTGTCGCGGGACTGTCATGAGACCGTCATGAAACCGTTGTGAGACCGTCGTGGGATTAACCAAAAGGTAAACTATGTTTGTTCGCACTTGATAAATGATAAGTGAACTATGATGTTCACACTTGATAAATGATAACTGAAGTATGTTTGTTTGAACTTGATAAATGATAAGTGAACTATGATGTTCACACTTGATAAATGATAACTGCAGTATGTTTGTTTGCACTTGATAAATGATAAGTGAACTATGATGTTCACACTTGATAAATGATAAGTGAACTATGTTTGTTTGCACTTGATAAATGATAAGTGAACTATGATGTTCACACTTGATAAATGATAACTGCAGTATGTTTGTTTGCACTTGATAAATGATAAGTGAATTATGATGTTCACACTTGATAAATGATAAGTGAACTATGTTTGTTCGCACTTGATAAATGATACGGTGAAGGAAAACATCGTGAGGAAACCGGCATGTCCTAGAACCAATCACTCGAAGACATGTGACATCTAGTGTACTATGTTTATTCGCACTTGATAAATGATGCGGTGAAGGAAAACATCGTGAGGAAACCGGCAGGTCCTAGAACCAAATATTCGAAGACATGTGACATCTACCAACCCGCACTGGGCCCGCGTGGTGGATTACGGCCCACTCCCTCTCACAGTGAGAGGATCATGGGCTGATTATGATAAATGGTTTTGTTAATGTGGACAGGGTTCGTTTGGGTATCTGATCTTGTTTCAAATGGAGTATTAGTATTATGATACTTATTGATTTTTTTATACTATGATTGATTTTATGATACCATTTTATTTTATTATAATTATGATACTTAATGATTATTGTTCTGGATCAATGAAACATTAATTGAATATAACTTGATTTGAATTCTGGTATGGTTTTCTAAGCTATATAGAATCATGTGTAAAGATTGTAAATGGATTACGCCCCGAGTATGTACGACATAAATAATAATTAATGCTGTTCATTGGTAAGCGAGAGCCGAGAGTTCACCTGAGAACAGCTGAAACGATTTGGCTATCTTTTGTTTTAAAAAAATGTTCTTTATAGTCCGAATTAGGTTTTTGTGGAAAGCAAAATCAAAAAGTTTCCTTGTATCTGAACGTTCTTTTTCTATGAATCTTTGTATGAACGTCTTTAAGAGTAATGTTTCAATGAGATGTGAAAATGATATCTGATGTCGAGCCTGGCGCTAAAATTATTTTATTAAACTAAATTGTCTGTGTGGTTACAATGGTATTTTTCCTACGTTTCGAGTTTATTTTGTATTTATAAGTTTTGGTGTTTTAAATGATTATGGTAGGAGTTAAAAAAAAAATACTGTCTATTTTTGGTGATACTTCTTGTGATTATTTTATGTTATGTGAGTATTTGAATACTTCTGTTGTTCAACGGTTCAATTAAGAGGGACATATTAAGTCTAGTCTGTACTGGATATTTATAATGTTGTTATTTAAATAGTTCGACGACGGCGACGTTACCTTTATGTTGATGTTTTATCTTTCTGGTTAGAACTGAGCTGACCAGCCTCGCTAACGGGGGCATAGCCCTTGCAAGGTGTGTCTAGTTAACACAATTAGTTCAACTTACGACTGAGGTCTCACAGTTTAGTCAGAGCTAACTGACGTTCGATAAAGATTGAGTCTTGTAAGGATAGAATGAGGTTTTGAGATTTTCCTTCTGGAGTATGGTCGTGAGTTATTAATGTTGTTGAGCGCTTATTTCTTGATCCTTCGTTCCCTCTGGCTCAATTATGTCCGATGGAGTTAAGGCTTAGGATGTGGAGCCTAGTTCCTTATTTTCATAAACCCCCTCTGGGTAGATGTGAATTGTCACGTCAGTTTGTTTGTTTTCTGAGGCTTGCCGTATCTTTTTCGATGGTTTTGGTGCGGTAAGGTTTAAGCATGACGACGTTAATTTTCTGGGTGCGTGTTAACACATATTGTCATTTAACTTGGCTGATACCTAGCCTGGTATCAGAACTTTGCGATTCGTACGTCCTGACTTAAGCCTTCTCTTGCAAGAGAAAGACCTCACTATGTATTTTAATTGCCATCGTTAGGTAATGTTTCTTTTAGGTATAGGCAGGAAGGGTTCGATTATTCGGATGCTTTGAATAAAAGTCTCTGCCTGATCCATTTATTCAAGTGGGGCGTAGCTCATATGAGGTTTTATCATGAGATGCAACCTCATGCTGTACAGGCTGGCAAGAACACTGTACGTCATCCGAACAATCTGACAAGATATGTTTAAATTTGGATTTTTTATATGGTTTTCACTTGTCGGTAAAAAAAAAAATGATTGTCTAGTCTCAGCAACGGCGCGCGCGTGTATCTTTATAATATTCTACTAATGGTTTAAATATAATCGTCTTCTCAAAAATTATTTGATTTATACACTGCCCGAGCAGCCAAGCATGGTGCTCACAGTACAGTGAATTTTAAAAGATTACCTCGTAGTTTTGAAAATCTTTCAATGTATGATTTAAATGTTCACCCATAACTCGTAATTCCGTATGCTATTGCTAAAGAAATTTGTTTTCATTTAATTTTTTATTTAACATGCAAAATGTCATGATTTATGTAAAAAAAATATATATATATTATTTTATGATTGTTGTGTGTGTGCCAGGAGGCAACACAGTGTCGGATGGCCGAATGTCATGATTTCCAAATATTAGGAAGATTTACTGATTTTAAATACTAAATATAAAATTAAAAGTATGTGATTTGCCTCAAATGATTTTGAATCAGTGTAATTATGAAGTTTAAAAGTATCTCATTTGATAGTTCCGTAAAAGTACTGGTTTTTTAACGAAACAGAATTGGAAACATGATGTTTGGAGCGTCGCTTAACTTCTAGTTCAGTTGGCTATGAGCCTCGTAACCAGAAGGTGTCTTCAAGAAGTCTAAGGTCTATAACGTTATTATATTAGTGCCTAGTTATATAGTTTGTTAAATGATGCTAAAAGTGTACCAGGTTTGTGGTGTGCAAGATGATAAAATCCAGAGGTACTGGTGCTGAAATGGTGTATTGTATCAGGGTCGTCCCCAAAAACATGTTTATTTTCAATTGAGGGTAGTTTTTTTCCACAATTTTCATTTTATGAGGACGCCTAATTATTTCCAATCATTATGGAGTTCGTTTTATCGCGATAGATCAGCATTCGGCAACCTTTTAGCACGCAAGGGCCACAAGGTGGCAAATTAAACTAAAGGCGGGCCGCACTTGCGATATTAACCTTAGAAGCCCAATATACTACGTATAGTTGGTATAGAAACAATAAATATCCCATAGAAAAAATAAAAATGGTATTAAAAATTGTTAAAACACACGGAATTTAATTCGTACTTGTAATACTTACATTATGTTTATATGTTTGGGCTTTATAGCTAGAAAAATAACCACCGTAAATCATTCAGAAATGAAAACTACAAAGTATGAAAGTACCTAAATGGGTAACTGATTTATACTCTTCTTCTCCATACGAAAACTACCTTATGGAAGGGGCGACTAGAATCAATTCTACTTTTTGTAAATTTTGACGTTCAAAAGTGCATTTTATAAGCTCAACTGTCATCAATGAGACACAATAGAATTTTAATTGTTATCGATCTCCAGGAGAGCTCGTGACAGTCAAGGGGCTGCCTAATTGAAATTAATTATTTGACTTTGACAAATTCACGAGCCGCAAGTAAGACGTCCGCGGGCCGCGTGTTGCCGACCGCTGCGATAGATCATTAAGTTTAAAAGTTACATCGTTTTGTTTAAAAAATCCAATTCAATAAAAAAGAAGATTTTTTAAATTTGTTACGCTTTCACGCTAAAACGGCTGAACGGATTTGGATTAAATTTGATACATAGATAGACCATCACCAGGGTTAGGACATAGGATACTTTTTATCCCGATATTCCCACGGGATCGAGAAAAATGCGGGTGAAACCGCGGGGCGGTGCTAGTAATAATATAATAAAGCTTAAGGCCTGAATTCCTCTTACGCTGATATCGGTCGCGTTCGCAACGTATGTACGTACGCGCCGCTGACGTCAGCGTCGCAGTATGGTGCTATATAGAACACAATGTATATACATACGCGCGACGGACGTACGCGACCGACATCAGGCCTTAAAACACCTTCGACTAATAGATAGTAATAGCGCTGCTCCACAGCAGTCTACTGCTGGGTAAGCTACGCACGTTAACTTAGATTTGCTTTGTATGAACATGTAGGCGGGATCATCCACTGCGACCCAGTCACGCAACGCACGAATGCATGGCTGGCAAACAAATGAATCACGCAGCTAAGGTGGGACCTCTCCATGAACATCCTACGCACCTACCTTATTTTTATTTCACCAAGCGACGCGCGCTTTACTAGTGGTAACCAATTGTACAAACACGCTGTGAATGTGTGCTTGAAGGCGATTAGCGTCAGCACATAACATACACACGCACACACGCTTCCAATTTCGCCATTGTCTCTGAGAGCTCCTGCGTTTACACACACATTCACAACGTGTTTGTACACTTGGTGACCACAAGTAAAGCGCGCGTTGCTTCGTGAGATAAAAATACTATAGCAGTGGACGGTCGACTTAATGGTAGTCACAGCTAAATCGGGAGTAAATTACTTGACCAATCCTTGTCCGTTCCTGTAGTTTAGTTTAAATATTGGTGTTTCGATACGTGGACACTTGCCAAATAACTAGAATTCCAACGCATAGCAAACAGACTACATTTCCCGAGAGTCAAATGTTAGCGGAAACTTCAATCAATGTCATAATAGGTTTGTATATCTTCACCGATAGAAATACACATCATACCATTTCACAAAAGTCAACTTTAAAACCATTGAAACAAAGTCTTTTTCAGAACGACTAAACTTAACGAAAAGAGCGTACAACATAATTTAAATGCCAATAGAATCTGTACCTTATCAAATATAAATAAGGGTTCTAATCCAATGCATATAATTTAGAGACTGCTATACAGTGAAACTGAATAACAGATAAAAAAGTTGTAATGACTAATAATAGAAAAATCAATAGCTCACATTAATAATTTCTTTGTTGCTTGCAGCTGCATAGTGGAACACCGTGTTTCCTTCAAGGTCGATAACGTCGAGGGAACTGTTCAGAGAGACTAAACTTTGAACCATGCGCACGTTACATGATTTCACGGCCACCTGAAACAAAAAAAGTTCACACTCAAAACATTTATTTCAATGAAACTAGGGATGTTATGGATATTAAATTTCGGATCTGGATACGGATATAGAAATAATATTATACCGGTTTTGGATACGGTTATGGATATGAAATTATTTCGGTTTATCCGTTAGTTTCGGATTTCTTACCAAGGGGTATCGTATTACCTAGTTACTGGGTTGTGGAGGTCAGATAGGCAGTCGCTCCATGTAAAATACTGGTATTCAGCTGCATCTGTTGAGACTGGAAGCCGACCCCAACATAGTTGGGAAAAGGCTAGGCAGATTGATATCCATTAGTTTCAGATAGTTTCGGTTACGGATATTAGGTTTTTAAGAAATTTTAAAAGTCAAACACAAATAGGGTAATAATTTGAATTTATTTCTAAGTTATCATTTGCTATTACAATTAGTCTTATAAGTAATTACTATACCCCCCATCCGAAATTATCCGAAACTTTTATATCAGATTGGTTACGGTGACGGATAGATTTTTATTTCGGATATCCGATAGTTACGGTTACGGACATCCCTGAATGAAACCATTTACAGGCAATTTCTAATTGACAAATAATTGATCAGCCAGCGAGGTTAAGCTAGTTGCCCATTCCAAATTGTAGTACTTATGTTCCTATGGAGAAGAATGCGCAAGAAATACCATTGACACTCTTTCAAATCATAATATTGTTAAGAAGCAAGGTTCGGAGAAGAACAGGGCGGTATTTTTAAGTAGCTACCATATTAAATTAAGAATCTAAACGCTTCAAAAGAAAAGAAGACTACAACAACTGTCGAAACGACCTCCACGAAATTCTGTCTTCGAAAGGATTGGTCCTATCACCAGCACCTTAATTGCATAATACACTTTCAATCACGATTATGAATGATTTTAAAGGACATTGCTAATCCATTGCTTCATATGTTCGAAAAATGTGCCTGCTCAACAACGTAAATAACGCAATGAATGTTGTTGAACTGTCAAAATTAAAGCCATTGCTATAGTAAGTGTGTGGGCCCTATTTAATATAACTGACAATGTGACATATTTGTCAATAAATTACAAAATTTACACATTTTCATGCCGCCGCCTATCGGTATACATAAGCCCGTGGCCATTAATATCTAGTTTCATTGGCGTATTGAGGGGCGACATAAACCAGGCTCGCTAAAGCTTTTAATAGATTACTGATACAGTAACGAAAATAGGGTTCCTCCCGTCTGGCAACGCTCCCGTTTGGCAACGCTACATATACTTACCTATAGCAATGTATCTATACATGCACCAGGTACAGCAGTGACTGTATCTGGTGCACGCAATACATCGCTTAGAACTATAATTAGACTTAACGTACTGAAATTAAGTCAAATTTTTAAGGAATGTGAATATTTGTTTGAAATGAAAAAAGTATGTACCTATTTAAGATTTTTGTACCTAATGTAATTGTTTTATGTATCATACAGGGTTGCAGGGACATGGACGCGAAAACTGTTACCATGGATTCAGTACATGATTCTGAACCCCCCTGCGTTGAAATTTTTCGTTGGTTATTAAAAATATGATCTGCTGTCTCATAGAAAAGTGCAAAACCTACACGGTCAAAATGTATGGAACAGCAGATTTTTTTTTTTTTGGGCCTCCCTGTATAAAAATATAATATGAGTAGAAATTATTTAAACTACGCAGAGCAAAATCAACAACATACATTACTAGAATATAATATAGGTAAACTATGTTTATTCATTCCAAATGTGTATCTATTTGTGATTATACAAATATAAAAAAATCAAGTAAATAAATTATAAAGTCGAAAATATAAAATTAAAACTGAACACTATAACACAAAACTAGAACTTTTTACTCTGACTATACCTTAACGTGTGCTCAGGTACGTAATCTCTACAAACATAACCAATGTATATGTAGAGTTGCCAAACGGGAGCGTTGCCAGACGGGAGTAACCCCGAAAATATTGTATGAACAAAACATGACGTCATAATATCATCTCTGTCTACCCTATTTGGGAACACAGGCGTGACGTACATGCTACTGTGTTGTTAATTACAATAGGTAATTATAATTAATTGTAATGGTTTTCGCCTATTGAGTCGAGTTCTGAAAGTATAACGCTATTTACAGTCAGGGTAACAGACTGAAAAGGACTTCAGGGAATTTCCTTTTTATTAACATTGAAAAAATAAATATTGCTTTTGCCATTATTCATTTCATGAAAATTGATAAGTTCTATTTGTTCTGACTGTAATAAATATACAATAGAAAGATTATATTCATTAAGTAAATGAAAAAATGTGCCTCCATTTATTAACTTTATCAACCGCACGTCATCAACATCTGCCTAGCCTTTTCCCAACTATGTTGGGGTCGGCTTCCAGTCTAACCGGATGCAGCTGAATACCAGTATTTTACATGGAGCGACTGCCTATTTGACCTTCACAACCTAGTTACTAGGTAACACGATACCCCTTGGTAAGACTGGTTGTCAGACTTTTTGGGCTTCTAACTACCCGTAACGACTGTCAAAGATCTACAAATGACAGCCGGGACAAAGGGCTTAACGTGCTTTCCGAGGCACGGAGGGGTCTTGGTATGTAAAGATGGTCACCCATCCACGGACCAACCGCGGCAAGCGTAGCTTAACCTTTATCAACCGCACGTAAGTACTGATAAAAGAATAGGAAAAAAAGTGTTTCCCTGTCTACCTACCATGAGCAATTACGTACACTTAACCAAGTAAAGCTGAGTCATCATAGTTGAATACTAAACTTCTCATCAGACTCATCACTGAGACTGAACTGACCTTTAGACGCCTAGACGCCCACTTGCGTGTTTATTGGTTAGCTAAATAACTCAGAGGTAACAGCTAACTCAGGGTTAATCCAAAGACTACTGTCTGTCTGTCTGTGTACTGTCTACTGTCTTAGTGACTATTTTGATGACAGTTCTTTGACATAATATATTTTTTTTTATGTATGGCATCTCGTAGTTGACCTGAGACCATGACTACTTAACCGGGCTTTCCTATGGGTGCTTTAAGCTACTACACTTAAAACCTCCAGCCAGGGGTTATTCAATTATGCTAATTAAAACTAGGTGAACGCTCGCTCAGGGCACCCCCTGTGGGGTACGAACCTCGGCTTAGGGCGTCAACCGGAGGAAGGACATCAAGGATGGGACGGGCTGGATTAAAGTTTTTTGAAAATAAATATTTGTAAACTCGTAAAGTATGATGACTTTAATAATAGTAATTCTGTGGACTCCGTCAATTTGATTTTTTATTTTCTTATCAGTAACTTATTAACATTATAATTATTTATAATTTACTTCATTGCATTTCTTTAAATATTTTCATTACTTACCTGACATTACCTATTGCATTTTATTAAACAACATATAAAAAAAAAAAAAATTGAGACTATTGATACTACTGAATTAAAACAACTTGATTTACTTGGCAAAAGCCTCCCGTAAAGGTATATTTGTACGCCAAATGGTAAAACATAGAGAACCTATAATATAATAATTGTAACATCTTGCACACTGTTGTAACCTATGTTTACAAATAAAGAATATTGATTGATTGATAAAGAGAATTATTCTAAGCTCGTGGCTAAGTAATAACAGCTGCACGGTTCGATCCATCAGGTTAAGCTACGCTTGCCAACGTTGGTCTGTGGATGGGTGACCATCTTAACATATCCTCCGTGCCTCGGAAAGCACGTTAAGCAGTTGGTTCCGGCTGTCATTCGTGGATCTTTGACGGTCGTTACGGGTCGTCAGAACCCCGAAAGTCTGACAACCAGTCTTGCCAAGGGGTATCGTGTTACCCAGTTACTGGGTTGTGGAGGTCAGATAGGCAGTCGCTCCATGTAATATACTGGTATTCAGCTGCATCCGGTTAAACTGGAGCCGACCCCAATATAGTTGGGAAAAGGCTAGGCAGATTGATTGATAAAGAGAATTATTGGATTAATCCTGAGTTAGCTGTTAACTCCGAGTTAGCTGTTAACACGCAAGTGGGCCTTAGGAAAATAATTACTTACATATACTGAGAACTAAAACCAATTTTATTTACTTGGCCCTTTTTATGACACATATTTTTACAGTGTTTTCCGAAACCTGTTTGACCTCTTTAGTCGCTTTGGAAAACAACAAAATAACCAGTAACTTGCCAGTACAAATTACTCAGCTATTATTTGCCTCCTATTAGTAATGAAAAAGCCATAAAGATTTTAACCCATTTGACCACTATCAGACCCAATTAGTTAATTGTTTTTCCTTAGTCGTCAGGGAAAAAAGATTTATTCATATTGTTTAATAACACTTTTCTACAACTTTTTGTAAAAAAATCATTGTTAACATAAGAACTCAAATGTACAAGATCAAATACAATTAACTGGGGAAACTTTACAGACTTGCTTTCATCGTCTATTCTATACATAAATGTAAATGGTGGAACTAAATAGTTGATATTTTTTCCATACAAATTTCGGGAGGGTTTTACTCCACTGTTTGACATTGCACATCCAAAGTTAAAGATGATATTGTTTTGTCTCATTATTAATTTTGTCTGTGCGGAAACAGAATAAAAATCCATTAAAAAGTTATGAGCCCACAAAGATTCGTTTTTCTTGCTAATTTTAACGCAACTTTGGGCGTAAATTAAAAGAAGTGAAAAAATCTCCAAAACAAAGTTGGCACCGATAAAGCTCAATTATCGAAGAGTTCAATAAACATTATTTGTACTTAATTGATTTATTCTGTGGTTTTTTCATAAAAGTCCATTTTCCAAAGGACATTTCGTAATTTTTACTGCGCTCGTTTTATTAAAATAGTTCGGAACAGTGTTTGTGTGCGTGCGAACTAGACGTTGTGCATGTAGACTAGCGTCTAATTATTCATCACTGATTCTATCTCTGTCGGACACGATGCCAGGTGAGACAGCGTGCATTTTGACCAAGCCCACAAGTGAGTTTGAGCCCGCGACTAGTTAAACCTAAAAGTCGTTTTTCGTGTATGTCTGTGTGATCGCGTTGTTCTTCTAAACTACCCGACGAATTAGGATGCAGTTTTCACCATCATTTAGAGAATTTATTTCGGAAAATTTATGTGTATAATACATACATATTAAACTACATAATAATTAAGAAATTGTGAAATTTTGTCAAGTGGTAAAAACCATGCGAAGCAGGGCCAGGTCGCTAGTAACTAATAAGATATAGTATTATAATTTTTGGCTAACCCAATCAATAAAAACAGAAAGAATAAAAGAAAACAAAAAATTGGGACTATCATTCATCATCATGTCCTCGTACACCTCGTCATTTGTGACTAAAAACTAGTCTATTTGAGAGCAGAAATTACGGCTTCATTTTCAACAAATAAATGGCCAACCCTACTATACAGCCAAATGATTGTTAATTCACTTACCATCAAAGGTGTGGCTCCAGTCAATGCATCAATGCCATCAATGTGTTTCTGGACTTCAGGGTCATTGAACAGCTCACTCAGGCCAAAGTGAGCCACCATGTGAGCAATAGTCCATGACTGGTGTTCTGATAATGTGTCGCAGAGTTTCTGAAGAATTGCCACTGTGCACTGCAAAAGACAATAGTCAATTAGTATTCATTTAAATTATATAATTAACGTTGAGATTGCAATAAAAATTATAAATTATTTAAATAATAATTTAATGCTTAGTTGTCATGCTCAATTTTATTTATTTAGATTTGTAGGTGGAGTATTCTTTTAATTAAATTTTATTGTGTAGATATGTGTGTTTTTTTTAGTGTGGTCTTTAAAATAAAAATAAACTAATTATTTTTAGTGATTGTGTTGTAACAGACAATGACATGATCATATTATTACTTTTTAGTGTGGTTACTGGTTGGGCAAATAATAAACAGTAGAACACCTGGGGGTTGAACACTGTAAGTTTAGATTCTGGGTAACCATACAAACCGGCTTCTGTTTTTATTACCGAGCTGTTTACATAATAGCTTCTTCTACATTTTTTTTTTAAATAAAATTAGTCAAATTAACATCGCGAATTTTGATACAGTATTTAACTAATTTATTTTTATTAAATAATACTTACTTCTTTGGTAATCTTGATAAATACTGGTATTCGCTCCTTGTAAACAATAAATTTGCCTTCTGCATCGTCTAAGGTTTTAGCACGATATAAACTGCAAAATAAAGAACAGAACAATTATTTTATTAAATAAGTACTAATAATAATTATTATGTGGATAAAAGCATCCCATAATTATTATCATTTTTCCAGTGATATGTCTAAAGATAGTAAATAAAATCAAGGTAGAACATTGATCTGATAGCTGGCTGATGAAATGAGAGTATTAGTTACATAATAACATTTATTTTCTTTCATTTAATTTTATTAAATATTAGCAGTTATTATTATGTAAGTAAGCTTATCTAAATGATGATGCATGTGGTGTTTACCTGTAAGTAGTAGAAATGTGACTTTATTTTATTATTAATGTGTCATAAATCTGTGTAAACCTAATACATATAAATGAGTAAATAAATAGATAATATAATTTTCTACACACATAAAAATCTTAAATTCATTCATTCATTCACTGACAGACAATGTACAGCCTAAATTGCTGGGTTTTAAAGCTTGAAATTCTGCACAAGACTTTCATCACTACATAGTATAAAACAAAGTCGCTTTCTCTGTCCCTATATCCCTATGTATGCTTAAATCTTTAAAACTACGCAACGGATTTTGATGCGGTTTTTTTAATAGATAGTGATTGAAGGGGAAGGTTTATATGTATAATAACCCGGTTTATACCCGTGCGAAGTCGGGGCGGGTCGCTAGTATATAATAATGAAAAGTTAAGTGAGCACTAAGGGAGGATTTATGAAAACCGCTAAGGGGGTGAAAAAGGGGTCAAAGTCAAATAATTTATTTCAATTAGGCATAAAAAGGCACTTTTGAACATCAAAATTTACAAAAAATAGAATTGATTCTAGTCGCCCCTTCCAAAAGGTAGTTTTCATATGGAGAAGAATGGGCAAGAAACTCCACCGTTACTCTTTTAAAATGTTTTACAATATTTGTATACATTAATTATATAATTATGTGTGAAGACGATGCATCTGAAATAACATTACTATATCACAATAGGTAAAAAATAATTAAAAATAACTTCAAACTTGGTATGCATATGTACCTAATTAGTAATAAAGTTTGACATTATTAGATTTTTAATCACAATCCCCCTTAGGGAATATGGGGGTTGTAAAGTTTGTATGGATAACTGCTCATGCAGTCTGATTATTTTGAAACTTTATATTTATGATTTTGACAAAAAATTACTTAAGATTTACGTGTTATTGGGTTTCTCGAAAAACAACTCCTAACTAAGTGAAAAAGGGTTAACAAAGTTTTTAGGGGAGGATTTTACTGCTTGCTTCAATTAAATCGAAAATTGGTATAAATAATCTTAGGGTCGAACTATGGAAACATACTAAATGATTTATCAAAAATCAACCCCTGTTGGGGTGCAATGGAGAAATAAGAGTTTGTACGAAAAATCTAATTTCCTTGGTTCAAAAGCTTGAAACTTGGCTCAAATATTATCTAGGTTAATAATAAAGATAATTAATTTTCCAAAACTATCTCTTGAAGGGGGTGGTGGGGTGATCGAGTTTGAAAGAAAAAGTTTTTGACAATGGGATAGTAAACATCAAGTTTACTCTTACACTATTTTTAAAAAGTAATTAATGTTTCAAAATATTGATCACAAAAAGCTGTATGAGAATGTGAAATATTATGTGTTTAAAAATTCTTCATGTTTGAATAATAGTCTGAAACATTCTCAAAATAAGGGCCACTTAAAAGAAAAATATTTTTCAGCCTTTTTCTTCTCATTATAAAGTAGTAAAATTTAAATATTATTCTCGTTAATTTTATGGTATAGAGATTGCCAAAAAGATAAAAACAATTGGCAATTAGCATAAAATCAATGAGTCAAACCCATGAATAATATCATACCTGTACATCTGATGTAAGCTCTCAGTAAAAGGCTTATGAAGTACTATTTCATAATACTTGTCTTTTGAATTCTTGCCATCGGGCGGATTCTTCGGTCCATACAGTAAAATAGAGTCTTCTCGATAATGTATCGGCCTTGAAATGTAGTTGTCTGACCGAACCTCTATTACTTTAGTCGGAGCTTCTTCCGTCCCCAGAAGACCACGGAAAACTAACAAATTACAGAAAAATAACGTTTACAAGGAACTCACTGCGTGCGACTCTACACTAGAATTTACTAGAGAAAGGAAACTTACTTGAATTCAGCATTATGTAGGCAATAATCTTGAAATTTCAGAAGTCAATAAATTAATTCTGTAATTATTCCAATTTTCATTTTATTTTACTGGTTACACAATTGCAAAAAAACACGCACAATTCTGGCGCTGAAGTCAAACAGCAGATGTAATTATTGACAACTGACTGAGTGACAGCGATGGACTCACAGATCACAGACTAGCAAATGATAATAGACTGGAGTGGCAAATAAAGTTGACAATGACACAGGTGATGCTGAAGCTTTGGCTTTTTAGACGACCAGAGAGAATACTTTAAAAATAAAGATAAATAATAGCCCTTTTTCATCTCAACCTGTGCTGATTATATCAAGGAGATTTCTTTCGACTTATTATCATAGCATGCTCCGAGACGAGACTACTTCGTCGCACATAAATGCTCGTGCAGACCAGCGACACAAAGACACCGGTGCCTTTGTGTCGCGTCGCGTGTCGCGCCTGTTTGTATAAGCCTTAATGCACCTCATTACGTGGAAGAAAGAACCTATGGAAATACCCTACGTTGCGTCGAAAAATGTAAACAAACGGATAAGTGAAAAAAGTGAAAGTTGTGATATTTTGCGGTTACTCTGTGTGTATCTGATCGGTAAGTCCTTTAATTTTTTAAATATTAGTTGTTTCATCCTATTAAACAATATTTTCACCAACATTCAACAAATATTTATTGAATCAAATAAAGTTACGTTAACAAAAATCGTATTTTTTATGTGTTTTCTGTGTTTGTCTGTAAACAATGTTTTTCTTAGTTAGGTAACTTATCTATTCATAATGTACCCTACAAAATTTCGTGTACTTTATCAGAAATCGTCATAACAATGAACAAAGCATCTTTCAAGAACAACGAAAAATTAACAATAGTAGCGTTTGCACACCAAGATTGTAAACATATATAATAATAATAATATATTCCACCCCACCGTCGTATCTCTACGTTGACGTCGTGGTGGGGCTTGCGCGCTCCGAACTCTAGGCCTGTGCCGGTAGAGTTTACTTTGCCGGAACAGGTCTGGGATTAGGAGCCAGACCAAGAGAGATACAAAAACCCGCAGGGCAGCATGTGGCGAGCTGTTGGGCAGTAGCGACCCCACGGACCCTATCTCCCGGGAGAAGTCTTGTTCCTCACCTCTGGCTTGCCTTTATTGGCCGGCTGGAGTGAACACTGACGAGGAACAGAGCTCCCGCCTCATTCTTGCCTTAATTGGCCGGCTTGAGTGGAGATTCGCAAGAGCAAACGTGCTCGGAGGAAGGAAGTATTCCAGTAAGATGCTGGTAGGGATCTTGACCGTACTTCCGGGATTGTCCTGATAGCCGTGGAATACCTCTCCACTCCTCATAAGCACCTCAGGACGTGTTGCCCCCTTGTCGCTACGACACTATGTGCTAGCGACCGTTTTCGGGGGCCCATTATTGAGCGTGCAAGTCACCCCCTGCCATTTTATCCGTGTACATTTAAACATTGATCAGGCAGGGGCCATAGTCCTTCCATAGCTCCAGGTAACCAGTCCACTTAAGCCACCCAAAGCCATAGTCCAATATCTTTGTTTCCATATTCTGCAATAGTCCCACACCAACCGGGGGTTGTCCTTGGGTGCCCTTGCATAGTGCGAACAGGGATATTCGTCGGTTGGTGCCTCAATACTCAAAAATGTCTAAGGGGCCTCTGCGAGTTGGCTTCGGCCCCTCGTATGCCTTCCAAAGGTCCGGGACCCCAGGGTCCCGAGATATGTCAAAGACATTTAGAAATATATTCCAAATCTATTTGAGTACCCAAAACCCCATAAAAAGTACTCTGTGCCAAAACTATTAACTAACACACGGTAGACGTAATAAAAAACTCAAGTGTTTTGTTTATTTGAACGCGGTCATAAATCTGTCACGACGTGGGGGGTTGCCGGGCTATGATGCGCGCCTTATGTGCTTGCTACACGGCTGCCAACCGCATCCAAACAGATGTTGACAGAGGTGACCTTGGCTGGCGATAGGCATAGCTGTTTGAAATTTGGTCACTCGTAAACCACCAACTCCACGGTTGTAAACTACCAAGGTCACCTCTGTTGGGACGCGGTTGGCAACCGTGTAGCAAGCCCTTTAGTGGCGCGCGGGGCCTAAAGGGCTTGCTACACGGCTGCCAACCACGTTCCCAACAGAGGTGACATTGGTTTGCGACAGGCTGAGCTGTTTGAAATTTGGTCGTAAACCACCAACTCCACGGTTGTAAACCACCAAGGTCACCTCTCTTGGGACGCGGTTGGCAACCGTGTACGCAACAAGCCCTTTAGCGGTTAAACTATCATTCAGTAGGGCAATAATCAATTAATTTCAAATTATCTCCCTTTGATCTCGAGTCTTGACTCTCCACTAGTATCAACCCCTCAACAAAATCAATTTAATAAATAGGTAAGTAAGTATGTTTGCTCATTAAATATGGGATCAAATTAAACATTTATGCAATTACATTTATGTTTTAATTTATAAGTAGATCAAAAATGGAATGCACATAACACTAATAACTAAAATAAAATGTCTACAACTAAAACAATATAATTCTTGAAATGTAAAGCATTATATAATTAAGTTTAAAAGCATATAATTCAAATGACTAGACAGATTTATAAACTGATTACAAAAACGATCCATTAAAACTAGCACAAAATGTGTTTTTCTTTCCTTGATGTTTTACATAGTTATACAGCATTAGATCGATAATGTTTATTTATTGTCAAATATGCTTGGTCTAGATTGTTGAACAAACAAGCCTTACAGTAGTCGTTTAAGGGGGAAGCGTCAGGGTAACCCGCGAAATTCTAATTTTCTTAAGTTTTTTTGCATTTTGCAGGTCAGTGTCAGGTTTTATGTTGATTAAACTATGATTCGCGGTCGTAACATATATGGCTTTACTCAATTATAATCATTACAATCAGCAATACAACTCCATAAGTTAGCAAAGGTGTCAAATGTCATGATTTCATGAAATCATGACATTTGACACATTTATCTTCTTAATCACTATTGCTGATTGTAATGATGATATCAGTGAGATTTCTCTGCAGCTGACTGTACCATCTGCCGGACAACTCTAGCACCGCGCGCGCACGTTGGTCAAATCAAATAGCGCGTGCTTCCCCGGCCTCCTGTTACACACTTCCAATTAAAAAGTACTCTGTGCACACTTCTATCCCTTTTCCCGAGATCACTCCCACAGTTTGCAGGAAAGCGAAATTAAAGATGTTACACATTAAAAACCCGTGCAAAAAATAATTGTACATCTTTGTAGATCAATACAAAGTAGACAGGCTATAAAATATAAGTACCATTACATTATAAAAGAATAATTGTGATAATCTTTGGTTATAAAATTAAGTACATCGTTACAATATTTAAATCTAGACCTATTAAATAACAATTTCAACGGGAATTCAATCACACAAAATGAATACAACTTATACACTATGAATAATAAATGTTCAAATAAGAAATATTTGATTATCAAGTTTACTTGTCACATTATCAGATCATTGTGAATACGATATTCATGTAGAGAGCATAGTACAATATATAAAATGTACATAAAATACATGATTATAAATAGTGTAAGCTAATGAGCATATTACGTAATACATTCATTGTACTAATTGAAGTTATCTCTAAAACCAAATACATTTTTGTTTATACATATTCTCAAAATTCTCCTATATATTATTAAAACCTCCTTTCACATCAATTAAATCACTTATTTATCACTGTGTATAGTTTTTCAAGACATCCTAACTATGACTTATCTTGGCTGACGCGTCATAACCATCTGGATGAAGAAAAGGGACATTATGACCCTTCAAAATAGTGCCATATCAAACAAAATATTTCATTTTAACAGAGCAGAGTTCTAAGTTAGCCAAAGATAGTTTTGTATGTATATTTTTGGTGTTCAGCTAACATAATGTATTAAACATAAAATCTAAGCATTTTATGCTTCAAAATATTCTTTAAACTGATTAGGCTGCATGACTATGATTAGCGTTGGATCCAGGGAGGTTATCAGGGTTAGCAAGGGGATCCAGTTCAGCAAAGAGTTTGAACCAGGCTGCTTTATCTTCTTTCTTTGGGATGGCTTTACTCGGAGTGGGCTTGGAAGATTGCTGCGGAGACTTTAGTACCTGATTGTTGTTGCTGCTGGCAGGAGCCATTGGACCTTGCAGTAAACTGGATGAGTTCTGTAATTGTTTAAATTAAGTATGTAATATGATGGAATTTAGATTTATGTTTCTGCAGTGTTGATAGAGTATGCAAGTTGATAATATGATTGGTGATGATTCAGACTTTATATATTTTAGATAACACAAGTTCAAATGAACTATGACTATCACATGTTAAGCATGTGCAGTGTAATTATTTACATTATACAATATGCATTCTAAATATCATCATTATGAGTCAGCAACTTAATTTTTTTAAATAACTATTCACAGGTTTCAGAAAGGAAGGTTTTTCTCCTTTTTTTATAGTAAATCGTTACAATTCTAAATGGGTGTTTTTAATAAAAAATTTGTGCACCTATCACAATGTTGTCCTTTTAAGTCAAAGGTTGACAGGTAGAGAATGGCTTTAGGCATTAAGTTTGCCTATTATTATTATTTGGTAAGACATACTAGCAGCTAATTAGCTGATGCATGTATTTAATAATAGCCTATGTACCACCGCGGACACTGGCGGTGGTTCAACTCAAATGTCCTGTACCCTAATTGCGTAACTTATTTTCGTAAACAATTTCGCGAAATTTGTTTCATTTTGACATTTCAACAACATTCATTGCATTATTTACGTTGTTGAACAGATTTTTTTTTCAACTTATGAAGCAATGGATTAGAAATCTGTTTCAAATCGAAACAAATTGTGATTGTGTTGTATTACGTAATTAGGGTACTGGTTGTACATGAACTTAACAAATAAATAAATTCTGATAAACCCAATCTATATAAAATGGTGGAAGGTAAAATGACTTGTATTAAAAATAAATTACCTGTAACAATTGTGAAGGCAAAAATGTTCCAAAACTCCCTTGCACATCTCTACAATCCATCTGTAACCCGGCTAATTCAGACAGTATTCCAGAATTTCCGCTAGATAACTCAGATTCCAAACAACTTGTATCAATCAGGTTCACTGAAGTGCTTGGCTTGACTTCCTTCTCATTGGACGGTTGCTTTTCATTTTCGTTGTCTGGTTTTGATTTCATATTTTTCGGTTCACTACTTTTCTCTGGATTATCATCTTTGAATTCATCCTGGAATTAATCAGTAGTTGATGTTTGAAAGTATGAAAGTCATAAAATTGTGTAAATGGTTTGAAATTCAGCTGCCTCCTAATAATTAAGAGCTTTGTGAATAACAAACATGGATTTATTGATGGAAACATAATTCACGAAGAAGTACTTACAAAAGATTACAAGGTTGCTTTGCCAACATGTCTAACGTACAATAACAGTGGAAATAAAATTAGTATTATGTAACAGCTAAAAAAATAAGCATTCGCTGTAATTCTCACCTGGAAAAACAACATTTGATCCTTATCCTGTGGTCTGACATCCTGCTTGCTTTCTGCCTCACCCAAGTTCTGAGACAATTCCTTTAGTATAGAAAATTCATACAGGGGTGCAGAATTCATTGTGTCTGCAGTTGCTACTAAAGTTTGTGCCACTTTAGTAGCAAATGTTACGAAGGAAGTTTGGTAGTTAGATAGGACATGGGAAAACATGTTGCATCTTGCTGCAGCTAGCAAGTCAATCTGAAAGTAGGGAATATTATGTTAGTTGTAAGTTTTCGTGTATGTGTATTGTAAAACCAATTTCTATCATGCAATTTCTTTGTTTTTGCGTTATGATACTTATCAAACAATATAAAATTTAGGTTGCTGTGTAACAACTTATAAATAGGCATATATTTAAAATAATTAAATTAAATCATACTTTTTGCAATACATCCAGTGTCAGTTTATCAAACACCTTTTTACTCTCGCGTACTTGCCGCTGCGCCTTTCGGAAGTTATCGAGGCCGCGTCCTGTATCGGGGTCTAGCTGTGCGCTCGTCGATTTCATCCAGCTGAGGGCGGCACGGTACTCGATTCGGGCTTTTTCCATAGCAGATACAGTCGCCCGCATATCGCTCACGGCGCGGCCTCGAAACGTCTCCACTTCATGATAAAGCCTCAATAGCGGCCCCCGCACTGATAAGCGCTGTTGTCCAGAATATGAAATTGCTTTGCCCGCAGATACCATGTGTTTACCCGATGCATCCGCATTTTTTCCAGAGTCCCGCAAAAACTTCCCTAGAGCATTTTCCTCTTGAGCCAAAATACATAAACGTTCTTGATATTGGTCCAATACTCGCTGTAATTGTAAGCAGCTGTCTGATATTGATCGAAATAATTCCAGTTTAGCATCAAGCTCGGCGTCGGACGCAACAATACACTCATCTTCCTTGGTTCCTAGTTTTTTTAGCACAGTCTTTTTTGTTACCCAGTATTGATGTTGCATCATTTTACTGGAAAAAGAAACGAATTTCCACTGTAAGCTACGAGTAAATTAAAAATTGAAATAATTCAATAGAAGCCGAATTGTTTGACACTTTTGACATTAAAACAATATTTTTGACAGCTGAGCTGAAAGAATGTTGCCAAGAGTAGACTGTTATCACTGTAAAGCTGTAAAGTACAGTATTTCTAGCTTTTTCCATTTTGTAACATTAATTCCATAAAGTCTCAAGAAATCCAATGTAAAAAGTTTTATTGTCTAACGCATTCTGTCTTTCTGTAAATGAAGTTGGTGATAACGGTAAAAATAAACAAAAGTGAATCTGTGTTTTGTATCGAAGACACAACTTAATAAAAAGGAAATGGTATGAAATATTGTAGAAATTTAGAAGATATAATAATATCTCTCTTTAAATCTAAAGCCCTTGGATTGAAGAAATTCATTATCAAGCTTTTGAAAATCTGGAAAGTTTTCAGAAACATTATAATCTGTGTGAGATTGTCTAATTTGTCTATGACACGAATATTTACAACCGGAATGTGGAATGGCCGCCGTGTTTCGCGTTAGTGCAAATGTATTGTGTTATCAAATCGTCTTGATAATAATTATGTACAATTTTATTAGGTGAGAGTGACTTATTAACACAATCGTGTGGAAGTAGTTATAATGTACTGTGCTGATAAAACTATCCCCGGTGTGTCATCGTCACAATCTTCAAAGAACGTCAAAGATGGTAAGTTTGGTTGTCACATAATAAGTGCTTTTTATTTAGCTATATTGCATGTAATATTCATTTAGTTTCGATTACGCTTGATAATTTTAAACATTTGTCATCATGGATAGCTTCTGATGTTCGTTATACCCGGTGATCTTATTGTTTTTTGTTTATGCCAAAAGTTTGAGGATACTTTCCAAGTTTACTAATGTTTAAAATTGTCGAATGCAGAAAACGGTCAGCAGAAAATACTTTATTTGCTGTTAATTTATAGCTTTAGCCTAGGAATTAAATTAATTTAGTAAGTACATTGTGTGTTTTTAAACTACAAGTGCTAAACATGTCAATCATCATGTCCTAGTTATTATTACTAGGCATTCGTCTTCAGGCACTGGACTTTCAAAATGTAACGCACGCGATTAACGTCCGATTCACATTTTGAATATTCAGGTCATAGTGGATTGTAATGTAACTTCTTTTTTGTTTTTGTTGTTTGCCAGTATTATTGCTTTATTAAGAATCAAGTTATGATGTTATTCTATTGTTATTCTATTTTTGTAGCTTACCATCTTATAAATTATAGAAAGATGTAATTTTTTACTGCTCCCATAGTGACAGCATTGCATAAAAACATTTACAGATCATTAAAAACAGGCTTTTTCTGCTATCCTAAACAAATTATTTTTAAGTTGTTCAATCTAGCAATTAGGATATTATTTTAGCATGAACACCAAACACCGGCTTCTTTTCACTACAGAGATTACAGCTTAGTTGGGGCTAAATAATGTAGGTATTGAATACAATCCTTTGGTAAACATGAACAACAAAATACTATTTAGCGACTTGTCATGTGAAAAACGACTTCCAAGTCTGTTAAAAGCCAAAATGCAACTGTCTTTTAGGCATTAAAAAGCACAAAACATGTGGTGTATTGTTATTATTTGTTTTTTAATTCAAATGTTAATAAAAGCATTGTTAATTAGAAAATATGAAATCACTTGATGTTGCGGTGAAGTCATATGATTTTATATCTTTTGTGTTCAGCGGATTCTGCCCAAAACGCGTTACTTGCTAGGGATTGTAATAAAATTTGGTTGTACATATACTGCACCATTTATTTGTTGGAGGTTGCATTCCTCTTACTGTTAAAGTGGCCTCCTCCTTTTAGTCATGCCTTTTTAATCAGTACATAATAGGGCACGTTTACGTTTGTTTTATAATACCTACAAAACAGGTCATCAATATTATTTCCTATTTTTATAATGTTCCATAATAGGTAGGTATCATTTTTAAAATTTATCCTTCTGACCATTATAAGTAGTAACAATTGATTGAAACATTAGTAATGAATAATTAGTCTATTAGTAGTTTGATTACAACTGTCAGAATTCAATTGTTGAATAATTCAGTGCTGTGTCCTTTTAGGTTAACATTGGATTGATCAGTCAGTGCCTCTGATCATCTACAGACACTATTCTTATGACTGCATGATAAACAAGAGTCAAACAATAGCAAAGCAAAGTCACCTTACAACATGCAAGTGACTGGCAGGTCAAAAAGACAGCTAAATACTCTTTAGTCACATCAGTCGCGTCATTGTTAACAGAACCGTATGAGCGAGGGTAACATTTGGCGGTAACCGGGTCAAGGTGGCCGTTTGATTCGCGTCGCGTGTCTATTCCCGACATATCGATCTTACAGCTCTTAGGCTCGATATCACGACCGGCTTTTAGTGCCGAATTAGCATAGGCGAAGGGTAGCACGAACATATTTGGGGTTTTAGTACTAGGAGTTAAAGTTTCCGAGCCTTTTCCAAGCTTTATTGAGGTTCGACTTTACTATTTTTTCTATCGCCCAGGTGCGGCAAAATATCAGGATTTTATAGTGTCTTTCATCTAACGAGTATTCTCTTACTGTTTCTTAACTTGTACCGATGGCTGTTATCTGCTATAAAGGCACGGAAGGTACCGATGTGTAAAAGAACATTACTAAAAGTTCAAAAATAATATTACGTAACTTACCACGAAAGACTTTACACGAAGAACGACCCTGTTTGTGCAGCCTACCCCTCAGCACGCGTAGCATGACCATAGTAGAAACGGGTTTTTTCGACGGAAGAATAGACAAAATTAACAGATAAACAATCACAATCTGTCATTTTGTCTATTCTTCCGTCGACAAAACCCGTTTCTACGCGTGTTGGACAGGACCAGCAGAGCCGTGAGATAGACCACGGAATAACAAAAAACAAGGGTCTTAGATTAATCTCACGAGTTCTTTATCTTTATTGCTTCTATCGTTTAATTTAAAACATACTAGTCATATACAATTACTTACGTGAGTAATCAGTCCCTTTGCGGAAATAAACATACTTAATTATAAAATAATTCTAGTATAGTCATTAGTGAAGAAGTAAGTACGTCAAGTGTGATTACATAAAGAAAACAAAGCGAGACACGAAAGGTCAGCAGCTCAGATAGTGAACTTTCATTACGTATGTGGAGCAAAAACTATCTAATTAAATTCTATCGCTTTTACGTCAGTACCTACTTATCTCACATCACGGGTTGAACGTATTTTATTGACATATTGACAATTATAATATGTGACCAACCAAAGGTCTTTTCGGCGGAAATGCAACTATTTCATTCGCTTGCACTTCAATCACCATTTCTAATCTTTATCCAAATCACCAAAAGATTTAGGTTACCGAGTCTATGCCACTAAGTTTTCCGGATAATTGTCGATTCCAGCGACGATTCGACCATACGAAGCTCAAATTGAATGTGCCTTTCTATTACATCCTGCACGCGCACAACCATAGAAACGGATTTTCTACGGGTTTTGTCGACGGAAGAATAGACAAAACGAAATTGTGATTGTTTATCTGTCATTTTGTCTATTCTTTCGTCGACAAAACCCGTTTCTATTGTGGTCATGCTGAGCGTGCTGGGGACTGAAGACTGAGTTCTTTTCGAACAACACTTTAAACCTAGCTAGCTAGTATACAAACACCATAACTCGTTCCCTTTAGATGTGAAGAAAATAATAATATTAATAGAGGGTACTACTGCTCCCGTCACCTGATTTCGTGTTGCGGTTTCCAAGACACCTGTCGTGGAGCACACTATAGTCGCCGCAACACTTGTCGACCTTGCACGCAGGTATAGGGACAAAGTCCATTCAAGTTTAATACTAAGAAATTAACTTTATACTTAAAAACCGGAATACCTATTATAAGACATGGCGTAACTAGGGTTGCCAACTTTTTCTAGAAGAAGTAGAGTAGGTATATCTGATTTCAGAGAGGGTAAATAAAGAGTACAGATTTAATAAAAACCGGCCAAGCGCGAGTCGTACTCGCCCATGAAGGGTTCCGTAGCAGCAAGTAACATTGAATTAAAGGTAAATTGCGGTTTACGATTTATGACGTATTAAAAAAAACTGCTTGTTAGATCTCGTTCAAACCAATTTTCGGTGGAAGTTTACATGGTAATGTACATCATATATTTTTTTTAGTTTTATCATTCTCTTATTTTAGAAGTTACAGGGGGGGGGACACATTTTACATCTTTGGAAGTGTCTCTCACGCAAACTATTCAGTTTAGAAAAAAATGATGTTAGAAACCTCAATATCATTTTTGAAGACCTATCCATAGATACCCCACACGTATGGGATTGATGAAAAATTTTTTTTTGAGTTTCAGTTCTAAGTATGGGGAACTCCAAAATTATTTGTTTTTTTTCTATTTTTATGTAAAAATCTTAATGCGGTTCACAGAATACATCTACTTACCAAGTTTCAACAGCGTAGCTCTTATAGTTTCGGAAAAAAGTGGCTGTGACATACGGACGGACAGACAGACAGACAGACAGACATGACGAATCTATAAGGGTTCCGTTTTTTGCCATTTGGCAACGGAACCCTAAAAAAGAGTATCAGACAGATATAAATTTTCTAAATTTATGTCTGTAATTTTTATGGTGTACATAATAAAGAATATTCTATCTATCTGTCTATCTATCATTTATTCAATTTAATTTTTTATATTCTTTTTTTTTTCGGTTCATAATATTTTTTTAAAACTGGCACTCCGGAAGTGCCGACAGAAGTGAAAACTGAAAAAAAAAAAAACCGGCACCGCGGTAATCAACGCGTTGATGTCTTTTACACCACGCACCGCGGTAATCAACGCGTTGGTGTCTTTTACTCCACGCACCGCGGTATTCAACGCGTTGATGTCTTTTACTCCACGGTGTCGGTAAATTCCGTTACAGAGTCGCGAAATCAATGGTTTAGTCCCATCTCAAAAATGCCCAACGCGCCTAAAGAAGTTTTTTTTCACTTCAAAAACATGTTCTACGACATTTGACATCTATTTCCAACAGACAGCTTGTCACATTGACATTGTATTTTGACGTAACTGATTGTGGCTGCGTTCAGAAACGCCCGAGTTTTATGGGTACCAGTATAAAAAGTTCAGTAAACAGAAAGTCTTTTTTGTGTTGTGGGCATGGCCTGGCATCAGTGAACATTATGCCAAAAAAATCAGTTCATGTGAAAAGAGTATTTTAGCGTACTCTGTTAAATTTAGTGTTATAGATTTTAGAGTACACCTACAAGAAAAAGAATACAATACTCTATTTTAGAGTACGGTTGGCAACACTAGGCGTAACTGTACAAGTAGCTCCTTTATTTTTATTACATCACGTTTATAAAACATTTTCTATCTTACATATTCTATAAATTTATAACACGGTAACTACGGATCCGGCTGTATTGTAAGTGAAAAGCAGGTATGTTACACAAAGAGCTTTGTCAGTCGTTAAATATTAAATGTATCGCTCGAGACTGAAATTCCAAGTATATTAGCTTTACGTATAAAATAAGACGACATTTACTTGCTAACGTAAACACTGCGTTTGTCCCAGTTTGAAATAACATTTCCCAGGTTGGTGGCCTGTAATGTAATGCTCGCTTCGAAATGTCAGAGGTCGATCTGAGCCTGATAAGATAGAATGATCTTTGCGACTGTACCTACCATACAATTTGATTCTTTATAATGTGCACATATCGAAATGATCCCAATCTATGCTTAATTTTAAGGACAGAAAAATGCTCTTTATGCGATCAAAAAAAAAAGTTTTTTTTTAACAAAACGGTGTAACTTTTAAACTAAATCATCTATCGCGATGAAACAAACTCCAGAATGATTGAGAAAAAAAACTACCCTCAATTGAAAATAAACATGTTTTTTTTTGCAAAAATCCGTATTCTTTTTTAATCAATTTTTTTTATTAAAAGAAAAAAAAAACAATATTTTTTCCGTCGATAAAATTAAGCATAGATTCCCTCATTTCGATCTGTGCACATTATAAAGGATCACACTGTATAGCTGGTTTATCCGCAAATTAATTCATTGCTCTGATATTTCTCTGTAATACAATCTGGGCCAGTTGGTTAGCCAGATTGTTATTTATTTATAAGAGTACGAGCTATTTGGCTCGACGTAGCTTTCCAATTTGTTTGGGTTATATCCTGTTCGCTCAGGAGTTTGGAATAGTTCTTGTAATTAAAGTTTCTAAGCAGTAACAATAATGTACAATACAAATGAATGATTAAGTGGCAATGTAGGACATTTTATGGGTTTTGTTAAGCTGACAATGAAGAAAATGGTAATCAATTAGCCAGTCTCTTCGAATTTCAATTAGCTATAAGAATAATAGAACGAAAGAACTTACATTTAAGAATAACATTATATTTTGGAAATACACATAACCGAGATAATGTCTGTATAAAAGACAATGAATAGAATAGATACGTCATTGTCGGTGCTGAGCCTGCAACAATGGACTGTGTCAGACCATGTGTACAATTACTGAGTGCTATTCAACTTATCCGTTCCAACTTCAGCAGACTAAACACATTCGTCCTTACTAGAGCACTATACTTTGTGAATCAGTCCTTTTGTGAAATAAAAGCCTTTAGAGAGACAAAAAATATCTGAGGGTTTCAAAGTAGTCTGATAAAGAAATAAGTACAGACCCGTTTTCTGTTCAAAATCCAGTGTTTGGCTACACAGGTTTTGCCAAACAAAAAGCAGCACAAGTCGTTAATAGGGATGATGCCTGGGTCAAAAAAAAAAAACTATTTATTCCGTCAGTCAGATAATAAAAAATATTAGACACGTATTTTTTGCTTCATCATATTAATAAAAAATTACTTGGATAAAACGCATTAAAGTTGGGGCGTGGGGGCCGCAACGTCACGAGTAAGTATAAAATCTACATACTCGTGACGTCATGGCACATTTTAACTCAATGTATCGCCGTAATCTTTTGATTACGTAAAAAAAGAATATAATACGTGTCCAATATTTTTTTATAATCTACAAGACTGACAAAACAATTTTTTTTGTAGTCTTTATCCCTATTGCCTATTAAGACCCTTTTAATTTTGTTAACATCAAATAGGTCTTTAAAATAACACTAAAAGCACTTGGCAGCCGTAAGTTCAGTTTGATTTTATTACCAGTCTATTTGTTTAATTACTGTAAAACTCATTTCTTTAGATCTGTTATATTGCTCTATAAAATTGCTCTGAAGACTTATTTAACGGTTCTTCAATAAACTTGTTATGGCTATAGTCAACGACAAGTAGTTCTATGAATTCCATATTAAGAATTTATTTTTATGGTTGCTTATGAACTTAATACTACGAAAATTTATCCCCTTGACTGTCACGAGCTCTCCTAGAGATCGATAACAATTAAAATTCTATTGTGTTTCATTAATGACAGTTGAGCTCTATCGTCTTGTAATAGCAGTTTCAAACGTTAATTTCTTCTGAAAAGCAGTGAGTTAAGTGGAAATGGAAATGACAATGGCAAGTTTTTTGTGCTATCATTTTTATGCATTTACTTATCTGCTTATCATGCCAGGGAAAATTTCTTTGACAAAACACTCCTATTATATTCAATTTATTTGTTAACCATCATGTTGTGATGTCTAAACATGTGCCTGTTTGGATTTGTAATAGAAAATCTGTGTCCGACGTGATTAAATGCATGTGATCGTGTGTGAATGATACTTGAAGTTGTATTTACTTATATTCAAGTGAAATAACTCGTGACATGTAGCGTCATCAAGTAAATGACTGGTGGGTTGACAGATGATTGCCTAGCTTTACAAAATCAAGCTGCAGAAGACGCTATTCATTCAAACGAAGAAGAGATTTATTCGAAGTTCGGTCTAAAAATAGTACATAATAAGCCAAGGAGAGAGGGAATGGCGCGAAAAGTACCCCACTTAACGGCTTTTGGACTCAGTGAAGAATTCCGCTTAGAGCCGTCATAAATAAATGACAGTTGGTAAAGCAAGCTCAAAATGGTTGAGATCATTATACCGACGAGGCTTGTTAGGCAATTAATCGACTTAAATGACCCCATTACCGCGGTCATTGATTCTATAGGAGATATTCTGCTTCGTTTTCTTACGCCTTGAATATACTATAATCTCTCTATTAAAGTTTAATTGAACATTAAACGTACGCTAGAATTTACCTTTATCATTTCTAATTCACCGCAAAGATATTCACGTTGATGCGGCAATTATAGTTTGCCAAGCCTACGGCAACGAATGTATTGATGCGTCAAACATAGAGAGAGGTGTATTCATGAAAGGCCGGGGTGCTGGGGTGCTCTGGGCGCCGCGTCTGCTGACACAGTTCCGGGCGCCGGCGCGGCGGGCAGGGGCACTGCAGCCCAGCCAGACGACACGCGGTCGCCCTCACGAGCGCTCCCGCCCAACTGACAGCTCCCGAGCCCCAACGATCGCGAACTTATAACTTCTTTGGAATTCCGAACGTTCCTGTTGTGATATCAAACATTTTCGTCGGATCCATTGTTCTGTTATGACAATAGTTCGTGCGTAAGCCGGCTTCCATCTTAGTAAAGTTGTCGAGGTGATTGTAAACATTTTAGCCTCCAAGTGGTGTAAAGAGCCGACGAAAGTTCTCTTTGACATTATCGGTGAACAGTGTGGTTTGTGGGACTGAAACCCTCGGTTTCGAGGGTCAAGCTGTGTGTACTTTATAACTGTGCGGTTAAAGAACATCAAATTGTAATTAGTTGATTCGGGCTATTTGTTACGAGCAGTTTGAACCGGGATAGCTTTTGCGAATAGGAAGAGAAGAAAAGGCGTCAAGCTGTATTCATTCGAAAGTTTCAAGGTTTATGAATATGATGAAGATAGGACGTGCAACGGCCACGAAGATGGGTTCGGCACTTCGAAGAGAAGTGAGTAGTATATGCTTTTATAGAGTCATAAAGTTATTTTATGTTGAAATTGTTTTTCCTACAGGTACGATGCGCTTTTGATGTATCGTTGAATTATGGCCCGGGAAAAATATGAAGGTACTTACTCCACTGAGTTATGTAGATACTTATGTTATTTATTGTTAAGCCGACACTAGACGTTGTAAAATTATGGGGACTAAAAATAATACCCTTCATTGTAACAAAGGAAAAAAGAAGTGTTATGAGTTGAAACACACTTGAATCAAAGAGTGATGTTGAAGCACCAAGTTTAGATTTGTAAATTCTCCCATCTTACAAACAGTTGTGTGTCCGATAAAAATTGGACTGATTGATGGTATTGTTGCTGATTTCCCTGCGTTTTTGTCGGAAATAAACAGTTAATTACAATGCGGACGTAATTAACGTATATTCAAACTAAAAACATTGAAATATCTAAAATACCAATAACTAGGTATTGAATCGCCTACAACTCAGAAAACAAATGAAAATAAAATATTTATAAACGTCTTGGCCCATATTGTATACCTACTAGAGGTGGAATATCTTACCACCGGCACTTCGACGTCTCATGAAAGTTTAATGATACTATGAAACGTATCGGCGATCGATAACTAAACAACGGTTATATTTCTCATCAAATTGGTAACATCATTTCGGTTCTCAATACGATGTACTCCAGTCGGCTTCGCTTTGCCTTTTCTGGAATGATAATAATATTCATAACCAAGTCTTGCTTGCTTCTCGCCTACATTATTTTATTTTAATGAAATGGCTATTTCCTTAAACAACGAAAATTCATAATGTGCTTTTTCCCAAAGGTGCAAAGGTTTCCCGCTCTATTTTCCACACGCTTCGGTTCTCTGGTTACTTCAGTTCTTTCGATAGAAGTCAAGCTCGTACCGCCATTTTCGCCTTGGTCTGCCGCGATGTCACTTCTTGCAGTGGAAATGGGACCTAGGAGTATATTACTCCTGAATTCTTCAAGTGTGAGCTCCTCTTAACTGTTTAAACATTATCTAATGTATCGTTATCCACTTTATGTAACAGTTAGTCCATTCCGAGTTACGACTATGAGCTAATCGAATGTGAATTTTACGAGCTTTTTGACATTTCCTCAATAATGTGTCGTCCGACGCTATCTTTACGATTTCCTGAATCGATGTCAAAACAAAGTGACTTCGGTTTTGTGATCGATGATTCTGGATACAGGTCGGTTAACAATGAATTAATTTATATTTGATTATTTGCTTGGCTATAAAATCTTTAATTAAATTGATCTATAGGTCGGAAGATGAACCAAGTGGCTCGCCTCTGCCTTTCTCATCTGCACAACTAACAAAGAAATTCTTCATATTTGTATTTTGACCATTGCGACTTGGAACCTAAGTACAGCGAAAAGGTGGTTAAAAGGCGGATGTGTTGATCATGACTAACGTTCTGGCGGGACCGCAGTACATTTCTTTTCAAGTGAAAAACGCTTTAGCCCAAACCTACCTTTATAAGTGAAGCCACGCTTTGTAGAACGAAAAATAACGTCAAAGCCAAACTTGACTTATACAGTACATACTTTCACTTCCCTATACGAGAAACAACTCATCATAACGATCGCAATAATAATTACTAGATGCAATTATGTTGTATATAAAGCTATTTAACTTTGCGTCCTATACCTAATGTTTTCCTTATTGTATAATATTAGCATTTGATATTACTACTGTCTAGTTTGCCATTCTGACCTCGCACTAGCGATTTGTGATTATGATAGAAAATAGTCTAGTTAAAATTGACATAGGTGCCGATTCCCTTGTTCACAAACTAAACTAAATTTAAGTTCAGTGCATCTTTTTCTTTCTATTTCATTAAGAAAAGGACAGAGGATACATTTTAGTTTAGTCCTGTCAAATTAATCAGCGCCTGTCACTACTCCATACAAGTTTAGACGTGATTAAAAACTTGCCGACTAAAATTACGTCAATTTACGTCAAGCGCTGATTAATTTGACAGGACTAAACTAAAATTTATCTTCTGTCCTTTTCTTAATGAAATAGAAAGAAAAAGATGCACTGAACTTAAATTTAGTTCAGTTTGTGAACAAGGGAATCGGCACCCTAGTCTGTGTCTGAGTCTATCGGCCTTATATTAATTGCACTAAAATTTTTAATCATTGACTCCGATCTCTGTGATTGTGCATGACTGATTCGCGTTATCGTCCTATTACTAACGACAATATTAATTGGGTAGATAACGTTTCTGGGAATTTTGAATCTGCCAGCAATCGTCAATAAGGAAAATTTTTCTTTAATTTTCTTTGGACTGCCTCGTTGGTCTAGTAGTCGCAAGCGCTACTGCTGAACATGAGGTCCTGGGTTCGATTCCCGGGTCGGACAAAGTGTTATTGGGTTTTCTATCTGAAATTTCTCAGTACCAGCTCGGAGTCTGGATTTGTGGTAGAGATGCAACGAATATTCGGCAACTATTCGGTATTCGGCCCATTCGGCCATTTTTTCCAGTATTCGGTATTCCGGCCGAATACTACTTACTATTCGGCTGAATACCGAATATCTTATAAAAGGAAATAAAAAAGCAATTTAATCAAAACATTTATTTATCAAATAATCATTCATTGTGAAAATAAGAGTATTGATGTTTTTTTAATATTTAAAATTAATTAAAGGCAAAATGTGATGAATAAAAACAAGTTTTTCAGCATTTGTTGGTAAGAGACGATTGCGCTTTTTTTCATACACAATACCTGCTTCTGAGAATAGTCTCTCACTATAAACACTACTGCACGGTGACAAGTATTTTTTTACAAATAATATAAGCTTTGGGAACTGCTTTGAGTGGGCTGACCACCAGCTATAAGGATCTGCCGTACGGTTTAGACTAGAATATTCGGCGGCCGAATATTCGGTATTCGGCTGAGACCGCCGCCGAATATTCGGTATTCGGTATTCGGCCAAATCACTATTCGTTGCATCTCTAATTTGTGGCAATAGGCTCGCCCCCTATTACATGGGACTTAAACATAACTGGCGAAATGTGGGAAAAATCCTGTTAGTACCTGTTACAGGGACACCTCTGCCCAACCCTTCGGGGAAACAAAGCGTGATGTTATGTTTCTTTATATCTATTTTCCCAAAAAGATTGAATCATTGTGGATCATAGAGAATTTTGTTCTAAACCCACAGTTATACTCGTTCACTATGTTCAGTACCAGGTGCAGGTGCTTATGGTGTAATTCGGAAGTAACTCAGGTTCAGCAGTAGGTTCTAATAGACTAAACTGATTAGTCTGAAGAGCAGCTGAATTACTACACTCTATTTGAAATAAGATTAGACATTTAAACAAACCTTTTGTACAGTCCGTTCAACCGATTCTGACTTCTATACCGTAGGCATAAGGATGGCATTAAAAGCAAAAAAAGTGGTTACAATACCAACTGTTTACTGCAGCTGCCATTTGTCATGCCATCAACACAATAGAAGTCAAAATCGGTTGAACGGCCTGTAAAAAGGTTTAGTTAAATGTCTAATTGCATTGATTATCTACTGAGATCTATGAGCTGCTTTTTATAATACTATATTCAGAACTTAGCTTGAGTTGGTTAATATTATATTATAAACAGGAAGTTTGCAAAATCATCTCTATCCTCATTAAATCTTAGGACTTCAGTAATCCATCTTCCCCGTGATTGAACTTCAACTATTTCTCTAAGCGATCTCAAATGGATGGAACGAATTACTGGAACTTTTATTAATCCGTTTCACGTAAATTCGGAATGACAACAAAGCAGCGTTCAAAAGAATTCGAGAATCGATACTTTAATCAAGCCATTTATCTTTCTCTACGTACAAATTCCTTTAATTTTATCGCCGATTCATCGTGATTAATAAAGGCTATAAAGAAAACGAGGTAAAGAATTGTAAAACACCTTTTTGTGCCTTTCTCGCATAATATTGGACGTAGTGCAATCCATGCACGGCAACATAAACTACATTCGATGCAGTATAACTAACCAGTCAAGTAAGCGCAGCGAGGAATAAGCAAGCAAGTACCACATACACAGTCATCGAAAGATAGAGTAGGTGAACTGGTGAACGGGCGTTGGCTTGACTTGTCTGGCCGGCCAGTAAGCCCCGACGCTTCGCACCGACAACACTGCGTACGCGCATCCCACGCGACTCTACATAAAAATCTAGGCCGCTCTCATGTGATAGTTTACCATTTCTCCCGCTTATTATGGAAAAAGTGTGCGCAGTGGTCAGCCACTGTAGTAATTTCTAATTTTTACTGAACTTTTCTTTTGAAGATTGCAACCGTTGCTGACATGATTGCAAAAATCTGAAGTGCCAAAAACTTAATTTACCACTTATCTATGTGGGCTACGTGATAGTGTCAAGTGTGTTACCATTTTCGGTTGTTTGTTTTGAAGAATCGCCGTTAGTAGGCAGACGTTACTTTCAAGTGTTCGTTTTAAGTTAGTTTTGGTGAATGAGTCAGCTAACAGGCGTCGGAATTGTTAACTTTGTCAACGTGCTGCCCACGATTTCCGAAGGTAATTTCAAATGTTCTGTCTTGATTGTAGAAAGAAATATCAGCTTTTTATTTTAATAGTCCAACGACTGTACATATTCGTTATGTATTGACATCACATCAGTGTGATGAACTGATGAAGCACTGCGATTGTTATAAGTATGTAACTCAATCATAATTCATAACACTCATTGTAGTTCTTTTGTTTATTTAAAAACGAGTCTGCAGTCTGCACTACTGCGAGAATTGTAAAACAATCTCTTGGCAAGTAGCTATTTAGATGCACGTATACTTACGTAGCTCCCCTTCGTGTTGAGTTTACTGCTGCACTTATGGTGATTCAAATACCCGATGCGTATTTATCTTATTACAAGTATTACGTGTCAAACTGTACTTACCATACCTACATACTGAACACAGCCGTGTTCGTGTTTATTATTTTATTTACGTACTGTTCACATTATGTAAGTGTAGTAAATGTAGTATTGATAAACCATTATTCAGCTATTAATAATATTATGATTAACTGTGAAAATGTACTGCGCTATTATAAGAATAGAAATACAGACCGTTTATTATTGTTGTAGAAACGGAGTTTTTGTGTGCGATTTCAACAATAATTCACAATGAGAACAAAAATGTAGAAGTTCTTGTTCCGTGAAGGCCGAATTTTACAGCTCTTGCTTTTAAATCTAGATTTGAAGACAGTCCCTGTTAGCCAGTATTCGTTTTAAGTAATTTTGAAATTGTTTGGTTAGAAACCGAATTAATTATTTCGTAGTATTCTGTGAACGATGATGTTGCTGGTTGAAATGTTCGTGAAAGTATACTTTCTTTTTTGCAAACAACGTTCATTCATTCATTACTGTTTTATCTGTCAAAAGGAGAATCCAAAACTGGTACACTTAAACACTTTCTTGACTGGTGCATTGTATTTCGAGAAAAGGTCTTGCTAATCTAAAACAATACGAAGCGACTGGAAAAGGATGGGAGTGCGGACGACTCAAAAGTATTTTAAAGTATTCGTTTTGTTTGGAGACAAACGATCATTGTCCCATTGGCCGTTTATAAGAAGTATAAGCATAAATAATTCATAATGTTCTGTTTTGTCTATGTCATTAAGTTTATTCACGCCGGTGCCGCTTTTGTCGTATGACAGACGTCCCATAGATAGTCATAACTTGATGATGCTATGCGGAAATGGTTAAAACTCGTTGTACGGCAGGAGTTGGTAGAGAGTGAGTCAGAGGCTAAAAAGCTCGCGGCCTTGGTGGCATCCGCCTTATTCGGCAGTTTGGAGCAGGCGTCGCAGGCGCAGGTGCGATCGGCCGGCGCCTCGGGTCGACGACCGAGAGGACGAGAACGATTAATTCCTTTTGCCTGTAATTCAATCAGGTGTTCTTATCACGATTTCTTTCTTTAGAGGAGCTGAATTTTATGTCTCGTAAATCAACGATAGGAGGTACCGTTTTGAATCTGAATCGAAATTATCCTGTCTAGATTAGTAGAACATGGAATTCATCTTTCAATCAAAATTTGTCTTTGTTCAACAAGGAATTCTCAGATAAACGTTTAATGTTACTGCAATGCGCTACCGACTAATATCGCAAAACGGTAAGTTTTCCATTATACAGTGGTTACGCGAGTGTGAAGCAGCTGTAATCACCACTGTTTCTAAAGATTCTCGCATGCCGTTCCCAATGGCAGCTACCTTGCGCCGAGTTCCCGCCACGACTCGTTTTTGTCACTGCCATACCGACCGTTCATAAGAAGTTGCACAGTTGCATTCGACACACATGTGTTGTTGCAAGCTTTAGTAGTTTTTACCTGCTTCAACATACATATTATATTATTATCAACCTTATTAGTTATTTTACGTTCTTCGGCTGTACTCTTCCCATTTTTCATTGTTCCCACTTTTTTTAGTCCTGCTCAGATCGAGGGTACTTGAGAACACTTCAAATCTTAGTAGAACCGTTCAAAAAGAAGTGCGCTACATAGGAAGGCTTTTCATTTTCGATTTTATTATATTCTGACACATTTAACATGCTACATGTTGCTTAGCTTAACAAGGTTCCTCTAATAGCATTTCCTATCTGACAAAACGCTCGCGATGGCCAGAAATCGCATATGCAAATGAAAAACAAACCGTACATTAGCAAATAGCGCCGTTCACAGAATAATATCCTACGAATTGTACGTCAATTGAAACGGCCCCTCCGAATACTAACGATCTTTGTTTTCAATGAAATGCCTTTGTATATTATGCATGAATTGAAACTGTGATCTAAGCACGTTCTAGGCATTCGATTTAAAAATGTTCGTTACATTGGACCTTGGGAGGTCGAAACAATCTGAGCTCATCTACGTTGTCAGTCAGGTATCTACCTACATAGATTTGCATGGTTATCCGTGATTCGCGTTTACTTTACTCTAGGAAGTTGTTAGGAACAATTATAGGCAATTTTCAAGACAGCAAAAACTCGTCTTCGTCCGTGCTCCATCCGATGTGCAGTTAAGTTTTACGTTACTACAACAATGCTGTATCATTCTAAGCGAATGAGAAAATAAATACTGAAGATATTTCTTTACAAGCTGTACAAATGTTTATTTGTAGCTTGTATGTCCCCACATTACACAAGTGTGGAACATATTGTAATGATATAATAAGGACCCACTATTGAAACGTCCCTTTGCGAACGGAATAGTACTCACGGATATAGACCCTACTATTTTGAACTCTTATAACTCTGTATTATGTATGTGGTATGTAAAGTAGGGTCGATTCTTGGATGTCTGCCTACGTTTGTTTTATTTCGTTTTTCTGAGTTCAAGGAAGAACAAATAAAACCGTGATTTTCGTCCAGTTTTTGTGTTATTGCTCTGTTACGTGATTTTCGTTCATTACAAAAAATATAAACGCAATTAAACGCAACATTAGATTAATTATGTTAGGTTTCTTTTATTTAATTATATAAATTACACGGAGAAGGTCGACGGAAATAAGAAATAATATCGAAATCACGCTAACGTACAAGAGTCAATTACAAATGAGTAATCCTCCTCGGATTTCTAAACGCTGTAATCTCATAATTCTGAAATCCATAGGGAGAGCACAGAACGGTCGGTTGGGCATGCAGCGGCTGCGGCGTCGACTTGGCCACGCCTCGACAGGCCCGCCGGCAACCGACAATGATATGGAAACTATTGTACCACTTGCATTTAATATACTTTATATCTGCTCCAGTCACGAAATCGGCTTGTTCGAATGCACGTTGCATTTGAGATAGCGCACGGACGGAGACAGGCCGTAGATCAACGCAATGTTACTCGTCATGATTTAATAATGCTACGTATACTACACTAAATCGGCCTTATTGTATTCAGATAATGTATTTGCTATTGAGTTGTATCTATTTTGAATTATTATTCATATGCTATTCAATGTCTGGCATTCATATTTTATCTTTCACACTCGCTGAAGTTGTAGCATTTTAGTCGTCAGGCGAATTCCTGTGTTCAAATAGCTTCATGACATTTTTAGGTTAAGCAAATGACTGTTAGCGTTCTAAATATAATATCATCATCTTTAAGATAACGTAGCATATTATACGAGAGTTTGTCTTATCTTATCTTAGTGGTAGTAAGTAAATCTGTGTAATATTTTATATAACAGAAAAATCAGCCTTAGTAACAGTTAATGAGCCTCTCCTATCATAATGATATAGCTCGCGTGATAATTAATGATCTTGACTAACGACAGTTAATGCACGTTGTTTCGCTTTCTTGGTTTTCGTAAGTGTGTTCATCTCATTCGCCTTTATTGCTTTATTTTCTTCATTTCAAATGAGCAATATATCATCCAAATCATTACAACCGCGTATCAGAACTTCTTTAAGAAATTTATGAATATCTTTCCGTAATGATTATGACGCTATTTTATTCGAAATTCTTGAGTGTTCTTTAAACCTGTCTAAATATAATCGGATTTAAAAAGATTTTACAGGCGTTGGTATTTATGTAATTACGAGCATTATTATTTTATATGCAAGCATGTGAGTCTTGCCTTTTATTATTCAAGATGAGAAAAGATTTACTTTTTGATTTCACTGTGACTTTCCACGCTGATCTGAGAATGAATGAAAAACTTAATGTATTTAATGCATGAGATCAATTATTGAGTCTAACAAGCTGGTGGGAATTATGAAAGTGTAGGACGCTCGAGAGGTGACTGAGAATGCAGATTTACTATGTTTTGCTGTGTCTACTTTTGAAGCAGGTGTAAATAATTGTTTGTCTGCACTGAGTGGTTGAGGTCAGTTAGTTTGTTGGCCTCAGCATTGAGAACTATAACCGATTTTACGGTTTATCATCGGCTTTTGTTTTCAATGAAACGCCTCATATAGTTTTGACAAAACCTAAGATCATTTCTTACAGCTGCATGAGCTGCGTCTTAGTCTTATTTCAATGTCTGGGAAACCAGGTATTTACAGTACAAACCAACTAACAACTACTTTGTATTGTTACATTTCAAATCTGCCGCCGATGAGTTAAAGCGTAGCTTCCGCTATAACACAGAGAAATGTAATGTTATGATACGTGTGCGTATCTGCGATTCACGAGGCTCAACGTCGTTTTCCACGTAAAATGACTTACGAGCTCATTCGGTGCGAACTTCGACAACAATCGGTACCAGAATACGAGTGGCACAACGGGTTCAATCCGCATTAACATTACAATTGCTCGCATTGTATGCAGAGTCACAGGTTCGAGGTCGCGGCTTGTGCACTCGCGCCTCAATGGGCTCCTTTATAAGATAAAGTTGCAGTATCTAGATCTCGCTCCGCTTAGCAAACGAATATATTCGTCTTTTTAATTTTTGCGCAATTTTGTTTATGCGATATGACAAGATATTCGGATTGACCTGAATTTAAAATGCGAATGTGGAGTCGCAATCTGTAATTTCCTACTTTGTTGTTATTCATGTTTGTATGTCACTGTTATCATATCTTTATCGAACTTTATTACTAGTGTTGATAAAGTCCGTTATTGCGTATTCGTGAAATCAATCGGTCGGTCGTTGACCATATAAACGGTCCGATACGTGTGCGAGCATTAGCATTTCCTTTAAGCAATTCTTATCAGGTACCGATTGTGGTGCGCTAGCCGATTTAAATTTAATGAAAGGTTGAGGTCCCGAAACACCTGCAACTCAATCAGAAATTAAAATGGAAGCGAATTAATATTCTTCGGACGTATTGGACGTAACGTTCGACATCTCCGAGTTGAATTGCGTTTTTTCTTCATCTTCTATTATTGTTATGGTCTCCGCAAGAATAGGTCGTTTCATTTTATCGCCCCACCATTGTACGGTTGTCACCTTGCCCCTAATGGACGGTATATAGAATTATTTATGACAATTGTTTCTATGTTGCTTCTACTAGCTCTTCCCTATTGTTTCGTTGGTATTGCTCTTGGGTTTAGCCAGTCATCTTAAAAACAAATTCGTTGTTAAACAAAAAAAAACCTGTAACTTCAATTACATGGAATGTCGTAACAGATACACTGAGCAAATGATAATTTAAAGCCCTGTAAATGAGCTCTCTGGGTTTTCAGACCTTGATAATAATATTATGTTTGTTAACGACTGTTTGTTTTGTTATTATTTTATTAGCTCTTAATGTAATATTTCGTAGTATTCGTCATTGCTAAAACAATGCTATCTGTATGTCCTTGATAGTGTTACGAAATCACGTAAATAATAAAGTTTTTCTCACACAATTTTTGCTCAAATGTAGAACCTACAAACAAATGCGCAAGGTCTGTCCAGTCTTTTTAATTTACAGTTTATTTATGCAACTTAAAAATACAAATACTTTTCGAACAGTTCTGAAAACTTTATTGATAAAAGCGTGTTCATTCAAGAATGAATCATGCTACGAGATCAACCACATTTTTAAAAGCAAAGTGTTCGTGTTGTTTTATTTGAACGCTAGATTTATATCCACGTAAACTAGTCTATGTGGCAATGACTAATGTTAGAAGAAGTATAATAAGAATCGTGCAATGATTGAAGGGAATCATCACCATGCTTCTAAGTCATGAGTCAGGTCAATCAATATTACGTTATTTGGAATACCGAGTGCGTGAATCATCAGTTTGAAATGAATATGTGCCGCCTTCCAAGACCTAGATTTGACCCACGCATGAAACCAATTTGACACATCATCATGTTTTAGTACATTCATCATTTGTGGCTTCCTCTAACATACTTTTTTTTCCTGTGAATGATGTGCGGTCATCAGCCTTGTTTTTCTAGTGAGGGAGAAGACTTGTAAAGAACTGTCTATGTCAAATTTGACGAACAAAATGCACTGTGATTCGGAAGGGGAGGTTTCAATAAAAATACCACGTGTAGCAAAGCTCCAAAAAGTCCTAATTGTTGAGAGCTTTCACTAATTCTCAGTATTTTTATTGTCTCGTAAAACTCTTTTCTGAAGAAAGAATGAGTAATTTGCTTCGTCTATGGACTTTCAGGAAATCCAATTCACCAGTACTGTTTCTACTACTTCTTGGAATATTCATTTAATTACTGTAGATAATGGTATCAGCTAATTTGAATAACTACGGTATTCCCACTTCGTATGAACGGAAAGAAAAACAGTTAAAGAAACAAACAATTTATATTGTTGAATGAGAATTAATTCATTATGTTAATTTTGTTGTAGTAATTTTCAGTTTGGAAACAAGAAACCTATACATATTTTGGTAGATCTATTGTCAGGGGATTAATAAAGAATAGAGGTTAAAACTTAATATCATGTTGTAATTTATTTAGGTAAAACTGCGGTTTGTGAAAATACTGTTGGATTCTGTACTCACGTTTATCCCCAGTCCCCACAAAACGAGGTAAACATTTTGGGATTTTACGTACTTACGTTGCATCGGGGAAAGCAATAAAGAAATGATATCATTCCGACTGCCTGCGCGATCAGCGCTATTCCATAAAGCAACAAACTTCTGGGGCACGTTAATATAGTAATAGTATTATATTAGGCTTTCTATTCCTATGTGCTTGTTACTGGAATCATATTCTTGGCTTCAGTTCAAACGCTCTTTCAGTTGCTGGCATTACTGGCGCTAGCTCTGTCACAATATCTTACTATTCATCTACAACTATAAAAATATCGTAATTCGTAAATAAGCTTTGTTTGTACATTCTTCCTTACATCTGATAATATTAGCAAAGATCGGCATTTCTATCTACTAGCAGTAAAAGTTGGAAATAATCTTACGACCAAATTAATATTATGTCATCGGGATATGCAGAGACTGATTTTATTTTTAACACGTGCTTAGATCCATAAAAGTTTATTTTTATATACTGCTGAATTCCAAATCTCGCTAGCAGATCCGAGGACTAAAGATATTTTTGAGGTACGTAATTTATGACGAAGATTAAAATAACCTTATTTATTTATTACATATTCTTATTCAAGGCCTCAACGCATTAAACAAGTAATATTTTTTCATACGAATGTTTCCTGATTGACTGACGTGCTGTCTTGGTAAACTCAATAATTACTGCAAAGAGAAATAAATACTCATTATATGAGAATACGTTTCAACGTAGTTGATTGATCGAGTTCGCTTGTCCGTGTCGCAACATCATTAAACATTTCGATATAACGACGTGTATGTAAGTAGGTACGTCTTCGTAATGTAGGAAATTCTTTGTTATAATGGATTGCTTTGGCACCTATTTTTAGCTTTTGTTTACACAGCTCAATCATCGTTGTTATGAAACACTTACTCGATGTTATTAGTCTTCAGTTTTTCTTCTCGGTCACTTATAGTATTGCAGGCTGTTTGGTAAGTTTATGTTAGGTGTACAGCCGTGTGCAGTAGGCGGAATGGCACGCGGCATGCGCGGGCGCACCGCGGTCCGCGACGCTCATGGCAAGGTCGACGAACGACTTTCGCACGCCGGCCACGATAACCCGCCGCGTTTTGTCATACTCACTGGCTTCAGTTTACTTAGTCAAGCTCTATTGCTGCATACCACCAGCGGAAATGTGGCTAAACTGGGCTAGTTTGTCTAAAAATTTATGAGAAGAATGTATTCCAAAAGCGCTCGAAGTCACGAATGATTGTTTGTATCAAAATATTGATGTAAGATCACATTTACAATATAAAGTTGCTTGCATAAAACAGCGTAGTGCCTATCATTCTGAGTAGCATCTGCTAAAGAGACAAAGACGGGAGGTAGCAGCTGCTTAATCTTCCTGAACTCGATAAAACTGGAGGGAAATAGGTCACTACGGAAATTGCAGACGAGCGATGGGGTAACGATTTGGCATTAGTTGAGCGTATTAATGTAGAAATCCAATACTTTGTACGTGGCTTACTGTTGTTAACTTCATTAAAATACCACCTTTGGTGTCGCTTACTAACTTTCAAGCTCTGTTTGGGTTAATTGCTGTGTACAAATGGTCAAAAATTTTAATCATAGGTATAATTTTATACCTAGTAATGATAAGGCTCTCAGTATCGATGATATAAACCTGCACAAACATTCGGTGTTATCTATTAAATTGAATATGAATCAATGTGTTCGTTTATCGGACATCCGATGATTACATATTTGTCAACATTACGATATTTTTTTATATACGTTTATTTTGTGTTGTAATTCTTGTAACGGCATGTTGTTTATTTCACGGTCTACATGTAGGCGTAGGCCCACGCGCTTGTCTTCAATTCTCTTCACAATTTTCTTGTTTCATCGCCTTCACAAGTCCTTGGTTCATATCAAAACGTCTGAGTATTGAACGTGTTGGTTCAGAGATTTGTGCAAGTCTGAAATCAAAATATTTTAGCACCGTTGATGTCATCTGTTGTTTTGTGTAACGTGACAGAGTGCACGTAAGCAATCCCTGCGAATTCATTGAAATATGATAATTTTAATCAAGGTATGACATATTTTTACGTCGTATTCGTGTGTTACGACACTAACATTAGAGCTTATATAAATCACGCAGTATTCACGGAAATAATGTTTATCTGCAGGGGTATTCTGATATTTGTCGCATAGTAATACGGGCGTGGACGACAGGGCGTGGGCGTCGGGAATGAGTTCATTGGACAGTCCCGGCATGCGGAACTGTTATTAGTTCATTTCATCTATTTACTGATTTCTATAACACTTACGTTGAAATGAATACGTAATATTTAAAAGTATGCCAAAGATGCTTGGTGGTACTTTAATTTTAAATGCCGTATCACTCTAAAATCCCTTTGCAAAAATACTTTTGGACCTCTGTAAGACATATTGTCACATGTCATGGAACCGTCCCCCTTTCTCAGAAACAAGTTTTATATTCCGGAACAAACTTTACGACTGTCCTATGTAAACACAGCTTACCATCATATATACTTCCTTACGTTCGACACAACCCTTCCAAGAATTTCGCCCGTGCGGTTGCATTGCCTTAAGTGGATTGAGTGTTCCTAAGACAGCTGTAACGAAACCATCAATGGATGCGCACATATTCAATTGTGTCGTATTTCGACACGTTTGCTGTGCAGCTGCCAGAGAGCAGTGTATCGGATCCCGGCCCAAATCCTCTCATTGCCCAGGATGTGGCGGCAAAATGAAGAGTACTTACACTGCGGTTGATTTATGAATCGTTAATCCTTTCATAAACGACTTTTACTGAAACGTAATGTGAGATTTTAACATCGTTTATAGTGGATAATAGTCTTCAATTGGCAGGTAAAATGTTCTGTGAAGTGAAATACGATATGAACGCAGATTATCATTAAATGTACTCACACGCATGAATAATGAGTTTATTTATCGTTCTGTTAATAACGAGCTTTATCAGAATATCAATATTCACGATTCAGAGATCTACTGAGTACTGCACTGTACTATAGTAGTCAAAGCAGCATTTCTCAAGCCCTTATGTAATTTATTAGCGATTACCGATCGATTTGATAGGTATGGAAATTATCGATACATTTAACGATTGCACGTGCCCAGCAAGCATGTCTGCGTGATGTAACACTGTATATTGGCAATGTTTGTGCAGCCCACGCTATACATATTGTTCCTGACACTTTCCAGATTAGATAGCGTTGACATCGTGGCTGTTTGCCGATGGTGGTCATGTTTGAGCAGCCTGAAGCGTAGGGCTGTTGACGGACGCCGGACGAATTTAACCCCATTCGTCATACAATACTGAACCTTATCGTTCGATAACACGACCATAAATCAACACGCCGTAATAATCTCGTAGCACAACCAACCCAAACAATGTTTGTCGTGTTTGGTCCGACAGGTAAAACTTATTATGTCCCACGTGTGCAAACATTGCTATAAATAAATTCGGTTCCAGCACTCTCGAGGTATAATCTAACAGGCTATTCGTTGTCTCTAGAGGAATAATATCGCTGTGATTTATAAGCACTATTAAATCCGTTTTCACCGTGAAGATACTAAGAAGCTTGTCCAATAACTTGGAAATCCAAGTGGATCTATAAAATTTTCCATTTGCCAAGTTCATAAAATCTGTCTATATCATTGAGTACGACGACGTGGGATGAGAGTCTTCTTCATACAGCAGTAATTCGCCTTTCTAGGTCAGAGCAGTAAGACCTGCTCGCTTTGTCTCTCATAGAGCTTGATGACTGCGGACTGCGGTCTGGACTACACTGGGCCCTGAGCCAACACACTGAAGGAAACCAGACAGAATTCTTGAGAGTAAAGTTTACGATTAAATTTTCCGGATTACGCTCGTTTCTCAGGAAATTTTATTTCAGAACGCTAACCTTGCTTCGTAACATCCATATAAATAAATATTGGTCGTTGAATGTTGACTTTTATGGATTTTGATTATGATTTCCAAATTATATGTGATTGATATTGCACTGCGCATCGAAAACTGAATAATCTGGATTTGCGGTGAAATAAATGGAAGTAAAGTTTTTGTTGACAATGTTATTATTGACGAAAACGAGGCGTCGCGTCGACGATGCGGCGCCCAGCATTCTTGGCACACCGTCAATGAGCAAGCGCCCAATCATTACAAAGAAAATGTCGCCGGCTACGTTAAAGTTGGAAAAGTTCGCCGTTTTACTACACCAATAGTGTAATTCCGTAGTAGTTGTCGTGAAATTGTGTACGATAACGTCCGGACATACATGGGAGCATTGAACGCGTAGCGCAAACACTCGCTATTTTGTTTGCTTATGTTTTATTGATTATACGTGCACTTTCGAACAGTGGCAAGGCAACTAAAGTTGGACGATGCTGCAAGTATGGAATGTACAGACGCCAGCACATCAAGCTACCCGAAATTGTCAAATTTTCCCAATCATTTTTCAACCTTATACTTCAGCAATAAAGTTGAAAATCTATTAAATAAATTTGACAGATTGTAGTAGCCTGATGTGCTGGCGTCTGTACTAGTTACTATGTTAAGAAAAAAAAAGGTATGCTGTCAGGAACGAAGATCCGCACGCACACATACTAGTTGACCGAGCGAGCGAAGCGTCTGCTGCTTCAAGTCTGCCAAAATGTGCTTTCATGTATCAGTTTGTTGGTACTCCTCTAGAGATTGTATTTTACAACCAATCTGGACGAAACTTGGTATACTGGTTCTACGACCACATAGAATTTTTATCGTCGGGGATTTTTGATTGGGGGTGTTGTTCCTCCAAAAAGTTCCAAAAAGGGGGCGATTTTTTTTTGAAGTAAAAACTTCTTTAAGCGTATTGGGCATTTTTGAGATGGGACTAAACCATTGATTTCGCGACGCTTTAACGCAATTTACCGACACCGTGGAGTAAAAGACATCAACGCGTTGATTACCGCGGTGCCGATTTTTTTCAAGTTTTCACTTCTGTCGACACTCCCGGAGTGCCACTGTTTTTTTATTTGAAAGTCAGTAATTTTAAGATAGTCTCATAAAAATTTGGTGAAGATTTGATGAGGATCTTCAGCGTGGTGAGCAAAATACCTCCTCAAAATGCAGTAAATTTCTCACTTTTCGATTTCTACCAGTGGAATCGGCCCTTTAACTACTAGGTAGAGATTGATGGAGCACCTGGGACCACCTTCTCATCACAAAACTAGTTCACGTTTAACAATAAGTGAATAAGGCGCTACTGTGCACCGCTAGATCGTGCTGCTGTCGTGTCGTTGTCGCTCGCCAATTTGTTAGGTCCCGTCGAACATTTTGTGTGACGTGAGTTTTGTTAGGTGTAAAGTAGCTTCAAAAGTAATCTTGTGTTTAACAGATAGTTGTGGGTTAGTTTATTTGTGTTATCGTCTTGCCACCAAATATTTTTAGATTTTTGTAACCTACAGCCGCAGTCGGTTTTTTTTTTAAGTTGAGTAGGTATATTAGGTATATATTATAGGATTTTAAACTGACATGGTTATTTTCACTTCTATAGTTATTTAAAACGGGTTGACCATGTTTTTTGTTTTTAAAAACATGGTAAATATCCCGTTTTCATAAATAACTCTAGTGGTATATAAATTTTTGCAAAAAAGTTTGTGTTCGCGAGGTCTACTGTTTGTATAACTACTAGTATATATATCAGTAGTTCTACGAACAGTAGACCTCGCGATCTATATATTTAGAGAAAGTCGCATGGGCATAACAATTTTTCCTTACGTGACGATTTCTACCAGTCAACTCCTACCGCAAGCCGCGTTAAGGAACTTTGTTCCAAAAACTGATATAGATATCAGTTTTTTCCTTAACCCTTTTTAAAAAATAAATTCGTTGGAAAAAAAAAAGTGTACTTAAGTACCTGAAACCGCGCTTTAAAAATATATGAATTTTGGAATCAATCGGTCTCTATTATGGCTATAACTTTTACCAATATCTATGAATCATACAGCGAAGAAAATTCAATTAGGCGATTCTTTTTCTTCGACTGATTTATAAGAGATGTCTCGTAATATTCCTAATTAATTATGTTAATGGAGTGTCTTGTTCTTTAGGTAAACATATTGTACTACGTGCTTGATAATAATCAATCACGTAGTACAATATGTTTACCTTTTTTTTTGTGTGGGAAATTATCAAATAACTTCTCCCGCTCTGGGTGGAGCGGGAGGGCGTGTCAGACTCTTACTGACTAAAACCCACCTGTGTTCCTTCGGTTGCCTTGTTGCCGGGGGCCACGATGTCCCTATCGGTTTTCTTCGAACTCTCGGCAGGCATTGGCCCTAGCGGGCCCCGTCAATTCGGCTGACATCTCTTTGAGGCGCGCATGGAACACAACGCGCCGTCGACCCGGGCTTGGTCCTTATCGGACGGCGAGCTACCCATTGCTCACCGTCCGCAAGCCTGCGCCTACGGTGGCCGGAAATCGGCTCGCGATTCCCGCCCCGGGCGTCTCCTCCTGCGGCGGTTAGGGGCGTGAGGGCGCGAAGTTTGCCTCTCCCTCACGCGTTCCGCCTCCTCCTTCGCGAGCATTATCGCTTCGCAGAAGGTGACGGCCTGCCATTTCCTCTCGCTCCGTACCATGGCCTGAACCAGGGCCGGAAGCGAGAGATCACCGCCGCCGATCGCCTCTACGAGGACACGGCGTTGCTCTACCCAAGCCGGGCAGACCTCCACCGTATGCTCCACCGAGTCCTAAGGCCGATCCACACAATGGTGACACCCGGGCGTTTCCTCCCGCCTTATCCTGAACAGGAACCTCCCGAAGCAGCCGTGTCCGGTGAGGACCTGCGTCAGGCGGAAGGTGAGGACGCCGTGGCGTCTCTCAAGCCACTCCTCAAAGAGGGGTCTTATCGCCGCAATTGTGGCGTGCCCAGCGCGGGGTTGCGACAATCGCACTTTCCATGACGCCATGAGATCCCGCCGGAGCTCTGTCCGCTGTGCCGCGATTTCTTGCGGCATCGGAGTTAAGCCCCGGCGTTTCACCTCCTCGCGCCACTCCCAGATGTGCGCGAGGACCTTTGCCTCCAGATCCCATGGCCATGACCTAATGAACGAATCACCAACACAAGTTTCACAGAACTTGTGTTGGTGATTTAGTGAGTGCGATTGCATTGATTATTCTATCATAATTATGTTAGTGCATTCAATATGCTTTCAAGGTGCGATGTTGCGTCAATTCGATTATGACGTGAAAACTACGCGTGAGGTGATAAAATATTCATTGCGTTGCAATAAATTATGGTGTTAGCTGGAATCTATTCGAAGTAGGAAAATGAAATCGTAAGATTTTGCGTTTTTGAAGGCATTTGTTGGTATATTTGCTACTGTATTTTTATTTAAGTAGATTTCCTTTTGGATAAGGGCCATTTCAAACGGAGTCCTACAAAATAATAATACCTATAGATCTTACGCTTATTATCTCTGTATTAAGGAACCTATAAAGTGAAGAAATACGTAAGGGTCATTAATATATGGCCAATCATGAAGAAATAGAATGTAAATAGAAGAAAGTCTGTGGACTAATTAAAAAAAGGTTTACAAAATCTTCATGGAATGTATGCTCCACACTCTTTTCTCAATGCTACATGTTTTGACATAGTGTTCTTGTTTACTTATCTTTTGAACAAAGCAAAAACCATTGAACACGTTCAACTCCACCTGTTATTACTGTTTATTTACAACACCTACCTAAGCTAGTTTTATACTAAATGTTCAATAAGCCGAAGTATAATGACTTAATTTCCATTGATTTCAATTATCAAACCAATTATGGATTTTTACCTTGTTTTTGTTCATTTCCTCCATGAAAATAAAAGGTTTTAATAATAACATAGTTTTACTGTTTTCGCAACTGTTCCAATTCGTGTTGCAATTGTGAAACTTTGCATAAAGGAAGTGTTTGTCACAGGAAAATGCAAGGCTGCTGCTTTTTCAGAGTTCTCCGAAAAATAATGTGGATTGAAATATTGCATATTTACTGCTCCCTGTAACGTACTATTCTCATTCTAGTGTATCCATTGTCTTATTCTTAACACTTGATTCTATCCAAGTTAATATACGAATAATATTTTGAGACCTGTACCCTAATTGCGTATTTTCGTAAATAATTATGAATTTATGACTAATTTGTTTCATTTTGACAGTTCAACAATATTCATTGCGTTATTTACGTTGTTGAGCAGATTTTTTTCTAACTTATGAAGCAATGGAGTTATCGCTTATGGGATCTCTTGTACGGCAACGATGGCAATCTCATCAAAATAACGTTTTAAATACCAACAAAACAGTTAAAATGGTCGGTAACTATAAGTAACATGCTGTATAACATGCGATCTGTGTACAAAGCACATGAGAGTTAACTTAAGTTAATTAGAACGTGGAATTTTAGCTTACACGGGAGTCACGCGACGCAAGTAAAGGCTAGTGCCGTACAGCAAGCCAGTACAGTTACAAGACAGCCACTAGCTCGTTACTAGCCTTCAGTATAAGATGCATTTTGTAGCCAGTGCCTTGTCATAAGCGTACTGGCTTGTGTATGGTGAGTTGGCTTAGTATATTGGGTTGCTATCTAGCCGCATGACAGTCGGGCTTTAACTAGAGGACTGGCGTGACTGCAGCTTATAAACTTGAGTAATTAACCGCTATCCGCAACGCTTGTTACCCCCTGTATCATACCATGTTATTAATTAATACTTGCAATTATTATGTTAATTAAAGCCACTGCTAACTGTTTCGGTCCGGATCTCGATTGGTGGAAACGGTTTACGATAATGCAAGCTGACGTCATGGCTCCGAACGTCATCTTGAATTATTCACTTTATTACGGTTTATCTAATTATCGTAATGGACGATTATTATCATTATTTCTATGCGTTCCAGTTGCTACGGGTGCTTCTCTGTGTTTCATCATTGGTGCGTTTCGGGGAATAAAATTAAAATATTTTTAATTTCTTTTGTTAGCGCACCTGAATGGTGTGTTTTGAGGAATACTTTTGGTGCGCTTCACGGAATACCCGATTATATTGATTAATTGTTATCAGAAAATGAGTACCATCGCACTTAGATTTATAGTATTTTTATTGAGATCGTAAGGACCTCACGGAGTTTTTATTTTATGGTACACACGGCTACATATCAAGCCATACATTTCCAGTGTAAGCTGATCTCGCATTGTATAGAATTTCCGTACAATTCGAGGTCACCTTAAGGGGACGATAACCGACTTTTAATGATTTTATATTGAAGATGACGTGTAAACGAGTTGTGTTAGTAATTCGAAAAAAAAAAATGTTAAATTAGAGCATTTTCTTAATATTTTGATATAGGCATATTTTTGATTATGTTTACATTACATAGTGAAATTAATTTGTAAAGTTATGTCTAACGCGGATAAAAAACTGAGAATGACGCAAAATCTATCGAGCGTATTTTTCTGAAAACTTCACCATTTTAAAGATAATTAAATTATTGATCTTTTAGTATACTTGTTTTATTAAAATACTTTTTGTTTTACGTGTAATCAATTAATAATGCGTCTAATTTGGGACAGCGCTCCTTGATGGGCGAGTCCTTTTACTGGCTGGACGTACGACGCGTTGTTTGAGCTCAGTACAAAACACGCAAGCTAACCATTCAAGGTCACTGTCATATATCTGCGTCTTAAACTGGAAATGTATAGCTTGAAGTGTAGCCGTGTGTAGATATCACCGTTTTGTTTAAAATTGATGAGGCCATGTCAATTCAAGACATAGGTACTACAGATTAGATAATATGATCGAGATACGCGTACCTATGAATCATATATTTTTTTTATTTACATTTTTCGTCGTAACTAAACGTGTTTTCTATTTTGTTTCAGGCGTGACAATGAGAGAAAAAAGGGGTGGTGCAATGAGCAAAATGCAAAAGCTTAGAAAGCGCCTCTCCCTTAGCTTCGGTAGATTATGTAAGTAATATCCTATATCATATATTTCTAGTGGCACTACAACACTTTAATATAGATCCATCCAAGCGAGAAGATCCCTTCTCAAAGCTGGATATTTCGGAAACGTGGGCCAATATCCGGCGCGATTCAACTTCAGTAGGCGCTCATTCTTCAAACTCTTATATCATATGAAATGGATAGATAGAATTGAAAGACTGGCAGACCGTGAATATTTCTTTCACATGTGAAATCGTCTGTAATTCCTATATTAGAAACTGATGTTCCCTGATCGGTGTTCGTATCTATACTCCATTTGAATAAGATTAGACATTTAAACAAACCTTTTTTTACAGACCGTTCAACCGATTCTGACTTCTATACCGTAGATATAAGGATAGCATTAAATGCAAAAAAACTGGTGACAATACAGTTTTCTGCAGCTGCCATTTGTCATGCCACCAACGCAATAGAAGTCAAAATCGATTGAACGGACTGTAAAAAAGGTTTAGTTAAATGTCTAATCTTATTTCAAATGGAGTATAGTTAATTTGATGCTTGGCTAACAATGGAGGACACTGTATAAGTTTAATAAAGCTGTGCCATTACCCATGGGTGTGTAGCATGTGCTGCGAAATCGATCCGTCTACGCGACAATGAAAGAATGTCGCTTTCATGGATTTAGCTTTCTACGTAAAAGACGTGTGTTACCTAGTATCGTAAAGGTAGGATCTTTTAGATTTTACGTAATGTAATGAGATCACCGTGGCGGGTAGGGAGGTTGAATATGTCGATGAGTATCTCTATCTCGGTCAAATAGTCTCTTTCCAGGCAAGACAAAACAAAGAAGTTGCAAGACGCCATGAAAGATCTAATGAAGGGCGATCTTCCTCTATCCCTCAAAAGAAGACTCATCGACGTGTGTATTCTTCCCATCCTCACGTATGGTTCTCAAACATGGTCTTTGACAATTCAGCAGAGGTCCACGCTCGAGGTTTGCCAGAGAGCTATGGAACGGAGTATTCTTGGTATTAAACTTGTGGACCGGGTTAAGAATACAACAATCCGTTCCATCACTAAAATATCTGATGTCACTCGGAAAGCTGCCACGCTTAAATGGAATTGGGCTGGACATATCTGCCGCATGTCAAACGATCAATGGGCCAAACTTACGACCCAGTGGGTCCCGCTTAATGGCAAACGACATCGCGGCAGGCCCAGACGGAGATGGCGGGATGAGCTGGACTCCTTTAAGAAAGATTGGTCCTTGGAAGCTCTAGACAGAGAGAGGTGGAAAGAGGGTAGGGAGGCCTTTGCCCAGCAGTGGGACAATAACGGCTAAAAAAAAAAAATGATTAGCGTACAGATAGGTCACTCCATAAAATCATTTAAATAAAAAGCAACTTTTGCGACGACACAATAAAGTGCAATTCAGGTCGCACAGCGCTAATTAGAAGTTATCTTTCAATCGCGTAACTTTTAACTTCTGACTACGTTACGCCCACTGAATTCGTCAAGTCGAGCCTGCTGTGTACCTACTTCTAGTTTCATACCTTAAAATTAAATGCGGAGTGACCTATCTCTTCATTTGTGGTTTAGTTTAGTAAGTCTGACGTGATAAAACTCAAAGTTTCCACTGCTACAAATTTGAATGGCGCCACGAGGATTACAAAGGAAAACACGCTAATAAGACATTAGTACTCCAGTGTTAAACATTCTTCTCACAATCAACCAAAGTACAAGTCATGGTGCTCTTGTGAGAACTGATTCCTAATGCTTTCTAAGACTAGATCTCACAGTACAATTATCCTAGTAAAAGCTATACATAGAACTGTTAATTATACTGATTAATTCTGCGGATCGGCTTGCTAATTAAAAAGCTAGTGAGTTCCACAGCCATGGATATTGATTGGGGCTAGTTAACGCCACCTGGCGGGAACTGGCTTGTATTAACGGCATAACGTGTCTATGGGATGTCGGGCATTCATCACACGGGTTGAAAGCAATTACATAAGCATTTTTACTTAACCGGTAGACGATGCAAATAGAATACTGCCTTGAATTATCACGGAGATTCGTCATGTTGTAATTGTAAGTAATTGACGTAATGGGGTTTTAAAGTGGAAAATGTGTTTATAGATTATTAGCTTTTGCCCGCGGCTTCGCCCGCGTTTAGTTCGGAAATTATCTATCTAGTATCCTATCCCAAGTCATGGTCTACCCATGTTCAAATTTCATAAATCCTTTCAGCCGTTTTAGCGTGAAAGCGTAACATACAAACATACAAAAAAAAAAAATCTCTTTATTTATAATATTCGTTTAGAAATATTAGTTTCTATCTGTAAAATCAATCAACTCAGACTGGCGTTTTGTTATAGTTAAAATGGACGTTAATCTCTTGAATCAAAGTCCGTGACGATATATTTATACTCAAAAAAAATCTTCTACGTCTCGTATTTAACTGGGTAATCCTACAGGTTTTCCCACTATTTTAATCATTTGAAAAATCTGGCTTTTTAATCTCACCAATTTCTTTGGGTTTTCATAGAATGCTATCTCGTCAATTTTCAAAAGATATTCTTTTTTATCTATGCCTGTATAACATTCACTACGGAAATGGGTGTTCCCTAGGTATTCCCCGTAAAATCGTATCAGTGTCGGCTCAGTGGATGTACGGGCGAGCGTCACTCCGTACCGATTAGCACAGATTACCTATTTATAGAACTCGGATAAGATACGGCGAGTTACATCTACATCTCGCACGCATTGCCGGTTAGTTATCTCTGTGTGCTGTACCAAGTAGGTTATCTCACGCTTTTGCGCATTAGAAAATTTGTTCAATTTTTTTTTTTTCGATTTTTGATTTAGAACTTTTTGGTTTCAAGAACCTTTTTTCTCAATATTATAACTTTTTGTGCATCCTTGTGTGAATGTGAAGACATTGTGAAGTTTATCTGCAGATGGCAACTAAAAGGAAAAGAGTAAGTTTAAAAAAGCATTTTATCAAACACCGCATAGCCGTTAGGACCCGAGAGAAATGGCGGGACGGGTTCAATTCCTTCGTGAAAGATTGAAGTTTAAAAAGTTAAGATTTAAAAAAGGAACGTTTTATTTTACATATTTATGGTTTGCGTTGGCGCCAAAAAGTGTTGTTTACTGCAGTGATTCAGTGCATAGTAAAGATAAGGTGGTTTATTATTGTTGATAACGCTACTCAATTTAGTATCTTGTTGAAGTACTAAGTAGGTGCTGTAGTTTATTGCCACTTAAAATAATAACGCGAACGGTATCGGTTGTTAAGCACAAAGGAAACTTGATTGAACAGACGCAAACTTTTAATTCCTGCTTTAAATAGGATAAACTAAAGAAAACTTTATGGAAAATCTTGGGCGAAAAATAACTTTCAAAATGTGTAAGCACCAAGTTATCTTATTTAGCAACTGTTAAAAATAGCGTTTTAACGAGCGCTAATTAAATAAGTTTCAGTGACAGTCGGCTTAGGTAAATATGACCGCGTGACGCGATAATTAGAGCGTTATTTCTGACCACGTTAAAAATAACCCCTAATGACACTAATGCGGTCAATTACACAGCACACTTGTAATAAAACGTATAGTCATGAATATAGTTCGTGATCATGCGATCGGTTTGCGTAAACTATTGTATACAATAACGTCTATTATCGTTCATGATAAACAACAAACGAATTAAAACGAATCACTTATTAATTGTTTGAGAATCGTTTTTTAGTACGCTAGTTGGTATTTCAGCGGGAATTTTCGAGGTATTCCACTCAGGGCGCCTACCACCAGCTCATAAACAGTATTATTTTAATATTGCTTCAGTGGTAGAAAGAGATGGCGCTATACGACCTGTAGAGCTTCATCTCTTTCCAATACTGAAGTAATATTAAAACAAAAAAAGGATTGTGTGGTTTTATGAAACCACGGTAAAAGTGAAACTTCTATAGGTGCCGTCATATTGGCCTTGGCTGCTCTGACGAGCGCCTTTCACTTTATCCCTACTCCGCGGCCGATCGTCACACGACATGCAACACGCAGACGAAAAAGTTTGAGACGATGTAATAAAAGTTTCGCGATTGCTTTTAGCGATAAGACCGCCCATTGTGTCACCCAATGTAAAATTTCTATATTTATGTCTGTAATTTATATTGTGTACATAATAAAGAGTATTCTATCTATCTATCTATCTTTCACTTTAATAATACTGCTTTATGAGCTGGTGGTAGGCCCCCTGAGCACTGATTTCAACAGCACTTGTCCGAACCGCACCTGAGCATTTCCATAAACCGCACTAAATCAAAATTTTGATAAGTGCGGTCCGGTGGATACTTCATAAATTCTTGTATCGTATTGTGTCGTGTCGTATGTTACTAAACAATTTAGCCTAGTAAGTATGTGACCGCGTCAAAGGTACATCCCATCGGCTTTCAGAGCCTCGATAAATTAGTTATCTCTTGTTTTAATTTGGGTAATTAAAGTAATCAATCACACGTTACGTACTGCGCTGCGTGTGGCGCAACTTGGGAGAGAGCACTTTTGCGAATTAAATAGGCCGTGTTCAGTATAGTAAACATGAATCATCAGCCTCCTGCTATTATCCCATTTTTTGACGTCAGTGCAGCCTGTCTTCTTTTAGCCGTCATCTCAGTGATCACCCCACCCTTTCGCCATATCATCTTTCACACAACATATCTATTGTTTCTTTGTCCTTCCTCTACTCTTATCATCTTCATTTTGCTGACTGGCCGATTCCTTGACAATTCAAAAGTCCCTGAAAATGGTTTAGTTGAAATTTTCAAGTTTGAGTTTATAACCAGCCACATTCACAGTAAACACTAGAGAAATTAATATATCAATCCCGTAAGTAAGTACATACAATTTATCCGTTATCCATTATATAAAATAACAAAGGTCATGCAATAATAAATGTCATCGTTCATTAGCTTTCATTTTATAAAGCCGACGAAGCGCAACTCCAGCGTTGTATTTTCTCGTTTGCTCCTATTTCCATAGCAGGATGAACACAACAGTGATCATTTGGTACACTTGTTCTCATATGAATGTTACTATACACGACAAGATCACCTAGCGTGGGCGAGTTTCTTAGATGCTCGCATGCAATCTACGATGCAAATAAACATCTTCGATCACCCACGCCACTTTAACAGGCATGTTCGTGCAGTAATTCGATTCGATCGTTCATAAGTACTTATACTAACTGTATAGCATGAAAAACACTTTACATAATACGTAAACATAATGCCTGCGGGGGTATGAATAGAACAGATTACATAATATGTAAGATACCAAAAGGGTTTTCCCAATTTCGTAAGTTGTCATTAGGACTTAAGCGGTTAGTAAAGCCCGGATTGTCGCAGGCAGATATTCTGAGGCGAAAGTTGATAAAATCGAACTCTGTAGTGAAATTCACAACCTCTATTCCCATCTACTAAAGCTGCAATAACCCTATGTCATTCTTATCCTTAATTGATGTTCAGTACATTTACAACTTTGCTTTTTGCTCGCTTAAGATAAGAAACAGTTGATTCATCTTTGTTTGTAATTCTTTCATCATCGGGAATTAATAGTAAATCTATTAACGAGTGTGTAATGATTTATCACTATCCTTATAGGGCCAGTTAAGATTGTGTTAGTCATAATGAATGCTGTATTCATTTGAGCCTTTGGATTATAATAGACACTTATTTATTCCATGACTGTTTTGTTATGTTTGTAACCTGTGATATGTATAGTATCGGTGGGCACGGCAGCCAAGTCGACCAAAACAAACACGAAAGGCACAGCCGTACCATCTTTTCTCGAAGCCATTCAGGACATTTTCGACCCCGTGTAACTTCGTTGTAGATAAAGCTAGAAGCCTGAATTTTCAGTGATCAAGAGGGCTTGGTATAACTATACTCCGTTTGAAATAAGATTAGACATTTAACTAAACTTTTTTTACAGTCCGTTCAACCGATTTTGACTTCTATTGCGATAGCGGCATGACAAATGACAGCTGCAGTAAACAGTTGGTTTGTAACCACTTTTTTGCTTTTAATGCCATCCTTATGCCTACGGTATAGAAGTCAAAATCGGTTGAACGGACTGTAAAAAAGGTTTGTTTAAATGTCTAATCTTATTTCAAACGGAGTATAGGTATATTCCCAAATGAGATTCTATTTGAACCTGTAGTTTAAGAACGATTGCAGATCAAAGTTCCTTAATTTTGTCACTGACACACTCACTCACTCACTCACTCACTCACCGATCATCAAAATTCTAAGGTACTAAATAGAATGACTTGGCAATCGCACACGGCAATAGAATCTAAATTAAGATACAACAAAATCTACCTAATATTAGCGCTGTGCTTTATTTAATTAGGACTATTAATTAAAATAGTAGATTATTCTTATGTGATTATGTTGTATGTCATTCTATTTATTAAATAAAGATGACAAAGAGATAGGTACTCTTTTTGCGGTAGAAGAACTGCGTTGCGAGACTTGCATTTTGTACATGTTATGTTTTTGATTATTAAATTCCCAAGATTATATCAGAAAATATTACAAGAATACATAGCCTCGTACCTTTTTCCAAGGATTCCCCGAATGAAGTCGTACTGTCTACTAGTGTTACATAAGAACACGATCCTTACTCGGATATCGGAGTACTGAAGTACAGAAACCTTGTTATGAAACTCTCCTGTGTGATATTTTTAGATCTTCATTTCTACTGTGCGTAGTTTAACTTGCTTCGTGTCTATTGCCGTTATACTTAACTTTCCTTTCCTAATATTGATGGTTCCGTATTCCAATCATCCAATGTAAGGAAGGGAAGAGAATCTTTTACTCAGCTCTCGAATCCCAGTTGACACAGTTAATTTTGTCTCAATGGTTATGTTAAAGTTTCGTCTTGTCGTCGGGAGTTGTTTATGTCACTTTAGTGTTTGGGATGGCACTAGGCTTTACATCGGGTGTCGTTATATTGTTAAAGATGACTATTGTTTATGGTCTGTGTGACCGACTTAACTACCTTGTGAAGGTTTTCATCATAATAAATCTTGGTTAAGGTACATTAATGGTTCGTAATCTTTCCACAACACAATCTGTTTTTGTTTTTTTCTCAAATCCTGCCATTCTGTAAATATGAAGTCGTTTTCCTCAAAGGGCCATTTACCCCCCAAGAGATTTAAACATTAGAAGAAGACTTAATCTAAAAAAATCATTAAAGTGATCTCACTATAAAGGTCTTTGTAAACTGGTTTCGCGTTTTAATAATTAGACTTTTTCAGGTATTCTTTCACAAGCATTTCGTTTTGCATTTACGTACTTAATTAAATATTGTTATCGTGTAGTTTCTGTTTTGCCCCCATCTTTCCGGTACTGTAAACAAATCATTATTGCTGTAGGTATAATCGATTTAGCTGGCAACTTAATGTTAACTTCATAGTACTTATTTTATATGTGTCAGTTAATATCAATATAGCCGTGCATTTTGTATTGTATTATTGAAATGGACTCCATCTGTGAAAACATTAAAGGTGTTTCACATACCTACAAATTATAGTGCGATATGATCTACATTAGGACTGTTATGTGATATCTGTTTTAGGAAGTGTGGAGTGTTATTACGATTACTTTCTTTCACAGAATGAATAATGAAGTGACCAATTCTATGTTCTAGTAATCATTTGTGTAATCTAACGTCGCGTCATTAAAAGACAATGCACATTTAGTGTTCATTTCCGTTGTTTTAGCAATCTTTATAATAATCTTTAATAAACGTCTGTTTTTCAAAAGTGCTCTTCCTTGTTAATACATGATAATAAAGTACTTGTTGGCATTTGTTTGACAGGCAACCTAGTACATCAGTATTAAATGGTTTCCACTTGCCTTCCTACCATGCTGAATATAGAAACTGATCGTTTCCGAAAACTAGTGGAAATAGGTCGTTCGCCACTTAGCAGTTAGTTAATTATGGCTACCAGTGCAGTACCATTCGTCCATTACTTCATTTGGCTGTTTCTCAACTGCCAACGATATGTTACAAATGATGGTATCTGATGTTTTGAACTACCCGTGGCTGTTATATCTGGCCTTCGTCGGTTCGTTTCGTGTGTATATTTATAACAGACAGGTACAAATGTTGAACTTCTCATCGATCTGTTATATCCTATTTATAGTTCGGAAAACTTTCAATATCTCATCGATTTTTGAGAATACTTGTTTTGTTGAAGTCTACTTATACATAACGAAGCACATACTGTAGAGTATTGTTAGTTCACCATTTCATCAATCTGAAATACATGAGACCTTGATTGATCTATGCTTTTTCTGTTGGTTTTGAACATCCAAGTATCTTTAATAACACTGCCTCTCTTTACTTTTACTTTAGAAAACAAAACAGTAAATAATGTGGGTGTTTAAGTCAATGTCGTGTCTATTTTTGTCTTAAACAATTTTTTTTCTGTCTATTGTTGAGATTGCCTTAACTTGAATGTACGACCTTTGCTAATGTTTCGTTCCGTTTTACCTTGTATTGTCCTAAATTGGTCTTATTTACCGTTATTTTTATTTTTCTTACATTACGGTTTTGTTGCCAACAATAAACATTTTAATAAAATTATGATCTTTCTAAGGAAGATTTACAAAGGGCTGTTATTCCTTTAAAACGTCCGTGTCCTATTTTGTTAATGGATAAGCCAAGCTGTCAAAATTAACAAAAGTAATGAATGTAAATTCCGAGTAATGCTTACGCTCTGGAACGAATTAACTTTGTTTATCCAGCCAGGGACCATTAGCGTAATAGTTTGCTCTTCCCGGGTATAATTTAACAATCGTAAAATAATATATTAGAACTTTTGCAGATTGTAGAACATTGATAATATTCACGGATATCAGTTGCCTCTACAAATATTTGATTCCACGCGATATTAGAATCTCTTGGCAGACTAAGGACACTCCTCAAATATAGATTTCATATCATGAATCGTTCCTGTTATTGTTTCATTTAAATACAAACTATTTAATATTCAGCTTTCAAAAACAGAATCACGTAATAGATCGATGATCAAAGATTAGGCACCCATTTGCTGTAGCCTCGGCCCTCCCTTATCAGTCACAAGTAACAACAGAGCAGTGACACGGTTGATCGCATACGGTGACGTGACGCAGGAAGTCAACTGTGAATCGTTTAACTATTCAAGTACGAATTTGTTTATAGTAGGTACAAAGTAGGTGGGAGCAGGATCACTAACAAGTACTATCAACACGTAAATAGACGCGTCTGAGAGATTTAAAGCTTTGACTGCTAATTCAGAATCCTCAAACGTGAAATACGTAGACGTAGAGCAGACAATCAGTCGAGTGTGATAAATATGGATGGTTCGCTCTTTTGCGGGAAGCAAATCCATCAGCAAATGAAGATTTTTCAAAGGATTTGTGCGTGAGGTAACGCTTTATAAAATATACCTTCTGTCCTTATATGTATTTACTTGACTACAGATTTAGGTGCACCTATATTCAGTATATAGCAATTCCCTCTCACCAAGGTTTTCATTATCGAATTTTCCGGAATCTTATTACTGCCCATTATAAGATGGCAATATCATTACCGTTAGTTCAACCGTTTCTAATGTTGAATATCGTAACCGATATCATCATTATCTGGAAAATCACCACTTTAACGTTGTCCGCTAAAATAATATACAGGCAGAGTTTCTAATTGGTTCCCATCTTCAGCTTTTTCAAAGCCAATAACAGTGGTCTCATTACTCCGCATCGCTTTACTCCGTCTTCAGTCTCTGTTTCAAGAGTATTACTAGCTTTGTCACCGAGAAAAACAGCATTCTTCTCAAATGCGACAAATATTTCAATATTATGATTGGCTATATCCGTTGTGATCAGCTGGACAGTCTAACAACAGTCATTAAAATGATAACACAAACAGCATTGTGGCACGATTTAGATGGAATTCTGTTTCGCAGAATACAATCCGTACCGACGATACAGTTGATAACCATGCATTGTTGATGAATGTTATCAACATTCAATGAAAATATGTCGCCACGCTTTTTGATATTGCGAAATTCCGAGATATTGATAACAAAAGATTTTATAGCAGTTTTCAACTTTTAAAACGATTACCTATCTTGTCAAAATATGACTGGTTGTCTTGAAAAAGCCATAGTCTTGAAGAATTTGAAAATTAAATTGGTACATTTCGGATGAAAATGATTATTGCTGCAGTAGCTGTCTCGATTATTCAGTTTCAATAACAATAATACTCGAATGCTCACAAATGTATATACCACGCTGAGATTTGAAACATTGAGATTGTCCATTACATAACAAAACGACCTGTTTTGAAACGTTTACAAACTTTACTGATTGTTTACGTACTGTTACTCGCTTGTAACTATTCCGTCAATGTTTTTCAGCTGTCGCATGTTATTTACCCATAACATTATTAAACGCCAGCTTCCTACTGTTTGAACAGTACTGCGCTTACAATTTATGTATTTGACGAAAAAATAAACGGTTTGCTAAGTAACTAATAGTTTGTTGAATAGTGATATTGTTTGCTTTACTAATTGTTTGGCAGTTATATTTGTCACGTTAATCTATGCGCTAATGTTTATGTGATAGTTATTTATTAGGGTCGTATCTTGATAGAACTAGAAGTTTAGCTCATTCCAATCTACTTGGATTGGAATGAGTTGGAACTACTAGTTCTAACTACCAGTTCAATCGATCGTGTTAAATTAATTGGCGGTCTATTGTTAAAATACACGCTGTAATGATCAATTCTAATCTCGTGACGGGTTTCCTATTTATATTCTTTTCGCTGCTGTTTCGCCATAGCTATTGTTTGTAAACTGACAGTTATTAACAACTTAACGTTTATGTTGTCGTAAACAGACATAAAGTACCTACAATAACACTAGGCGGCACAAACCACGTATGAATCACAGCGGTTATGTAATGTAAGGCTCAATATCATCACAACTACCTACGCTGCGCCACCATACACTCTTCAATCAGCGTAATTCGCATTCGGTAAAGAAATAACACCATAAAATATATACATCCCGCAATAAAACGGTTACGAGCATACAACGAAATAATTCAGAAATTTTTATGCGATTGTAATCTATGACATGAAAAATTTACTGCACTTCTTACAATATGTGTATCGAATGATTTATCATCGCAGTTCGCCAGGAAATAAATGAGACTTCGCATTGCATTACATATTTAAGTACTGACGTACAAACAACGGCTTAAATATTTATGGTAAAATAGTGTCTTTCCTGTCGATTTCGTATACGCACTCCGCTTCCTCTCCTGCTTCCTTCATATCGAATTTACATGCAACTACATTAATTTTGTTGTTGTCGTTTTGTCAATGGTGTAAGTCTGCGTTCGAAACGTGTTCAGCCCACTGAGTAATAACGGAAGCGTTGTAGTGGGAGCGACCTTCGAGTCGTGAATCAGCCGTGCGACGCCACTAGAGCCGGCTCCATAAACGGAGACATCGGAGTACGTCAGGGCACTCCGGACTGGGCACGCCACAATCGCGGCGATAAGACCCGTCTTTGAGGAGTGGCTGGAGAGACGCCACGGCGTTCTCACCTTCCGCCTGACGCAGGTCCTCACCGGACACGGCTGCTTCGGGAGGTTCCTGTTCAGGATAAGGCGGGAGGAAACACCCGGGTGTCACCATTGTGTGGATCGGCCTGAGGACACGGTGGAGCATACGGTGGAGGTCTGCCCGGCTTGGGCGGAGCAACGCCGTGTTCTCGTAGAGGCGATCGGCGGCGGTGATCTCTCGCGTCCGGCCCTGGTTCAGGCCATGGTACGGAGCGAGAGGAAATGGCAGGCCGTCACATCCTTCTGCGAAGCGGTAATGCTCGCGAAGGAGGAGGCGGAACGCGTGAGGGAGAGGCAAATTTCGCGCCCTCACGCCCCTAACCGCCGCAGGAGGAGACGCCCGGGGCGGGAATCGCGAGCCGATTTCCGGCCACCGTAGGCGCGGGCTTGCGGACGGTGAGCAATGGGTAGCTCGCTGTCCGATAAGGACCAAGCCCGGGTCGACGGCGCGTTGTGTTCCACGCGCGCCTCAAAGAGATGTCAGCAGAATTGAAGGGGTCCACTAGGGCCAATGCCTGCCGGGGGTTCGAAGAAAACCGATCGGGGGGCAACCGAAGGAACACGGGTGGGTTTTAGTCAGTAAGAGTCTGACACGCCCTCCCGCTCCGCCCAGAGCGGGAGAAGTTATTTGATAATTTCCCACCCAAAAAAAAAAAAACGACAATCGCGCCAGTGACAACGGCTAACTAAGCCAGAAGAATTAATTATACTTGCATGTGAATTTATTAAAATTGTAACGGTAATGTTTTTAACACATTGCGCAAATTCTTGTTCAAGTCTAGTAACTGTAGCAGACTGAGATGCTCCGCAGATTGCGCCTAATATGCAATGTGACAAATTGCATGCCGTTCTTCGCTACTAAAATCCTTGATATAAAATTGCCCTTATTTCACAAAATGCTATCCAAATGTATCGCCTTGTCATGGCATATAATAAAATTGCCAAAAAGTAGCGACGAAGTATCGAATAGCCAGCTTCCGGTGTGCGTCACGGGGGTTCAACATCTCCATTATCTGGTCGTTGATTGATAGCAGACTTCCGCGCGGTCCATTGATAATACTTATTTGCCCTATTTGCCCTACGTGCTCGACGGAGCCACGTCGTCGGTGGACGAGACCAGACACCGACTCGCATTATTAGTTCCTTGACACCCTGTATTGGATTGCTTCTATTTCCAGTATTTGTAATCGTAGATGTTTCCTTAAACATATTTCGTTACATCGACGTCGACATTTTAATTGTTTAGATAACTGCTTCAGTTTTAATGCACGCTCACACCGACGATTAGTTCCAAGGCAATAATTTAAAAGGGAAACGTTTCACTATGTTGTAATAATGTTCTTCGCTTATAATATCACAATATGCGGGTATATTGAGTCACTCGACCGCACAGGAACTGTATTGTGTTCCCTGCATCACAACCGCGAAGCCTGGACGAACGGCCTTTTGTCGACCCGCCCCATTGTCTTCAACCTATTCAGTTACTTTTGTAAAGGCGTCTACTATATTTTTTACTTTTTAGCATTTCATGACGGTTCAGCTTCACTTGTTAATTTCCTAGTCAAAGTACAATGCGTTACGACAATGTGTTCAATTCCCTGCAATTGTTGAGAAGTGGTTGTGTCCCTAATGCTGCATTAATAGTGATACTTGCCCACTTGAGAGTGTTTTCGTCTTTATTGAGTCAATTGTCTGTTGCTCAACTGTCGGTCATTACGTAAGCACCTTGTAATGTCTTGTGCGTAGGGTTCGATGCACTGACATCATTTTTGATGATCAAACTGTTACATGTTATAATGTTCTTTATTGCAATTATCTTGACTAATGATCTTGATACAGAAATGAATGATATTCAGACAGCTATCTTTATGCACTGTGATGTTAGTAGGCATTTCTGTTAATAATATCAAAATGCAATGAACAGTCGATTTAAATCAAGTAACAGGTCACACATAGTGCTTATATCTTGTAACTTGTTATTCGCTCGTACGATAACAAAGCGCAATCGCTAAGTGATCGCCGCCGGCCAGCGGAATTTATTGCTTCCATAACTTACTCAGTTTACTCTTGAATTATCGTTACTTGATTTATTTCTTCTATAATTTTCCACAAATAGTTACCCTTTGCTACGATCGTAATATTCTGCGTCGATTTCATTTTATCGAGTTCATCGCACTTGTGTCTTGTTGCTCTTGCGCTATTTGCTTGGCAAATTATCAACATAGTACAAAATTAGCTTCGAATCAAATTGTCTGTCATTGCTGCATTTCTGGGTTTGTTATTCAAACGTTAGAGGCAATTCTGTACCTTCAGTGAAAAGTGATGTAACTGGAAAATCATGATTTTGAGAAAATTAATGTTAATGTTTAAAAAAAATCTGGCTCTTTGTCGACTTCACTAAAATGAGTACTGATTACAGACATTGGTAAACAATATCTTAGAGCACGATTTAGTGTAAGAAGAAACAGATTATTTTGTATAGTTTTTTATAATTTAAAAATAAATCCAGTTGTATCACCTAACACAACATATATTAAAGTCGTTTTATGTGTAAATTAATTTAAAATGACTTGAACCATTTTACACATTATTTATTGGTTGGTGTTGGATGATTATGTGTACCTAAATATATCAGTTTGTACTAATTTACATAGATCGCGTAATAAGAGTCACATACATTTGTATTAATATACATTAAGGTACTTGAAATATTTGTTCAGTTCACATTGATATTATTTAAAATGTATTTTTTACTCATTAATAAATGTAAAAAATGCTTAGTTAGAGCACTTTACACCAAAATAAGCTTGCTCAATTTTAATGTTCTAAGATTAAAATTGAGCAAGCTTATTAAAACAATGCAATTTTTTGGTCTAATTGGTAAGATCCCTCTAGGGATCTTACCAATTAGACCAAAAAATTGCATTGTTTTTACTGTTAAACTTAGTGTAACAATATTAAAACTGATATAGGTCAAGATATATCACTTTTCACTGAAGGTACAGAATTATGAGCGTGTCTTTAATGAAATTAATTTCGTCGACGAAGTTTTGTGTGTTCAGAGCAAACGTCCGTCTGTCAGTGCGTTTTAATTTGGTGAGTCATGTTCGTCTGCTCCGGTAATAGCGTCTGTTTGCTCCAAGTGTCCCCTCCTATCATCGAGCCGATTGTTTGGCCTGAATTGTTTACAGCCGGGTTAATGACTGTCCCTGACTTCTTACGCGCATCTTTCTCGGGAAAGTTTATTAGTTTCTCGACACCAATTGTTGTCACGCATGTCATTAAACGTCTATCACTCATCAAATTAGTCAGTTAATTACACAACGAAGATGTTCACCATATTGGTTATAGCCGATATAGAGTAGTTAAGTAAATTCTGACGTAACCTTATCGAAAATAAAAATATCGAGAGCGTTTTTAAACTTGTTATATCGTCTCTGCAAAAGGAATATCAACTATTTCTTGGAAAGATACAGAATAGAGTCCAATAAGCAAATTCAATACATGACTAGATATTAATATCAAGGAGACGGGTTTCCGAATCACTGGAGCGTGGTTTCCATGTATTGTATTGAACGATTCGAAGGCAAGGTCCACAGACGGCCCTTAGCAGTCGATCGCACGGGAGGGGCACCAAGTTTACGAACCTACTGTACTTCACATTTAACCAACAATTAAGATCCTTATATATTTTTACACATTTAACATAATTCCTTAGTTTTATTAGATAGATAGAATATTCTTTATTATGTACACCATAAAAATTACAGACATTACATACACATTACATTACACACACACACACATTACATTACACACACACACATTACATTTACAATATTTCTGTTTCATTTACATGTGTAAATTAAACCTAGATTCTTTTGCTATGAAATTATGATGAACAAAGTAAATCTACATTGTCCACACGCCCCTATCTGACCTTTCGCTAAATCGATATCACCCTGTCCTGTAGGTGTTCAAGGCAAAACAAAATTAAATTCCATAGACATTGTAAAAATACCTCAATCCATCGCTCGGTAGGCGTCAAGGGAAACCATATGTATCTATCTCTATCTTATCTTACTGTTTGTATATAGACGTTAATTGTTTGTCCGATTAAATTCCTGATTTCTTAAAGATATCCCTTAAGACAACATTTGTTCTCTTAAAAACTTTATTATATACCTACGACAAGGAACATTTGTATTTAAACACGTCGCAACAGATGCTCCATTTCCGGATGCTAAAGGCTCCACGGACAGGCGCCACGCTACTCTAGTAGAACAATTTCTATGAAAACATAATGGAAATTGTTCTACCGTCGCGTCGCGCCTATCTGTCGGAGCCTTAAATTGTTCTACGGTTAAGTAGCAAACTCTAAATTTAAATATTACTGCTCGTTATTCTAACATGCAATTTCCCCTACATCAACAACATTTGGCAACATGAAATTTAATTATGGTAATCATACGACTCCCATGTAAATTTGTCCACTTTACCCAAACTCACACTTGTGCTAGATAAGCTGTGCCGGTCGTTTATAGTCGTACGGGTGGCGTTTGTGTGAAGTTTAACCTTTTCGTCTGCGACATTGGGTCCCCCACCCTTCTTGGGAAATAGGTCGGCTACATTACGTAATGGATTTTAGTATTGCCACAAGCTACTTGAGGGATGCTTCAGGGTTGTATGCTTAGACCAGTTTTATTTATGTGACGTATGGAAATGTGTTCAGATATGGAAAGTGTGCTGTTCCGTGACATACTTCCTTCCGCCTTCGTTTTGTAGAGTTTTGGCGCTGTGATATTTTATGTTGGTTTATTTTTACGTACACTTAGGATAGAGAATACTGTTCATAACACAACCGTTAGAGCAGTACTGCTCTAACGGTTGTGTTATTGTAATACGGGCCACAGAAAAATATTATACAATTTCTAACGCAAAGAACATATATCTTACTTCTTCATCTATAAATTCTTACCCACCATAGTGACCGCAAACAAACTGTTGTACTATCAGCTTATCACCGTTACCCTAACACGAGAAACTCCCAATTGACTTTTTATCGTCCGACATTTACTTTGTCGTATTATTGTTGTTTGTTGACGCTTATTTTCTGAATAGCCCCCAATCTTATCGAGTAGACGCGTCCGTGGAAGGGTTCTTTAGGGCATCTTCCCAATTGAGCAGGGAGTTCGTTTCAAAAAGGGGAAAATAGAACGAACGAAATGCTCCGGTTCCATCATGGAGTTTATCTATTTTATACTGTCAAGGTTGAGGTCTGGTGCTTATCTTTTCCCATCGACATCTTCATTTTAATTTAGATGTGAAAATGATTGAAATCTCATTTTAAGCGAGTCACTTTCCCGTAACTGATGTCTCAGGTCAGTCAGAGGCATTCGACTGTTTAGTGCGTAGGAAAGGGAAAGACTATCAAGAGCTATTAAACTTTCCATTTTTATTGTAATACCAACTAACATAGCAATAATTAAGAGAGATCTGGCAGTTGCAGTCAGAACAACTGACAATATAGCTTCTTTTATTTTAGTGAATACTTTTAAAGATATCTTGGAAACAATGGGTGAGATCGTTGATAAATAATAGTATACACATGTTAACGATTCGTGTTTGCCTTCTAATATCACAACAAGGTACTAATTATTTTAGTTATAAAAACGACAATGCGGACGCACTTAGCACGTCAGAGTTATGGGAAAATATTTGTAATGGCATGGCGGTAAGTGAGCCGACACACTCCAGATAGAGTTAGGCAAACAGGTCTAGTCTAGATGTTGGCTCGACCTACATCGCCGGTGACGAGGAAAGCGCGCGAAATGTCGCCCCCCGCCTTTTCATGCCACCCAATTGTGATACCGCAAGCCGTTAAACGTCTGAGCTAATTTTGTTAACATTTTCTGACGCCCTGACCCGTGGAAATACTGAACGCTTTTGTTTCGGTATAATTAGAAAATTTATTAGACCTTGGTCATAGTGTACGTTAATGTATAGCTCTACCTAATTGGTATTTCCACGGTGAATGGAGTCGAAGAAAGAAAATGCAGTTTGCTTGGTTTATTTTCCGTGTAGTTCGTAAAATTTTGAAACACGTTCATGAGTAATGTTAGCTATTTCTTCCTGTTTACATATTACACTTCTTCTTCGTTTCGCTCTTGACAGAGCGGTCGTGGTCACAACGAACTGTGTTCAATCGCAGGTGTAGTCGTTGCCCGCCTCACGATCTTCCATACTCCATCTGGTTCTGTTACATGACAGTCTGGCGCATTCATTAACAGGGCCTCCAACCGCGGATTTTATTTGATCGGTCCACCTCATCGGCGACCTCCCGAGAGGCCTATTACACTACATCGACCTTTATTTGTTATGAATATTACTCTGTGGCTGGTCTATGAAGGTTAATAGTATCTGTTACAGTGACCGGCCCGAATCTTGAGAGCTCGATTTAAGAGTGGGGATCGGTTTCCCCCTCTATTTCATCGAACGCTTAAAATTCGGGCCGGTCACTGGCCGAAACCTGAAATCATTAAGCATTGATGCTTACTAAATATTAAATTTTATTGCCCAGGGCATATCGTGGGCAATCTTCATCTCTCTATCTTCGATAACTCCAAATTCGTTAAACCCTATTACAGCAATGTCAAAAGTTATGTCACCCACTATCAAAACAAATCCTCGCCATCCAAACAAACGATGTTGTCGACTGTGGCACAATCAACAAAGTGAGTTGTAAGGTAGATCACCAAGTCGTGGCTATCGATCCAATCGGAAATTCGCGATAAGCCGTCGCCGTTGAAAGCGACGCTGACCGCAGGGGTTGCGACTACAACCCTCGTCAAATTTGACATCCTGTCGTACGACTTCGTGTAATCCAGCCTATAGCAAACAGCATGGATTTTACTGTACAATTTGATTTGTATTGTATTCTTCAGTATTATTCACTTTCAAATCTATAAGCCTTGAATAAATCGCAAGAATGTATGTTATGTTATGACTATGCTTCGCCAGTATCATTACTATGCTCTTAAATGCCATTGTCTTTTAATCTAATCTATGTGTCATCAACTTAAGTATCATTATGCTTATCTAATAAGCAATCAACTATGACATTAGTTTACGTAATTTCAAGGTATAATTATTTCCTTGGAGAATGACAGATAATATAATTACTTGTTTAACTTTTTATCGTTCTCGGCCATATGCGTAATGTCTGATCTCGATGAAACTGAACATGATCACGATCAGACGAGAGGAATATTGCAAACCTGACATGCGATTTATTTTATCAGTCATAAATAAGGTAAATTAAAGACTAGATTAGATCACTGACGATCTACATTTCGATGGTTAAATCTTGATATCGAACTGACAATAATAGTAACTGACAGATGATTACTTTTATGTATGCAAATATCCATGCTTTAATGAGATCCAATTCCGAGACTCAATTTTTGACACGATGACGTGTGTCTAACCCTACTCAAATTCACAACCCACTGGCTCAGACATGGACGAATATTGATATTGTACCCTCTAAAACCCTTTGCATAAAACTTAAAACAGTTTTTCTTCATTAAAAGTGCTAAAACTGGCCATTACGTCGACGTAGTGATTCATTAATTAACGTTAACTGTTCGATAGTTCCTTCGACGCAAACTTGCTAATGACTAAAAAACAGCCGACAAAGTATTTCCTATTTTCTTTTAAAATATTCACTAGTTATAAAATTTTCTACAGCATCATCGTCTTGAAAGTAGCATTTCATAAATTTTATTAGTTTCATGGATCGAGGAAATATAAAAATGTAGTGAACGGTTGTTATTCATCTTGTGATACATGGATACTTCTTTAGATCGTTAAACTGTATGAGTCACACTTTTTTGATATAGCGTTTATAAATTTAGTTTTACTTGCAAATGCAATCTGGCAGCGAGCAAACGAATGGATCTTTGAGAATAATATGCGGCGCAGAATGTTGCAGGAACTCATCTTAATATTAAACCAAGTAAAAATGTAATCTATTGCGGCAACCCGTCTTGCCTTGTAAGCTGTAGGAAGAAATATTTGTTGCAAACTTGTTTTTTCTTACGCCCATTGTCGGAGTGTTATTTTTCTTGAGTGTTTCCAACAAACTTACGAAGTTTGCTCTTTCAACCCGCGTTACTGTTTTAAAATAATGGCTGGTTGAAGATTCGAATAAACTTGGTTCATTGTTTAAATCTCCAAAGCGAATTTTTTCATTTGAGTAGTTTATAAATTTACTTGTGTCCATGTCCAGTCTATAAATATAAAACGGCTTAGAATCCAGTTAGTCCAAAAGATTTATATGTATTTGAAAATTACGATGTCTTTCAGCCTTCATCTTTAACGGTATCGCTTAACCACATAGAGTCAAAGTGTTTTCAACTATGTTTTATTTTGTTTATTCAAGAGCCATTCCAAATAAATATCCAGGGATCATTATAAATCTACTGTGTTATCCATTACTTGAACCATTACGATAAAATATATGCTTTCAGTTAATAATGATGAAACCGCAGTGTACGCAAGGTCGCAGCTCGTTGGTCAAGCTATTCATTTCCGTAATAGGACACCATCTTTGATATTAAATGCAATATTACCGTGTTATGGCCGCTCCTCGTCCACTAGCAGAACAGATTGTCACTCATAAAAGCAATGATATTTGCTCCGGAATTTGCAAGTTTTGTCGTTTTATGAAATAGCTTCGGGAAATTGTTGCTGTAACACACAACGGGGAATACTAGTTTAAGTACGGCTTAACAAATATTTTCGTAGCATGTAGATTTAATACAAACTTGTACCTAGGTGGAGTTTGCGTTTATTTAGTGTTCTCAAACATTATGTTACGTGCGATACGGTGCCTTTGTTTCATACGACAATAAAACACCCAAGTTATGTGTTATGACCTCAAGTCGAATAGTTTCCGAGTTACGCTCGTGATCGCGGTATTATATTTTATGAGTCACGTCGACATAACGAGCTTGTAACGTTACAAGAACTTGCGTTTAATTTTACCTTTAAGACGTGGTTTTATAAAAGAAAGCACCGTGTTATTCTGCGTGTGTGCTGGAATTTCTCGTAGTCGACGCAGCAGTAATGCGGCGGCGGAATAGTCGTTTATCCAAGAGCTCGCGCCGAGAGCAAATCTACGCTTTATTACATCCATGACTGCCACTTGATGCAAGATAGCTGTCTTGATGAGAACGATAATTCTGTAGCGAGGAAGCGGCAAAGTAAACGCGAGTTTCCCTGGTTCTAATTGTGTCGCAGATGTGCAATTACTTCTCATTCATTTAGTTGGCTGAGATTTCCCCTTCCGAAAATGCAATCTTATTTGACAAATCACAGACGATCTCTTATCTGACTCGAGGAAATAGTGATTGATCGTCGGGAGTGATAAAGAGTTTCTCTGCCGGAACTGGGGAAGGTGAAATACGGAAACAAAGCTCACCTATCTAATTGCATCGAGACGAACGACGGAACTTTAGCGTCGAAACGAACGTGCGCACTGTGCACATTGTTCTCAACAACACCACATATAAGAGGGAGCTTATCGCCGCCGCACGTGCTGTTAGCCGACTCACTTCTAATCCCACGATAATCCAACCCGGAAAAAACCAATAACCATTGTTTTCTTAGCATATTTACGCTACATTCATGGGATGTTTGCACGAATTATCCATGTGAACACTTGGCTGTTACTATTTCAATAACGTAATCTGACTCGTGAGTTATTTCACTCGGAACTTTCCGCTCGTTCTGATCTTCCCGAGGCTCACGAAGCTGAGCCGATGCACGGTACGTGGCTCTAAAGAGAATAAATAGTGTGTGTAAAATTGTTTCACGTGAGTTGCGCAAGAGGAATGCACAACCGCGTCTCAATTAAACCCGACCGCCCCAGGGCACCGGTTGTTGCCTTACTTTGTGTCTCCGTAAAATAGTGCTATAGAAATTGTGTCTCTCTCCGGCAAACAGCTGCATGTGAATTGTGAGCGTTTGAGACAAAAGTTAAGCCTCGTTGTTTCAGGATTGTGTTCGCAGTCTCGACGCAAAATTTGCAAGAAAGTTATATTCATGTTCCACATGTTCTTGGCTTTATGTACGTATAAAGTTACAACCGCAGAAGTATTCACTAATTTGCATTCAAGATGAATATGGGCAGCGCTTAAAACAATGTATAAAGTTATTCCTGGCGCCAAAATGATGGATAATATTTTGGTCAAGAAAGTATGCCCGTGTTGCCTTGAGACGCCAGATGGCTACTTTTTGTTTTGGAGATGCACGAAACTGTGGGGAATGCATAATTAATGTGCACAAGGCGCACACTTAATTTACTAATTTGCAATCGAGGCTGCGGCAAATTGTCCGCGTAATTTGTCATGAATAAATGCTGAAATGTACGTCCCCTGTAATAATGGAGTTCCGCATGTATTTTCGGTCCTGCATATTGATTAGAGAACAAATGAGATATTTCTGGAGGATGCGACATTTATTTTTAAATGAATTTTCGCCGTAAAGTTGATAAATTTTCTACATAGATCATTGTTCACAACTTTTCTTACTGTCAAACTATGCAAATTTTTTGAGTTTCAACAAAGGTGAAGTTTCCCCTTTAACGTATAAAATGCTTTGCAGACAATTTATGTTCCAACTATGTGCTATAAAATAATAAGACAGCCGTACCAAGTTACCGGCTAAGTTCCGGGGTGCAGCTAATTAAAGTTTGGTGGCCTTTGGCGCCAGTTGTCACTTCATATCCTGTCTGTAGAACAGTATGGCTCCAGGGTAAGTTGGAGCCTTGTTATATGCAAATTAGTTGCTAACTTATTTGAACATTCGTTATTTTACTGGGTCAAGTCAATCGAAATATCTACCTGAGATATTTCAATTGGGTGAAAACAATTCTTTTGACTCCTCCAACGCTAAATCATAATTATGTGACTTAAATAAATATTAGACCACCAGTAATTATTAACCGATCGATTAATTATTCATACAGAACACCGCAGCTATAATTTAATTAATAACAGTCAAGAATGAAGCTGTATTTTAAACATTCATGATGTAAATGCAATATGTATATCGTGGTCGCGCCTCGCCGCCCAATATATTCATTGATGCTATTCAATAAATTAACCTGTCAAAACGGTGCCCGCTCAAACTACGACAATTGAGTTCGATCGGGAACTCTGGCACATCCTGACGTGCAATTTATTTACCACGACCTACCGCAACACTGATGGAATTATTGTGTCAACAATTTCTTGCAATTTTAGAAAGAAAGAACAATATGTTTCTGTCACAGAAACACGTGCGTACAAAATGATAATTAATTCGAAAAATATAGAAAATAGAAACAAAACAGATAATTACGAGCACAGAACAGAAATAGTCTGCAGCTGCACGTCGTGACTGTGACAAGAAGGCCTCCACTAACTTACCACTTTACGTTCTCTAATTATTTTTTGTTGCTTCCATTTTATAAAATCGCCAACTGGTCCATACTCTTTCTTATTTTTTGCACTTGTACATTTTATCCACATTTTTAGGTCAAGTTGGCCCTTTCTATCTTTTTACTCTCCATCTCTAGTTCCCATTTCTACTAATGAGTCGCTAGATGCAGACAAATTACTGTCCGTTTCTCTCGTTACTGTTTCTGGGGTTACTTGAGTGAGTCTAGTTTGTAAAAGTTTACTTGTAAATTCCGTGCCTTTGTAGGGTCCCGGCCATCATTATAGCTCTGCATTTAATAGCCGACGCTTGCATTGAAATATTTGTAGTTAGCTTCATTGTCAGGTTCACAATGCTATTAAATTCATCTGCCGAGTGGCCGAAATGGGCTTTGCCGAAGTTTCTCTCAATTGAAACCCGAGATGTCGTTTGTCAACCCGTAATGATCTTGGCTTTGAGCCGCGTCGGGAAGTAATACCATTATACACTGTGTTGTACGTGTACATAATTAATTTACGGTTTTATATGCGGCTGTTACTCTGCTCTCCAAATTCTGAATGAGTTTCGGCAGTCAATGGGATAAAATAAACTGCACCGGAACCAAAAATTTTTTCGTTAAAGCTTTTTGAAAGTTTGCGTTAAGAGCGTTTATACTGAAAGTGGGCAACGTCGCGAATCTCTGTCAAATATTTCGCTGTTTTGATTAATTTGGCAATATTTGCTGTATGAAAATAAGAAATATGGCTAACTAGTGAATTAGAACACACAGAGTGCCACTCTGCGTCCAGTGCTGGGGGTTGCAACACGCGTGTTCGGGTTCGCGACAAGTCAATCGTCATCCTGAGAATGCCTCATTGAGAGGTGAAACACGTGTCGATTTCTTACAGGGTTTTTTATGGCTCTTTAGGAATAGTTAAGCGGAACTGGGTTACTATATAGCACCGTCTATTGTATTTTATTAAGTACGTTATATAAAACGAGGTATTCCGAGGCGGTGTTTTTTCCAACCAGGCCATCTCCTTCCAGAAGTTTATTTGTAAAATATGATGCAGATTAGATTAGGAAAACTAGTTTTTCTGCACCATAATCTGCTCCTTTTGGACTTTAAATTATTAATTAAAAAGCCTAACTTATTCATTTCCATGACTGATTTTTGGCTAACTTTTTATATTAATGATAATACTGTTTTGTTTTAAAAAATTAATAAAAGTTTAATTATTTTTAAGTCTACAGTTTTTGTGTTTATTAATAGTTTATTTTTATTTAGACAACTATTCGTCGAATGTCGAATAATAGACACCATTATTCGGTATTCGACGAATAACAAAAAAAAAATCAAGTAAAGCCGAATACCGAATAATAGCGAGTATTCGCAGCATCTCTAGCATAAACGCTCTTCAAAGGAACACAAAACGTTGTTTCGATTAATTTAGGTTCTGTTTCGAAGCGCTGTATAGATGTGGGAGACATTGTTTTTGTGTTTAATTTTTGTTAACAGTGTGTTTATTTTGTTGCAGCAACAAAAGACGAGCCTGACGGCGACGGCAGCGAGTGTCGTGGGCGTCAGCAGAACGGTGGCGGTCGTGGGAAGTTGCCTTATAACGGGTACTCCGAAGAGTGCCTCGATCGGCTCGAGCCCAACGGGAACATACCACACGATAAAGAGCCCCATTATGGTCAGTACCTAACTTTACCTAGCTTTATATTGAACATAGCCTAAATACAGGGTAGCAGGGACATCGACGCGAATACTTATACCATGGATTCAGTACATGATTCTGAACCGGCGTTGAAATTTTTCGTCGGGTATTAAAAAAAAAAATCTGCTGTTTCATAGAAAAATGCAATACCTACGCGGTTAAAATGTATGGAACAGCTGTTTTTTTTTTTATTAATAAAAAATCTGTATAAGACGTCATGCCAAAATGCACAGCGGTATGTTGATAGAAGAAAATATTGAACAGGAGGTTATTGCTGTAACTGACTTTCAAGTTCAAAGTGATGGGTTCACGTCACTTTCTACACCTATTTGTTAGATTAACTACTTAACAAAAAAAAAAAATATACTTATTGTTTTGTGGTTTCATCCTTTTGTGAATGGGGATTCTCATGAATTTTGATGACAATTTTCGTAGTTGATAATAACTTAAACAAAGTGACTCATAAGTTCATAACCTACATAACAAAATTATTCAAAGTTAAAGAAACTTCAGACTTTGCCAAGCCTAGTAATAAAATTATTACAATTTAATTATTGAGCACGCCAAAGTTGGGACATCCTCGTCGGCAATAAAATTCAATCGACTCTCAAAATCTCTAGAGTAATACATGAATTAACCGGTATTCTAATTGCGTATTACACGATCAATCACAATTTGAAACAGTTTGCTAATCCATTGCTTCATAAGTTGAAAAAAAAAAATCTGCTATACAACGTAAATAACGCAATGAATGTTGTTGAATTGTCAAAATGAAACAAATTTGTCATAAAGGCTCATACAAACAGGCGCGACACGCGACGCGACACAAAGGCACCACTCGTCGCGCGACGAGCGGTGCCTTTGTGTCGCGTCGCGTGTCGCGCCAGTTTGTAAGAGCCTTAATCGTTTACGAAAATAAGATACACAATTAGTGTACAGAACTGTACCCTAATTGCGTAACTTATTTTCGTAAACAATTTTGCCTAATTTGTTTCATTTTGACAGTTCAACAACATTCATTGTATTTTTTACTTTGTTGAGCAGATTTTTCTTCCAACTTATGAAGCAATGGATTAGCAATCTGTTTCAAATCGAAACAGATTGTGTTGTATTACGCAATTAGGGTACTGGTTTCCTTGTTCTACGTTTGAAAGTGATGGTGTACTACAGTGTACTGAAATGGCCCACATTTAAACAAGTGTTTGTTCCAATGAATCAGCGAGACGTGTAGTGTTCTAAAGTAAAATAAGTGCACACCAAGGAGTAGTAAGAAAAGTGGAGTCGGAGACAATTATATTGGTCAATTGGGAATACCTTTTGACGATTTTTTCAATGATCCTCCAATGACAAATGAATTTTTAAGTGGGATTTAAAAGAACAACGAACTATTTCCTTCCTACTCCATGTGACGTATTCTGTATTCGAACACAATGTCACCGTGTGCGTCGAGTAAGTACAAACTACACTAGCTGACTAGCTACTCTATAGCAAACTGCATACAGCACAATCGCGTTAATCGTCGTTCTAGATTATCTACATTCGTGAATACAACGCAGTTCACGTAGGTTTGCGTGTAATTACGCCCAAATTACTCGGTATACAACGGCCCTTAGCCCTTAGTCTTGACAATTAGGTATGCAAACTGAAGGTAAACTATAGGTACTTACTAACTAGTTAAAATTTTAAGCGATCGTTGTTTCAAGAAGAAATGGTCAATAAATTATTCAAAATAATACAGGAAACAGATTAAGCCAGCGTAGAAAACCTTATTAAAATTATTATCATCCCTCATTTTGCCGCGTTCAAGTAATAAAGAAAATAAAACGATGAAAAATTCAAAACAGCGTGTCGCAAATTTCATTGTTATTTTCACTGAATCAGCTATTTTCATCATTTCCTTCCCTTTATTCGGACTGTCTACAGTTCTACAAAAGGGAATTTGATTTTGAAAACGATATCTTTTGCGAGAAACTCTCATTTCACGCTCATTCTTGTACAAAATATGTGTTCCTATTGATAAATTCAAAAAAGATTTTCTTTCCTGAAAAGAATGTTTTTTATCTGAGCTTCCTTTTATATTCCATGTTTACGTAATCTCGTTAAAATAATTCTCCCAGTTTTCGCTGAAGATAAAAACCGGTTTATCTCCTGATGGAGATATCTCGAGAAGAGGGCAATAGTCTCCAGCGGACATTTACACGCAGCTGTTAAAAATGATAATTAGAGAAATGTTGGTAACTTCCACTTTCATGTTACTAATCATTACTGGAACATTAACTATTATTTACTTCTACAATTAGTACAGCTATTAGCTTTGCTTACTAACGGAGATAATTGTAAATGATACATTACCAATATGTTTTAAAATAGGCACCGTGTCGATTTTATTCGTTATCGATGGCTATTTTAGTAAAATAAAAAAAACTCAAAAAATACACTACAAAGTGAAAAATAACTTTAATCGGAAGTCGGTGTCTTTGATTTTTCATTTTTTGGATACCGACTTCCGAAATTAAAGTTATTTTTCACTTCGTTGTGTTTTTTTTTTTGGAAAAAGTTTTTATTTTTCACTTTTTAGTTGTGGTTCCTAGTTCCTGCCCCACACATTCGAATCTCAAAATCGGTCCACAATTGACGGAGAAATCGGTGGACATATAAAAAAAAAAAACACATTCGCTACGAACATAGAACCTCCTCCTTTTTGGAAGTCGGTGGTGGTTAATAAAATTGAGGAATCTATATCATTTATTAAAGTGAAACTTTTATTACATCGTCTCAAACTTTTTCGTCTGTGTGTTGCATGTCGCGTGACGGTCGGCCGCGGAGTAGGGATAAAGTGAAAGGCGCTCGTCAGAGCAGCCAAGGCGAATATGGCGGCGCCTATATGTAGAAGTTTCACTACGCAACTGATTTTGATGTAGTTTTCACTATAATTTAGAGAATTTATTCCGGAAGGTCTATACGTATATAATTCATTAATATTTAACTTACATATAATAAAGAAATATGGATGTTTTGTCAAGTCAGAAAAGCCGTACGAAACAGGTGTCTCTAGCACAAAATAAAAAATTCGAGGAATTAGCAGCTGTTGATACTCCTCCCTGAATCAGAAATTCCTCAAACTCCATCAAAAATATAAAATTAATTATTCGAAATATTCGCACCAACATCAATGAAAAAGTTTTTAATGTTGTTATACAGCGTGTTCGATAATAATTCGGGTATTCGATTATGAGTTAACTGCTTTCAAAGTCTCGATGTTGGCGGAATTTGGTAACTTTAGGCCTTTCGTTGGTTTTCGTTCGAGGCATTAATTCTTTTAGCACGCCATAAGACATTTAATTTAAAATTTTATTTCGTAAAAAAATCTTGAATGATCGATAAAGACTACCTTTGGGATTCGTTATAATATGGACAAATGTAATTTCAAGACATATTAATTAATTTTTAAGCAAAATAAATGTCAATTTAGTTTTTTAATACGCTGTAAACTTGACACTCAATTATAAGTTTTGAACAAAAAGAAAACAACACAGCTGGTCGTAAATTTAAAAATAAATAAAGATTGATGTAAATCGATTACTCTCAAAAATGCATTACCTCATTCTGTCACCGTTCGACTTATAAAGCATGATTTGTTTGCGAAAGTCACTTAATTTCAACATAAAAACACATAACTTACCGGATTTATTTATCAATCAGTTAAGTATGTCTGTCTGTACAAACGAGTTTGTTGAAATAAGTGGCGTCGAAATGAAACATGGTGTATGGCGCCAAAGATGTACGACACATGTAAATAAACTTTGGTAAATACACAGGCAGGGCTGAGGGCACATGCCTTCCATACGTTAGGCTTATGTCAACAAGGAATGTTCCTCTCGTGTAGACCGCACAATAAAGCACAAAATACAACAAACAAAAGCTTCAAAGTATTTGCGCCAACTATTTCACAAATATTAGCAGTGCATATCCGTGTGCATGATAAGAGTAAAACCACAAAAGGTCAAAGTGTTAGCACATGCGGATACAAATATAGCATTACCTGTTACCGAAATACCGTTATCAAAGTTACATAATACATGCGCCATGTTTTATGTAACAAAAACAAGTATTTATACACGGGTCTGAGCTATAAACAGATACAATATTTAGCCACAGCGGTACTGCAAACATGTGCCATACAACTAAAGTGATAAACTTAATCCACACTGAGATTAAATCCTCTAGAGGCCACTTCAATTTAGTATCTTACACTTAATTCCTAAGTAGATTTCGTAATACTATAATCCAGTATAAAATCATAAACTCGAATATTAATTTAATCATTCCCTAATGGCTTTATGGTGTAACTGCAAAGATTTGACAAGTACGACAAATATTTTGTGTTACTTAACAAAGTAAATGTATTCAACAGACCTGCCTCTCGACGTGGGCTACATAATTTCAAAGTTTGTTGTATCCCGACGTTCTCCACCATAATGCACAGGGAAAACCTGAACTTTTTTATGTAAATCGCACATCGCAATATACTATATTAAATCTAGGGAGTTTCCTCGCTCCAAACATGTGTTAGTTCAAAATATTAAAGTTTTAATCGTTTTGCTTCGCTATCACATAAAACTTTACCAACGTAATATCAGGGTTAACAGGGTTTTCTACGGTTCTCCTGTGCACTTTTAAACGAACATCGGTACCTACATGTGACTTTATTAGAACTACGATATCGAATGGCTTGTCCATTTAAACTTGTTGGAACCAGAGACTCGTTCGTTAAAACTTTTTCGCGTTTATTTTTGCAATTTCTACGTGTTTTGGCAACACAACACTACAGGCGATGGTCATCCCAGCGCTCTATTTGTAAAATTGTTTACTCCTGATGGTTTTTCGTAAAATCCTTGAGTCTGCTAGACCTAACCCCTCGGCCTCTACGCCCACTAGTTTATGTAAACAATTTATGGTTTCCCGCTGAAGGGGTTCTTATAAAACTTCATGAATGAGTAAACAACACGGGGTATGCGTTAGAACGAGTGTTTCACGTCACCCACTGTCTTGTGATGCTTCACTTTTATGTTTGCACTGATTTGTTTTTCTAGTGTTGTTCATAATGCAGTGTTTTGCTTTAAGTGCTCTTCTGACGTTATAAGTGTTTCTTTGACGAGGAAAGCTATTTTAATCTTTGATAAATCTTGTCAAACTTTTGTGCAAAAATTTGTCATCGACGTTACATTGAATCTAATCTGTGTCTAATCTCTCATTATAAAATATGTTAGGAATGTATGTTAATCGTGATCTGCACAATCTTCCAAAATCTCTAAATGCAAATAAATTATTTAAAAAAAAAACCGGCCAAGTGCGTGTCGGACCACGCACAATGAAGGGTTCCGTAGTTGGGATGAATTTATCCCAAAAACAAACTTAACTTTGTAGTTGATAAACATGTTCTCCCATACGGAATGTATGGGAAAACATGTTTTTGCAACTGCAAAGTTAAGTTGGTCGATTATTACTCGATAACTAGTAAAGCCTACTTAGCTGTGATAGTTTTCCTTTTAATTTCGTTATATAAACTACTGCTGTGATTTTTTTCACACATCCAAAACCAACCATTTAGCTGGCAGGGGGGGGGGACACTTGACTGTAACAAAAATTAGCACTTTAAAGCTTAATATTTTGCAAACGGATCCCTGAATCCAAAAATGGTTTTCACAAACTCATAATGTTTTTGTAAGACCTTTCCAATGATATCCCACACTATGAGATAAAAAAATAAAAAATAAAACATTACCACTTTACGTGTATGGGAGGTACCCTAAAAAAAATGTTTTTCATAATTTTGTTTTACCACTTTGTCGGCGTAATTAATATGTATACCTATGTCAAATTACAGCTTTCTAGTACTAAGGGTCTCGGAGCTAGACCGCGGACAGACAGACAGACAGACGGACATGACGAAACTATAAGGGTTCCTTGTTTACTACGGAACCCTAAAAACGTGTGGCACTCGGGGACTGCCGCTATAAAGCTATTGCATAGCATTTGTAACCTCCATACTTCCTATTTGTCAACGCTACACTTGGTATGATGACGTGATGACATAAAACAAAAATTACGTTCCCATGACAACATCACGTTGTCATGGGAACCGTCATTACATGGTAGGCGGAGTGGGGGGTGTTAGGTTTTTTTCGTTACGGAATTTCTTGATTCGGTCGCCGCGCTCAAAGCCCGCGATAAAAGCTACGCAATAGCTTAAAAATTGGACCTGTAACTGCAACGGTCCCATCTCAAATCACCACCCTGTTTAATATAGTTAATCTTATGACGGTAATTAACTATTTCCCCAGTGTATCCAACATTTCCCCCCACAAATGATATCATCCCATTGATTGATAGATACTCCAGATACCAGGGCACTTTGTGGTAACGATCCAGATAATTTAATCAGTGCTGCCAGTTTCCCACCTAGCTAGATAGGTAGGTACTAATGCCAGTTATGAATGGGAACCTAATTGGAATTTCTGAATGGCTTTGGCTTAGGAAATGATACAATTAGATCTAATTACACTTATCAGAGCGAAATACAACGTTTATTGTAATTTATGTGTTAGTTACGGTAGCTCAAACTGGCAAAATACAATGTTTCTGGTATTTTCTTTTTCGTGTGGTTAGTGACTAACCTGTACCTTAATTGCGTTATACAACACAGTCACAATCTGTTTCGATTTAAAACAGATTGCTAATCCATTGGTTCATAAGTTAGACAAAAAAATCTGCTCAACAACGTAAATAACGCAATGAATGTTGTTGAACTGTCAAAATGAAACAGATTAGTCATAATTGTTTACGAAAATAAGTTACGCAATTAGGGTACTGGTATCAGAGTTTTAAAGCCGCCCATGAGACTCTACTTGGCTTTACAAGTCGTCGAGAAACATTTCTCAGGCATGCCGGTTTCCTCACGATGTTTTTCCTTCAGCGTTTTTGAAGCAAGTGATAGTTATACAATACGCATATGACTCCGAAAAGTCAGAGGTCAGAGGTCTGCCTTGGGTTCGAACTCGAGATCTATGACTTGACAGTCTGACGCTCACACCACTAGACTATCACTGCTTCTGTTTTTGGTAATAACGGGTTAGTTAGGTTTGTGATATTTTGAGAACCAAGGAAACAATGGGTGACGCAGCATTTTTCAAAAATAGGGTATACACGAAAGATTAATTATAATTAAACAATACAGGGTTGCTTGTAGGTTGGCTGGATAATGATCCTAATGAGTTTCGTTAAAAAATCATTACATTAATGAACGCTCATATCCACACAATGTTTTAATAATACCCTTTCTAATAAAAAAAGGCTACAATAAAGCCAGCCTTCAAATAGGTGAATGTGCTTATAGGAGTGTGATCACCTCTACGGTTCAACGAATCGAACCGATGACCTTTCGATTTTTAAAGGCCACTTCGGTAGCCTTAGGGATATTGTCGCTTAAATACATGTTACATGCACAACTTTTTATATCAACTAACACTGACAAATAACGTTTTAATAAACGGTGATTTATTAGTAACGTTAATACCCAGCTAAGCTGTTTTATTTTTGGCATTCTTTGTCTTATATTTACCCGTTTGTTGAGGTAAAAACTGAGACACAAACTTTATACAAAAACCTATGTACAGGGTGGTATCAACGTGAAAACTTTTACCATGGATTCAGTACATATTCTAAACCCGTTGAAAAATTTCGACGGTTATTTAAAAAAAAATCTTCTGTTTCATAGAAAAGTGCAATACCTACGCGGTCAAAATGTATGGAACAGCAGATTTTTTTTACTAACCTACGAAAAATTTCAACGTAGGGAAGTTCAGAATCATGTACTGAATCCACGGTAACAGTTTTCGCGTCGATGTGTCCATCTTGTATTTAGGCCAATATCTTCAATTTAATGCTATCATTTGAAAGAAATAATTTACACAAAGTAAAGCGCCTGTCTGTAACCCGCACTGGGGCCGCGTGCTGGATTACGGCCCACACCGTCTCACAGAGAGGAGGCCTGTGTCCCAGCAGTGGGAACATTTATAGTCTGATGATGATGATTATTTGAAAGATGTCAATGCATAGCTTAATATAATCTGTTTTAAAACGCACTAACAAAATAAATGCGCTAAATAAATGTATTTTCTTTCTTTCTAAGACTTAAACTAATCTACAACAGCGTCAAAAATGAAAAGTTTTTTTTTGTCTTATACCTATCCCACATGTCAATACTAAATTGAAAAAAAAAAAAAAACCTTAAAATTGAATGAAAAAAAAAAAAGAAAAATTAATAAATACATGTTAAGCTGATAGGTGAAGTTAGATTCTTATTCTTACCAAACACCTCTTTAATCCAAAAATATCGGTACTTAGTACTTACCTAATATTCTCTGAATAATGCATACCAGATAAAACCCGCCTACATGGACATAGAATATGAACCAAACGATTATGTCATGTAAGAACGATCACAAAGCGAGTCTCACACAGTCGTGGGCGAATTCAGTGGACACTGGTTTAAGCTTGAATATGTAGTAAGTAGGTAAAATTAGGTAAGTAGACGCAATCCGAGTTCAAAGGCGAACACACGTAATCCTTAGATGACCAGGAACAAGTCATTAGAATTTGATATGATTACGTTTATATACAGAATAGAAAATACGTGTTAAATGTGGTTTTTTTTTACATTAAACTTTACGCCTGTAATCCTCGAAGGGTTAGGCAGAGGTGTACGGTGTACCTATAGTGTACCCACAATTCGCCATGTTATGTTTAAAAAAAAAAACAGTGGCAATCCGGGAGTGCCGACAGAAGTAAATACTTGAACAAGATCGTCTTGGTGGAAGAAAAATACTGGTATAGAACATTGGTCTGTAACTTTATCTAAATAAAGAGCACAATCGCGTTTACAAAAAAAATACTTTCAAAACCTTTAAAGTAAAAAAAATTGCATAGAACATTGATCCATAATGTAATACAAATAAAGAGCACAATCGCGTTTTCAAAAAAAAAAAAAATACTTTCAAAACCTTTAAAGTAAAAATTCTTGCATAGAACATTGATCCGTAACGTAATACAAATAAAGAGCACAATCGCGTTTTCAAAAATGAGGTGTCGGTAACGGTGTCGCGAGTTCAATTGTATTTTCCCATCTCAAAAATGCCCAACGCGCTTAAAGAAGTTTTCACTACAATAAATTAAAAAATAAAATTCGTCGACGAGAAGACGACGAAAGACGGTGAAAGTTTACTTTGTTACAGTTACACCTTGTATATTTAATTTGCTTGCAATTCACAATTAAAATCGCTATAATAAGAAACCATCTAGCTCCAATCGAGCTAACGTTCCGTACAACAGTTTCTGCAAACAAAAATAAAAACAAACAGTCCCCTTACAATTTTCCTGTAATGTGAACCTCATTACGGATCTGCCCATTTATAACACTTTCCATGCGAGACCGTGGGGAAGGGAGCAGTATAGAAGACAAACAGGCTCTGTACTACAGTGTATTTTTCTTTACATGTACCATTTGGTAAACAAACATGGTACGAACAAAAATCGCGGAATTTCGTAATGATTTATGTTTGGTATGAAATTGCAGCAAAAACCGCTTCGAATAAACAATAAATTAAAACATTCCATGTTTTTTTATCAGATCAGGTGAGTCAAGAAAAACACACTTTACCCGTACTGTTTCGTATTTTCCACATAACTCTTATAAATAAGGCATCAGACAGACAATTTAATACCAATGTACGTAAATTGATCGCACGAGCGAACATGAAATGTAACCATTGCGTGTTGCCGCAACAGTTAATTCTGATAATTAATCACATTACATGCGCTCAATTATTAAAGCGGAATTTACGATTTTGAATATTTGCACGTTTGTGGCTCGTTACATATTGCATTTTACTATTAAATGCTTTTGTTCAGCAATATTTAACCCACAATCGCTGGCGAAAATTAATTAATTATCGCTTTACTCTGTGGTCTAACGATGTCGGTCCTTTCGCGTTGACTGACAGTTGTAAAACATTCAATCTAGTTGAGGTCAGGAAAGTTGTTATTAATATTACATAATGTGGATCAAGTAAAACCGCCCTGGTATGTTGTCCCCACGTAATTCGAAAAGTTTTCTAATTGGGTCACATCGTGTCGAGTAACACGTTTATTGAATTAGCGTGGAGAAGGAAAATCCTCTTTGTGTATGGTCTCTAACTCTCTAGAGTTGTCTAGGGAGATCCACTGTGTAACTCGATCGAAGCAATATTTTTGACAGAATTATTCTGAACCTTCTATGCCTGATAATACACCGTTCAAAGAAAAGTTATCTAGCGTTCAATGAGACTAATCCTGCAGGACTTTCTTGTGAACCTAAAAGAAAAACAACTCAATTCAAATTCAAAAGTCATTTATTCAAATTAGGCTGAGAATCAGCACTTTTCGAACGTCAAAATTACATAAGACAGTCCCCCAAACGCCCACCCTTCACGAATTCGAAGAGAACAACACAATTCTGTCTATGTGGCCATTGCCGCGTAAATCTGTCTGTCATGTCACACAATCTGTCATAATACTCGTTGTGATGGACACTTCCGCGTCTAGCCTAGTGTAACTCTACTCCCAACACTATTGCTGAATAAATTCACACCCAAGCATAACATAGAAGCTTTAACAATTAACCTAATTCCTTCACTGTTTCGTGCATAACGCGTGTTATAGCGTAAAAGATCCCTGTCCATTTTAATTACGAAAATACTGAACGAGGAGTGGCCGGAATAACACGAGGATTTAAGGCCCGATAAACATTTTTTATTTCGCCTTATGAAAAATGATGTTTGTATACGTACATTTCGTACTATAGTAAATACCCAATATGCATTGAACCGACATGAAAAGACTGCTCGTAAAACAAGATTATACGACACATGACCCTTAAATGGAGGCATAATGGTGATATTACTGTTTTATAACCCGTAACCTTCGAAGAAAATTACTCCAGAACAGATATACTGGCGTTTTGTATACCGCAGCGACGACGGAGCTATTGCTCTTGTCGTAATAAATTATGTGTGGTGTGGTGTAACTCTTTTGTATTGTATATGTAAATATAATTAAAAGCACTGACAATGACAAGTACCTTCCGTCATGCTGTGATCCACGGATTTCTCGTGTTTGAGTGTCATGTCAATAGTGCATAGCTTGTACGCCCGACGGCTTGTTTATTGAAAAGTTTGCGAAAAAAAAAAAACATGAAAATGGTTTTAACTTTTTAACCGACTTCCAAAAAGGAGGAGGTTATATGTTCGTCGCGTATGTTTGTTTTTTTTTTCTTTTTTTTTTATGTATGTCCACCGATTTCTCCGTCAATTGTGGGCCGATTTTGAAAATTCTTTTTTTGTTTGAAAGGGTGTGCTCTCGAATTGGTCCCATATAAATTTTATTAACTTTGCTTGGATAGTTTTTGAGTTAGCTACAAAATACGTATTTTTTTCCCACTTAGTAGGTATGTAGATGATATGATAAGTTTCTGTCACTGGTAGCAGGTAGTGGTATTCGAATGTGTGTGGGGTAGGTACCACAACTAAAAAGTAAAAATTAAAAACTTTTTACAAAAAAAAACAACCGACCTCCAAAAAAACACTACAAAGTCAAAAATAACTTTAATTTCGGAAGTCGGTGGCAAAAAACGAAAATACAAAACCCAAGACACCGACTTCCGAAATTAAAGTTATTTTTCACTTTGTAGTGTTTTTTTGGAGGTCGGTTGTTTTTTTTTGTAAAAAGTTTTTTTGTGTAAGGATTCATGAAATGTGTAGATCAAGAATGTCCTTTAGACCACTGGGCTGTAATTTCATCTCAAATGGTATTTTGTTCTGTGTTTCTATAAATTTATCGACGTCTGTTTTGAACCCATATGTTAATGTTTAGTTCCAAAATAAAAAGATGCTCATTTTGTATTAAGTAAGTGGTCAACAGAATCTTCAATATTGTACGTCGAATCATTAATCAGGGCGATGGGAAAAAAAAATACGCGTCTAAATGAAAATTCCGACAACTTTTAATTGGCATCCCCTGTTTATCTTCTTAATTTTTCGTCCCTTCAAATCGAATTGATCCCGATATTTGATTCGAGTTAATAGAAGCGGGCAATAGGGACTTCGCCAATAAAATTATCGTTGGCTTTGCCTGAATCGGTCCGTAGTCCCTTACGGGGGTAGTATCTACCGCACCCGTGCCACCCCGTGACCCACTTATACATTACCCTGGATACGCTTTATGCCGCACGCAAAATTGACATACCCATCACTGCTATATAGCTCTTAAATTATATTTGAGCGACAAGAGGAAGTTACTTCGAGTTCTGTAACTTTCTTAATATAAAATTCATGTTGGTTCTTGTGTAGTGTAATGATCTAAAAAGTTATCGTTAGAGCTTCAGCGTGCTTTATTTAAGTAAAGGTACTCGCCGAAAACTTATTGAGAAACGATACAAATGGACACTATCGTTCATCGCTTGCTCGTTTTAATCATAGTGATCGATTGCCTCTATAATCGATTTGTTCTTCTTCAAACGATTCTATGTCTGCGAATGATTTATTCGTTTCGCGTTTACATCCGTCGCATCGATGCCGCGTCTTTGTGACGCTAACGGGCTTTTGGAGTGCTTCGATTCCCGATACCGGGATATTGACGGCCGCGAGAAAAATTGCTTCTTTCAAACTACGTCGCATCAACACGCCATTTTTTATTTTCTCGTGAATTAATTTGCTTACTAAGTGCTTGCGGGGAATTTTCCGGCGGGATTTTTATTCTGTCAATTGACGAAGCTTTCAATGAATGTTTGTATTTTAGAGTGCCGTTGATGATTGTTTTGTGAGGCATATTGATGCGGGGGAGGTTAATAGCTACGTCATATGTACGTAACAGAAAAAGTGGACATTTCAATGACGGTGCGGTGTAATGGGTTTATCAAAAGAGCGATTACTTTTACACACCAGCTGTAATTTTGAAACACGTGAACAGGATTTATGTTAGGATATTTCCAACAAAAAATTCGGGCGTTCCTGATTGATTCCCACGCGAATTTAACGTACCACGTGATTTTGGACGGTGTGGGTTCCTTTAAAATATCAAACAATCTTTGTTAAGAATATAAGTTGATTTTTCTTATGTTTTGTTGTACAGAATGGAGCGGCGGTGGCGGTAACGGCGAGTATCGTGTAAGAAGACAGCTGTCCGTGTCTTCGGACTCGAAACTCCTCGACGAAGGTGCCAGGGAGGACGCGAGGGTAGTCATGAGGCCGAAGCGACCGCCCAGGCCCAAATCCGAGGCCTTTCTAGCTCACGACCACTCCAACCGACGGACCAAGCGGTTTAGTGCCTTTGGGGTAAGAGGATTCGTAGATATTACGTAACTATTGAAATCTCTTATATTGTGGCTTGTTATGTAAAAGAACTGAAGATTTTATTTAATATAAGAAAAATGTCACACAAATAAAGTACGTTCAAATTATGCAAAGAGAAAACCACATAACTAGAGACTCATCCTCCTGGTATTTCAGTCAATTTTTTTTCAAACTATGCGGTAAAGTACACAACACAAACTTGATTACAAACACTCTCTTTACATATCTCTGTCAGATAGAATGTCTAAAACTGTTTACTATTGTTTCTGTATATCAAGTATCAACGTAAACACAAATAGATTGTATGCCCACTTCCATATTTATTTTCACTTCCATTTCGCACGTCCGTATGCACATAAATATAAAAGAATAATGATAAATGTTAGTGTATGTTCGCCGGGGGTGGAGCTTAGTGTTGCTAGCTTACAAATAGGCCGAGAAGGACCTACGGCGACGTTGACAGATTGTGCGATTAGATCGGGGAGTAATTCTGGGATACCAGTCATTTGTGATACTTTACGTTTGAAAAAGTGCTTTTGCCTGCAATTTCGTTTATACGGTCGTTGGCGATAGTCATTGTTTGTTGACCGTGTATAAACGGCGCCATTTAAACAATGGAACTAGAATTTTTTGTATTAGGAAATAACACAGTTCAAATTAAGGTTCAAAAAAAATAAAGTTTAAAAAACTGTAACCCGCCTACGGGAAAATAAAAATGATCTAAAAAGTACGAAACAAGCAAATATTTCAGACAGAAATCAAGACATAGGTACAAAAATGGTCAAGGTAAAGCCGTGGTCGCATGCCTGTATACCATGTTGGTGTCAAGAACACCTACAAAATTATAATGGCATGCGACGACGGCTTTACCTTGACCATTTTTGTACCTATGTCTTGAGTTCTGTCTGAAATATTTGCTTGTTTCGTACTTTTTAGATCATTTTTATTTTCCCGTAGTCGGGTTACAGTTTTTTAAACTTTATTTTTTTATTTTATACTTTTCCGTTTTTACACTTGATAAACGTAAATAAGAGTAGAGTAATACAATAGTTCAGTAATTAACCTATTTTAAATTCCGATAGCAGTGTATAGTGCTTTGAACGAAACCATAGAGCGATTTATTTCGACGCCAACACCAAATAACGATATTGAGCTTCGAAGAAATCCAAAATATAAATATTTCGTTGTACTTGTTTTTCTTCATAAGAGTGGAATTACAAATCGGTACTACTTATTAAGATTTGATTAACTGCACGTTGGTAACATCTTGCGATACTACGTAGCGCAGTCTCACTTTTGCTTGTTTTTAACGATTTAAACATATTTGTTTACTTTGAAAATATAATATTATATACATATTTGTAATGTGCTCGTCAAGACCTTTCTTTTGATACCAAACATGTCATGATCATCCCATTTTAATTTTTTTCGAGGTTAGAAATTTACGTGTAAAGTCCACCAAATTAAATTTAGGGAAAAATTATATAGCCTATGTCGCCCGGACCATTATTACGAATCTATTGATACCTCATTCATCAAAATCGGTTTAGTAGTTTAGGCGCTACGGTAGAACACACGTAAAAACAAACATACATACATATATACATACATACAAACATACATACATACAAACATACATACATAGACTGCTAAAATCATAACCTTTCCTTTTGGCTTTGCCGTAGTCGGGTAAATAGACTTCCAAAATTCCCTATGTAATTGAGAAAGAATTTCTTTAGCACACCAATACACCAGCAGTTTATTTCAGCGATCGATTTAAATCCATTCGGTGCAACCAACGTTTATCAAAGAGTAAACCACTTAAAATCGTCCAATTAAAGTTTCTAATACGAACTCAAGTATTTTAGTTACCCATAACCGTTGGTTATGTTTACGAGGCGTTCACTTAATAATTAGAATTCTATTCGAGTATGCAACACGACGACGTAAATGCATTAGCTAAGCCAAATTTTTAAAGTCAGGTTGGCTTTCCACCAGAGCTATGCGCCAATAGTCATTCTGCCTAGCCTTTTCTCAACTATGTTGGGGTCGGCTTCCAGTCTAACCGGATGTGGACCGGATGAGTATTTTACATGGAGCGATTGCCTATCTGACCTCCACAACCCAGTTAGGTACTGGGTAACACGATACCCCTTGGTAAGACTGGTTGTTAGACTTTCGGGCTTCTGACGACCCGTAACAACTATCAAAGACCTACAAATGATAGCCGGGACCAACGGCTTAACGTGCTTTCCGAGGCACGGAGGAGTCTCAGTATGTAAAGATGGTCACACATCCACAGACCAACCTCGGCAAGCGTAGCTTAACCTGTTGTATCGACCCGTGCCGCTGTTATTAATTAGCCACGACTCTACGAGCTCCAATAGAAGTATCCAAAAATTCAGCAATAGTATTGGTCTATATTAGAGCAATTCTATTGGTCCATATTCAAAATAGAACAATTCTATTGGTGCATTCTTTCCTTGCTGAAAGCCAGCCTTAAACTGGTTAGGGACGAAGAAAGAATTGCTGTGTAGACGGTATCCATAGTATTCTCAATGGCGATACTTCACAATTTAAACTAATAGATATAAATAACCTCTGTTGTGCTTACTGGGACTTTATGCGGTAGTAAAATGGGCAAAGTTCGCAGCTATGATCTTCTTACGATAGTGTTTTACTTATTATTGTAATTTATTATTGAGGACGGCGCCGGCGCCGTCGAGGCTGGCCCGTGAAGAGGATATTGGGAGGCTTTTTCTCAGCAGTGGGACAGTGTAAGCTAACATAAAAAATGTTGTAGGTTATTCAATAATATTTTGCTACATATAGAAGGTTTGATAGAGGACAAACGATAATAATTTAAATCCTATTCTCTCGAATAATATTTTGCAAACTATTGTAAACTCAAACTCAAATCATTTATTTCAATAAAACCATTTACAGGCACTTTTGAATTGTCAAGGAATCGGTCAGTCAGAAATAGGTATGAAGCTAGTTACCCATTCCAAAGCGTAGTAGGTACCTATGGAGAAGAACGGGCAAGAAACTCCACGGACACTCTTTTAAATAAAAAATTTGTTACAAAATATTGGTTACATCATTCATGTTGAAATTATACATGTGAGAACAATGTAGAAAGACGTGCACATGAGAAGCGTCCGTAATAAAAAGATAAAAAAGAACAATTCAAAAAAATTAAAAATAAGCCCTGGCAGCTAAGAGATAACCAGTCCCAACTGACGGCGCCCGTTCACGAACATGACGCATGGATTAGCACCATTCAGCTCAACCATTTTGAAGGGAGCTAAATGATCCAACACACGCGCCACCATCAGCGAAACATTTGAGTGAGCATGACATACTCACAGCCGCCAGGGCACATTCAAGTCAATGCAAGACATATTACCCGGTAAATAGTAACTCTTTAGTACATAGTGCTCACATAGTGTGCTATGCAATTATATAATACAAAAGAGATTGAGTTTATACAATGCAAAGATGGTCTTACAATCTTCAGCAGCTCCAACAGTATTTGCAAATGTTAATCAATTAGTTGTGGTTGTGGAGCAGGACCAGCATTGAGCCAAGCATTTTTATTTACTTGGTAAGATAAAAAAATAAACATTTAAGTTCGTAATGTCAAAAACAAAATTAAAAAAAAAAAGGGAAAGCAACTCTTCCAAATATTAAAATTTTAACTAGTGAGCCCAAGTGGCTGTGGAGCAGGACCAGCATTAAGCCAAGCATTTTTATCTACGATATAATCATCCAACTTATAATATGCTTGTCTACATAGTGTGCGTTTAATGCATGTTTTAAATTTCTTCTCATTTAGTTGAAGAATATCGAGTGGTATTTTATTATAACATTTTACACAGTACCCCATAAAAGAAGTGTGAACTTTAGACAATCTAAAACGTGGTTGATCTAATTTATTCCTATTTCTAGTGTTAAAATTATGCCTGTCACTTATCTTACTAAAAAGGTGTAGATTTTTTCGAACATACATAATGTTTTCATATATATACTGACAAGGTACCGTCATGATGTTAATTTTCTTGAACAATTCCCTTAGAGATTCGCGTCTGCGGAGGTTGTAGATGGCTCTGACGGCCCTCTTTTGCAGAATAAAGATAGAATCAATATCTGCAGCCCGTCCCCACAGCAAAATACCGTAAGACATGATGCTATGAAAATAACTAAAATAGACCAGTCTCGCGGTATCCACGTCTGTTAGTTGGCGGATTTTCCAAACAGCGTAAGCGGCTGAACTTAGCCGCCCTGCAAGTGATGTTAAGTGAGGACCCCACTGTAGTTTGGAGTCAAGCGTTATCCCCAGGAAAACTGTCTTTTCGACGAATTCTAGTGTCTCCTTATTCAATACAACGTGACATTCACTACTTCTAACATTCGGTAACGCGAATCTTATGCATTTAGTTTTCTTCTCATTTAATACCAAATTATTTACAGTAAACCAATTATGGACCGTAAGCATAGCGTTATTTACGTCGTCAAGCTCTTGTGCACGTCTGTCTACTTTAAAAATCAGTGATGTGTCATCAGCAAATAACACCATTTGTGGTCGCTTTTTCAGTAAATTTGGTAAATCATTTATATATACTAAAAAGAGGAATGGACCCAATATCGAGCCCTGTGGTACACCCATTTTGACTTTTAAACCCAATGAATTTACACCGTTTATTTGAACTTGCTGCAGTCTATCATTCAAATATGATTTTACTAAGCTCAGCGCAAGTTTATCCAGACCGTAATGCTCAAGTTTCAAGAGCAGTGTTTCGTGATCCACGCAATCAAATGCCTTGGATAGGTCGCAAAAGATGCCTATTGCATCTTGTGCCTCTTCCCATGCATTAAAGATGTGTTTCAATAAGGTGACACCGGCGTCGGTTGTGCAACGTCCTTTGGTGAAACCGTACTGTTGATCGTGTAGGATGTTATTACGATTAAAATGATTGAGCATTTGATTTAACATTACTTTTTCAAACACCTTGCTGAAAACCGGCAAAACTTTGTATAGAGTCATTTTTTTTTCTAACTTGAACAGACAGCTGTGTTGTTGGGGAGTTTGTTGCGCCACTTCTTCTTCCCAGAAGGGGGACTCTCTTATGTAATTTTGACGTTCGAAAAGTGCTGATTCTCAGCCTAGTTTGAATAAATGACATAAATGAAATTTTCATGAAACAAACTCATTTAATACTCGTTACAACAAATAAATTATAATAGCAACTGAAACGTCGCAATAACTTTGCCCAATTTATTTCATAATCCTAATATCAGCATGTTTGTGCGGTGTCGTAAATTACAGGATTATTTAGATGTGTTCAGTTGATTAATGAATGTTTTTCTGTCCGTCAACAGGGTGACTCTCCCTTCGGGAAATCAGAAGCCTACATAAAGCTCGAGCAACTTGGTGAGGGTTCCTACGCCACTGTGTATAAAGGTTATAGCAAGTGAGTATCTTTTATTATTTACAACCTTATTAATCTTAACTTAAGGTATAAAATAATTCCGTGCCTGACTGCCCGATGCAGTTTCTGAGGTCTTTACTTTAACAAAAGTTATCTTTTTAAGTGAAGGTCTTCTTATGAGTGGTGGCTCAGTGGTAACGACCGCGACTTACGAGTTAGGTCGTGGGTTCGAACCCAAGCAGGCATTTTACTTTGTCTAAATTATTTCATCACCTCTGCTCTCAAAACGGTGAAGGTAAACATCGGGAGGAAACCGGCATGTCCTAGAACCAAAAATTCGAAGATATGTGACATCCACCAACCCACCTGCGTGGTAGATTATGACCCACTCGCTCTCACAGAAAGAAGGCCTGATCCCAGCAGTGGGAACATTATAGGCTGATTATGCTTATGCTTCTGATGGCCGCCTGTTTAGAAAAACAACTCGAATACATAGAACTACCGAATAAATAAACAATGGTTAAGAATACCCCAGAATAGTCAGAATAACTGACGGGCAGATAGAATTACGTACACCATAAACCTCTGTAGATAAAAACATGAAATCGCAAGATATATTTCAGCCTTAGAGATAAAGAAAAAAAAAAGTATTTTTGGAACTTCCCTAAGTGGGTTAAACAAGGACTTAATGTATATCTTTACAGCAAACTAAAACTAACGGATACAGTAGTTCCTGTCCCGAGAAATTGAGCGATTCCTTTGGGAGTTCAGAGCGGACTCTGACGAGCTAATTGTAACTAAGTATAATGTTAAAGACTTTAGACACACGCTAGTATTTTGTCGGAATCCTTTTCTACTTTTATTTTCTCTGCTGTCATTAAATCATTCTTATAATCAGTAATGTTTGGCCCATTAAACTAGTCTTGAGTGGCGATGCTCAGGCCGCGTCCTAACCAAAAGCGATTATCGCGTGAACACGCGATCTTCGCGTTCATAAGTCACTTTTGTTCAGAAAACTGGAAGACGCCCCTCTATCGGCGCGACCACGCTTTCCGGATCGCCGAACAAAAAGTGACATATAAAACGCGAGGATCGCTTTTCAAATTCATTTATTTAAAAAAGACAAGTTATTGGTCCACCGTAGGTGTTTGTAGTACATGTAATATGTATTTAAAAACAATAAATTATAATATTCACTACGATGTCACACTCTCAATAAAATTTTAAATAAATTTCATAATTAAATTAAATTAAAAATTATAATATTACAGTCTAAAATAAATAAAACACAATAATTATATTTTGTTTAGGACGCGGGGTCATACCTAAGCCCAGCAAATCCTGGGCTGTCAACCCCAGTACCACCTTGGTGACTAGCGAACGTTTTTATCACGGAACAATGAGCTATCTCATATAGTTCCCCTATACAATGGATGACGAAGAAGTCATATTTTACCAAAACAAAAACAACCTCAGGCAATATTTTCCTTTGAATAAAATCAAGCAGAATGAGGAAGTCGCCTAATTGACACAAGGAAATTAATTATTCCATGGTAAAAGTAATCAGATTTATAAATATTTATGCATTTCGTAACGAGCATCAATATTTAAATATGCGTCGGGGGAGTAGCTCGAGTGGTGGCCGAGGCACATTTCAGCAAATCTTCGCTATCACTCGCATTACTAAAGAGTTCCTTGGATAACTTTCAATCGGCCTTGATTTTAATGACTTTATTAACTCAAATAGATTGTACGTTATACAGTTCGAATATTACTAAAGATTTGTTTATCTTTATCGCTAATTTAACAATCTTTAGTTTGTCTTCTGAAATCAAATCCATCCGTTATTGGGGTCATCTGCTTACCTCCATCTTTACTTTTCTAAGATATTCAATGTTCTTACAATCTTACATTTCCATTTTATACTTTATGGTGAGAATGGTCACATTTGTTCAATTCTCGTCTTCATGAAAAAATAAAAGTTCAGATTTCGTATTTTTCTTAACAATGTGGCGCACTTGTCAACGTGGAAAGTGGATACGCAGGACGTTCCAACTTGGAAATCGGCCTTTGATGTCACTCGATATATAAAGCACCGAACTGTTATCCAATTTTGTATCAAAATACAACAAACATTTCCTGTGAGTGGCTTCGGCTGTTAAAAATAATGTTTACAAAAATCCAACGGACATACTCGTATTAGCTGAACATTTTTCGGATTTATTTATCTCTGCAGCCTTTAACATTCCGGCTCGTTAATTTTAATATAGGACTCACGCCAAATAAAATTTTACGTTAAAAACTCTCGTATATTTTAGTTCAAAAATTAATATGCTTAAACTCCGGTGGTTCGCGGCTGGGTCAGGTCGAGTGGGCCAAGTCAAACGGAACTTACAGTGTTCATTGCTCGTGAATATTGAATGAAGTGCTTCACCTCACTGAGTTGAGCGTCGTTAATAAGCGTGTTCAACTCCAAATCGTCGTATTCATGGCGGTTCAAGTTTCCTTGCAACGCTATGGTGAGGCAACAACGTATAACAATTTCAACGCGAGTTCTGCACGTCCTCTGTACTTAGTTCAACATTAGTTAAACTAGCTCTTACAAAATTAGTTCAAGAATGTCTTGAGATCGGGCAACTACATTCTCGTACCTCATAAATGCCTTAAAATTTGAGAAGCTAATTGCTAGTGCTGAAAGGAGCTTGCAGCAGAGTGTATATTTCACTTTATATAATCATTTACATTGACGCTAACTAGGAATTAACGTGTAAAGCACAATTCACAAAAAGTTTTGAAGAGAATTTAATTTTGTCTCTTGAAGGAAAGTTATTAAATTGTAATGTCATAATCAGGGTGGTACTTTACTTAACGATGTCAAGACGTCTAGCATATTAATGAGCGTAGTTTCCTGATCAGTGGGCGCCAGACACATTGACATAATTACTTATATCCGGTAATAAAACATTAGAGGACTTCCTATTCTACTTTTCTACATACATTGTCGTAGGTCGACAGGTGCAATAAATTGTTTACTTTTCCATGCCTCCAATTTCAATGGCTAGAGCATGCGATGCAAATGAGGCATAGCGTTGCATTATTTATGTTGCCTAGACTAACGTGTGAACTAGCCTAGTCGTGACCACGACCGGTATAAACAATGAGAAATTATCCGTGCACTTGTTTTATTTTATAAAACGTGCCATTAGCACAAAACTCTATGGACGTAGTTGGTATTGTTTCACGAGTCTGGCATCAGAAAGGCTATTACTATTGTCATCCGACAACTACTAACAAGGAATTTTATCAAAGGGAGCCATGATTCAAAAGGACCCGAGCAGCTACCTATTCAAAGACTGAAACAATCGGCATGTTATTGGTGTTCTCTTGTAAGGACCATAGCGGATACGATGCTTTCAGGCCCGGACTACACCAAAGCGGAGATGTGCGGAGATGTCCGAAGCGGAGACGAGCAGAGATGTTTTTCAACTAGGTATCCACCGGAGCTGTGCGGAGATGCGTACTGGCTAGACTGAAGGGTTGTGTCCTGGCTAGAGCGGATTTGTGTGCTGGCTAGAGAGGAACTGTTACGGCGCCGCTCACATCAGCGTGTTCGCTGCGCACCGACGTCACCAGTTTGCGAGGCACAGCTCACAACCCCGCTTCGATCTTGCCATACAAATATGATACCTCTCGGCTCAGTAGTCTCCACTGAAGCTAAGTTTAGACGAGATGTGTGAATAACGAAATTCTATTGGTTGTTTAAAACACATCTCTCTCGACTCGTCGCGACTGCATCTATGCTGCTTCATAATTTCAATACTCTTTGCCTTCGGTCACGGTAAAAAAAATGAGCATCGAGTAGTGTAATGCCAAAGTCATGGCATCCGAAGAAGTGTGCAAAGCATCAGTCGCTGTATCGAGCTTCCAAAAAGCGACTAAATCTACAGCTGTTCCTAAAATAATCGTGTCTGCTATGACCCTTACTTTAAGGGTCCACTAGTCGACGGCTCGAACTCGTTGGTGGCGTGGCTAATATGCATGCTATTTAGTAAAGTTATTTATTTATTTAGTTTTTATTTATTTATTGAAATAGACGATGATTTATAACGAAAACGAGCGCGTAAAATTTCATGGACGGACCTTTGGGCGTATAGATATTTATTTATTTATTTATTTATTTATAAAATATGGATGACTTACAGCTAAAACAAACAGAATAAAAAAATTGTATGCGAGACTGACAGCCAATTAAAAGTCTTCACTTCTAAAAACAGATTGGAAAGAAAAAGTGTGAACAACAACACAGCTACCAAAGAAAAAGAAGAGCGAAAAAAAAAAACAGTATAACATTCAATTTTAAACTAAATTCACATTACATATTCAATTTGTACAACAAAACCTGAACATACAAAATCTTAATTAAAAAAGTCAAGGCTCAGGCACTTTCTGGCCGAGGACACACTTGTTATGAATGGGTCAAAATCATGCCGTTTGCACATGCTATTAAAGTTGCTACTTGCACGCACTATAAATGAATTTTGCCTGTAATTCGTAGAGGTAAATGGAACACGCAACGGTGCATTCCATCGCTTCGACCTTCCGGGAACGCTAAAATAAAATTTGGATAGAATATCGGAGTTATCAATAGAATTATTGAAAATTTTAAATAGTGAAATACAGTCGGAGATTGCTCGCCGATTAATTAGGGGTAATATATGATACTTCTTACAGAGGTTGAGGTAATCTTCTGACCGGTAGTGCACTTTCTGATGATAACACAAATACTTGATGAACCTTTTCTGGATGCTCTCTATACGATCAATGTACTTGTGATAACATGGATTCCAGATTTCAGACGCGTATTCCAAGTGGCTTCTAACAAATGTACAGTAAAGAATTTTCAAAGTTTTGGCTTGAGTGAAGCACCTGGATAGCCGCATTATGAAACCTAGTGCTTTAGATGCTTTAGCGACTATGGCATCTACATGAAATTCAAACGTAAGCTTAGAATCGTGATATACCCCCAGATCTCTGATGCAATTCGTTCTAGGTAGAACTTGATCACCTAAGATATACGATGAAGGTATAATTGCGCGCTTTCGAGAATATGTTAAAACCGAACATTTAGCAGGGTTGAGATCAAGCTTACTCCGACGACAATAAGCTTCCAGACGACATAAATCATCCTGAAGTGCAATTACGTCCACATGTGATGATATTGTGGCGTAGATCTTCATATCGTCAGCAAAACACAACAGTTTGGATGAAATCAAGCAAGAGTTGATGTCGTTTATATAGATAATGAAAAGTAATGGGCCGAGCAATGAACCCTGGGGGACTCCACTGGGGACAGGCACCCAACTAGACATATAATTGCTTAATACTACTGTTTGGGACCTGTTTTCCAGATAAGAACTAAACCATCTAAGTAAATCACCTCGTATTCCCATACCGTATAATTTTGATAGTAAGATCTCATGGTCAATTCGATCAAAAGCTTTACTGTAATCAGTATAAACGACATCAACCTGCTTACCGTTATCCATGGCGTCAGTAATAAAATCATTGAGCAGAATTAAGTTGGTGACGGTAGACCTTCCTTTCAAAAAACCATGTTGAAAGGAACTAAACGAATTTTTAAGAGCGCTATACACCTGGTTATAGATAATCCTTTCGAAGATTTTTGCCACAATACAGAGCTTGGATATCGGCCTATAGTTAACAATTTCGGTTTTGACACCTTTTTTATGAATAGGCGTTATGAAAGCCGATTTCCAAAGTTCAGGTACAACACAAGTATCCAAGGATTTCCTGAAGAGAATCGAGACAGGTTGGGCAATCGCAGTCGAACATCGTACAAGAAATTTGGATGAAATATTATCTGGGCCAGCCGCTTTAGAAGTATCCAACTTGCGAAGCAAGTTAGAAACTTCCTCAACATTCACTACAATGCTACATATATCAGATAGGCTGGAAGATTCTGCAAAAAGTGGTGAAGAAATTCCATGACTAGGGCTAGTATCCAGAAATGTAGAGTGAAAGTACGTAGAAAACGCTTCGCATATTGATTCTCCGGTGTGCAATACTTCGCTCTTATAGTTTAAAGTGCTCGGAACTGCATTTGAGTTGTGTCTTTTTTTAACGAAGGTCCAAAAATTCTTAGGGTTTTCTTTAATAGATTTTTCGGTTAAATTCAAATAGTTTTCATAACATTGCGATTCTAATACCTTCACTCTTTCACGAAGAAGCTTAAATGTTGACTCATCCGCTATATTGCCGTACGTCCTAAATTTTTTAAAATATTTGTATTTTTCTTTAATTGTTTTAATTAATGCCGAATTGTACCAAGTTGGATATGTTTTGCTACGATGTAATTTTTGTGGAATGTATTTTGTGTGTAAATTGAGAATAACTCGATTGAAAAAGTCTAATGATTCATCAATTGTTCGTGTCGCAAATTCGGATTCCCAGTCAATCGTGGAAATATCTTTGTTGATAGATTCATAGTCACCTTTGTCGAACAGATATTGCGTCCGTGACGCGCACTCTAATAGCGGAGCTTCAACGAAATCCATGTTAATTAGCAGTGCTGGATGGTAGGCGTCAATGGGAACCAGCGGACTTGAACATTCAACCACAGTAACTAATTGGTTAGAAAGTACCAAATCTAAAATTTTACCGTACCTATTAAGAACACCATTGTATTGATCAAAATCTAGGGTACATAATTCATCACTAAGTAAAACTTCGTCAAAACTATTCTGGTTCATTGGGACGAGCGATAGATTGTCAGATAGGACCCAGTTAATACCGCTCATGTTAAAATCACCAATGATGAGAAAGTTATCAGAAGAGTTACTTATAACTATTTCGTTTAATTTTGTGAGGTAATTGCGAAGTTGCAAAGAAAAAGAAAGGCCTAAGTTTTGCTGACATAAATAAACAACACAAATATGTAAGGTAATATATTTACGTGTATTAGAATTTCTCAGTCGTATGCTGAGCCATAAATCCTCTGCTGTAGAATTGAAGGTAGGTTGGCATATAACTGAAAGTTCCCTACGTGTAGCAATAAGCACACCCCCACCACGCGACTGCCCGGTCAAAACATAATCCCGATCACGACGCCACACAATGTACCGTTCGTCAAAGAATTCGGAATTTAAAACTCCATCCAATAACCATGTCTCTGTAAGAACAATAATATCATACGAGTTAAGCAACATTTGACGATAGAAAGTATCACTTTTAGTTCTAAGCCCGCGAACGTTTTGATAAAATATATTTAACTCTCGTCGAATTATGGAAAAACTGCAAGATGTATCTACTCAAAATAAAATTATTTGAGCTTTTAAATAAATTATCTATCCCTGTACGGTTTATTTTGCTATTTTCATACTACATTAGTTATTTATTTACGCCCAAAGATGAGTTAAAATTAGTGTTGAAATATGGAAGTTTAGACGCTCATAACTTCCAAACCAATTAATGTTTTCCAATTCTTTTATTTCGATTTAATTTTAAGTTTTGAACGTACGCCTTCAAACAGACGAGTAATCACCATACTACGTTTGTATGGAAGAATGACCGACTATCGTAACCTTAAATATCCAATCACCATTCTAAAGTATTTATTTTTCACAGTTTAACGCAGCAAGTGGTAGCATTGAAAGAGATCAGACTGCAAGAAGAAGAGGGGGCGCCATTCACAGCCATCAGGGAGGCTTCGTTACTCAAAGAGTTGAAGCACGCCAACATTGTGACACTTCACGACATCGTCCACACCAGGGAGACGCTAACTTTCGTGTTTGAATTTGTGGTGAGTGATTCTTTACTTACACGACGTATGGCTGAAGTAGAATTAGGAAGAGAAGGTCGAATCCGAATTCAATCCGAATTGGAAATGTTCTAAATTCGAACGGACACAGTTCGGATCTAGTGCGCAACCTCTCATACAAATAATACTATGGCTACTTTGGATCGACATTTCTTGGATTCGGATCTGACGTAGTGCGAAACCGCTCTCACAGTGAGGCACAATTTGAAAGAGGCTCAGTAGCTGTCTAAATTGAAACATTGATTGGTTCAATGTTTGAAAGCTTATACCATCGCTATAAAACATTTATTGCGCATGTAAGTTCTAGTGGAGTGCGGAATTCATATTCTTTTTTCCCCTTCCGAATGTTCCAATAAACAATGTGATAGGCACTTGTTTTAAATATCATATTTTACTAATACCTAGAGGTGGACTAGGATGAAATAATGAGCCCAAAATGTTACACATGTATACACAAATAAATTCCGATATTTCCTGTTAAGTTTAATTGCAAGGCTAAAGGGAAAATAGTGCCAATTAATACACAGCGGACAAAATTCCTCAACTTTCATAGTTCATTGATCTTTTATCTCCAAAATAAAATAAACACAAATATCTCTAACCGAGTCTGTTCACGAATCCAATTTCATTTGACGTATCTTTTTTCCAATATCAATTGAAATTCGATTACCATTGGGTGTTATTCAAATTATAACCATAGCTTATTTCGTGTATAACGACCTCTACTAGTTATTTTTCTTCAAGATGACGCACTTCGATGTAAATGCAATTTTGTTTTTATTTCATTTTTACTACCGACGTTTTGTATAATAAATTCGTCTTTGTAGTACTTGAAAGTGAAACTAAAGTGTCCAGGCTAATGTCACCAGTAAATATTGTTTTTGTTTGAACTGACGCTTTACGTCAAGTTTCACTTTTATATCGTCGCGACACACCCAACATTAATATTTGTACAAGCTACTACTACATTATGAAGTCCTTGACTATTGTTTGTAAAAAGTACAATCTCGTTTTCATCATCTTTGTATGCTGCTAGCTCGTATACAAAAGAATTAGGACATCACCTTCACCATATTGCTTACCTGTGACATGCACTGGCAGTGGTGGCCCAGTGGTGGCCCAGTGGTAACGGCTGCGACTTACGAGTTCAAAGTCAGGCAGGCGCTTTACTTTGTGTAAATAATTTCGTCACCACTGCTCTCAAAACGGTGAAGGAAAACATCGTGAGGAAACCGACATGTCCTTGAACCAAAAATTCGACATGTGACATCTACCAACCCGCACTAGGCTCGCATGGTAGATTACAGCCCACTCTCTCTCGAAGAGAGGAGGCCTGAGTCCCAGCAGTGGGAACATTATAGGCTGATTATGCTTCAATTGCTTACCTATGACATGTCAAATTCATAGGCCAAACTTTAGTGACAACCTTCGGTACACTGATAGTGGTAACTGCTTGCAATGACTGGACAGGTCCACTCAAATCTGTGTGGTTCTTTTTCAAAAGACAATTTCAGACACTAACCTACATGGTCCTCATATGGCCTGACCAAGATTATATCTGGACTTTAAAAGAGACTGACTCTTGAATTTGTTTTGCCATTTCTTCTTAGGAGTAGTCAGATAGGAAATGTCGACTCCATCTATCTATCTAGCTCTTTTTTAAAAAGTGAAAACTTCTTTAGGCGCGTTGTGCATTTTTGAGATGGGAAAAACAATTGAACTCGCGACACCGTTACCGACACCTCATTTTTGTAAACGTGATGGTTCTCTTTATTTATATTACGTTACGGATCAATGTTCTATGCAAGTATTTTTACTTTAAAGGTTGGAAGTATTTTTTTTAATTATTCAGGTTTTCAGTTCTGTCGTATAAAAGTGATAACAATATCCTATTTAAACAATTTAATTTATTTTTAACATTTAATCACTGAACTTAGCCTATTAATATCTACTACGGAACATGTTCAACTCTTCTTCCGTAGCTGAAATCCACTATCCCGTTTAAGGTTGTCTAAGGTACAGTAACCCGCATGTCAGTGGTAACACTTTGACCTTGACCTGGCCTAGCGTAGTACGGAGATATGTAGCGTAGCGTAGTTTTGATACCACTGACGTGCGGCCTACTGTACTATGTAACAAAATATAGGTATTAACTATTTATTTTTTTCGTCTAGGACACGGATCTATCACAATACATGGAGAGGCATCCTGGCGGGCTGAACCACCACAATGTGAGGCTGTACATGTTCCAGTTGCTGCGAGGACTCGCATACTGTCACAGGAGAAGAGTTTTACACAGGTATGTTTTACTATTTGTACAGGTTTGTGATTTGTCTCACTGCGGGACCAAAATAGTTGTTTTGAATTACTCCTTACTAATATTATTATTATAATATTCAATATAATAATGCAGTGAGAGTACTGCTGCGACTGCCGTGGCGTTGTAGTGCGTCAGGAATGTCTGCGGATAATAACATTGATGGTTTTGCTGCCATTATAAGAAAAAGATGTGCATCCCTGATGTCGCGTGTTCGCGGCAGCACCGACAGAATTTTCAGTGTGTTAGCAGATCTGTGAGATTCTCCGATGTTGTGGAGGTGCATGCAGCTCCTCGCTGAATTTTAATTGAATTTTAATCTGTGTGTGTACTAGATGACAAGTAACATTGTTACCAACCCTATGGGCTTTGTCTGAAAATAAAAGTATTCTAATATTTTTCACTGCATGCCAACAATTTATATTTACAAAACCATCAACGTCTTTTCAGCCATTGACTTTGAAATTATTCTCAACGAGTCTCGATCCCGTCGGAATATCGCTATGTCCTAACCAAGATCATGGTCTACCCTTGTGCCAAATTTCATCCAAATCCGTTCAGCCGTTTTAGCGTGAAAGCGGAACAAACAAACAAACTCACTTAAGCATTTATAATATTAGTTAGGTAGGATTTCGCCAGACAGCCTGGTTAAAAAAAAACAGTTGCACTCCGGGAGTGCCGACAGAACTGAAAACTTGAAAAAAAATCGGCACCGTGGTAATCAAACGCGTTGATGTCTTTTACTCCACGGTGTAGGTAAATTCCGTCACAGTGTCGCGAAATCAATGGTTTAGTCTCATCTCAGAAATGCCCAACGCGCCTAAAGAAGTTTTCACTTCAAAAATCTACCTAGCGTAATACCTAGTCTTCCTCGGCTATTTTAATATCGTCGAAAAGAGGAGAAGGTAAACAATGGCGAGCATATTATTATACTGTGCGTTCACTGTTTATAATAATGAAACAAAACTCTTCCTGTACCTAATAACAAGAGAATTAACTTATATTGTTATTAAATGTGTAGAGATGAGGGAGGAATAGTTGGAGGAACAGTTCCAAACGCTGCTTTCCTGAGATTCTCTTGGTCTGACTTTGCAAAGTTTAAATGGTCGGAGGTTTGCAACTATTGGCGTTGATTTCGTAATCTAATAGCGGGGTTTTTGAAGTGAAAACTTCTTTAGGCGCGTTAGGCATTTTTGAGATGGGAAAAAACAATTGAACTCGCGACACCGTTATCGACACCTCATTTTTATAAACGCGATTGTGCTCTTTATTTATATTACGTTACGGACCAATGTTCTATACAAGTATTTTTCTTCTATCAAGGCGATCTTGTTCAAGTTTTCACTTCTGTCGGCACTCCCGGAGTGCCACAGTTTTTTTTTTCGAATCTATGGTATTTTTTAACAAAATTAGGTTCCGATTTTAATGGCGGATTTGATAATGTAATAGAAATTAGGGCAAAAAATTCAATTACAGTCCATTGCTCAGTCGTTGACGGTAAACTGGACAACGCTCCCTTCGTAATCAAATTGCGACCTTTTTTTTTTTGGGTGGGAAATTATCAAATAACTAGAGCGTGTCAGACTCTTACTGACTAAAACCCACCCGTGTTCCTTCAGTTGCCATGTTGCCGGGGCCACGATCTCCCTTTAGGGTTTCTTCGCAACCCTGGCAGCCATCGGCCTTAGCGGACCCCGTCAATTCTGCTGACATCTCTTTGAGGCATGCGTGAAATTGCAACCTTATGTTCACATTCGTTCATTCTTCTTTTTTACATCTAAAACTAAATATTCGGTGTTACGATATTAATTATTGCATTTCATAATCAATATTTTAGTTCCCTAGTTAGCCACATTTCTTAATTCCATACAGCTATTTACGACGTTGCCAACTTTTAGGATAAACCCTCTTAAACTGTAGTTGAAAAATCATAGACGAAAATTGAGGTTATAAAATTAACGTCAATTGACAAATAAAAAACTTATTTAAGGTGATTGAAAATTTTTCGGGTTTAAGTATTCGAATAATCAAATCAAAGTACTCAATTTGAAAGTGACACTACAAATTGTCGTCGACAGGTACGATCTCTGACCCATTGGTTTTTCATCAGAAACTTTTGAAACAAACCAAACCTAATTTGTTTTCGAAACTCACTTATGTCAACTTATTTTACTGTTTGTTGATATTTTAACCAACCAATTACAATAACCTACAAAAGCTTTGACAGCAGATTCGTTAATAGTAGCTTACTAACTTTTTTAACCGACTTCAAAAAAAAGGAGGAGGTTCTCAATTCGGGATATTTTTTTTTTTATGTATGTTCCCCGATTACTCGAAGACGGCTGGACCGATTTGAAAAATTCTTTTTTGAAATCGAGGGAACTCTTCAAATATTAAAGGCACATCTATAGCGATTTGGGTATTTTTGATGAGCAGTTGACATAAGGCTATTGTAACTTAGATAAATTACAAACCAACCCACTAAAAAGTGAAAAAAAAAAAACTTTTTACAAAAAACACAACCGACTTCCAAACTACAAAGTGAAAAATAACTTTTTAAATTTCGGAAGTCTGTGTCAAAAAACTAAAATACTGATCTGATCCAAAGACACTTTTTTTTTAAATTTAGTTTACATTGTATCTAATAATTCCTTTTCCTTGACACAGGGACGTGAAGCCTCAGAATCTACTAATAAGTTCTCACGGCGAGCTGAAACTGGCGGACTTCGGTCTGGCGCGCGCCAAGTCCGTGCCGAGCCACACGTACTCGCACGAGGTCGTCACACTATGGTACCGACCACCTGGTGAGTACAGCTTTCCAAAGAAAAGTATGCGTTTCGGGAACCATCGTCTATCTTCGGAAATACGAACGCGCTATGATGAGATCTAATATAGAGCTGTTACAACCATGAATTACTTTGCTATTTTGTATTACCATATTTACAAAATTAAAGATTAACAACTCTATGTAATTTAAAAAAAAAAACTTTTGAGTGACAAATGACGATCTGAGATCGGAATAGGTAACCCGACAGAGAGAAAACTTCATACAAACGTGCAATGATAGGTGCACTAATACAAAGCGCGGTAGTACAAAACTTAGAAGCATTGTCTTTGTGGGGGTTACTCTGTGGCGCGACGTTCGTACTAGTTCGGAAACACGAAGATTACCGATGCGCATTACTGGTACCTGTAGATGGTTTTTTAAACGAATTTACTAGAATGCCATGGAAAGGAAGCCAGCCAGCCTGATCTCAGTAGCACCCCGGAATCTGGATCTGTGCCCGGTTGATGGCAATAGGCTCGCCCCCCTATTATATGGGACTTAAACATAACTAGCGAAATGTGAGTGTACTGCAGGTTCACCTCTGCCTAACCCTTTGGGGATTAAAGGCGTGAAGTTATGTTTCGTGGAAATGGGCATGTTATAAAGTAAACAACTGAAAAGAAAGTTGTCCTTTTTCTTTGTGGTGAATCTTAATTCTATTTCTAGTAGTTAGTGACTAACCTGCACGCGTAGCATGACCACCGTAGAAACGAGTTTTGTCGACGGAAGAATAGACAAAATGACAGATTGTGATTGTTTATCTGTCATTTTGTCTATTCTTCCGTCGACAAAACTCGTTTCTACGGTGGTCATGCTACGCGTGCTGGTGTCAGAGTTTTAAACCCGCCTATGGGGCTCTGACTTGGCTCGACAAATATCTCTCAGGCATGGCGGTTTCCTCACAATGTTTTCCTTCACTGTTTTTGAAGCAAGTGATAATTCTACTGCTTGTGTTCTACCCCTTATCGTTTTTTTTTGTTATTTGGTAAAACATGCGAGATAGACGATTGAAAATGAATATTATTATTGTAATATTTATTTAGCCTTTGAAGAGTCTTCAAACAGACTTCATCAGAAACTCAATTACGTATTTGTCTTGGCTTAAAACGATAATAGCAACCACTAATATTTTACAGTCAACTATTAAAAGCTTCCTGGAGAAAACAAGAGAACCATTATGAAAATTTCTAGAAACAAACTTAGTAAAATTAGAAGTGACAAGCTCTGTTTATATTTAGAACTAATGCTTTCCTTGAAAACTTTACTGTAATATGGTTTAACGGGTGTCGCCCGTAATATTGTCACGCGAACTGGGGAAGTGCAACATTACTTGTTATTCTGACTGCGGTATTTGTGCAAGGTGATGTGTTAAACAACTCCTTGCTGAAATATTTGTGCGGGTAATAAAATAAAGTAATGCTTCTGTACGATGTAAGAGACATCGAAACGTAAGCTGTTTCCATGAATTCGTTTTTATTTTCACATGATTCTAGACGCCCCGAAACTCAAACTCAAAGCACTTATTTCAAATAAACCAATTACACGCACTTTTGAATTGTCAAGGGGTCGGTCAGACAGAAAGATGAAGCTAGTTGCCCATTCCAAAGCGTAGCAGGTACCTATGGAGAAGAACGGGCAAGAAACTACCACTGACACTCTTTAAAATTAAAATATGGTTACATCATTCATGTTGAAATAATAAATGTGAGAACGATGCAGAACGTCAAAAGCGTCCGTAATAAAAAGATAACAAAACAAAAAAAAAAAGTGGCACTCCGGGAGTGCCGACAGAAGTGAAAACTTGAACAATTTTGTGCGGGAAATACTTTTAATGAGGTGTCGGAAACAGTAACGGTAACAATGTCGCGAGTTCGATTGTTTTTCCCATTTCAAAAATGCCCAACGCACCTAAAGAAGTTTTCACTTAATAAAAATGTAAGCCGTGGCAGCTAAGAGATGACCAGTCCCTACTGACGGCGCCCGTTCACGAACCTGACGCACGGATTAGCCAGAGTAGAAATAGATAATCGGTTATAAATAAAAACTGCTGTTTCAGACAAAAGTGCTATACCTATACTGTATTTTTTTATATTCGGGTAAAAATATCAACGGGCTTAGAATCATGTGCTGAAAACAGTGCGCGTCGATGTCCCTTAACGCCTGTATAGTTTTCAGCTAAGAAAAGTTTTGGATATTCTTCAGTGGTTGTTGTGAATAGTGGCAAAAGAATCGTTAAATACACATTAGAGTGTTCTCATCAACGCCAAAGCTCAAGCGAGCATACACGATACGAAACAAAATTGAAATTCCAACGTTGTATAGATCTTGAGAAAAACCTCTGAGACAGACGAATGATCTGATAAAGCTTCCGTTTTTTCTTTAGGTTAAAAATTAGTTCTGTAACTAGTTGCCACAATCACAAGTTTTAGGCCCGTATTACAGAACGTCACTCAATACTCAAGCATTACTTAAAACTAGATTCAAGCCATTTGATTGGTTGAAACTAGTTTTAAGTAATGCTTGAGTATTTATTTATTTATTTATTTCCTTTGGAAGACTTACAGCTAAACAAAACAGACTAATAGCTTGAAAATATGACTGACAGCCAATTACAAGTCTTCACATATAATTAACAGAATAACAATAAAAGAAATCTGTGAACACCACAGTACTGCCAACGAAAACAATAAACCGCCAAAGCTATACAAAACTATACATAACAATACTAATATAATACAATACTACAATAAATGTGGTAAAATTAGGCTACTGACGCTAACATAATCTGAGCAATATCACGCATCAGGTGAAAAAGTTAAGGCTCAAGCTCTTTCTGGCCACAGATACACCTGTTGTAAACGGATCGAAGTCATGCTGTACACATACCCGATTAAAGTTTCTGCTTGCACGCACAAGGAATGAGTTCTGCCTGTAGTTATTCGGAGCAAACGGCACACGGAGCGGGGGATTGGACCGCTTCGACCTTCCGGGGATGTTAAAGTAAAATTTAGATAGAATTTCAGGGCTATTAATATTATTATTAAAGATCTTTAGTAAAAAAACACAGTCGGAGATCTCACGACGATTAATAAGGGGCAATAAATGATATTTCTTACAGAGGTTAAGGTAATTTTCAGAGTGATACGGTACTCTTTGATGGTAGCATAAGTACTTTATAAATCTCTTTTGGATGTTCTCTATGCGATCAATGTATTGAGTGACGTTCTGTAATACGGGCCTTAGAGCGTTTATTCTGAAAGTTGGCAACGTCGCAAATAGATGTTAAATATTTCGTTGTTTTGATTAATTTGGCAATATTGCTGTATGGAAATAAGAAATGTGGCTAACTAGGGAACTAGAATAATAATAATGAATTGTAATTATAACACTGAATTTGATGTTGTGATCGCTTTAGGTGTAAAAAAGGCATTTAGAAAGTTTCCAAATACTTTTTTTACTTCTAAAACTAAATATTCGATGTTACGATATTCATTATTGCATTTCATAATCAATATTTTAGTTCTCTAGTTAGCCACATTTTTTAATTCCATACAGTAATATTTCCAAATGAATCAAAACAGGTAAATATTTGACAGCTATTTGCGACGTTGCCTACTTTCAGAATAAACGCTCTTAACAAACGCCAAGGCCTGTAAACAATTGTGATAGTAGATCAGCTATGTATTTAAGTCGAAAATATTGACTACCAAAATGATGTGAAGATGTATTATGCTATCGACCCGTCTTAACTCTCCTAAATCATCATGAATGCATGATGATTCAGCCCTGCTTTTACATGTTTTTGGACAGCTTTCAAAACATTCCCAAAAGTTATTAAGAACTCTATAGTTTGTTTTCAGCTTTTGAAAACATATCAATAACAGTGATATATTATTACAACCATATAATGTGAATTTACGGTGTACACTGGCACAGTGAGAATTGAATGTCGCCTACTATCCCTAAATATACTTTTATGGCCGTCACGAGTCGTCATTTATCTTCATTTTTATATTGAGCTTGCCATTTTCACGACCCTTACCAAGAGTCTGCTAAATTGTTGTGGAGTGTTTTCAAGACAGTTTTTTTTTTAAAGTGAAACTTTTATTACATCGTCTCAAACTTTTTCGTCTGTGTGTTGCATGTCGCGTGACGGTCGGCCGCGGAGTAGGGATAAAGTGAAAGGCGCTCGTCGGAGCAGCCAAGGCCAATATGGCGGTGCCTATAGTTCGCTTAAAAGTTTCACTTTTACCGTGGTTTCATAAAACCACACAATCCTTTTTTTTTTTAAAAAGTAACGTTTTAGATTTTAAGAAGGCACGTTTACTATTAAGTACCCTATTTTCAATCAACATAATTATAGTGGCGTCCTAGATATCTGACTGAAGTACGCCAACTCCAACCTCGATAAATTCCTTCGTAAGTTGCACTCCACGATGAACGATCCGAATTTTTTAGATTACTTTCTTTTTGCAAAGTGCTGTGTCGGCTTCTAAATTGCCACATACGAACTACGCATCACACTGACGTCACGCGAAATTCTGCATCGCGCAAGCAGGGTTTATCGTGCGATCAGAATATATATAACTTCCCAACATCAATCATTGGTCAGTTGCCCACTAGACACGACACCCGTCTGGCTGGAGAATCCTCCCTTTTTATGGAGGATGAGTGAACTTTACACCCTGTTCCTCATGCCTCTATAGTGCTGAAACTCCTTTCTAGCTCCCACCACCAATATTGAACTGAAATATATTAGGTACAAGACTACAAACCGTGAGCCTGATAAGATTTCCCAGCGTCAAAACTGACGAACTTCCATACAAACTTTCATCCCCTATTTTAACTCCTTTGGAATGTATCCCACATTTTCAATAATCTTTCCTTAGTGCTCACCTACGCTATTATAAAGGGGTTTCTCCACCGGGAGCATTCGCCTGTAATGTAACAGTTCAGATTCGAGCATTACATTAGCGAGTGAGAACCGAGCATTAGGTACTGTGCGCAACCTGTAATGAAAAATTTTGTAACGTTAGGTACTGTAGTGACCGGGATGATCGGGACCCGTGATACCAACATAAATTGTAACCATTTGTAATGACCGTGTTGCAGTGCAGGCTCAGTAACCCAGACTGCAGCGACGAATGCTCGGCTGCATTGTGATACAGGGTTCACACGGTTCGATTTTAGTTCAACAAAAAAATACTTTAAATTTGAAATTAAATTTGATTGAAAATCAATTCAGACGACTTGAATCAAGTACTTGGGGCATTATGTAACCGACGACCTTAATGACCAAGTAGATATTGAGAGGGAACGTAGGGCGCTGGCCGTCCAATGTAAAATGTTGGCTCGCCGGTTTGCACGCTGTAGCAGGGCAGTCAAAATAACGTTCTACACGTGCAGCCTGTGGATCAACTATACTCAGCGGGCTATCAGCGCCCTACGGGTCCAATATAGGTTCAGGATGTTGATGGGGCTGCCCCGTTTCTGCAGTGCATCAGGTATGTTCGCACAAGCACACGTCGATGGCTTCCACGCCATCGTCAGACGGAAATCTACCTCTTTGCTCTGCAGAGTGCGGGAAAGCTCCAACTCCATCCTGAGGACCATAGCCGGGAGGTACGATTCTCCTTTGTTAGATGATGTTGTTCGAAGATGCATATCGAACAACAGCCTTGTTTCGAAATAGATAATAAGTTTACTAACATAGATATAAGTTTATCTTTTTGTTTACTAACCCATATATGGATGTCCCTTATCCGAAATAAAGATTTTATTTTGAATCGCTTTCGACTTAGCAGTTGGTCAACTAAAATCGAACCGTGTGAATCCGGTATAACGTAATGCTCAACATCGAATGTTGGATTGTTACATTACAGGCGAATGCTTCCGGTGAGGGAGCACCTTAAGACACTTGTGCAAAATTTCATACTTCTAGACCCAGAGGTTAAGAGGAGGCTCCCTAAATTGTATGTTAATTTGCATTAATATCCTGAAAAAGTCACGCATACAATCAAAATGGAACTTTAGTCTAAGATTTATTGGATCTTTTTCTTTCCAAATATAAGACAGTTACGTAATTGGAACATATTCGCTCGATTCATTTTTTATTCGAAAATCATGTCTTTTTAAAGATTATTTGAAACAAAAACAAGATTACTTGGCTTTTATGTCTAAAATAATTATTGACAGTAAGGAAATATAGTTTATTATCCAAATGTAAGATATTTATTTTCTAGATCAATTATTACTTTAGTTATAATCGAAATAGAATTGAGGTTTACGACATTTAGGCCTCTGCCTCGAATCTTGCGGGCAGCGGGGCGGCGGCGGCGCGAGAGCGGCGCGTTCAAATGCATAAATTCATATGTAACTGTTCTCGAAAGCAGTGGCGCAGGGAGCGAGCGGTTCTATATAAAACTTTGCGCTGCCGCGTCGCCGCCGCCGGCGCCCCGCTGCCCGCAAGATTCGAGGCAGAGACCTCAGTTCCGTGCTTGAACACGACCAAAGAGCGCACGCGATATTCAACTTTATTACTAAAGTGTTAGCGTTTAGCACATAGTGGAGTGGTGGGGTGCATTGGGGCGGAGTTTGCGTGGAAATTGTCTTTGGAGTGCTTGGTCTTAAGGCTGTGCTGTGTCTCTCAGTGAATGAATGAATTTAGGATTTATATAAAGTACATGCCACTTGTGCAACAGGTTTTACAAGAGGCAATAGTCTTTGAAGACGATTTACCAATAGCTTTTTTTTTGTGCAGACGTGTTACTGGGCAGCACGGAGTATTCCACGTCGCTGGACATGTGGGGCGTCGGCTGCATATTCGTGGAGATGCTCTGCGGAGTGCCTACCTTCCCCGGTGTGAGGGACACACACGACCAACTAGATAAAATATTTAAGGTATGATTTTATTTTGTCTTTCTTCTTTTGACAAAGTCATTTTAGGACATGGACAAGAGTTAATCAGAGTATTTTTTTTTTTGTGTACGTTAATTTACTAGTAATTTATAGCAAGTCAACATGCTGTAAATTTGTCCATTGTGTACCTTGATCGTCCATCGCCAGGTAAACTAATTTAGTTTGCACTTAGTTTAGTTTAGCTTGCCAGTTTCTGTACGTCCACCTACATGTATGAAAAACTGGCGAGCTAAAACTGCTAACTAAGTTAGTTTAGTTCGCGGTGGACGGCTCGCGTCAAGCTGGTTATGGACGCCTACTTTTGCACATTATTTTTAATAGTGTAAGGTTCTTGCATTATGTCTCGACCCAAATAAAATAGTATATGGAGCACGTCCTCCTTCCCGTTTTGACGGAACTTATTCAGCTCGTCCCGCCATCTCCTACGTGGTAAAAATTAGAAGGAGGACGCGCGGACTCGCAAAAGGTGGAAGGAGTGGAGGGAGGCCTTTGCCCAGGAGTGGGACAGCGTAGGCTAGTAAAATAATGGAGCACGACGATGAGACTCTTTCACGTCGACTCTGTGTATTTGACGAACTTCACCCCTCAAATCCCACAGGTGGTAGGCACCCCCACCGAAGAGAGCTGGATAGGCGTGAGCCGCCTGCCGGGGCTGCGCGCGCACGTGGCGCGCTGGGGCGCGTCGCCGGCGCGCGCGCTGGGCGCCGCCTTCCCGCGCCTGCGCGACGCCGGCCGCGACGCCGAGCGCGCCGCCGCCGCGCTGCTGCAGCCCGACCCGGGCCGCCGCCTGCCCGCGCAGAGGGCGCTGCACCACGCCTACTTCGCGTCGCTGCCGCCGCGGCTCAGGGACCTGCCCGATGGTGAGTCACGAAATAGGCTTAACTGATTTAAGCACTATGGTACCGCCCGCGAAGTCCAAATTTTCATAAATTTTGTACAATTTGCAAGTCAGTGTCAGGTTATGTCTTGATCAAAATATAATTTGCCACCATAACAAATATGTATTTATAGAATTTTTATAACTTCTTCCGACGGACGGTCCGCGCCACGTACCTACCTACCAATGTCCTTTGTTTTTAAAGACATACGCAGATCATCCGTCGCGGACGTCCGTCTAATGCAAAGGACGGCCTTTATGTTTTGTAATCGTTTGTTAAAACTACAACGGTGTTTTAGTCTTCAATGAAAAAGAGAAAATGACTTGACATTTTATGACCAATCCTTAACTTCACAATACATCATATTATAATAAACACGTCTTGGAAAAAAAAAACTGAAACGACCTGTACATAGTTTTTGTATCTTAACACAAATTTTATCCAATAAATGCACTCGTTTAAAACATGTTTTCCATTGTTACAGAGGTATCAATATTCACAGTGGAGGGCGTGTGCCTGCACCCTGAGACGCGGCACGCGACCATCAAGTGAGACTTAGCCCGCGAGCCCTTTAGTCGAATCAATTACGCTTTTTTCGTTCTGCCCGGCGCCTACGCCGCGATCCCCATACTGCACCAGGAGGCGTCACATTCTGACTGACTCGCTCCGTCGGACCAACATTTCGTGATAGTTCTATCGTCTAGATTAAAAAAAAAAAATCGCTCGAACGGGCATCGAATGCCGACAGTATTCAGTTGATTTCAAACCTCCCCTCATCATTGTTTGTTCGTCCGTCGATTGCTTTGTCCTTTCTATTATTCTATTAGTGCTTGTTAAGCTTCCAACGGAATATCCATCCATATAATTCAATTATTCTATGGTGACAAGGTAAACTGATAGGTAAACGAGTGTATGAATTATAACTATAAATATATAAACAGAGCAGTGTGCCATGTATATCTATAATTGAGAAGAGTATGACGTATTATTTTAAAAGATTTTTATGCTGGAAATATATGCTCATAATTTGGTAAAAATTTTGAAGATGTTTATTTATATTTATTAAGGGATAATTGTTGACGAGGTTAACTCTAATGCAGTCTTATGAAACTATACGGTTTTATCATTGAGCTTCTAGCATGAGTTTACGATTGGTTTCTGATTGGACATTAATCAAATATCGGCTATTTCCCGATATTTATTCGAATTAGCGGATATCGAGTCATCGTAACTCATGGTAGGGGTTCTTCCATTGAATCTTGGCGTTTATCTAAATCTTATGCACACATTCCTTCCACGGTGCTCAAATAGTAAAGTTAGTGTGGCGAGGAGATGTGTCGCGGCCCGAGCGCCGCCTCCAGTGATACCATGTGAATTGAACGGAGATCATCTATTACCAAAATTATTTAATCTTCGCAGATCTCAAATATAATCAAGTGTGGGACCGTCCTACTGTAAATTGTAACGTGATAGGAAATTCGACGATTTATAAATAATATACTAATCATTGTTCTGAGCGGGGCGAGGTAGAGTAGATGGAGATAGATTCCGTCTAGACTAAAGACTAGTGAAATTAACCAGTTTAGTGAATTTTAGTGGTCCCCACGACGTAAGGTTAGGAGCGCAGTGTAAGTAACGTAGGACCGGCGCATTGGCAACTTGACAGGTTAACATTAGACGAAATGTTAATGCGATATCCTCGATGTCTTGTTAGAAAGCGACACAAACAAGTTATCTGTGATTCCAAAATAGATTGTAGCCCTACAGAAACGTGAACGGAAATTGTGCCAACAATTAAAATAAACGCTTCATAGAAATCCGGGAATTTAAAATTAATCAAGACATTAGTATCGCATAAAGGTCATTTCGTACGTAGTCTTAAAAATAAAGCTAGTCTAGAAGCGAAAAAAAAAGTATCATTTCTGTAAATAAAATTGGTGACGAATAGCAATAAAACTCAATTAAATGTTACCTACGCTAGGACTAAGCGAATAAAGCCTTATAACAATTGAATCGCACTGAACGCACTGCCAAAATACGAGACATAAATCGATAATAAGTAATTGAATCGAGTAGTAGAATCGAGTTGTCAGTGTGCGCGGGAGATAAAATAAATAAAATAAAACACTAGTGAGCATAGATCAAATTAGTGTAGTCCTTACCGAGCTTTAGAGACGTTTACACTAAGTGCCGGGGGCTGCACTTAGCGGAATTAAACAAAATTTAACTAAATTGAGCACAAAATTCTTACGTCACAAACTCAAGAGCCGCCCCCGGCACTATCGAGTAGTTAATTCATAATACGGTTCCGAACACCAATAGTACGTAAATTGTATAATAGTATGTGAAACGCAATATTTTCAGTGTAAATGGTTTGTTGAGTTTTATTGTATGTAGCTTAGGAAGGGCGGCGATGTGTAGCTGAAACGCGAGTGGTAAAAACAGGCTGCGAATTTTGAAGGCAATGAAGGCGGATTCGTCAAATAAATTGATTATCGTAATATACGTTCGTTATTTGATTGTTGAATTGTTGACGTGTTTGTAATAAGCAAGGCGACGCAACCCGCCATCTGTTGCCTTAGAGAGCGTTTATTTAGTGAAGTTTAATCCATTAATCAAATGTATAGAATATATCCTAATATCCGAAGAACGTCTTATAAAATTCGCTAGCAATTGGATGTGCAGAGCGCACTCGTGGTTCAGGCACACTCGCGGCTCTAGTGAGTAAGGGATGCAAAGTAAATAATTCACCCGTTGAGTGAAGCACACATGTACGATACGAGATTACGTCGAGCATTTATATTGAGAATAGTGGAAATTCTATTGTATACATAATAATTTGCATTTGTACGATGTACTGACCGAGGCCGCAAGGCTCACGTTCGTTGCGAAGGAACGAATTGTATATAGGTATTATTAATTAATCAATTAGTTGTTACAGTTTCTTAGTTACGACAGTCCTATACGAGTTGCCATTGCCGATTGTATGAGTTCCGAAGTACACGGACGATATGAGATTTATTTTAATTTTTAACTATCATAGGTTATTTTCGATTAACTATGTTCTATTATTTTATGTATCACGAAATTGTCCCGCTACTGATTTAGTTACGATTTTTTAATATTTTTTTTGTAATGTATAAACAATGTGCTTTTACTCGTTTAAAAGAATGTAAATACGATATTTGAACTGATAATAATAAAAGTTTTTATTTCTTAATGAAATGCCTTGTTTTCTTCCCTCCGATTGCCCTCCTGCGCGATTGAAACTCAATTCATAACGAGCTTAATTAGAGCGACTTAACGACGCTCTCATTAAATTCAATGAGGGTTTTCATGAAAATTCACGCCACCAGTTGGCGCCACTTTGACAAGAGGTCTTCCTCGAGCCACGACAATGAATATAAAATATATCAAAAACCTTCATAAAATCATTATCAAATCGATATCATCATAATATCAAAAATACATTTCCATCAGGCGAGATCGAGGTCTAGAGCAAAACCAATATTGCATTTTTTTTTAAAGGCGCTTGACACTGACAGGCCTGGACCTGACGTTTCAGTGTTGCCATCTGGTGACTGTCATTTCAGAAAACCAAGAAGAGAAATGAGATTCGTAAAAGTTAACAGTATTATTCTATTGTTACTACGTTACCGACCTCATTTTGCCGTTTACTTTCTTAAAAAGGATAACCACAGCATGAATAATATTAAAAGGAGAGGGGCTTGTGGCTAAGTAATAACAGCTGCACGGGTCGATCGATCAGGTTATGCTACGCTTGCCTCGGCTGGTCCGTGGATGGGTGACCATCTTTACATACCAAGACCCCTCCGTGTCTCAGAAAGCACGTCAAGCCGTTGGTCCCGGCTGTCATTTGTAGATCTTTGACAGTCGTTACGGGTAGTTAGAAGCCCAAAAGTCTGACAACCAGTCTCACCAGGGGGTATCGTGTTACCTAGTAACTAGGTTGTGGAGGTCAGATAGGCAGTCGCTCCATGTAAAATACTGGTATTCAGCTGCATCTGATTAGACTGGAAGCCTACCCCAACATAGTTGGAAAATGCTAGGCAGATAATTAATAATATTAAGAAAAATTATAGTAAAATGATAATGTCTGGGTTGATTCTCGTACAAAGTGAACAGAGCCGTGAAATTTCTGGCGCCGCCTGCTGGCTGGTCGCCAAGGCTTGAGCCATCTAATTCGGCCAATGAAAGTCGGCGCCACGTAGAAATGAACCTATAGTCTGAGCCATTTGAGCCCCACATATTACACTAATGGACGCTTAATTAATTAATTTGGGCGTATTCATCGTACCTAGGGTAAGTTTCTACACAATTGTCAGTTATTTTGTTTAGGTATTTACCGCTAAATAATCGCAGTCGACGCGATGAAGATGAGTGTACAGTATAACTATTTTCTTAATGTCCCTCGGCAAACTTCGTGTTTCGTCAGTCGTTGAATTTCTATCAGTTGCACTTGCAGACCGGACGCTCTTAATTGACTTGGAAGTATATAGAGTTGTTAATACTCTTTTAACTTAATGTAATTTATTTTAAAATGGGAGTAAAGCTGCTAAAGTCACAGCCCCGAAAATGGTTTTACAGCTCTATATAGTTCACACGTAAAACAAAACAACAATAAAGTACTTAGTTCCGAATTCAAATAATTATACACGATAAATCTAATAATTGATGGACATGGAAATTATTATTCGTTTGTATTCGGAAATGCGATGTTTCCCAAGAAAATAGTCAGACTATTAGGTTATAGGTTGCAGCCTAGTAGCCGGTAGTAACTATCAGGTGAAATAACAGAATTGTCTCTGAGAAATAGGGAAAGAGTCTTAGACCCAGCCCGTCCCATCCTTGATGTCCTCCCTCCGGTTGACGCCCTAAGCCGAGGTTCTTACCCCACAAGGGGTACCCTTAGCGACCGTTCACCTAGTTTTAATTAGCATAGTTGAATAACCCCTGGCTGGAGGTTTTAAGTGTAGTAGCTTAAGGCACCCACAAGAAAGCCCGGTTAAGTAGTTATGATCACAGAGGTCAACTACGAGATGCCCTAACTAAAAAAAACGTGTGGCACTCGGGGACTGCCGCAGTAAAGCTATTGCATAGCATTTGTAACCTCCATACTTCTTATTTGTCAACACTACACTTGGGATGATGACGTGATGACATAAAACAAAAATTACGTTCCCATGACAACATCACGTTGTCATGGGAACCGTCATTACATGGTAGGCGGAGTGGGGGGTGTTAGGTTTTTTTTGTTACGGAATTTCTTGGTTCGGTCGCCGCGCTCAAAGCCCGCGATAAAAGCTATGCAATAGCTTAAAAAAAAATCTTAGACCATTTCACCTACAAATGGTCTAAGCAGTCTGTAATGGTGTTCATCCCGAGAATCAAAACAGGATTTCTTTTTAGATTTTCATCGGGCATCAAGTCATAAAATCACAGCGAAGAAAACCGCATATCTACATTATAAAGAAGGAAATTGGTTCTGAATTTGAACGTTGATACGAGCTGTGCTTAATTTTAAATGGGTGTAAGTACAATACGGCTAACGTGCCAATCCGAATTAAGCAGAGTAAACGAGCTCGGTAAGAGAGTTGTGGCTACGTACAAATAGGCGTTTTGTACGAATGTGAACCTTATTCTAATGTACATAATGTTCACATTCGTATAAACGAATGTGAGCAACTGTTTCATACGCATACTATTAATGTTATCGCTAAAGGTTCATATTCGTATGAGAAGCTACCTTTACGTGCCAAACTAAAGTTAAAGTGCGGTCCGTGAATCATGCTCTTAGAGGAAAGGTAAGTACAAAAGTAGTGGCACAATGAAGGTAAGTCACGCGTTCATATCTATCAAGTTAGCTGTTAGCAACGATTTAAATTACATTCCTGTCTACACAGTTACTCCAACAATTCCTTAGAGTTTAATCTGCGAGTCTGTGACTAAAAAGTAAAGTATTATCTCACCTCTGGCCAGGCAGAGGGGTGCGACCGTGAGACATTATCAATCAAAACCCATCGCAATTTGAATAATATTCCGCTCTAATTGTCACCCCTCGAAGTTATGGAGGGCGATGGAAATGCAGTTATTATCTAATTGAAAAAATATTTTGGTTTTCATTATATTCTGACCCTTGTAATATTTTTAAGGTAAATTAAATTGTGAGCAGTGGTTTCGAACCCAGGCAGGCGCTTTACTTTGTGTATTTAATTTCATCACCACTGCTCTCAAAACGGTGAAGGAAAACATCGTGAGGAAACCAGCATCATCACACGGCATCGACAGATCTACCAACCCGCACTGGGCCCGCGTGGTAGATTACAGCCCACTCCCTCTCACCGGGAGGAGGCATGTGTCCCAGCAGTGGGAACATTATAAGTTGATTATGATGATATGATGAAATTAAATTATTTGGATTGAAATATAGGTGACATAGGCATTCCAAGAAAACTTGTGCCTCATTAATAACGATCGATTGACGTTGGTACCTACGAGTATGTTAGAAGGTAATATAAATATTTGATTAACGTATAGCGCAGGTACTTACGTGCCTAAGTAATTGTCAATACCTTGTACCTTGGAATATGCCTACCTATTTACTGTACACACCTATAGTCTTATTTTTAGGCATCGAAAATTGACTGGCTTTTAGTCTACCTATAAGCCCACTAGGGCTTTTCAATGTTACCTTATTTATTTAAAGCAGCTAGAGGGAATCTTCTTACACAAAATGGGAATGACACTCACTGTCGTAAGTAATTTTCATCCATGACAAAGGTTATAAATAAAACTTTTACAACGACTTCCATTAGTTTCTACACGTTAAACAAGAACTGATAGTGATTATAGTCCGTGCAATCCACGAAGACACGCCCCACTCCGCTCCGCGCCGTACAAGTTCAGCTCACAGTACAGTAATCGCGGAGTGGGGCGCGTCTTCGTGGATTGCACGGACTACATCTATACTGTAGACTAGCGACCCGCCCCTGTTTCATACGGGTTTACGACTTGACAAAACAGAGATTTCTTTAATGTCATCATCATCATTTCAGCTGAAAGACGTCCACTGCTGGACATAGGCCTCCCCCAAGCACCTCCACTTCGACCGATTCTGTGCTTTCCGCATCCAGCGGATTCCTATGGCCTTCACAAGGTCATCGATCCATCTTGTAGGAGGCCTTCCAACGCTACGTCTTTCGGTGTGTGGTCGCCACTCCAGAACATTTCGACCCCATCAGCCATCCGTTCTGCGAGCAATGTGCCCTGCCCATTGCCATTTAAAGTTTAATATTAATTTAACTGACTTAATTTAATTGATGTAAAGGGAAAGGCCGGGCGGGGACGCCCTAGGAGGACATGTACTGACCTTATTGGTGATGTTCTTCAGAAAGGCCAGGTGCGTAGTACTCGCAACCGGCGTGCGTGTATGACTAGATGTATGAACGTAAACGAGGCAAAAGGACTATGTAAGGATCGTAGCAGGTGGCGTTCTGTAGTTTCTGCCTACCCCCATGGGAAGAAGGCGTGAGTTTATGTATGTATGTATTAATTTACTATACATTCATACATTACACCTTCTGGAATAAATGCTCTAAATCAGGGATGCACATACTAGAAAATAGGGGCCAGTCGGGCATATTACCTATGAGCTAAAGGCGGGCCCGGCGGCGTGGCGGCGCGGGCGGCAAGAAAAATAACTAGGTAATAAACGTTATTTATTTTATTTGGGACTTTTAACACGTAATATCGCTTCCAAATTTTCATTTGCTTGGCGGTTCGATTTTTCGTTTTGTTACAATTCGTAACTGTTATCAAGTATACGTCAATCCAAATAAGCTTGCGCATTTTGGTGCATTTGTTCGCAATTTTTTATATCTACGTATTTTTGTCAACGGTTGAAGTTGAGTAAGTTAGGTACGTTACGTAAATTTTCATCATTTCACATGTCTATCAGTTGGTACACAACATTGTCAAGATTTATTTTTTATTTTCTTTTATTTTTTAAATTTGTTGACGGCCCGCTGGCATGCCGGGGCAGCGGGCCGCGGTCTGCACATACGCACGTAGTTTAGAAGAACAACGTGGTCACAGAGATATTCACAAAAAGCGACTTTAATTTATAATACCTATGTAACGAAGATAAAGTTATACTTAGATATGTTTTCAAACTAACGAGTCTGACTGAACATAATTATTCAGGTGGCTCCTAACTCCTAACTTTCACAGATAAAGGAGATAGTGGCTAATCCAGTTCGCTGAGCTCTTTGGCGAATCTCTCATTTCGTCTTGTATCTGCTAAAGCTTTGAGATAGATCAAAGTTCGCTCACTGTGACTAATTTCACTAACAAGTGAGAGCTTGGCTTTATTTCTTTCGTAAGTCTGCCTATACTGCGTTCGCGTTTTATTTTCGAAACATGTAAACAAATTCGATGTAGTTTTTTAAGTCAACTTAAGTTGTTTTTGCATAATTAAACTTTAATTTGCAGGACAACTTATTTTTTTTTAAACTTTAAATAACAGAAGGTATAAAGTTGATTTTAGTATAAGTGGAAATAACCTTAATTAGAAACAAGGATTTGATAGACTTAACACTGGTATCCAGTATTGATGATACACGCCATACACAGGTAGGTACCATACATAATTTATTTTGAACATATTCAACCTTATTTCATGTAGATACCTATCCTAAAACTAAACTTTTTGGTCATACTGATGAAGTCGAGAGATAAGTATCGTTTTACTACTTTTTTCAAACATGCGTGGAAATTCGAACATTATTTTGACAACCTTCTTCAATATAAATCGAAATTGCGGTACTGGTCGAATACATGCGAGCGCCCAGCCGACAATGTTAGACAGTATTCAATGATGTCGTGTTTAGCAGCCAAATAAATTATTATGAAAACTCTAAGCAGTCGTGTTATTTAAAAATGGAACGGACTTTTTACTTCAACATTTGGCAACCAAGGAGGAAACATATCAAAGATTTTATTTAAATTTCGATTTGGCTTGCAAATAGAGCTGTTTAAAGTAAAAGAAACAAATGAACATAGGTACTGGCGCGTGAAAAATTATTCGTTGTTCGTCATTGATTCTAGAATTTATAATTAACTAGCGACCCGCCCCGGCTTCGCACGGGTAACGAGTATAAACCGGGTTATTATACATATAAACCTTCCTCTTCAATCGTTCTATCTATTAAAAAAAACCGCATCAAAATCCGTTGCGTAGTTTTAAAGATTTAAGCAAACATAGGGACAGAGAAAGCGACTTTGTTTTATACTATGTAGTGATTTACTCAATTTGAATTTCCACGCATTATTTGAGAAAAGTACTAAACAATCCTTGGCCGCAACCAGGCATTGATGGACTCGCGTATGTGTGCCTCGGCTTCGCCTCGGTCCACATTTTCACGATCGTCCATCAATGCTCCAGTTGCAGGCCGCGACAGTAATGTACTATACTTATGTTAAAGATACGGCTTCAATGTAGGTAATCAAACCAAAACTACGTACCTATTTACTGAAATTATTTCTTGTTTTACTGGAGTTTCGAGAGCTTTGAATAGTGCCTATCTGCAATTTTAGAATTCCAATGTAAATACACAACAAATCCCGGTAACCCCCCTAATTGTTACTAGTTGCAGTCCAATTTGTTCCTAGCTTAACTGGATTGATGTGAACTATTGTGAGGACGCCTTTGATTGTCTTTGAAATTCGGTGTTTTGGTAGAATCACTGTAGTGAAAGGGTAGAAATCTCGGCTTTTAGCTTCTTAATTGCAATAAGACATGGCTCGTGTAGTTTGGAGCCAATTATTTCGAAATAAATATTGCAAATCTAAATGTTATATGATTTACTTTTACACGTCAATCGTATTTTAAAAACTAGATGAGGTCGGCGTTTCCTATCTGACTACTCTGAGAAGAAAGGCAGAAACAAACTCAGAGGTCACAGTCTCTTTTAAAGTCCAGACATAATCTTGGTCAGGCCATGTGAAGGCCATGTGGATTGGTGTCTGAAATGGTCTTTTGAGGAAAGTATTACACAGATTGAGAGGGCCTGTCCAGTCAAAAATTTTGATTCACAAAAAAAAAGGAAAATATCATAGAACATAAAACGAAGGTGGTTCCATATTTGTCACGCTGACAGCAGGATATAAATTCATTTTTATTATGGTTCCGAACTCTCCAGGTGACGATTGCAGTAGTTTGTTTAATGGACAACCCATTTACTGGCAACACGAACGAACCCATTCCCATTATGATGATAATATAATAGCAACACAAACTAATAAAGTGTTGGAGGTTAGAACATGTCGTTAATCCCGCGTAAATATTCTCTTGATAGCTGAATAACACGCATGCAGCGAATTAACAAGAGGGAATCTTATTATAACAAAATATATATTTGGCAACATTATATTTTGTGTTGTTTTTCTGCGAGTACTTATGTTTGAGTTAGAGCTAACATAACATCACGCCTTGTTTCCCCAAAGAGTTGGACATAGGTGTACCTAGTATGGTACACTCACATTTTTTATGTTAGCTAGTTATGTTTAACACTTTTGACTCCACCTACTTTTCATAGAATTCATACGCCATGCCGTCATACATATTGGAAGTGAACCCTCCGGGAGGGTTACATTTACATTGCGGACGGTCAACGGCATTAGGTTTAAAACTGTGTTATAAAACACTGTAAAATGAAGTAAAAAATAGTGTTTTCAGGGGGTCTTGTTGCTAGCCCCCCGGAAACATGGCAACCGAAGGAACACGGGTGGGTTTTAGTCAGTAAGAGTCTGACACGCCCTCCCGCTCTGCCCAGAGCGGGAGAAGTTATTTGATAATTTCCCACCCAAAAAAAAAAGAGGGTCTTGTTACTATAAGTAGTTTCCAACCTTTTAAATTTTTTGTGAACATTAGTGAACAAAAAAATTAAAATGCTTGGATTTTAAAACCAACGCATAAACTAATAAATCTTGTTAAAAAATACATCAGATTTTATTTCACGGTTTATAATGCTGTATTTGCTAAGAAAAACCAACATTTTAAATAACCCTTCCGCGTGGGCTCCCGGCATCCCATATGCGACTAGGTGAACCTTCCAGGAGGGCTCCCGGCACTGAACGTGTTAAGTCCCATGTAATAGGGGGCGAGCCTATTGCCATCAACCGGGCACAAATCCAGACTTCGGGCTGCAACAGAGAAATTCCTGATGGAAAAACCCAATAATACTTTGTCCCGAATTCGAACTTAGGACCTCATGCTCGGCAGTTGCGCTTGCGACCACTAAACCAACGAGGCAGTCAGTCAGTTAGATCTTACAACAACGCATTTCCAGGAATGAAAACTACTTACCAGGGCCGTCTTAACCATATTGGGCGCCGGGGTGCGAAAATCAGCCTGCGCCCCCTTAACCAACGAAAAAAAAACATATTTTCAATAATTAAATAGTAATAACAATTTCATTATTAATAATAATTATTATAAATTATTTTATGTTTCATTTTAAAATTTAGTAAAATTAGGTAAGTACATTTTTAAACATCAAATTCAATTTTTCTGGCTTTTAAGTTGGCAAACTTTTTATGATTTCGTCTGTTTTGAAATCTACTTTCTATTCGATACTTATTATGGCCAAATTTGTCAATCTATCTTGGGTCATGGTTGATCGTATGTAGTTTTTTATTAATTTTAATTTCGAAAAAAACTTTTTACAAAAAATACATCCGACTTCCAAACTACAAAGTGAAAAATTACTTTAATTTCGGAAGTCGATGTCTTTGGATCAGTATTTTAGTTTTTTGCCACCGACTTACCTTGACAACGTTTTATTTACACAAAACAATTTTACACACTCCTTGCACAAAATTTGCATTTGCATTTATTTATTTCTACACGAATTAAATAACTTTTTTTCAACACAAATAAATACAAAATAAGTAGAAACTTATGCCAAACGTTACGTACGGTCACTTACTATGGCCATCGGAACTTTAATGGTAATTCTAACACAATACAAATAAAATCACTACTAAAACATTACATTTTTGCTGACACAATTTGTGTTGGTGACTAGATACTAGATAAACGGGCGGCATTAGATCAAAAAGCGGGTGTCGCGTGTCAAAGGGCGTGCGCCCGCACTTGTAGCCATAAGCTCTCTTTGAATTCGCAGTGTGTGTTTGTTGGAATATAAATTTAATTGTTGCAGTTATAAGATCTAAATTGGCTTGCATAACGCAAGTCGCAAGGCGAGTGTGCCGAAAGCTTCAGAGGCGTTTTTTTTTGTAAACAATATAGGTGCCTATATTTTTAGTATAATGATTATTAGTTTGATGTTATGAAAGACGTTATTTAAAAAATTGTGATTACGCATGGTATATGTAGGTATAAGGCAATCGGCTTGCGCCTCCTAAGACCCTGCGCCCGGGTGCCACGCACCCCTTGCACCCCCGGGTAAAGACGGCCCTGCTACTTACCTACCTAAAAAGTATCTTCTTATAATATGTATAGTTTATCCATTGCCTCTAATAAAAGGCGATCTCATAACTTTTGTATACATAGGGCACTCAGAAAGTTTTGTGATACTAAAAAACATATACTAGTGGTTATAATTTTTTTATTATTACTTTTCAAAGAACTCTCCATTGGCGTCTATACACAGTTTCATACGTCTAAACCAATTTTCATATCACATTTTCCAGTCCGCATCAGACACCCCTTCAATCCCCTTCTCAAATGCAGCCAGTGCATCTTACGGTGATGAAAACTGTTTTCCCTTGAGTAAATTTTTTATTTTGGGGTACAAAAATGATAAATCCATCCGTAATGATTTAAACGCGTCGAGACGAGCCTGCTTCAAATTTTGCTATCATGTCTCGGCATCATTCTACCCGAACCTCCTTCTGAGTCTGCGTTAGATTTTGCGGTACCACCGTGAAACTATCTTCCTTACCCGAAGATGCCCGTGTAGAATTTTATGCACACTTCCCAATCCAATCTGCAGTATATGCTGAACTTCTTCATATGTAATTCGCCTATTCTCAAGAATAAATTTTGTCACATATAGCCAGCACGTTTTCTTATGTAACAGCCGTCATAGGGCGGCCACTTCTTTCTTCGTCAGCCAAAGTTACTCGACCACGCATATTGGTTGAACCAACGAAAAATAGTCACTTTAGAAGGGCTTTTGTCTATTAACACCATTCGAAGTGTTTCAAACGATTCTTCTGGTTTTAGTCGACATTTGAAATCGTACAAAATCATCGCGCGAAAATGTTCTCGTTGTAAATCCATTTTTCAGTGAGATAGATTATTTTGATTTTGCGCGTAAAAAAATGTGGAGGGAATTTCGATTTTGGAATGTTGTGTTTTTTTTGTACTAAATAGTCATAGTTTTAATTGACATCAAAACCAGCCAGTGTCCCATGAACAAAAACTGTTAGTAGCAAAACTTTCTGAGTGACCTCTGTATATTATTGGAGGCCTATCCTATGCAACAAAAACTACAATATCTGTAGATTTGGCCAATTGTGAAAGAAAAAAGAAAAAAAGCGGCCAAGTGCGAGTCGTACTCGCCCATGAAGGGTTCCGTAGCAGCAAGTAACGATAAGTTTACGATTTATGACGTATTAAAAAAAAACTACTTGCTAGATCTCGTTCAAACCAATTTTCGGTGGAAGTTTACATAGTAATGTACATTATATATTTTTTTTAGTTTTATCATTCTCTTATTTTAGAAGTTACAGGGGGGGGGACACACATTTTACCACTTTGGAAGTGTCTCTCGCACAAACTATTCAGTTTAGAAAAAAATGATATTAGAAACCTCAATATCATTTTTGAAGACCTATCCATAGATACCCCACACGTATGGGATAGATGAAAAAAAAAAATTTGAGTTTCAGTTCTAAGTATGGGGAACTCCAAAATTATTTGTTTTTTTTCTATTTTTGTGTGAAAATCTTAATGCGGTTCACAGAATACATCTACTTACCAAATTTCAACAGCATAGCTCTTATAGTTTCGGAAAAAAGTGGCTGTGACATACGGACGGACAGACAGACAGACAGACAGACAGACAGACAGATAGACAGACAGACAGACAGACAGACAGACAGACAGACAGACATGACGAATCTATAAGGGTTCCGTTTTTTAACGGAACCCTAAAAAGAAAGAAAAATGCGTTTATTGGCATTACAGCAGAAAAAATACACCTTATAACTATAAAAACAAAAAACAATGATTATAATGCCAAAAGGGCCTCAGCTCAGCATATTGTCAGATGACAACACAAAGTGTACCACCTGACGCTGATTTTCAGCTGCAACCCACGAGCAAACCAGTGAAAAAGATCTTCGCAAACATGAATGTAACGGTAATACCTGGAGCTGTAAATCGGTCAGACTAATGATAAACCAGGAAAGAAGGTCGGTGTGCAGATTGCTGTTCACTTATTTATGATTTTATTCTTAGTATTTTGTAAGTCACTGGGTTCTCCGTCGCCCTAGGGGGTGCCGAGGTTTCTCGCGTACTGGACGACTTACGAGCGGACGCTATTCAGTATTTCTTGCCACGTTACTTGTTCATATTCTTTCCGAAACTTATACTATACTTATATATACTTTTATATTAGGTATAGGCCTATCCTAGTGGGTTATGATTTTATGAATATGGCGGCGGCAAACAACAAATCAAACAAAATCATAAAACGTCGATGGACTATTATTAGATTTTTAACCGACTTCCAAAAAGGAGGAGGTTATATGTTCGTCGCGTATGTTTGTTTTTTTTTTTTTTTATGTATGTCCACCGATTTCTCCGTCAATTGTGGACCGATTTTGAAAATTCTTTTTTTGTTTGAAAGGGTGTGCTCTGGAATTGGTCCCATATAAATTTTATTAACTTTGCTTGGATAGTTTTTGAGTTAGCTACAAAATACGTTTTTTTTTCCCACTTAGTATGTAGATGATATGATAAGTTTCTGTCACTGGTAGCAGGTAGTGGTATTCGAATGTGTGTGGGGTAGGTACCACAATTAAAAAGTGAAAAATAAAAACTTTTTACAAGAAAAAAAAAAACAACCGACCTCCAAAAAAAAACACTACAAAGTGAAAAATAACTTTAATTTCGGAAGTCGGTGGCAAAAAACGAAAATACAAAACCCAAGACACCGACTTCCGAAATTAAAGTTATTTTTCACTTTGTAGTGTTTTTTTTTGGAGGTCGGTTGTTTTTTTTTTTGTAATCAAATATTATGGAAAGCAACCAACTTGGAAGTAGCGCTCGCCGGCCGCATCCGCGGCACCTTTCGCTTCGCTCGCTCGGCTCGCGCACAGTTGGTCACAGTTCCAACTTAACTTAACCCATTTGGTCGGGGTGCCACAAGTGGCGTGAAATGCAAGATAACACTTTAAACCTAGTTTTTAAATACTCACGCCGCGGGTTAGGTTAGGTTAGAACCAACAGTTGTGACCAACCTCTATTTCCAAGTTTTTCGCAGTTACTTCGCATTTTTTACTATACCTTAAAACCACGGATACCCTAATGATATGGCCAAACGTCCTTATCCTATGTTTAGTTAGACATATTTTTCTAAGAGATAGTTTTTTAGGATAACATTGAAAGGTCTACTTTTAGTTTTTACTGGCTAAAATTGAAGTGGCAATTCAATAATAGGTATTATTGAAAATAACGATATTAGGAGGTAGGTACCCGAGGTAAATATCAATGTACCAACATGATTGTGAAAACTACCTTAGTAAAAAATTCAACATTCAGATGTCATTTATTCAAACTAGGCTGAGAACCAGCACTTTTCGAACGTCAAAATGACATAAGACAGTCCCCCAAAAACAAGCACCCTTCACCACTTCCTAGTGCTTTAGCTGGGAAGAAGAAGTGGCGCAACAAACTCCCCAGCAGCACAGCTGTCTGTTCAGTTAGAAAAACTTGATTCTATACAACTGTACATGCAAAATAATTTACATTACGCAACGCAATATAGTAATACCTATTTACACCTCTTCTGTACTAACTACCTTAAAAAAAACGTAGTGGAAGATAGAAACATCTTTTGAAATAATATGCCAACCTATCACATAAAAGTAACTTCCTCAAAGCTTTCAAAAAAGTTGGGCAGTACAACGTCTCAAGTTTATGATACGAAAAATATTATTATATTTGTGGCTTAGTTTTATTACTTAGGTACCGGAAAAGCGGAAAACATAGCTTCGCAACACTCCGCTCCGCTCCGGTAGCGTTTTCGTCCTGTTCCGTGTTTTAATAATGCCGTGAATCTATTTTTCATATTGACGCGTTGTTTTCAATTTAGTGACGCTTTTTTGTTCTTTTCAACATTGTAAAGGATATTAAATTTTGTAGAGGTATAAAAGTGATAAGTTTTTAGGGAAACCAGATTTTTGTTTATAAAATATTTACGATAGCTACATTTAAAAAGTAGTTAGGTACCGATAACCAGGCATTATTACGATATAGATAATAAATAAAAGTTAAGAGTTAAAACGTCACGGTTTCTACATGAAAAAATGCCCTTGACCCGACGACCTAGTTCGGTTAACAATCCTGAAACATTGTGACCGTCCGAGCCTAATTTAGGAGCTAAAAAACCGGCCAAGTGCGAGTTGGACCCGCACACGAAGGGTTCCGTACCACCGTACCAATTAACGCAGAAAAAAACACGTTTCTTGTATGGTGATTCCCTTTAATTTTTAACTTTTTTGAAGTGAAAACTTCTTTAGGCGCGTTGGGCATTTTTGAGATGAGAAAAAACAATTGAACTCGCGACACCGTTACCGACACCTTATTTTTGTAAACGAGATTGTGCTCTTTATTTATATTACGTTACGGATCAATGTTCTATGCAAGTATTTTTACTTTAAAGGTTTTGGAAGTATTTTTTTAAATTGTTCAAGTTTTCACTTCTGTCGGCACTCCTATAGTGCCACTGTTTTTTATTTTTTTTATTAGGTATTTGTTGTCATAGTGGTAATAGAAATACAAAATCTGTGAAAATTTCAAAATGTCTACCTATTACGGTTCATGAGATTACAGTCCGCTGACAGACATATATACGGACGGACAGCACAGGCTTAGTAATAGGGTTCCGTTTCGCACCCTTCCGGCACGGAACCCTAAAAACAAAAACAACAAGAATAGAAACCGAACCTAAACTCGCAGCTGTCCTCACAATAATTATTACTTAGACTAAACCAGTTTAAGAGTGACGAGTATCTTAAAACAATGCAGAAATAATGTCATAATTACATCACGTAGGTACAAATTAACAGGGAACTCAATTATAAGGCAATTCGCCAAACTTCAGACGCTCCGACATTTTGTGATAAAATTTTAATCAACCAACACGCCAATGTTGGCGTCAAAGTTGGTCAAAAAGTGAATAACGTAGTTTCATAATAACGACGATATTACTCTTTGTCCTCTTTGTGATAATCTGTAATAAGTATAAAACGGGAGTTTCTCTCGCATTTTGACATAGAACTTTGTTATTATTCTCTTTGTGTAGCTGTGAGTTGAAATGTAACCCATAATAATACTGTTCGGGTCGGATTTTAAACGTTTAACCAGTTCTACGAAATTAAACGGAACCTTTTTAGAATAAATATAATTTTAAGTACATACATGTTTTTACAATAAATAAATAAATTGTTTATTGATCAAGAAGGTACAGATGGTGAGAAAAACAAAGCTTACACTAGTTACAAGCAAGTTGTGCAAAGTTATGTAAGTACATTTTATGGTAGAACATATTGATGTAAGTACATGGAACATCTGTTGACAATTTAAGCTACCCTGTCTCTTAAACTAGGGTATACCTGTATCTTAAGAGAGAGAATACATACCGACGTGTCTAGAAGAGGATCTGGCACGGCAGTCTGTGGCCCCGAACCTATCGTGCCAATCCCTTTCAACCAAATACGCAGGTGGCTACAGGAGTTCACTCACACACAAGCAGAGAACTGGTGGACCTCGACACCGGGTTGCAGGCAGTCCAAGGAAGCTATGCCATCCTTGGATAGCAGGCTAACCAAGCGTTTATTACGCCTGGTTAGGCGGGGCATCACGGGGCACTGCTCGCTAAACAAACACTTCCATACAATAGGCATAACGGACAGTCCTCTGTACAGGGCGTGCATGGAGGCTGAGGAAATCGTAGCGCACGTGCTCTTTGAATGCAAAGGCGTCACCCAGATTAGAACAGAAACCCTCGGGTCACCCAGATCCTACACAGATGTTCTGAACAGACCAGGAGATTTAATTAGCTTCTGGAGGGAGGTGGGCTGGTTGGAATAACCACCAAACGGCCGCCATGGCCCACGCACAATGGTCCACCTTACGGACTAAGTGCGGAAACCAAACCCTTTAACATAGAACATACCGACGTGTATTTACTTTTCTTGTGGTTAGTGACTAACCTGTACCTACCCCCTAATTGGGTAATACAACACAATCTGTTTCGATTTTAAACAGATTGTGTACAAAAATATCAGCTCTACAACGTAAATAACGCAATGAATGTTGTTTAACTGTCAAAATGAAACAAATTAGGCATAATTGTTTACGAAAATAAGTTACGCAATTAGGGTACTGGTGTCAGAGTTTTGATGTCGCCCATGGGCCTCTGATTTGGCATCACAAGGGCCTCGAGAGATATCTCTCAGGCATGCCGGTTTCTTCACGATGTTTTCCTTCACCGTTTTTGAAGCAAGTGATAATAAAATTATACAATACGCACATGAATCCGAAAAGTCAGAGGTGCGTGCCTTAAATTGGGTTCGAACTCGAGACCTATGACTTGGCAGTCCCACGGTCACACCACTAGGCTATCACTGCTAGAAACACAGATTACTCATTAAAAACATAATAATTAAGAGTAGGCACCGGTAGTAATAAAATATATCAACCCTTTGACTACGAAAATTAGAGAGGTTTGTGTGTTAAAATACGGTTTCCACACAACGCGACTAAGGATTGACCTTTCCGGAGAAAACAAAAGAAATTTTTAAAAACGCACCCTCTTCCCTTTGATACGAAAAAATGTATTTTCCTCTGACGCGAAATTTGTTTTTGATAAGTGTATAGAAAAGGGATGAATGGGAACTCTTATTGGTATAAAAAAATATGCAAATACAACCCTATTGAATTTGATACGAAAAGTTTTGCGATACAGATATTTTGTTGTACATAATAGATTTGTGTCGGCTGTTTGTATTGAATGTTTTTGCATAAAATTAATAAAATTATGAAAACTTTTTCCAACAACTTTATTTAATACCTTTTATATATCTATAAATGTCACGGCTGAGGATGGATGGGAAAACAAACTTAATAAGATTAGCTATCTAAAGTTAAAGTTTTTTTCAAGGAGATTTATTAACGTTGATTTATTTATCTTTAGCCGGCTAAACTGTGTAGCCGTAAGTAACCCCTTGACTAAAAATGAAGTAGCAAATGAAAATGGCTAAAAGTTAGGTTAAGTTAGAACTGTGACCACACAACGCACGAGCCGAGCGAGCGAAGCTAGCGGTGCCGCGGCAGCGGCCGGTGAGTGCCAGGTACTGTAATATTTTAGGGATGTGGTATTTTGCGAATGTGATGATTTGCGATTATAGTGTTTTGAGATTATGATTTTTCGTGAACAACGTGTTTTGAGAAAATGTTACTCTGCGACGAAGGGGTCACGTAATAATGCGCTCTCCCCACGCTCCTCGCGTATGGATCGAATATTCATTAGCCGTTGCCGTTGGGCTAGTATGCAATTTAGCCGGCTAAACATGAAATTATTTATCGTAAATGCAGTATGTCGAACATTACCCTCTCTTCGAAAATAAACTCAAGTTTAGCCGGCTAATGATAAGTTTATTTCCACATCCGTCTTTAGCCATAACATATATGATACTCTACTTAAAACATGTTACTAAATTGACTGGTTCAAGTGGAATCCCAAAAGTTTATTCCAATCATGTAAATAGGGCTTCAGATTGGGCCGCCAGATAAAGTTACTGTCTACACTATACACTACTTGTACTACGGTAGGGGACGGACGGGCAAGAAGGAGATGTCGGGCAAGAAGAATAAAACCATCAAATCGCTGCTTGATCGATAAAAATAGACAGCGCTAGTACTGCTCAACGCGTCCCACAGACGCGCTAACCGACAGTGGTCCGCCGACCACTTGGAAGTGTAACTTTAAATTCTGTGCGATAAATTATAATTTCGAAGAAAAAATTTGTAAAAAACAGCTGTAAGAACATCGTGTTTGTTTTATTACATTCTTGGATGTCTAAATTACGATATTTTCACTAGTCTGTTAATATTAGACGTGTCAATGCCGTACTTTCCTTTTGTTGGTTGCGTCATCTTTTCTAATTATACCTATAATAAGTAAATATATAATAGGTAAATATGTAACCATTTTGCCCGCCCTGGTCGGGCAAAACGGATTATGACAGTTTTTTTTTTAAATGATCTGAGTTGGTGAAGGCTTATATTTTTCTTATGTTTGATCTCAAATAACAAAGCTAAATGTCCAAAGATTATAATAATAAGTAACTGATAAATATAAATTATGTTACACTAGTTTTTCTTTTTATCCAAAGTTAGAATATCCTTCTTGCCCGTCCGTCCCCAACAAAGTTGTGCTAGATATTATGAATCCTTTATGAAACTATCGGAGCGTGAAAATCAGTTCGAGCAGTTTAATTTGGCGTCTCGTCTGGTGCTCGTGTGTACTTCACCCTTAATTCAATTTGTTGGCTGAATCGATCAACGACAGGAAATATTCCCTTCCTAGACGTCTGCCTCTTTATAAATCTATGAATCCGGAGAAGATATTTGTTTTTAATGTTATTTTGATGAAAATTCCGGATGGGTGTGAAGAGGCTGATTCGAGAGTTGATAAAGTTTAAAATTGTTTGTTTTCGGGTATTTTAACAGTCATTTGGTAACGAAAAAAGGAGGAGTTCGTGGCTAAGTAATAACAGCCGCACGGGTCGATCCATCAGGTTAACTACGCTTATCGGGGTTGGTCCGTGGATGGGTGACCATCTCTACATACCAACACTCCTCCGTGCCTCGGACAGCACGTGATCCTGGCTGTCATTCGTGGATCTTTGACAGTCGTTACGGGTCTTCAGAAGCTCGAAAGTCTGACAACTAGTTTTCCCTAGGGGTATCGTATTACCCAGTTACTGGATTGTGGAGGTCAGATAGGCAGTCACTCCATGTAAACTATTCAGCTGCATCCGGTTAGACTGGAAGCCGACCCCAATATAGTTGGGAAAAGGCTAGGCAGATTGATATTGGTAGCCAAAAAAAGGATATTTTGGAACCACGATTGGAGTACCGAGATATAGAAAGCCCTAAACTAGGTTTAATATAGATCGGTTTGAGGCCAAATGGCAGTCGGTCCTCGTAAAATATAGATAACCAACCTTATCTGGCCAGACTCGAAGCCGCACCGACCCTTAATATATTAATTGAGGCTAAGGCTATGTGCATGACATAAGAGAATATTTTCATTTAAATCTCATAATTCTACAGTATTTATTACCGCAGGCTAATTAAGCACCCGGGGTTGCGAAGAAATCCGAAAGGGAGATTGTGGCTCCGGCAATATGGCAACTGAAGGAACACGGGTGGGTTTTAGTCAGTAAGAGTCTGACACGCCCTGGAGCTCCGCCCAGAGCGGGAGCAGTTATTTGATAATTTTCCAACCAAAAAAAAAGGCTAATTAAGCACGTTAAGTCGTTGGTCCCGGCTGTCATTTGTAGATCTTTGACAGTCGTTACGGGTAGTTAGAAGCCCAAAAAGTCTGACAAACAGTCTTACCAAGAGGTACCGTGTTGTCACAAAAAAAAGGGTTCTCTTTACTTCTGTTCCATCTATTGGTCAACCATTAATCGGAAGAGCCTGCTGTGGAGAAAAGAGCAGTGGTAATGAATCCGCTCCCATGTACCAATCATGCTAAGTGGTCGCTTGATCGTCGATACTACGTGATCAATCCTTCGGTGGGGCTTTTAAAGTAGCGATAATAAATGGAGGATACAGCCATTTTACTTTACAGCTACATAGCTAATTGATTCAGGCGTGACCTTGCGGAAATCCATTATAAAATACAATAGACGTGGATATATTTAGTAACTTGTTCTGTTAAGCTATTCCTAAAAACACCCTGAAATAAAACGACACGTGTTTCACCTCTTAACGAGGTATCCTCAGGATGACGATTGACTTGTCACGAACTCGAACACAGTGTGTTGCCGCACCACGCATAGTGAGCCATATGAGTGTGTGTGAGTGTGGGAATAGCTAAGCGGAAGGTTACTAAATATATCCACGTCTATTGTATTTTACAGCTACAAATATTCGATCACGCACAATTTTTTTTTTGTTACATTTTTGTGCAAAAAATCACTGAGATTGTAGATATCATTTGAAAACAAGTAATTACTTGCCTAGGCCAAATGTTAGCCTAATACAGTGCGCTTCAGATATAAAACTTGAACGCAACGGTGATAACTGTATACAAAACTTAAAGAGCTACTTAATTCCGTAATAAAAACTCACTGAGCTTTAGATAAAAAGTTGCATTAAAATGCACTAGAATAACTCAAATAAAAAAGTTTCAAGGATAAATTCGCTGCATAGCCGTCATTTATTTTTGTGTGCAAAGTTTTAGTTTCAAGTGCACTAGGTCGCCATTTAATTATGTAAAATAAAACAAAACTGCGCCACAAAAGTCAAAAAGAAGAACAGTGTAATAATATTTTGCTTTGACTCTCTATTTCATTATTAAGTATTATGTTGCATCACAGCAAGTTTACACCTGTAAATATTATTTTGCAAAGTTTAAATCACAATCCGAGAGTTTTGAAGGTTATTTCTAATCCATTGCTTCATAAGTTTAATAAATTCATCTATAACAAACTGAATGTGGCTGAACTGTCAAAATTAAAGAAAATGCGATCAAATGTCATTTTATATGTGTTATACAAATACCTAACTGGTTACACATAAATATTTATTTCTTTCGGAAATTGAACCAGCTGCCGTAGTGCAGAAGCCAATCACTTCCCCACTGCACAAATCGAGCTGTTTATTAACCTAGTCTAGTGGTTCTCAAACTTTTTGGCGACAGAACCCTTTTGGAGAACGAAATATTTGACGGAGCCCTAAAATTATCAAAACCTGGTTTTATCTGTATTCTTCCTTAATAATCATAATAACTGACATTTACATTTGCATCTAATGGGGGCTATGAAACAGATTTGTAGTTTTCATCAATTTTTTGACGTCTGGCTTGATTGAAGAGAGTTGAAGGCGCTTGTTGGGGTCGGAGTCCACTCTATTGCGGTATGTTTTTATTGCTGCACAGGTTTAGTTGAGAATCCTGTTTCGCATAGTTTGTAAGTCCGATCTAAGTTCAAATAGCCTTGTTAAAGATTTACGCCGAGATAATCATCTCGTTTCTGTATGGAGCAGTAGTTTAGCTGCTATAATCTTCACATAATATTGAAAACAATCGGGATTGCAGTGGATAGGTATTGATGAAATTCATTATTTTTACCGAATTACATCATTTTAGATTTGGCGGCATTTGCTTAATCCCTGTTTTTTCAGATGTTGCATACCTTGTTCCATTGGGTCCAAGTTACATTTTTTTTTATGTAGGGTCACGAATAAAAAGTAAAGCGCCTAGTTGTAGTTCCATTGTATCTTGCATAGACACGTGATAAAGCAAATGCTGCCAAATCTAAAGTTAGTTCTTGAGGAACCGCGAAAATAATGGGCACAATGAACCAGTATTTTCGCGGAGCCCAGGGGCTCCGCGGAGCACACTTTGAGTAACACTGACCTAGTCATATTGCAAATAGTGTTACATTTTCTTATTTCCTGTGTACCTATAGAACTCTCTTTCAAGATGCGCCACTTTACAAAATTTCCTGCTATTTCAGTTTACGTAATTTTTTATCAAATGTTTTGAAAATACACTCTTCCATTCTTCAGCTACCTATTCTGTAAATCAAAGCTTAACACACATTACTCTATTGTCACGTCTAACTAGGATTGATTAATGTTAAATTCACATTATGAAAGCAGCATTCACGAACACTTTAACTAAGAATTGAATTTCTAAGTAGCTCGGAGTCTGGATTTGTGCCCGGTTGATGGCAATAGGCTCGCCCCCTATTATATGAGACTTAAACATAACTGGCGAAATGTATTATAGGTATGTATAGGTACTTCTGCCTAACCCGTCAGGGATTACAGGCGTGATGTTATTTTATGTTCAAGTAAGTTTTGATTAGTCAGTGGTCGGCAAACTCATTAGCCAATAGACCCAAATATCAATATTATAACGATTATGATTTCGCCCCCAGTGGTCGAGGCCGACCGCTCCCGATTCGATTAATTTAATATCTTAATATTTTTGTGCTTTTTCACTTATTACAAGTAAATGAGAAAAGTGTTTCACCATAATAATAAAGCATTTTTCCTTGCTAAACAGAAATTATCTATCAAATAGCAGAGAGCCTATGAGAGCCAATCCTTTCTGTGTATCCGAACTGTTTCAATACACTTAATCCTTAAAACTCCCATCCTCTTTCACTCCACAACGCTTACTAAAATTATCTTCCTAAGAAGTAGGATGCCTTCATCATGATCATCATGTCTGATAACAATATGATGAAGGCATCTTACTTATTATCAAGTTAACTATGGAAATCTTTGAAAAGTACAGTAAATGATAAATTTTCGATGTTATTTTTTGTTAAAATAAATAAAAAAAAAATTATGTTTATTTATCTCCACAAATTACATTTATATAAATCTTGACAGATATTTTGACAAAATTTTATAATTTTTGGGAGATCTGAAGTCTAAACTAAGCCTAGGCCTGTATTTTAGAACTCCAGGTCCCCCCCATTGTAACACATAGTAAAGAATTGTCAACGTGGTACAATTGCGAATGGTTGGAAGTGTGTCTGAGTGTATGTTTGTTAAAGTTGTTTGTGTGCATGTGCGTATGTGTGTGTGGGGGGTGTGGGTGTGTGTGCATGTGTGTTCACAAATATAAAATTATGTACATGTGCATAGAAAATTAAATACAAAATATAACATTACATGTAAATAGAAAAGAATATACCTAAATATAAAGAATATAATAAATAATATAAAAAGTTGCAACAAATATACCTTGTTACTTTATTATCTCAAGGATTTGTTCCGTTTCAGCGTAGCTTCGATTTAGTAACCATTTGTTTATTTTGTTTTTACATTCTATTTTACGACAATTAGCTATTTTGATTATTTTACTTATTTTATTGAATAATTCACCTCCTCGGAATGGAAAAAATCTTTGCGCAAAGGCGGTATTGACAGCAGTTGACGCACATATTGCGTAATTTCTTCTAGAGAGGGCTATGCGTTTTCTCCTTTCTTCAGGTAAGTCTGAGTTTTGAAGAAGTACAGTTAGCATTATGTACAGCTGGCGTACAGTAAGCACTTGAGCCTCCTCATAAAGTTTAGAGGTGGGGAAAAGACGAGGTTTGGATAAGCTCACTTTTAATATCATCCTTTGGGCTCTTTCGACTGTTATCATTTTCGTTAAAGTACTTCGTGAATAAATCTTCGAAATATAGTTTGAATTTTTAATAAAACTTGATTTCTTTCTTAATGACCGAAACCCCGACCCCCGCGCGTATTTACGCTCGCACTCATCGACATTTGTACAGCCGCACTCTAAGCCGCCTTTTGCCGATCACTGGACTAGGTGATTTTACAGAATAGCACAGTGGATCGTCGTACGCGTGTAAGAAAAAATAATAATAGCAATAGTATCGCCTATTTAGAGGCTCCAGCAAACCAAACAAGAAACATGTATAATAAATAGCCTTACATCGATGTTAACGTACCTACAAATGCCACAAACACAAATCTACCTACGTATATCAATGTAGGTGAGGTTAACTATAGTTTACATGATTGACTTCCATTCCATTTTGTGACGAATAGTTATTTCTGTCAGTATAACAGGCGTTAAATGGTTTGCTGATAATTAAATTGGTTGTGGGTTATGCGTGTGTGTATTGAACTATATTTGGAAAAACCATCAGTATGAATTTGGATATTACATAGGGAAATAGAGGAACTCCTCCGTGTCTCGGAAAGCACGTTAAGCCACGTTGCGGTGTCCATTCGTGGATCTTTGGCAGTCGTTACGGGTCGTCAGAAACCCGAAAGTCTGACAGTCTGACTGAAGAGACTTTTAAAGCCGCCCATGGGCCTCTGACTTGCTTCACATGCCGTCCAGAAATATCGCTCAGGCATGGTTCCCTTACGATGTTTAACTTCATCGTTTTTTAAGCAAGTGATAATTATACAATACGCACATGAATCCGAAAAGTCAAGAGGTGCGTGCCTTGGGTTCGAACTCAAGACTTATGACTTGGCAGTCCGATAGTCACACCACTAGGCAGCCCCGGATCTAGGGGGGGAGGGGCAAGCCGGGGCCAGTGCTCCGGGCGCCAACTTCAGGGGGCGACAAATTCAAGCGTAGCAGACAAGTGCACCACCCAGCACACCGCAACTTTGCAATAAATGAGACGCGCAGCACATATAATCTTTCTATTTTTCTTTCTTTTTACAACAGTTTTGGCGCCCCTGTTGAATTGGCGCATTATCGATCGATACAATTTGATTAATACGAGTGCCAAAATTTTAATTTTGAGAAAATTTTGGTAAAGATAAAATATTGGTGGGGCGCGGCAGACGGCAGTTTTTTCCCCGCCTCAAAAAAATTCTAGATCTGGGATTGCTAGTGGGACAGTAATGGCTAGTTTAAAAAAAAAAACGCCACCTTACGACACACCTATGAAAATCCATCCATATTTTTCACAACCAATTATAATTTTCGCCTCAATAAGTCTGTAATCTAATCTTACTTTTGAATTACATAATCGTTTCATCTCCTACAGACAACTTTCCGTGAATTTCTCTCCAGGTCACGAGGAGGGTGACCCAATTAAGATGTCACCTTAAGGAAGGTCACCCATGTACAGTCAGTCTCAAAGACGTATCCATCGACAAGTATTTATTTGACTGTCTACAATGAAGTAATCCAAAATATTGATGGCTACAATTAAGTGCCCAATGTGTAATATGTTTTGTCATTACATAATGATATTATATTATCATCGATCGATGCATATTATAGAACAAAGATTGTATTGAATTCTTGTCAATGCATACATTTTTTTTAGGTTCATAGCACCGTGACGATGCCACCACGGCTGGAGTTCAAATGAGTCGATTTCTCTGAGTCGAGAACTCACCTTCAATAATTTATTTAAAAAATGGGAGGAAAGCTGCTAAAGTCGCAGGCACGACAGATAGGAAAATATTTTTACAACTCTATAGAATTCACACGGAAAACAAAACAAAACAATAAAATACTTAGTTCTGAATTCAAATTATTATACACGATAAATCTAATAATTGATTGACATGGAAATGAGCATTCGTTTGTATTCGGAAATGCGATGATTCCCGAGGGACATTGTGAAAATAGAAATATTGTACGCGAATTACTTTATCGGTTATAGGATACCTACACATAATGCAAACAATTTTTTAAATATCTGTCTGCATTCTTCTAAAACTATTAACTCATGACTTATGTATGTAAAATATTAAAAACAGAACAACACGTTAATTAATATTAATTTCATATAGTAGAGGAGAGTGGGCACGGCTAGCTCTGGATGAGTCACTTCATAACTCGCACAGTTAAGCGCACCGGGCGCCGCGTGTGAACTTAACTTGCCATAGTTTTTAACGTTTTACGTTTTGTTTCCATGCAAATGCACGGTGGTGCTATGAAGCGAAGTCTTGGAAAAAGTTCTGGAACTCATTATTCTAGTCTAGTTAATAGGAAACTTTTTCAATATTTGAATATTCTTGTTGAACTTTTCTAATTATTGACGTTCTTGAGACGTGAAATTCATTTGATGCTTTTGGCATTTTTATTGAAATTCATGCCTATATTTATAGGGAGCTTAAAAGCATTCTCGAATTTTTGTTGTGCTAACAAAACTTTCATTAATCAATCTATGTAGGTATTACCAGAAAGTTTGCTTACTAGATTTTTTCTTTAGTTAGATAATATCGTTAGCGGGAAAATACGACTTCATTAGTTTAATTTTTCTTTTCAATATTCTCGCACCTAATGTAACAACTCCAGTGTAACAATGTAGTTATTTTTTATTAAAATGCTCTCGGGAAAATTTTCCATTATACTTTGCCGTACGATCAGATTGGTTCACTAAATTATTTAATATGAAAGAGAATGGCTCGTGCTTTCGGAATAAAAATAAGACATGTAATATTATGAACCATGATAATACAGTTATTTTACAAGTTGGATTTTGGTTGCACATACTTACGACCATCTGTTAAATAATATTCAATTATGATCGTAGAAACTAAATCGGTTTAAAACACACTCTATTATAGAATAATACCTACTTAAGTCATGTTTTACTAATATTATGTTTTGCTGACATCGTTACGTTCTAGGCCTGTGACCAAAAATTTTTTTTAGTCCGTCTTGTAGATTATTATAAAAATATCGAACACGTATTTTTGTCTTTTTTGACGTAATCAAAAGATTACGGTGATACATTGAGTTAAAATGTGGCATTCCGTCACGCCTTGCTAGATTTAATACGACGTTGTGACGTAGCGAGCCCCCACTCCCTAACTTTAATGCGTGTTTTCTAAGTTATTTTAATTAATATGATAAAGCAAAAAATACGTGTCTAATATTTTTTTATTATCTGAAAGACGGACTAAATGGAATTTCTTTTTTTTTACCTAGGCAATTACCGTATTCACTTATGCACGGCAGTCTGTGGTCCCGAACCTATCGTACCAATCCCTTTCAACCAAATCCGCAGGTGGCTACAGGAGTTCACCCTCACACAAGCGGAGTACTGGTGGACCTCGACACCGGGCTGCAGGCAGTCCAAGGAAGCTATGCCATCCCTGGATAGCAGGCTAACCAGGCGTTTATTACGCCTGGACAGGAACGGCCTGCGCCTGGTGACGGGGACCATCACGGGACACTGCTCGCTAAACAAACACTTCCACACAATAGGCATAACGGACAGCCCTCTGTGCAGGGCGTGCATGGAGGCTGATGAAACCGTTGCGCACGTGCTTTTTGAATGCACAGGCGTCACCCAGATTAGAACAGAAACCTTCTGGTCACCCAAATCTTTCACAGATGTTCTGAACAGACCAGGAGTTTTGTTTAAATTCTGGAGGGAGGTGGGCTGGTTGGAATAACCACCAAACGGCCGCCATGGCCCACGTGCAATGGTCCAGCTGACGGACTAAGTGCGGAAACCAAACCCCATAACATAGAACATAGAACCGTATTCACTTTACTCCATAGGTACCACTATAAGCAGTCTTTACAGTTACCCAAAAGGCCCATCGGTAGGAGCTTACTATACAACCGGAAACTTAAAATTTCACCGTGTATAAACCGGAACTACCTGCAACGTCACAAAAATAACCGTGCACTCGTAACAAAAACAAACGTAACGAAAACTAAATAAAACCGAGACATAAACAGATTATGCAGAAAAGTTATTTAACCTGCATAAAAACGTCGTTTGCGCCATCACTGCACCCACTGGGAAACTAGAGCGGACAATATTATTTTCAATATTCGTTCCCTGGATAAGAAGGAGCTCGTGGCTAAGTACTAACAGCCGCTCGGGTCGATCTGTCAGGTTAAGCTACGCTTGCCGGGGTTGGTCTGTGGATGGGTGACCATTTCTACATACCGAGACTCCTCCGTGCCTCGGAAAGCACGTTAAGTCGTTGGTCCCGGCTGTCATTTGTGGATCTTTGATAGTCGTTACAGGTCGTCAGAAGCCCGAAAGTCTGACAACCAGTCTTACCAAGGGTTATCGTATTACCCAGTTACTGGGTTGTGGAGGTCAGATAGGCAGTCGCTCCATGTAAAATACCAGTATTTTACATGGAGCGATTGCTTCAGTCACTGATTCAGCTGCATCCGGTTAGACTGGAAGCCGACTCCAATATAGTTGGGAAAAGGCTAGGCAGAACACATTCGTTCCCTGGATGGAGAAAATAGAGTATACATGGGTACACGGACATAACTTTTTACTTTTCACTTGCAGTTCAAAAAATGAGTTATGTACTCGCGAAGTGTGCGTTTAGCTAGCGCGATTTGAATATCTCCCGATGTGTACCCACCCTTAAAAGCCAACCCTTTGCACGACTTTATAGTATCCTGGGGGCAGGTGCGGCCTCTTGTGGCAGGGAAATTTCCTGCCGCTGACACTTTGATGGCTCAATAAAGGAATGAGATTGCACTAATGTCCGTCTTCTTTACAATTTACTTGTCTATGCCCATGGCTTCTGTTATGGGAAAATTCTTTAGCCAGCACTGGCTAAATTTTTTGTTTTATTTGTCATTTCCAAGATTGGTTTGCATCAGCACATTTGCTAAAAAGCGAAGTGATTTTTAGTTGAATTAAAATGAGAAGTTACTTTTAGTAACTAATGTACAGACCGTGCAATTGGATTTGATTCGTACACACGGCTACATATCAAGCTATACATTTCTAATATAAGCTGATCTCGCATTGTATAGGATTCCCGTACAATAAGAGGTCAGCTTATACTGGAATTGTATAGCTTGATATGTAACCGTGTGTACTTAAAGCTTCGTTCAGTATTCAAGTGTGCAAAGTGCGAGACTTCAGTACTCTATATGACAAGTTTCTAGCGCAGGACTAAACACTTCTGCACCAGTGTGGTGTCCTTTAGCCCCATTTTTCCCCTGTTGACGGACTTTCAGCAAGTTGACAGTCCAATATCTTTTGACAGCTCGATTGGCGCAGTGGTTAAGCGATTGACTGTTGCGCTACGTGTCGCGGGTTCGATTCCCGCACGGAGAAAATATTTGTATGATCTATATGTAGTTATTCCGGGTCTGGCTGTTTGTGTATGTGAGTTTAAATGTTTGTAAACGCACCCACAATACAGGAGAAATTCATAGTGATGGGCAAAGTTAAAATTTTTTTTATAAAAAAACGTGTGGCACTCGGGGACTGCCGCGGTAAAGCTATTGCATACCATTTGTAATCTCCATGACAACATCACGTTGTCATGGGCACCGTCATTACATGGTAGGAGGAGTGAGGGGTGTTAGGTTTTATTTTCGTTACGGTTTTATTTTCGTTACGGAATTTCTTGATTCGGTCGCCGCGCTCAAAGCCCGCGATAAAAGCTATGCAATAGCTTAACTATGCAATAGCTTAATAAGTTAGTAGACAGTGCACCCGATAAATTCGATTCTCTTCCCTTCCTAAGCTAACAGGGAAATCTAAAAGCTACGTTTACATAAAATATTGTTAGCATGAATACTTTTTGATTTCCTGCAAAAATCGTGATGGAATCTCCCTAGACTTTAATCCAGGGGACTTTCAATCACAATCGCCATGAATTCAATTGGAGACTTTAAACGGATTTTAGCGATTTGCATGGAATATCGCGGATATAGTAGGTCGTCGTCTTGTGGCTCGGGGCGCATCCCGGTGCAGTCAATATTTCACATTTTCTGTCTAGCCGGGCCCGGGAAGACGGCGTGTGCATGAAATTCCATTTTGCATCATTATTTTCGAGTGGGCGCGGCGTTTTGTAGGACGCATACTCGTATAGTAGACAAGTACTTTATATTTATTGTGGACAGATATTTGGGAAAGCAATTTCAGTTTATCTCGCAGTCGGGCTAACCCGCGTCTAGCTCGCAGGTACGGCCTGTACCTATAAATATTTGTGTGGGTACTCACATCTGTCTAACTCTCACGCGTTGTTTGCTAAAAGAAAAATAGTTCTAGTTGAAGCTGCCTCGTCTCCAGCGTGGTCGTTGAGGTTGATAAATGGATTTATTTAATAAGTATTATCTTGACTAGTCTCGAGAAAAAGTAGTGAAAGTTTTCCAAGACATGAAGATTAAAATCTATCTTGGGAAAGTTTTATAAGTAACGGTTTTTGACGGGCTTAAAGTTTAGCTTTATACCTCTTTAATCTTTTCGTTTTAAACAAAAATATTATAAACGTTAGCATATCCTAAATATACTGCTAAGAAATATAGTAGTAGGTACGGCTGAGTTCGATTCTCACAGAATAATTACCTGTAGATCTAATGAAAAAGTAAAGGCACATAATATTGTTTTGTTTTATAATAATTAATTGATTGAATGAATTTGTAATCTTTATATATATAATTCTTCTGTGAGTGTGTATGTCACTGAACTTCTCTCAAACGACTGGACCGATTTTGATGAAATTTTTTGTGTGTGTTTAAGGGGATCTGGGAATGGTTTAGATTCACAATTTTGTCCGCTGGACAATGTTTTGACAGGACAACATCTGTCGGGTCCGCTAGTCTGTTATAAATTGTATATGGGTATATTCCTATTAAAAAAAAAAACTAATTTAAAATATTTTATTTCACATAATTAAACCTACATATGCAATATGTGCATATGAAACGCCAGAAGCTAGGTGCGCGGTTCGATTTTCGGGTCCTATCAGAATACCAGCGCTGCGGTATTTATTTGTTATAAATATTGCAGCATTATGCTGAGATAGGAGTCTTTAATGGCCTCGCACTGGTCGTTATTTTAAGCTATTGCATAAGCTTTTATCGCGGGCTTTGAGCGCGGCGACCGAATCAAGAAATTCCGTAACGTAACGAAAATAAAATCTAACACCCCCCACTCCGCCTACCATGTAATGACGGTTCCCATGACAACGTGATGTTGTCATGGGAAACGTGATGTTGTCATGGAGGTTACAAATGCTATGCAATAGCTTTACTGCGGCAGTCCCCGAGTGCCACACGTTTTTTTTTTTATATTTATGAATATGTTACTTTTGTTATTTTTAAATGCTCCTTTTGTTAACGGTTTGTATTTCCTGTGCGTGTCTCATATAAAACATTTTTCTTTCTTTCTTTTAATTGGTCGTTTCCTATGGAGAAGAGTCGGCAAGAAACTCCGTGGTTACTCTTTTAGGTTTAAGTATTTAATTATTCTAGGCCTGGTTGTTTAGGCCTGTAATATGTGTGTCACTAATCTGTTCCCACGACACTGCAGTAAGTTGTATTATATTATAGGGCAACGTAACAAGTCTGCATTTGTTTCACAACCTTCTCATTTCCTAAAACCCGCGAAAACTCCTGGCAGAAAAATAAATCCACAGCGGATAAGGGTTGAGTAACGACAATCATTCAAAATACTGGGGTGTGTACGAGTGCTCGAAAGGGTGGAAAAACTGCACTAAATCGTTTTTATTGCATTTTATTACATTTTGCGTGCCTCTGCCCTCCGGATAAATGGCGCGAAGGAATTTACATATGAAAACTCTTTGGCATCAGTCGAATATTAATATCTTGTTTGAGTAAAAACCATTGTAGGTAGGTACACACGGCTACACATCAATCTATACATTTCCAGTTTATGCTCATCTCGCATTGTATAGGATTTCCGTACTATGCGAGGTCAGCTTATACTGGAAATATATAGCTTGATGTTGCCGTGTGTACCTATTATTATTTATTTATCGTGATATTAAAATTGTAGCAATTTCGGATGTTGGGAGTCACGTATGACGTAATTTGTCGCGCAGCAATTTATTTCATAGATAATAATTCAAAGTAATAAAAAGGACATGGGTGACGTGACGTTTATTGGCCTATTACGGTCGCCATAAATTACCACAGTCTGGTTAGAAATATAAATGGCATTCGAGATTGCACTTATTAATATATAAGTATTTTATCTGTAGAGCTCTAGCGGGTAACCCATTTTTATTCCATGAGGCCTAAGTACTCGTAAAGCATTCATATCTGTAAACTGAGTCAGGATTACTCTTGTTGTTGTTGGTTAATTGATTCAGGCGTGACCTTGCGGAAATCCATTATAAAATACAATAGACGTGGATATATTTAGTAACCAGTTCCGCTTAGTTATTTCTAAAGAGCCATAAAAAACTCCTGAAATAAATCGACACGTGTTTCACCTCTCAACGAGGCATCCTCAGGATGACGATGGACTTGTTGCGAACTCGAACACGGCGTGTTGCCACACCGAGCGCGCTCAGCGCTTGGTGTGGCAGCTGTAGGATGCCTCGTTGAGAGGTGAAACACGTGTCGATTTATTTCAGGAGTTTTTTATGGCTCTTTAGAAATAGCTAAGCGGAACTGGTTACTAAATATATCCACGTCTATTGTATTTTTTTTTTCTTTTTGTTGTTGTAAAATATTAAACACTAGCTTTTGCCCGCGGCTTCACCCGCGTGTAGGTTGGAAATTAACCCACGAGAACGTATAGGTACACACGGCTACACATCAAGCTATACATTTCCAGTTTATGCTGATCTCGCATTGTGGAGGATTTCCGTACAATGCGAGGTCAGCTTATACTGGAAATGTATAGCCTGATATGTAGCCGTGTGTACTGCAGGGATAAAAAGTATCCTTTGTCCTTACCCAGCCAAAACATGATCTATCTGGATGCCTTTCATCCAAATCCGTTCAGCCGTTACGGCGTGAAAAGGTAACAGACAAACAAACAGTTAATTTCGCATTTTTACTTAAGGGGACGATAACCGACTTTTAATGATTTTATACTGAAGATGACGTCTAAACGAATAGTGTTAGTGATTTGGAAAAAATATATGTTAAATAAGAGCATTTTTTAAATATTTTAATATAAGCATATTTTTGATTATGTTTATATTACATAGTGAAATTAATTTGTAAATTTATGTCTAACGCGGATAAAAAATTGAGAATGACGCAAAATCTATCAAGCGTATTTTTCTAAAAACTTTACCGTTTTAAAGATAATTAAATTATTAATCTTTTAGTATACATGTTTTATTAAAATACCTTTTATTTTACGTGTAATAAATTAATAATGCGTTTAATTTGGGACAGCGCTCTTTGATGGGCGAGTCCTATTACTGGCTGAACGTACGACGCGTTGCATGAGTTCAGTACAGAACACGCAAGCTAACCATTCAAGGTCACTGTCATATATCTGCGTCTTAACTAGCTATTGCCCGCGATGCCCACTAGCCTATGTTCTTCTCCAGGTCATGGTCTACCCATTTGCCAAATTTCATCCAAATCCGTTCAGCCGTTTTAGCGTGAATACGTAACAAACAAACAAACAAAATTTCGTATTTATTAGCTAGGATATTAGTGTGGATGTAGCGGTTAAATTGGTTCATATCGGAACTCGCATCGTTCTGTTGGAACAGAGTTAAATGAAATAAAAAACCGTAATCCTGTTGCATATTCAATGCCTAAGTAAATATTACAGGTATAGGTTTGTAGGCATGTGAAGCCAAGTCAGATATTTAAGGCAATGGCACGTAAAATTTTAACGGAGAGGCAACCGGATGGCGAGTGGTAATCCGGGTCTTGAAGTGATACCGAACCCTCCCGTACCGTCCGAATGGACCCCAAATGGACGGGGGCGGAGATATGGGGGATTGGGGCCAATTTTTTTTTTGGACAAGGCATTCAAAATTTAAGCTCTATTATGTGCAAGGAATTTGTGTGTATCAATGCCCAGTGGTTTTTATAAAATTAACCCTCATTTTCGGTGATAAATCATCGGTAAGGGGTTTCAAGAATTATATACATTATTTCAATTATAACAATGTTGGGGGGTGGCAACCAGATGGCATTGATACACACAAATTCCTTGCACATAATAGAGATTAAATTTTGAATGTCATGTCAAAAAAACAAATTATAGTCCCCCATCTCCCATATCTCCGCCCCCGTCCATTTGGGGTCCATTCGGACGGTACGGGGGGGTTTAGTATCACTTCAATACCCAGATTACCACTCGCCATCCGGTTGCCTCTCCGATTAAAACGTGCCATTGCTTTAACTAAGAGGTCCAAAACTCTGACACCAGGTTAATCTCTAACCACACGAAAAGTAGAGGTTTGTTACATAATTTTGCTGGTGATATGAAAAGTGGACCCAGTTTTATTTGCCTTCAAAATTCGAAAATAGCCGCTATAAACAAGAGGTAGGTATTTTACGTCTCCAGAAATCAATGTCTACCGATTTGCATGTTCCGATCTCTTTAACATTCCTCCGACATTCATTTGTTTCCGAACCGCGGTAGACCCATAAATGAAGATAATGTTTACCTCACAAAAGTTTCATCAAATGGCGACGTGTCTGCAATTATTCATGATGTTGATAAACCAATGGGCTCCGTTCATTCGAATTTCGAACGAGGAATTTTGTCATTCGGAACATAAATATGGAATATATTTTCGTTTGTCTGTGACGTCGACATGTGGAGATATATTTATTTATTCTGCTGGCGTATAATTTTATTTGCAGTTTTGTTTCATATGTTTTTGTTTTTGTTTCCTGGACTTTTCGTACTCAAACGTCACTTTGTTTTTTACCTTCGGAACCCATCAAGAAACAAATTAAGGTATATAGGTATTTTTAATGGCTTTAAATAGATATATACAGTGCTCATTACAAGTAGATATAGGTAGGTCAATAATTTAAACATATAAAATAACATAACATTATTGATTGATTGAATGTAATTATAGGAACTTATATATAAAATTTTGCTAGATAACATATTTTCACGCCTTGTTTCCCTGAAGGGTTGGGCAGAGGTGTACCTGTAATAACTGGCGAAATGTGGGTACACCCACATTTCGCCAGTTATGTTTAAGTCTCATGTAATAGGGGGGGGGGGGGGGGGGCGAGCCTATTGCCATCAACCGGGCACAAATCCAGACTCCGGGCTGCTACTGAGAAATTCCAAATAGAAAAACCCAATAACACTTAGCCCGACCCGGGAATCGAACTCAGGACCTCATGCTCAGCAATAGCGCTTGCGACCACAAATTGTTTATAAAATGTAATATGTATTTAAGGATTAGGAATGTGAATATTATAAATTAAATTAATTATGATTGCATGACTTTTATATTATTTAAGTAGGTAATTTAAAAAAGCAAGAAATAAAGGTCTATTTTATTTAATTATATTGATTTATTTATGGGAGGTCTTTGCCCAGCAGTGGGACACAATATAGGCCAATAAAAACATAAAAATAATAATTTATAGGTAGGTTTAAATAAATGAGTAGCCAGAGAGAGGCGAATTCTACTAAAACTAAATAATATCACAAATTTGGAGATAACAAAGAAATAATAAATTTCATGAGGCACTTATTTTACTGGCACAAAATACAATATTACTATTACGGCCAAAGAGTCATATAACTCCACAAAAATCGTGCAATTTCGTCAACATTCGCGCTATTCACAATGTTTTCATCAATATTCCGCAAGAGTTGCCCCGACAAACTGTAGCGTGCGGCCATTTTATTAAGTCCCCTTACAGCCCTGATACACTCACATAACTCACACACCACAGCGTAACTAAAACCTTCATTATCACTTTGTGTACTGCCTAATTTGTTTCACTTGAGCGGGAGGACATTTTAGGCTGTGTGCTGAAAAAATTAGGGTAGTCTATATAGGACGAAACTACGTGTATTTTTGGTTCTATTATTAGAGGGCACCTATATGGCTATTATTGTTAGTTATGTGATGGTTTTCATTGATATTAAGTGCTGTTTTCACGAACTATTCTTGCTTATTGTGAAACTAAGCTCGTTTTTCGTACTTTAGTTGCTAATGAAATGTTATTAAATGACATTGATTTTATATTTTGTGATTACTTTCTCACACACTAACTTATTTTTTTTTTTTGGAAAATCGTCTGCTTTTAATAGGGGTGGGTCGTTACGTGATTTTTACGAAACGTAACGTAACTAGTGACTTCGAGGACGTCACCGGTTTTGAAAACTAGTGATTTTAGTAACTAGTTATTTTTCAAATTCTATTCGGTGATTCTATCGAAGTGTTACAGTTATTTGCGAAACGAAAATATAAATGGTTACCTACGTAATACGTTATTTTTGGAACGAATACTTTTGTTTCGTTTCACTCTTTTCATTCGATCACTGCATTGTGATGGAACTAGTTACAAAAATCACGTGTTTATGTGTGACTCGAAACTAGTTATTGGGTTACATGCCCCGTAGCCAGTTATTATAACTAGTGACGTTAAATAACGCCCATACCTATTTTACAATGTTTGTAAATATGTGAGCACCATGTATTTTCTATCACACAATTAATTTATCTGTCGTTGCTTCCGTTTTACCCATTGTGGTATAGTAATTTTATTCAGGTGCATCGTCTTTACATATAATTACATAAATAATGTAGGTACTTAAAAAAAATATTGTATAACATTTAAAAAAAGTAACGGTGGAGTTTCTTACCCATTCTTCTCCATACGAAAACTACCTGGGCGACTAAACTCAATTCTATATTTTTGTAAATTTTGTCGTTCAAAAGTGTCTTATATGAAATAAATGATTTGACTTTGACTTTGAATGGATGTTTATTTAGGCGCTATGCCTCGTTGGTCTAGTGGTCACAAGCGCTACTGCTGAGCATGGGGTCCTGGGTCCGATTCCCGGGTCGGGCAAAGTGTTATTGGGTTTTTCTATCTGGAATTTCTCAGTAGCAGCCCTGAGTCTGGATTTGTGCCCGGTTGTTGGCAATAGGCTCGCCCCCTATCCGCCGAAATGTGGGTGTACTTACTACAGGTACACTTCTGCCCAACCCTTCGGGGAAACAAGGCGTGATGTTATGTTTATGTTTATGTGTTTATTTAGGTGCTATACCTTTTGTTTTGTTAAAATTACTAGCGGTCCGCCCTTGCATCTCACGGGTGAAATTGTTACATGTCAAAATATCGCGATTCCTAAGCTTTATCTAAGTTAAAAATTACTGTGTTATACACACACATAAACCTTACGGAATAAATTCTCTAAATTATGATGAAAGGCGTATCAAAATCCAATGTGGAGTTTAGAAGATCTACGCAGTCACACAGACAGATACGAAACGCGACTTTAAGGGCCTATATTGAAAATAAATAGTAGTTTGGTGGGCGTGGCTTATTGCCCCCGCACGCGGGGAGTGGCGGTTCTATATTCGATGGTTGGCCGCCACATCGTCGCGCTGCCACAAACGTATCTGAACCAGTAGCAAAAAGTGGAACTAACGAAATAACTGACCGGAATTTGAAAACGTTAGTTACTTAGCATGGGCTTTGGCTAAGCATTATTCTTGTCACTGTCGCACAACTGTCATACTAAAAGTGCATGATAAAGACAGAAACATATCTAAGAAAAAAGCGCGTGCTAAGTAACAATCATTTATCTCGGTCTATGAAATTTTGCGAACTATGGAGTAGACAAATAATACAAAATATTTAATTATCAGCAAAAATATTTATTGTTTACAGAGTGACATTCCCACACACAAAACGTATGGGAAAAGTTTTTTGCGATTTCTGACTTGGTTCTGAGTTGGCCACTTGAATGCAGATCAAAATGTCTTAAAAAGTTAAGGACAGTCTTCTAAGACCGTTTTCCTGTAGCAACAACGGTTATGGTAGTTGCCCTTATTGCCCCATCTCAAAAATCCAACCTGTATACAGGTTGTCTCAAACGTAATGATCCAAAGGCAAATGGGGTAAAGTGGAGGTGGCCACCTATTGTTTAAAAATTTAAAAGTTAGGATATTCTCAACAGTTCAGAAAATTAACCATTTTCAAGAAACTTTTTACTTTCATTTGGATTTTTCGACCCTGTGAACAACATTTTTGACGTAGCGGGTTCAATGGCTGGAAGATGTCTTGATAGTGTAGATACAAGCCCATGCCCAATGCCTATAGGCAGATTATGGGCTATGATGGCTTTTGATAATGACGACACAAGTTGTGAAGGCCTACGAAGGTCAACAGCGAAAGTAAAAAAAAGAATTAAAAATTAAACACATGTACCGAAGGAACACGAACACGTTTAAATATGTTAAATTTTAATACTAAACGCTTTTCTGGGATGTTTCGGTAAAATTAGAGCATAAATTTTTGCGGGTAGTTCGACCATGTTATGAAACCCATTTTTTTTAAAGGTTTTCATTAAGCTATTTTTGTAAAATTTTCCCAGTCTAACTATTAATAATTAAGGTACTTTTAAAGCTATGTGCTATGTGCACTTTTTTAAATCTGGGCTTAGAAAGTTTCGATAAAATTTAATGAAAAATTAGAAAAGATAAGTAAAAATAAAATCTGAAGCGCTGCAGAGCCACACTAAACGTAAATAGGAACGTAATCTTCCAGCCTACACTATCAAGGCATCTTTAAGCCAGATTTATTTATTTAAGGAAAAACAAACAGTAGAACAATAAAAAATAGTCACAATATCTTAAATATAACATTTTAAACAATTTTCCCACTATGTTTTCGTACTTACGATTTAAACTCGCTACGTCGAAAATGTTGTCCACAGGGCCGAAAAATCCAAATGAAAATGTAAAGTTTCTTGAAAATGGTTAAATTAATGAAATCTTCTGAACTATTGAGAATATCGAAACTTTAATTTTTTTAAATGATGGGTGGCCACCTCTACTTTACCCCATTTGCCTTTGGACCACTACGTTTGAGACACCTGTATAATACTTGCTGTATGCCGCGATTTCACCCGCGTAAGTCTCGATCCATTGGGAATATCGGGATAAAAAGTATCTTATGTAGGACATACCCAGGTCATGGTCTACCCATGTGCGAAATTTTATCCAAATCCGCTCAACCGTTTTTGCATGAAAGCGTAACAAACAAACATACAAAAAAAACTGGCCACGTGCGTGTCAGACCACGCACAATGAAGGGTTCCGTAGTTGGGATGAATTTATCCCAAAAAAACTTAACTTAGTAGTTGAGAAACATGTTCTCCCATACATCGATAGGTACGTCACGGTCAATTCTCCAATTTCAAATGCAAGTTTGTAATCGCAAAAAATAATAATTTTATGTTATAAATCTACAAATTATTATCAATGTTCGGACTTTTTCCTTTACCTGTGCTGTGAGACCTTGCTTCCTGTCAAAATGTCATAATTCTAGGTCAACTGGAAGTACCCTGTAGTTTTTGATTTACTTGCGATTATCAAAATATGCCACATAAAGGGCCGTATTTTTTTATTGCGTTGACTTAGAAGCTTGATTTTTTTAGAGTTCTGAGGGAATAATATTTGAAATTTGGCAAAGGGTAGACCATGACCTGGTTAAGTCATAATCATAAGTAATTTATTTCATAACAAAATACATTGTGTTGAAAATATTACAGTGATGATAAATTGGTTTAGACTTTAGGACATAGGATACTTTTTATCCCGATATTCCACGGGATTGGGACTTATGCGGGTGAAATCGTGGAGTGCAGCTAGTCCTAATAATAAAGCTGAAGAGTTTGTTTTCTTGTTTGTTTGAACGCGTTAATCTCTGGAACTACTAGTCTGACTTGAATTTTATTTTGCATTTGATAGCCTGTTACATACATACATACATACATGTTAAAATCATAACCCTCCTTTGATTTTGCCGTAGTCGGGTAAAAACTCTCCTTTTTTACAATTCAAATGCGACTCCATTTCTTTTTTGTGATCTATGATTCGTAGTGACAGTACTTGACATATTGATGTACTGTTGACGTATTTCAAAACCTAAAAACGAATTTTATTTAGCCTATTTCTTTAGATAAAAGATTATTAAAAGTTGTAGGTATAAAAATAGATGTTCTTAGAAAATAAAATGCTTACACAATAATACATAAAAAAGCGGGAATAGATTGTGTTGGTTGTGCTTTAGTGAAGGTGGAGAATTCGACTCACTATTATTATCATCTTATTGCTATTGAATTCCTGTAAAATGAGTTCATTGATAGCCCTGTGCACTCCAAACGTTGCAGGTACTGTTCAGTTTTGATTTTATATTTCTTTCTATATTTATAAATAATTTAAATGTCACCACGAAATCATAATAGAAAAATTATGTTATATTGTTCGCAGCACTCACAAGAATACACACACACACAGTCTGAATACCTATTCAACACTAATTGCATTCAATAATTACTTTAACTTGCTGAAGTACTAACTTTTTCTGTAAACAAAATTCTTTAAATCACGTAAATTTGATCGCACCGATTTGCAAAAAAGTGACATAGATTCTTCGTCGATGAGCCCCATCGGGCGACTGATCTATGAATGAACGAGAGTGATGACAATACTTTTGATAGGCGAAAGAAGAGATGACGATAATGTGTGTCCGCTCGGAATAAAACAACGTATGTGCCAAAACGAAATGCCGTCTTTTGTAAATGAAAAGTATTATTTAAAAAAAAACTGCTTTTCTTAAAACTCGAAACGCTTACTCTCTATGTTTTAAAGTAAATTCCATTGAATAACTCATAAGCGTTGCGCCATGATACTCAAAAAAAGATAAAAATAGATAGACCTTTGCAAATTTTTTGTATCGAGAAAATTTCATTGTATCGTGTATTCCTTTTTCCGGATACTAGATCATATAGTCAAAAATCATACACCAAAATTTGAAATCCCTATTCCAAATACTTTGAAAGTTACACGATAAAGAAAAAGCCCATTTTTTTCAATATATCACCTTAATACTACTGTATTAATAGATATTATAGATTGTGTGGGTTTGATATGTAACTGTGCGTTTGCACTGGCAAAACATCACAACAAAACATGTTGAAATATCTATTTTCTGTAAATTTTCTATACAATGTTTTACAGGAACTAGGGATTTCAACATGTTTTATTGTGATGTTTCGCCTAACTTAGTTAAGACTAACATTTAAATGTTATTGTGAAGTCTTACTATAAAGTTTACGTTCATCTAAAGTTCTAACATTGTTGAAACATACACAGGCAGTAATAGTGTTAAAGAAGTAATAAGGTTTTATTACAAATGAATGTCCTGGATCGCATCTGTGTCTCGAACAGCTCAGCCCACATTTCTTTTTTATCCTTTCAAGAGAATAACACTACTACTTTATCCCCTTTTATTTTCAAGACACAAGAAATCTTAACGATGAGCGTCTAGCTCGCAAAATATTGCTCAGCTCAATCTATTTACAAGCCCATATTGCCAATCCTAGGCTCGTCGGAAAATCTCTATTATTTCTTGAGAGAAATGCCTTTAGAGACAAATACGTTAAGAACAAGTACGGTGAGGGCAAAAAGGGGCAAATACGGGCATTCAGTTCGGTAATAGAGGGCAAATTGAGGAGCTCGGAAGCTTCGGGACGAGTGAACGGGAGATACGAAATGGCCCAACCTAAATACTTTTTGAATTATCCTACGGGGTTGAGCAAAAATTTGGAGAAGGTTTACAAGATGAATGTGTGTGTTCCTGAACACATGTTGTTGCCTGTGCGAGCAGTGGTGGCCCAGTGGTAACGGCCGCGACTTACGAGTTGTGGGTCGTGGGTTCGAACCCAGACAGGCGCTTTACTTTGTGTAAATTATTTCATCACCACTGCTCTCAAAACGGTGAAGGCAAACATCGTGAGGAAACCGACATGTCCTAGAACCAAAAATTCGAAGACATGTGGCATCTACCAACCCGCACTGGGCCCGCGTGGTAGATTACGGCCCACTCTCCCTCACTGAGAAGGGGCCTGTGTCCCAGCAGTGGGAACATTATAGGCTGATTATAAAACGCTTGTCAGGGTTCGAACCTACGACTTACAACTCGTGAGTCGCGGCCGTTACGGGTTACCACTGTCCTGAACTTCGAAAACAAAATGTTTTTTTAAATTTTATTTTTGTTCACTTAACACAATGTTATCCTTTTATCCCAAAGGTTGACTGGTAGAGAATGCCTTGAGGCATTAAGTCGGTTTATGTACCTACTACCTACTGTACAATAAATCCTATAAATCCTATGTTGGGGTCGGCTTCCAGTCTAACCGGATGCAGATGAATACCAGTATTTTCCAGGGAGCGACTGTCTATCTGACTAACCAGTAACTGGGTAATACGATACCCCTTGGCAAGGCTCGGAACCGGTTTAATAAATACTGGTTAAAACCAGTTTATTTGGGTTTTACTCCGAACTTTTCTTAAGAACGTGAACGTTTTATGAACTTTATTTTAACCTAAATTAACCGGTTTATTCGACGAGCGGCATGTCGGTAAACGCGTTGCAACTTGTGATTACTTTTGAGTATGCCACGCTGAATAAAAATAAACAAAAAACCGGTTAATATTGCTCTAAACCGTTTAATCCGAAATAAACCTTTATGTAAAGACTCCTCCAAAACCAGTTTATAAAAACCGGTTTATACGAACGAAACCGAATATAAAGGTTTTTGCGTCAAGTACATAATAACGGTTTGAAAATTTAACCGGTATCCGAGCCTTGCCCCTTGGTAAGACTGGTTGTCAGACTTTCAAGCTTCTGACGACCCGTAACGACTGTCAAAGATCCACAAATGACAGCCGGGACCAATAGCTTAACGTGCTTTCCGAGACACGGAGCAGTCTCGGTATGTAAAGATGGTTACCCATCTACGGACCAACCCCGGCAAGAGTAGCTTAACCTGATGGATCGACCCGTCTGGCTGTTATTGTTTAGCTACGAATGCCTCCCTACCTACAACCTACTTGCATGAAGTTTAAATAAACCAACCACCACCTCCATCTTCGTCTAACTACATCGAACTCTTGAATTCATTACTCAAACACAAACTGTGGCAGAAGACGCTGCGTCTCTTGCTCTCGTTAAGTGGCTTTTGCATATCAAAGCGTGTTGACAACGGCCCCGGGCTGCTGACAATTCTTTTTAGTTTACACCTTCAGACGCCTGATTTGTCTTATTTCAAATTGGTTGGGATTTTCTTTGGCCGTTTTGCGTGGATGTGACGCATATTTTCCCCCAACTTGTTCTTTTAAGTTTTTTTTTTGTGTTTTTTATTTGCGTCACGTTTACCGCAAACCAACGTATTTTCTTTCTTTGGTTCTTTGCAGAGTTTTTAAGTGTTTTTTGTTTCTCGAAATAAAATGGATAGAAATAGATTTAATCTAAACTAATATTATAAAGAGAAAATATTTGATTTTTTGTGTTTGTTTGTTTGTAATGAATTAACTCAAAAATTACTGGACCGATTTTAAAAATTCTTTCACCAGTAGAATGCTATTACTGAGTAACATGGGTTATAATACGTTTACCTCGAGCAAACTCTGCAGTTTGGTAAGAACAACTTTGAGAGGGAGGCTAACAGAAGAATTCAGCTGGGCTGGGCAGCGTTTGGGAAACTCCGTCGAGTCTTCTCGTCGCGTATTCCACAGAGCCTAAAGACGAAGGTCTTCAATCAGTGCGTCCTGCCTGTTATGACTTACGGAGCCGAAACGTGGACACTCACGGTACGGCTGGTCCATAAATTTAAGGTTGCTCAGCGAGCCATGGAGCGGGCTATGCTTGGAGTCTCTCTGAGGGATCGAATCCGGAACGAAGTGATCCGGCAGAGAACCAAAGTTATCGACATAGCTCACAGAATTAGCAAGCTGAAGTGGCAGTGGGCCGGCCATATCAGCCGTAGAACCGATGATCGATAGGGTACACGTGTTCTTGAGTGGAGACCGCGAATTGGCAAACGTAAGGTAGGACGCCCTCAGGCTAGGTGGAGTGACGATCTTCGAAGGGTGGCTGGTAGCAGCTGGATGAGAGTTGCCGAGAATCGAGCTGAATGGCGTGCAATTGAAGAGGCCTATGTCCAGCAGTGGACTGCTATAGGCTGATGATGATGATGATGATGGGTTATAATTTATAAAAACATCAAGCGAGCGAAGCCTCTGGCGGAAGCTAGTTTAAGATAAAGACAAAAAAATCTCCTTGACAGATGGAAAAGAAAATGATCTTAAAAGGTTCCTTTTTCTTTTCAAGGCCTGAACCTTAAAAACAGAGATTAAATCCAATGGCTTCAAAAATTTTACTTCTTGGGTTAAACCCAAGAAGTAAAATTTATATATGGGATTTTTTCTCATATTGATCAAGCACAAGAACCTAAGCCAAGTTTAATTATCAATAATCCAGAAGATACCGATTGCCAATTTGTTATTATTTCTCTACCACTGATTCTAGCTAGGTATTCTTATCCTGCGTCTCCTCAAACCAGGTTAAATATTACTAGCTTCTGCCTGCAACTTTGTCCGCGTGAAATTCGGCCCCTGCCTGCCGGGGTTGCGAAGAAGTCCGAAAGGGAGATCGTGGCCCCCGGCAACATGGCAAACGAAGGAACACGGGTGGGTTTTAGGCAGGAAGAGACACGCCCTCCCGCTCCGCCCAGAGCGGGAGAAGTTATTTGATAATTTCCCACCCAAAAAAGACCTACCGCGTCGCATCCCATCGCCCGCTCGCGCTATTAATTACTTCGTTTTCGCTTAGCGTTTTTTCAGGCTTTTTTTCATTTTTCTGCATAGTCTATTACCTTCCTCAAGAATTGGGCTGTCCAAAGCACAAAGATTTTTTCAAAATCAGCTGGTAGTTTCCGAGATTACCCCCTACATACAAACTTAAAAACAAACAAATTTTACCTCTTTATATTAGTAATAAATAATAGAATAGATATAGATTAAAATATATAAAAAATATAACATAACATCACGCCTGTAATCCCCGAAAGGTTAGGCAGAGGTGCACCTATATTACATCCACATTTCGCCAGTTATATTTAAGTCCCATGTAATAGGGGGCGAGCCTATTGCCATCAACCGAGCACAAATCCAGACACCGGGCTGCTACTGAGAAATTCCAGATGGAAATACCCAATAACACTTTGCTCGACCCAGGACCTATTCAGCAGTAGCGCTTGCGACCACTAAACCACCGAGGCAGTCAAAATAATATATACATACTAGCAGACCCCGGCAAATGTTGTTTTGCCAATTATTTGTTTGAGGTGGACAACCCTTATCACTTAGGGGTATGAAAAATAACTAGTAGCCGATTCTCAGACCTACTGAATATGTATATAAAATTTGGTAAAAATCAGTAAAGCCGTTTCGGAGGAGTAAGGTAACTAACATTGTGACACGAGAATTTTATATATATAGACTAGCAAACCCGGCGAACTCCGTTTCGCCACCAGATGGCTTCGTTTTATGTAACATTTCGTTTGGTGATTAAAAGACGAAGATTTTTTTTTTGTTTTTTATTTGAAAAGGAAAAATTTTATTTCATTATTTCATTTCACAACAGTAATGAATTCATTTCGATTACAAAAATGAAGTGTTATTTAGTTGAACTTCTCTAAGTAAATGAAAGTGAATCCAAAGTAAATACTGAATCGAAGCGTTATACGTGTCCGCAAATTATCCGTTTCATTTAAGTGCTCTTTGGTAAACCACATTTTTTGTTTTTTGGTCTGACGTTAACACAAACAAAGCGGATGGTTTCCCAACTCGTGAACACGCAACGTATAACTGCCCATGTGAAAAACAATGATTTTCTAAATTTATCCCGCAAACACTAAGCGATTGGCCTTGTGACTTGTTAATTGTCATTGTGTACGCAAGGCGAACTGGAAATTGCAATCGTTTGAAGTCAAACGGAAGATCAGTCGGAATCATTGGTATTCGAGGTATACATACATTTTCACCGGCGTACTTTCCGTTAATAATGGTTGCCTCAATCAAATTCGGCATAAGTCTTTTTACCGAAAGTCGAGTACCGTTGCAAAGTCGCGGTGGATTCAAATTACGCAATATCATAATAACTGTACCAACTTTGAGTTGCAAGTTATGTGGTGAAATCCTGGTAACTCCAGAGAGTTCAAAAACTCCGTTGGATTAACTGTTGTGTTCCCTGCATATTGCACCGCACATTCAGCTGATCCACCATCGACGAAATGAAATATATTTGCAGAAATTGATGCGGTTCATCTGGTGTTGGCACCATTGAACCATGCAAATGATATATTTGTCCTTGTATCTGTAATTGCAAACAATCATTTGTTGAAGAATACGGTGTAACTTCTGATCGTGTGATGGTGTAGTGTGTGGTGTATATGTAGTTGTTATGTGTTGCAATTCATTGTGTTGGTGTGAGTGATTGGTTTTGTGTGTTGTATCTTTTACCTTGCAAGTCGGCATGTAGCCGCCTTCTCGAATGATATTAGCTCCAAAGGAAGTCATGCGAAAGCAGTTATTGTATTCAAGGATGTGTTGAAGAAAATGGCTGGAATCGGGATCACTTCCATCGAACAATGGTTTCAGTGGCTGTGGTGGTGTAAGTAATGGATCCAGTTTGACTTTTCCACTTGCGCAGCACAATCCAGCCGTTTCTCTTTTGAACTTTAACGCATTGCAATATCGGCATATAGTCACCATTGGTCCAATATCTAAATTTTCATCATCACTGTAGTTCGCAGTGGGATCATATTGGAATGCCAAGCGATTGTATGATGCCAATGATCTTCGTGTGCTCACGCGTTGTCTCAATCGGGCATTTTCTCTTATTATATTTTGTCTTTCTTCGCTTAAGTTCTGTGAATACACTTGTTGTTGGCTTGCATGTCTTGTGCGGCGGCCGATGTACGCACGTCGTCCTCTAGGCATTTTGGACTATGGACAGACTGGTGAATTTAACCTTAAATGCACGATCCACATAATTTACACAGTTCAACTTACCACCTTAAAGACAAATGACTGCTGTTGAAATTGAATAAAAATTTGCACAATACACGTGATTGATTTGATGGTTTCCAATTGAAATGTTAGGAAACGAATAACTTATTTTTTTTACTTTTTTTTCACAATTTCACAGTGAACACAATACCGGTTTGTCACATGAAATTAACTGAGCAGAGAACAATGAGTAGCTGTCAAACAATGTATCACGCACCGGCGCCATCTGGAAGTGTGTTAGTGTGGAAAATAAATGAATTTTTACTTTCACTTTACTTATCTACTTAAAATATTGGTTTGTAGTACATGCTATGTATCAGAGATGGCGCTGTATGTGAAAAAAGATTTTTTGTTTTTTTTCGCTTTTCTGTTGAAATTTTCCTGAATTTTCTTTGCTATAAACCTTACGGAGCCCGAGACCTTTCCAACGAATGCAAAACCGTGGAAATCGGTTCGTGCGTTCTGGAGTTATAGCGTCAGGAAGGAAAACCCGACTTATTTTTATATAGTAGATAACTTGAACAGTGATCACATCTCAGAACAAAACCGAACCTATCTCTTATCGAACAAAGGACAATGTCCCAACCAGGCTTAAATCCCAACCAAAGATAGTGACAGCTTTACTATTCGGCTTTAAAAGCCTCACTGTACAATCAAAGGCTGGAAAACCAATTGAAATTATATTTCTTTCCTCATTCAACTTTGAACTTTAAATCTGGAGATCAAAGTGTATTTTTGCTTAATTCATTTTTTAAGGGGAAATAATCTTGGGGTTGGTACCGTTAATTGATTGTTGCTGTAGTTAATGTAGACTTTTATTGCATTCCGTGAATGCGAGACAGTGCTTGTGAACGTTATTGTTTCCTTTATCGTGTGAAAATTAAGCCTTTTAGCGTTTTCGATCTATGGGGGTCTTAATTAGGTGCTATATCTACCAGTAGGAAGTAAGAAGGTACTTAAGAGACTTAATTAATTTCGTAAATAAAGAGAAGTTGTCTATAATTATGAATTCCAACGCGGATAGGGTGATAATTGGAAAAGGAATTATTAATGTCGGGTATAAAAATCCTACTATCCTACTAATAATATTATAAACGCGAAGGTTTGTGAGGATGGATGGATGTTTGTTACTCTTTCACGCAAAACTTACTAAACGGATCTGGATGAAATTTGCCACATACATAGTTTATAATCTGAATTAATACATAGGATACTTTCATCCCGATATTCCAACGGGATCGATACTTATGCGGGTGAAACCGCAGGGCGCAGCTAGTAATAAAATAAATCTAAGATCAGAAAATATCCCTGCGTGGGCTGCTAAAAGACGTGTCCTGGTCGCCAGGATCGGGCGACATTTGTCTCTACCAGCAGTAGTTGAGTCTATACTGGCGGCGTCGGAGAACTGGCGAGAAATGGCCTCCTTCTGTGAGACCGTGATGGTTCAGAAGGGGGAGAAGGCGGCGGGGAAGCAACCGCCTCGACGCCTAACACGCCGAAACTCCGTCTGCAACCTTTAGGGCAGGCGGGAATTAGGGTTCACGGGCGCTTAGAGTGGGGACTCTGTCCGCCCACTGAGTGACCTCAGGGTAGACGGCGCACAGTGGTCACGTGCTGCCTTGCACACTTAGGTTTCGGGGAGACCCCTTTACAGTCTCCCCAGAGATGTGCCTTAACAGGTGCTGCATAGAGGGGGTTCCGGATTGGTCTTTTGAGAGGTAACGGTGCCCCTTCCATGTGTAGATGGTGACCACCGGGGTGGTTTTAGTGAGGTAAAAATCCCACACTCCCCGATCTTATCCCCAAAGCCCGGGCGCCTTTTGAAGGTGTTCCCCCGAAAACAAAAAAAAAAATCAGAAACTAAAATTTAAAAAACCCTGTGGTACAGTCAACTGCATATTTATTTTTTTATTGCAACGAAATGAAGTCGCTGGCAATGTCAAATTGGTCCCACGATGTGCAGTTGACTGTACGTACTCTACTAATAACAACGTGAATCGTAACTGCCTTTTAGATATTCTCTCAAATTTATAATATGCGCGGACGTCACGCGGTTTCACCCGTGTAGTTCCCGTTCCCGTGGGAGTACGGGGATAAAATATAGCCTATGATACTCGTTGATAATGTAGCTATCCATTGCTGAAAGAATTTTTCAAATCTGTCCTGTAGTTTTTAAGTTTATTCGTTATATACAAAAATATAAAAATACAAATCTTACCTCTTTATAATATTAGTATAGATTTAATTTAGAATCTCTTTAGGAAAACCTGTCAAATTAATATTTTTTCTCGAAGTCGTTCTCGAAAACAACACAAAAAAACGTATTTTTGACGCCAAAAGCAAAAAGGCACTAAAAACTCCACTTTCACTAAAATTCCCTTTGTACACAAACCTAGTTCACATCAGTCGCCTGCGGAATCGAAATGTACGAGTTTTACTGCGCACTTGTATCGTGAAAAAAAAAGCATAAAAATCTCGTTGGTAGCCAGTACTGGGTTTGAACGTGGCTTGCCCCGTGTTTGGCTAGCTCTTCACTTCTAATCCTACGTTAAACTGATAAATTGACCTACGAGAGATGTGTGTTAAAGAGAATTGTGAAATAGGGCAATCTTTTTAGAGATAATGGTTTTATTAATGAGAGGAAGCTGTGTTAAACAACCATAGAAACGGGTTTTCTACGGGTTTTGTCGACGGAAGAATAGACAAAACAATAGATTGTGATTGTTTATATGTCATTCTGTCTATTCTTCCGTCGACAAAACCCATTTCTATTGTGGTCATGCTAAGTGTGCTGCAATACTGTTAAAGTCGTTATAGGTAGATCTTTGTCGTAATTACCAAGGGATTTCCATACCTCTCTCGGTAAATACAAACAACGTAGCGTAGTTTCCAATAGTGATATTAAAAACTAAGGTTGCTAAATTCGAAAAAAAAAAACACAAAGTAAAACCTCTTGATAAAGATATCTAATAACCAGAAAATAAGTTTGTATAAAACATCTTAACTATTATATTTATTATATAATCAAAGTGTGGTCGGGCAAAGTGTTATTGGGTTTTTCTATCTGAAATTTCTCGGCTGAACGGATTTGGATAAAATTTGACACATGGGTAGACCATGACCTGGAGAAACACAGCTATTTTTCGTCCTGGATCGCAGACGAAGTCGCAGGCAACAGCTAGTACATACATTAAATCACACCTTTTGCTCACGAGGGTAAGCAGAAACTACAGTACGCCACCTGCTAAGATCACAAACGAAAACGGTTTAAAATAATCATAGTATTGCATAGCAAAAATCTTTTCACTCCTCTTGCTCAAAAAGGCCGTTATTGTAAAGTACCAGAGCGGGGAAAAAATAGCATTTCTTGCTCTAGGGGAAAAAGTAATTTCTTTTTAATTTTAGTCTGTTCCAACGAGCCTTGAAAAACGAAAAAGTCTTTATTCTTATGTAGAATAATCATGACTCGACTTATTACTGGTTCACAAAAAAAAGAACATTTTATTTTTGAAAATGGAACTAAACGCGGCTATCTCTTCGGTAGAATGCGTGCATTGCGTTGCGGCTACAGAAGAAATAAAAAAGGTATTGGCGCGAAATCTTTAGAATTTTTCTCTAATTTCGAATTGAATTGGTGACCGTAATATAATTTACAACAGTGAAAATGTCAGTGTCCGTATGGATTGAGGAGCCATGTCTCATTTTTAAACGCGGGTACTACCAATATTTAGTAGTAAATTAGGCGATTTTGTAGGCCCGATCCTGGAATTTGTAGTAAAACACTTTAAAAGATACACGACTTTTAAGGTGGCTCCTCAATTCAGACGTCTGAATTGAGGCGCCACCTTACAACTCTAAAACTAGCCGACGGATATTTTTGAAAATTTGGTAGGATTTAGTAGTACTTATGCGTAATCTCTACAAAAAAAAATGGGTTTTGTACGGCTGAATTTGAGATAGCTACAATGTTTTGATTTTTCATAAAAATCCACAAATTTCACCGCGCTGTTTCTCGGAAAGTAATTAACCAATTACAACATATTTTTAGTATAATTTAGTAGTAAATACGTTCTAATTTGTAGTATAAAAATAAAATGGAAAAGCTACATAATTTCGCTAATACAACACATTTTATGTGGCTCCTCAATCCTGACGGTCTATGGAAAATAATATGTTCGTAGCTACTAAAGTAGTTGATCAAATCGGATAACAATAGCACCAATATTTAGTAGAAATTTCTACTAAATATTGGCGTAATCCAAAATCCTGTACATTCAGTATTTCAAAAGATATTAACAAAATAAACATTCCTTAACAATTTAGTGTGGTACGAGAGCCCACGACCAAAACCATATCACATCGTTTTAGGGCCAAAACCGTATAAAATCGTTAGTCTAGTTTAGATGATTCCTGAACCCAACTCGGTGGGAAGTACCGGTCAGAAACGTCTCAGTTTTACGGAAGCCTATTTCTGCTATATAAAAAAAAATAAGCAGACGATTTCATCACAATATGTCTAATATTAAAAATGTACATAGTTTTCGTAATTTTATTACAAAAAAGTTTGTTTTCTGACAATTTACATGTCACATGTGGACTGCGCACATTTTCAAAAAATTACAAAAAATTTAACCTGTCTGTCTCAAAGCAACCTGGTTCAATTATTTTAAAATCTTTTGTATAGTTACTGAAAATCTGTTTTTAGAAATTTTAAATATCATATATAACTCTAAAAACAGAAAGAACGTTTTGGAGTCTCCCGGCTAACGCACGGTGCTTGTTACGCTTAGGACACCGATGATGAATTCGAAAGTAAAAAAAAAAAAAAAAATTAATTTCAATAAACAGTTATTTTCAAACGTCATCCCAGTTTTCTTTTGTCCAATTTATTAAAAAAAAAAACCTTTTTCAGTTTGATGGCTTCGGGTGAGCTCTTTATTAATCGTACTTAAAAACGATTTATTCTGAAAAATGATTTATTCGGGTTGCAATTTTTTATTTTTTGCCTCATTTTTAATTTTCTCAAATGACCTTCTAGGTGTGACGCTACTGGTTTCAGAAAATTGTGTTTTCGGTTCCTAAAATCTATCGTTCAACTACATTCTGAAATTCTATCGTTCACAGTTCGTTAACAGTTCGATATATTTTTTTACATAGGTATTTCAAATGCGCTTAGGTCAGACGTAATGTGGAAAGTGTATGAAGTTTTTGGATTCAGAATCTTTTGCAGTTGTAGCCACCGACATTAAAATTTCCTTACGTTTTTTGCAGTTTTTAGGTTAAATCCTTAATACATCTCCCTACGATAGATTTGTTCCATTAGAACATAATATTTCTTATGGAAAAGTTATTTTTCATCAAGATACAACCTGACACTGATCTGCCGTAATCTTTTGATTAAAAAAAACCGGCCAAGTGCGTGTCGGACCACGCACAATGAAGTGTTCCGTAGTTGGGATGAATTTATCCCAAAAACAAACTTAACTTTGTAGTTGATAAATATGTTAAAGACATTCCAACTTATTTAATTATACCCGTTTTGAACTGTAATTCGTAATTTTGTTTGACATTTTCGACACAATTTAATTTTTTTTTATTACCTTCTCGTTACTTCATTCATTAATGTTTGCATGCCTAATCTAAGGTAGATTGTACATGGATCACTTCATTTTTTTAATACCTTATGTTATGTACCTACATTCTATGCAAATAAATAAACATTACTTTTACTTTACTTTACATACGGAATGTATGGGAAAACATGTTTTTGCAACTGCAAAGGTAAGTTGGTCGATTATTACTCGATAACTAGTAAAGCCTACTTAGCTGTGATAGTTTTTCTTTTAATTTCGGTATATAACCTACTGCTGCGATTTTTTTCACACATCCAAAACCAACCATTTAGCTGGCAGGGGGGGGGACACTTGACTCTAACAAAAATTAGCACTTTAAAGCTTAATATTTTGCAAACGGATCCCTGAATCCAAAAATGGTTTTTACAAACTTATTTTGTAAGACCTTTCCAATGATATCCCACAATATGGGATAAAAAAATAAAAAATAAATCATCACCACTTTACGTGTATGGGAGGTACCCTAAAATATTTTTCATTATTTTGTTTGACCACTTTGTCGGCGTAATTAATATGTATACCTATGTCAAATTACAGCTTTCTAGTACTAAGGGTCTCGGAGCTAGACCGCGGACAGACAGACAGACAGACGGACATGACGAAACTATAAGGGTTCCTTGTTTACTACGGAACCCTAAAAATACGTTACCAATCAGACAACTTTTCGATTGAACCAGGTTGCTATGAGACAGATAGGTTAAATTTTTTGTCATTTTTGAAAATGCGCTCTGTCCACATGTGACACGCAAAATTTCAGAAAACATTTTTTTTTGTAAAATTACGAAAACTATGTACATTTTTAATATCAGGCATATTGTAATGAAATCGTCTGCTTATTTTTTTTTGACATAGCAAAAATAGGCTTCCGTAAAACTGAGACGTTTCTGACCAGTACTTCCCACCGAGTTGGGTTCAGGAATCATCTAAACTAACGATTTTATACGGTTTTGGCCCTAAAACGATGTGATATGGTTTTGGTCGTGGGCTCTCGTACCACACTAAATTGTTAAGGAATGTTTATTTTGTTAATATCTTTTGAAATACTGAATGTACAGGATTTTGGATTACGCCAATATTTAGTAGAAATTTCTACTAAATATTGGTGCTATTGTTGTCCGATTTGATCAACTACTTTAGTAGCTACGAACATATTATTTTCCATAAACCGTCAGGATTGAGGAGCCACATAAAATGTGTTGTATTAGCGAAATTATGTAGCTTTTCCATTTTATTTTTATACTACAAATTAGAACGTATTTACTACTAAATTATACTAAAAATATGTTGTAATTGGTTAATTGCTTTCCGAGAAACAGCGCGGTGAAATTTGTGGATTTTTATGAAAAATCAAAACATTGAAGCTATCTCAAATTCAGCCGTACAAAACCCATTTTTTTTGTAAAGATTACGCATAAATACTACTAAATCCTACCAAATTTTCAAAAATATCCGTCGGCTGGTTTTAAAGTTATAAGGTGGCCCCTCAATTCAGACGTCTGAATTGAGGAGCCACCTTAAAAGTCGTGTATCTTTTAAAGTGTTTTATTACAAATTCCAGGATCGGGCCTACAAAATCGCCTAATTTACTACTAAATATTGGTAGTACCCGCGTTTAAATATGAGACATGGCTCCTCAATCCATACGGACACAAATGTCATCATGTAGTGAGAACATCTTCACAGAGGACTGAAATTAAGATCTCGTTAAATATCCAGAATTTTACAAATAGTAAATTTAAATAAAATAAACTATTTAATATTGTATTGGATTATTTTATTTTCTCGCAATCGTAGTGAAAAGTAGAGTGTAACACACGGCGCTAAAACCCATTATAACTCGGTTTCTATTCACTCCCTTGCTAAAGCTCGGGAGTAAAACTACCTCGTTACAATGGGTTATTTTAGCCCCTCGTATAACAATCTACTATTAAAAATGTTGAACTACCGAATAAAAGTTTTTTTAAATAGATTATATTGTTTGAACCCTCCTTACAAATACATAACACATAGTGCCCAACTCCCACTAAAACTTAGTTCATGGGACAATTTAACCATAATAATAAATAGCATGAAACGAGCTGTTACGGTTGAGGCAGCTCAACATTACAAATAGCAGACGAACCCATTAAGCTGTTCCAAAGTCCTATTACTAATAACGACTCGTTACTTGCAAACGTCTTCACAATGAAATGGATGTTGTTTTTAGTTTGAATTTAAGTAATGTTTTGGGAGCAAGTTTTAAAGTTAGCGACATGAGAATTGAAAATGCAATCCTGACTATAATTAGTAGTAATTATCCTTATATAATATATCCAATATTATAAATGCGAAAGTAAGTTTGTAACGGCTGAACGGATTTGGATGAAATTTGATGCCCTGGAAAAGAACATAGGATACTTTTTTTTTTTTCCCACGGGATCGAGACTTATGCGGGTGAAACCGCAGGGCGCAGCTAGTAATATTATAAATGCGAAAGTGAGTTTGTTTCTTTGTTTGTTACGCTTTCACGCTAAAACGACTGAATAGATTTGGATGAAATTTGGCACATGGGTAGACTATGACCTGGATTAGGACATAAGATCCTTTTTTTCCCGATATTTTCACGGAATAAAGACTTATGCGGGTGTAACTTTTAGTTTAAAAGCGAGTATTTTCTGAATTTCTTTAAGAAAAAATCAAAACAAAAAAATACAAATCTCATAGGAAAAATGTGAACCTAAAATAATTGAGCAAGTTTAACCAGTTGGCGATTTCCTTGGTGAATCTAATTCCTAGTTCATAATAGAAAATCCGGCCAAGTGCGTGTCGGACCACGCACAATGAAGGGTTCCGTAGTTGGGATGAATTTATCCCAATAACAAACTTAACTTTGTAGTTGAAAAATATGTTCTCCCATACGGAATGTATGGGAAAACATGTTTTTGTAACTGCAAAGTTAAGTTGGTCGATTATTACTCGTTAATCTGTAGAGCCTACTTAGCTGTGATAGTTTTCTTTTTAATTTCGTTATATCAGCTACTGTTGTGATTTTTTTCACACACCCGAAACCAACCATTTAGCTGGCAGGGGGACACTTGACTCTAACAAAATTTAGCACTTTAAAGCTTAATATTTCGCAAACGAATCCCTGAATCCAAAAATGGTTTCCACAAATTCACAATATTTTTGAAGGACCTTTCCAATGATACCCCTCACTATGGGGTAAAAAAATAAAAAAATAAACATTACCACTTTACGTGTATGAGAGCTACCCTAAAAAAAAATGTTTTTCATAATTTTGTTTTACCACTTTGTCGGCGTAATTAATATGTATACCTATGCCAAATTAAAACTTTCTAGTACTAAGGGTCTCGGAGCTAGACCGCGGACAGACAGACAGACAGACAGACAGACGGACATGACGAAACTATAAGGGTTCCTTGTTTACTACGGAACCCTAAAAAAATAACTAGCAAAAATTATAAAACATTAGCACCTCGTGTATTTATAAAAGATGTGAAAGCTACACAATCAAAGTCCCTAATGAACTCATACAAATTCAGCATAATAGTAACTTTACTACCTAATTTCTATACTACAAACAAACCGCTATCCTCCATTACATCCAGCTAGAATCAAACTATATCACAGCGGTACTCAATAAATCAATTACTTTGCGGTGAGGCGCAGAGCTACGACAAAGCACGAGTCACGTTGGATCAATTAACCCTTAAGTAACAATGCCTGTAGCTGGGATATCTCACATGTAGGTATCATGCGAGGGTTATGTCGAAGATGCTTGTAATATGGGAGATGTGGCATGGAAGTGTGAAAAGTGACAACTCTGTTTGTTTTAACAAAGAATAGGCCTTTAAATATTTATGTCTAGATAGACTGAAGAGGAGTGGTGGCCCAGTGGTAATGGCCGCGACTTACGAGTTGTAGGTCGTAGATTCAAACCCAGACAGGCGCTTTACTTTGTGTAAATTATTTCATTACCACTGCTCTCAAAACGGTGAAGGAAAATATCGTGAGGAAACCGGCATATCATAGAATCGAAAATTCGAAGACATGTGTCATCTACCAACCCGCACTGGGCCCGCGTGGTGGATTACGGCCCACTCCCTCTCACAGAGAGGAGGCCTGTGTCCCAGCAGTGGGAACATTTATAGGCTGATGATGAGATAGACTGTCGCACTGCAAAATAATTAAAACAAACAAGCCAAATTTGTTATGCTGAAGTGCGTGACAGTTACGTACAACGTCACTCGCGCAACGTCATTGAGCTGTCATTGTTCTTTCCTAGTGTGCGTGCATTTAGCGGCCAACAGTTGGACGCAATTTGTTCGACGTGTTCACAGCTTTGACTATCGAGATATATTTTTACCCGACTACGGCAAAGCCAAAAGGAAGGGTTATGATTTTAGCAGTCTATGTATGTATGTTTATATGTTTGTATGTTTGTATGTATGTATGTATGTATGTTTGCTTTTACGTGTGTTCCACCGTAGCGCCTAAACGACTGAACCGATTTTGATGAATGAGGTATCAATACATTCGTAATAATAGTCCGGGTGACATAGGCTATATAAATTTTCCCTAAATTTAATATGGTGGACTTTACACGTAAATTTCTAACCTCAAAAAAATTAAAATGAGATGATCATGACATGTTTGGTATCAAAAGAAAGGTCTTGACGAGCACATTACAAATATGTGTTTAATGTTATACTTTCAAAGTAAATAATATGTTTAAATTGTTAAAACAAGCAAAAGTGAAACTGCGCTACGAAGTGTCGCAAGATGCAACCAACGTGCAGTTAATCAAATCTTAATAAATAGTAACGATTATATTTGTATTTTGGATTTCTTCGAAGCACATGTCTGTCGATGTACATGGGGCACTCAGAAAATTTTGCGATAGGTATTAAAAAAAAATATACTACAGGTTATGTTTTATTATTAAATCTTTTCAAATAACTCTCCATTGGCGTCTATCACAGTTTCATGCGTCTAAACCAATTTTCATTACACATTTTCCAGTACGCATCAGACACCTCCCACCTTTAATCCCTTTCTCAAATGCAGCCAGTGCATCTTCCGGTGATGAAAACTGTTTTCCCTTGAGTTGATTTTTTATTTTGGGGAACAAAAATGATAAATTCATGATTTTCACCCGTAATGAAATCATAAACGCGTCGAGACGAGCCTGCTTCAAATTTTGCTATCATGTCTCGGCACCGTTATACCCGAACCTCCTTTTGAGCCTGCGTTAGATTGTGCGGTACCCAGCATGAAACTCTTACCCGAAGATACCCATGTAGAATTTCATGTACACTTCCCGATCCAATCTGCAGTATGTGCTGAATCTCTTCATATGTAATTCACCTATTCTCTTAAATTAAATTTTTCACAGCCAGCACGTTTTCTTATGTAACAGCCGTCATAGCCCTATGACGGCCACTTCTTTATTCGTCCGCCAAAGTTGCTTGACCACACTTAAATTCGTTGTACTAGCAGAAAACAGTCGCTTTAGAAGGGCTTTTGTCTATGAACACCATTCGAAGTCCTTCAAATGATTCTTCTGGTTTTAGTCGACATTTGAAATCGTACAAAATCATCACGCGAAAATGTTCTCGTTGTAAATTAAATTTTCAGTGAGACAGAGTATTTTGATTTTGCTCATAACAAATGTGGAGGGAATTTCGAATTTGGAATGTTGAGTTTTTTTTTAAATAAAGAGTCATAGTTTTAATCGTTATCAAAACTAGCCAGTGTCCCATAGACAAAAACTGTTAGTCGTAAAATTTTCTGAGTATGGTGTTGGCGTCGAAATAAATCGCGCTATGGTTTCGTCTAAAGCACTATGCACTGCTATTGGAATTTAAAATAGGTTAATTACTGACCTATTGCATTACTCTTATTTACGTTGTCGGAACGTTTAGCAAGCGTAAAAACGGAAAAGTATAAAATAAAAAATAAAGTTTAATAAAAAACTGTAACCCGACTACGGGAAAATAAAAATGATCTAAAAAGTACGAAACAAGCAAATATTTCAGACAGAAATCAAGACATAGGTACAAAAATGGTCAAGGTAAAGCCGTGGTCGCATGCCTGTATGCCATGTGGGTGCCAGGAACACTTACAAAATTATAATGGCATGCGACGACGGCTTTACCTTGACCATTTTTGTACCTATGTCTTGATTTCTGTCTGAAATATTTGCTTGTTTCGTACTTTTTAGATCATTTTTATTTTCCCGTAGTCGGGTTACAGTTTTTTATTAAACTTTATTTTTTATTATCTTTGGAATAGGTATTTTTGTGTGGAGTAACGTATTTTATTTACGCGTAATTCGTACTTTGACCCCCAACTGTTATATTATAACTGAACGTGGTGGAAGATTAAATAACGCAATCGATACGTATAAGCTTATATATTGGACTGACGCAGCATTCATTAATTTAAAAGTAAATTAATTAGTTTACTCTACATACTTATGAGCATAAAAAAGGCGTCCACATTTATTTATTAATTTATACAGTGTGAGTCTTTACAGTGTGCACATATTGAAATGATGGGAATCTATGCTTAATTTTACTGACGGAATAAAAAAAAAACTTTCTTTTTTTGTTCTGTTTGGCGTCTTATAGAGAAATTTTAAAAATTGATGATACAAAAAAACAGATTTTTGCAAAAAAACATGTTTGTTTTCAATTGAGGGTAGTTTTTTCCCACAATGTTCATTTTATGTGGACGCCTAATTACATCCAATCATTATGGAGTTTGTTTCATCGCAATAGATCATTTAGTTTAAAAGTTACACCGCTTTCTAACATTTTTTTTAATTCCTTAAAAGATATGATTTTTGTTTTTACATTTTTAAAATATTTTTTCCGTCGATAAAATTAAGCATATATTTCCTCATTTCGAAATGTGTATATTATAGACTCACACTGTATAACAAATGCTTGCTGTAATTACAATAAACACCAAAGCGCGCAGCAAGTCAACATCATAACATTTATCTAAAAAATTTCAAGCTTGGGGGAGGCCTATGTCCAGCAGTGGACGTCTTTCGGCTGAAACGATGATGATGAAAAAACTACATTCAAAAATTAAACACAAATAACATCGTTTCTTAAACTTACAGAAGACTGACATTTCTTTGCGACAGGTTTTACTCTGTTTCGAAAAGTGACTGATTATGTAAAAAAAAATTGAGTGAGATCAAGCAGTACAAAACGGGTGATTTTTTTACCGTCTCGAAATTTTTACAGGGTGTTCTACCCATGAATATAAACAACTTTCACTATGGGAGCAACTCTGAAATCACGAAAAAAAAATCAGTTGTTTCATATATTTTGGTCAAGTAGGTACTTAACTTTTGCATAAACAGCTATTTTTTTTTTTGTGATTTCAGAGTTGTTCCCATAGTGAAAGTTGTTCATATTCATGGGTAGAATACCTTGTAAAAATTACGAGACGGTAAAAAAAATCACTCGGTATAATGCTGTACGTACGTAATGCACTAGTCAGTGAAAAGAAGTACCTGGTTTTTAGCGATTTTTCACTAAAATTAAATAAATCGTTGGTTACCAAATGAAAAATTGAAATTTCCAGACACAGGTATAGTTCCCTTCATTCTACGATCTATGGTTAAAACATAGTGCCACCCTGAAAGCTTTCCTCAATTTGATCGAAATTGAGTTATCTCCGAAAGATTAGCGAGCTGTAGTGGAACTTAATTAAAATTCGGTGATTACAGTATCTTTGATAAACAATGGTCTAATTTCTTTCAAAGATTTGGAAATTAAACTCTACCTTTGAAGGAAATCACACTATATATCCTGCTAATATTATTATTGAAAGTTTGTGAGTGTGTCTGTGTGTATGTTTGTCTCTTCTTCACGCTCAAACGGCTGAACGGATTTAGATGAAATTTGGCACACAGATAGTTTATAACCTAGATTAACACATAGAATACTTTTTATCCCGATATTCCCACGGGATAGAGACTTATGCGGGTGAAACCGCGGGGCGCAGCCAGTTGTTATTATAAATTTTCAAAGTAGTTTCGTCTTACGTTAAAGGACAGGGTATTATTTCTATCAACTACTATTTTATTATTACAGAAGGCTATTCGTAGAATTTTTCAACTTGACCGCTTTCCTAAAAGCCTGTTTAACTGGACCAGTGCCTACGCACAGTGTTGGGTTCCGTTCCCATATGGTCGGTGGTTCAAACAAAAAGCGAAATTTCATACAAATTCGTTAAAAAGTTTAGAATTTTACGAGGGTGTGACAGACAGACAGATGGACATGACGAAATTATAGGAAAGGCATTCGGTTCAACTACGAAACTCAAAATGAAATTGAGTTCAAATTACTTTTCTCAACATTATTTAGTGAAGGTTAGAAAGAAGACAGACTTAATGTCAAACATAATAAAATTACTAGACAATGTAAAGATATCTTAAATAAACTTTAGTTTTATAATTAAGTTATCTACAACAGAATTGCGTGTTGCTAGATTATTACTTTAAGATCGTGATAGATAACAAACGTTGTTTTAGAAGTTAAAATTAATTTTAATTTCCAATGTTTTAAAATTAAAATGGTGGAATTGCAAACCGCCTTTAAAACCATCCTAACAGCCAAAGCTACGTAGAAACCATAGCTTAAGGGTGATTTTCGAAGTTACCTCTGAATTGCGGTTGACCGTACGTACTATATATAGGTAAAGCCAGGGAAATTAATTGTTTATGAAACTGACTATCAACTTAAACTGTTCGTATATTCAAATTACAACTGTAAAGGCTCGTGTAGACTTGCGCGACTTGTCGTGCAACGCGATATTATGTCCATAGAACGATTTTTATGAAAACGCTCGCGACACTACACACAAAAAAATACTCTCTTATGTCGTCGCGTTGTTATCGCGGCGATATTGACGCGACGTCATACAAAATGTTCCTTTGGTGCCTGTCGCGCCCGCGATATCGCGGTGCGAAGGGTGAAAGGCGTGGCGATAATATCGCAGAATCGCGACACGTCGCGCGACCAGTCGCACCTGTTTGCGGGAGCTATTTACTCTTTGACGAAGTGAGTTAATTTTATAAACAATTAATTTCCCTGACCACTCATAAAAATGTGGTATAGTGTAGGGGTTTGAGATCAGTATGTCTATGTATGCTCTCCGGTAGCGGTCAGTTAGATCAAGCAGACAAGTAACAGATTAGTATTTTGAAATAGGAAATGTCTATAATTCAACCAACTTTTATTTTACTCGTGTGGAAACATTTTGTTCCGAATCGATCCCAATACGAAAATATGATCCCGAGGTCCATGAGGCGTCGCAAGGAATGGATGACCTCACTTTTAGAATGTTGTAATAGTTTTTTTTTTTTGTATTTGCCTCGTTGATCTAGTGGTCTAGTGGTCCTGGATTCGATTCCCGGGTCGGGCACAGTGTTATTGGGTTTTTCTGTCTGAAATTTCTCACTGCAGCTCGGAGTCTGGATTTGTGCCCGGTTGATGGCAATAGGCTCGCCCCCTATTACATGGGACTTGAACATAACTGGCGAAATGTGGGTGTACCTGCTACAGGGACACCTCTGCCCAACCCTTCGGGGAAACAAGGCGTGATGTTATGTTATGTGTATTTTACTCCTATTTACTTTACTATGTATGTCGATATTCTGTACTCTTCATTTTCATTTTCATCTATCGTTACACAACGGGGATCATTCGTATTGCAATTGTTTCGGGACAAAATATTAATTTTATCCATATTCCTAAAGAAACCCACAAAGTGGGTTCGGATTGTGGGATCAGATCGGAATAAGCCTGACAGTTTCAATTATTATTATTTTTCGCACCAAAATCGTGACAGTAGGTGACAAGAACTGTCATACCGCAGAGATATATGTCAAACGATGCGAAAGTAAATTGGTTACTGGCATCACTTGGAGGCGACAGGCTACCAACCTCAATTCAGTCGTTATTCCTCCTAATCTCTTTCTACGACTCAAAGGCACTCGGTCTTATTTTTTTATATAGGTAGGTACAATAATATTATTAAGAGAAAATATTTGTATTTTTGTTTGTAATTAATAAATTCAAAAACTGCAAAATAGATTTAAAAAAATCTTTCACCAGTAGAATGCTATATTAAGGCCTATTCAGATATATGTAGCGATACTGGTTAAACACTTGGAGGCGACAGGCTACCAACATCAATTCAGTGGTAATACCTCCTAATCTCTTTCTACGACTCAAAGGCACTCGGTCTTATTTTTTTTATATAGGTACAATAATATTATTAAGAGAAAATATTTGTATTTTTGATTGTAAGGAAAAAACTCAAAAACTAGTGAACCGATTGACTAACCAGAAGACGGACCAGTATCGCTACCGAGCGCGACAGCGATATCGCTCCCTTATCTGAATACGCCTTTATCACTGAGTAATACAGGCTATAATTTATAAAGACATCACGCGGGCGAAGCCGCTGGCGGAAGCTAGTGCCTTATATAGCTATAAGCTGTGTGCCCAATGGGACTTCCCATCGGCAATGATTAACCTCCATACAAACTTTCACCCCTTTAGGGGGTGAATTTTCAAAAATCCTTCGTTATAAAAGGAATTCGTGAAAAATGTCATCCTTCAGGCAGACCTAGTGGTTTAGACTGTGCGTTATCAAACAGTGAATGAATTTTAGAATTTTATTAAGTAGTTCATCAGATTTGATTCAAATAAAAGCTTTTTTTACTAAATAGTATAATATTTTTATGAAAACTCCTAAAAACTCAATTTGAGGGAACACAAATGGAAACATTTCTACAGTAATGTTTTATTAACCTGTTAATCTTAAAATATTATTTGACTGTTTACAAAGAATCCTTCTTGTAGACCCAATTGCAGTGGTTTAGATTGTGCGTTGTCAAACAGTGAATGAATTTCAGAATGTTATTAAGTAGATCATCAGATTTGATTCAAATAAAAGCTTTTTTACTAAATAGTATAATATTTTTATGAAAACTCCTAAAAACTCAATTTGAGCGAACACAAATGGAAACATTTCTACAGTAATGTTTTATTAACCTGTTAATTTTAAAACATTATTTGACTGTTTACAAAGAATTCATCGCTTCGGAACATAAAATTGACGTCAATTACGGTTTTGAGAAATAGGAATCTATTTTATTAAGAGATATTTATAAGCGAAATAATTGGTACAGTTCTTAGAACTAGTTAAAAAGCCTGAAGAAAAACTTATGGTCTACGATGTCCTTGCCATGTTATTGTATTAAAGCTGGGTTATTAATACCTATAAAGCCTGGTGAGTAAGCCCACGTCCGCACGGACGTAATTTTTTTTTCGTGCACTTGATTTTCAACGCTCTGCTAAGCGCCGAGAGTTGAAAATCCAACAGGGTGATTTTTCAACGCGCTGGTACGAGAGTGCCTCCCATCGCGTTGGATTCTCAACGCTCGGCTTAACACCGAGGGTTTAAAATCCAGTGCGCAACAAAATCCCGCCGCGATTTTATTACGTCCGTGCGTACGTCGGCTAAACGTCTGCGCCTGCTACATAGAAGCGTAGATAAAAAAGCTGTACGAGTTGAGGAGACCTACCACATAACTAAAAAAACTTTTTACAAAAAAAAAAACAAACGACTTCAAAAAAAAAAAACACTACAAAGTGAGAAATAACTTTAATTTCGGAAGTCGGTGTCTTGGGTTTTGTATATTCGTTTTTTGCCACCGACTTCCGAAATTAAAGTTATTTCTCACTTTGTAGTGTTTTTTTTTGAAGTCGGTTGTTTTTTTTGTAAAAAGTTTTTATTTTTCACTTTTTAGTTGTGGCTCCTACCCCACACATTCGAATACCACTGCCTGCTACCAGTGACAGGAACTTATCATATCATCTACATACTAATTGGGAAAAAAATACGTATAAAAAACTTTATACAGCTAACTCAAAAACTATCCAAGCAAAGTTAATAAAATTTATATGGGACCAATTTGAGAGCATGCCCTTTCAAACAAAAAAATAATTTTTAAAATAGGTCCACAAATGACGGAGATATCGGTGGACATACATAAAAAAAAACAAACATACGCTACGAACATATAACCTCCTCCTTTTTGGAAGTCGGTTAAAAATCCTAAAAAGAAAAACATCTGTTTCTATAGGCAACATCGCCGATATTCATACAAATAAGTATGGAGCACTCATTGATGTTTAAACTCAGAGCACTTGTTTGTAAAATCAAAACAATTTTTGCTTCGTGAGATGCGATACCTACCAACAGTACCAACCAACCACAAACCGTGTAAACTATCTCTAGGCGATAAAAACGCCTCGTGCAGAAAATCATAAGCTCAGCCATAGTATATAATTCAATCATATCACTTTGCAATATATTACTGCTTTACACGTGCTGCGCTGCCGTGTTGCACTCTTTGTGTCCGAGCATTATGTCAGGGCTGTGTGAGCTTTTGAATCGAAACTTGAATGCTTGAGCAGTAAATGTAGGGCTGCCTCGCTTGACATATTTACAACCGGGTCTAGTTCAGGACTGAAAGCCTAAAGTATTATAAGTACCTACTCGTTACTTTCGAGTTCGTTTTGAGTACGGAATTAAGGTTATTTCAAGAGTTGAATTATCGATGTGTAATAAATTGTGAGACACATAACATAACATCACGCTTTGTTTCCCCGAAGGGTAGGGCAGAGGTGTCTCTGTAGCAAGTACACCCACATTTCGCCAGTTATGTTTTAAGTCCCATGTAATAGGGGGCGAATTGTGAGACCTTGTATACAACGTGTACTTAATGTTAAATGCGCAAAACCTGAAAATAGTTTGATCAGAATAACGAGCAGAATCAATTGAAACACTTTTTAACATGGGTCATATTTTTCAAAAAGTCTTCATTTTAAGATTTTTTGCCATCATATTCGCAAACTTGCCAAAATAGGTAAAAAAACCAATTTAAATTTTCCCATACGCGGGATAATAATAGCTTTTATTTCAATGAAAATACGAATCTTACGAACTAAAACAGCACATAAAACCTACAATTTTTTTTTAATGATTTTTTTCTCTCTGAAATTGGTCAATTAATAATAATAAATAATAATTGAATTAAAAATCAGTTTTAGTCGGAACATTAAATATTGTTGTTAGTATAATAACACTAAGACCTTTTTAAATTACGGTTTAATCTAAGACGTTTCTACAAAAATAAGGCTAATTAGGCTGTTGTAACTGAATCTTCTATAAATACTTATAAATGAAATGCTGTTCGGTAAGTGCATCACTAGAGAACAGCTGGACCGATTTGGCTACTTTATTTTAAAATTTTCGTAATCGTCTAAGTTAGGTTTTTATAAAAATAAAAAATGGAAAAGTTTCACGGAAAATGTTCATACGCGGGAAAAACTTTTTTTTTTCAATGGGAATTTTGTATGAAATATTGATATTTGGACAGGACAACGTCTGTCGGGTTAGCTAGTCTTAAATAAAATGAAACAAAACACAAAAATAATAATAAAGAAAATCAAATAATTTAATTCAAGAATACACTCAAATTCAATTAATTAATACAATTTTTATATTATTACGACATTATTACAAAACAATCAATATTACAACAAATCAATAGATAAGTATTATTTAATACTAATACAAATAATAAAATAAATAAATTTACATTAATATATATATATACTATAATACTGCAATGTTTTCTCAGTTGATGACAGACAATTTCCTTCTTCGTATCAAAATTAGAGAGACACGAGCACGAGAGAAAAAATAAAAGGAGTGAGAAAAATTTAGTTGTTAATAAGGAAATTATTTTACTAATGAAAACTGGAAGTCCGTGAAAGTTTTCTCGCTATCATAGAAAAAAACTAAGTAGGTACTTAGTTTTATCAGGCAGTGACACTAATATACATATTATAAATTAAAGTCGCTTTTATTGTCTGTCTGTGTAACCGCGTTGTTTTTCTAAACTACGCAACCGATTTTGTTGCGGTACACCATATTTTAGAGAATTTATTTTTAGAGAAGGTTTATGGGATACATTTATATTGAACTTACATAATCACAACGGTAAAACTCAAAACGGTGAAGGAAAACATCGTGAGGTAACTAACATTTCGAAGACATTGTAACATGTACCAACCCGCACTGGCCCGCGTGGTGGATTACAGCCCACTCCCTCTTACGGAGAGGAGGCCTGTGTCCCAGCAATGGGAACATTATAGGCTGATTTTGCTTATATATAATAAAGAAATTTCGAAGTTTTGTCAAGTCGTAAAAATCGTACGAAGTAAGGATAATACGTAAAACTTCAACTCCGTAGGATGAGAGGAGGTGGTTTTAGCTTGCCAGATTTGACCTATACATACTAATTAATAAACAAACAAGGCAAGTTAAATAAAAGTTTGTAAAAATGCACATTTCATAGCAGAATGTTGCAAGTAAGCATCTCTCTAAAAAGCTTGGCATCATATAACAAACCTCTCCTTTTTCTCGAGCGCCGGTCGTCGGAACTGTGACCTTTGGTGACCTACTTACAACGCAAGCTCGATTTAAAATGATTAATATCCTAATCTCTCGTCTGGTGATGAGGCAGAAAAACATTATATTATCCTTATTATAGCTACGTAAAAATCGCAACTTAGTAGAAGTAATTATGTCTTACTAGCTGCGCCCCGCGGTTTCACCCGCATAAGTCTCGATCCCGTGGGAAAAAAAAAAATCCTATGTTCTTTTCCAGGGCATCATCTATATCTTTGCCAAATTTCATCCAAATCCGTTTAGCCGTTTTAGCGTGAAGGCGTAACAAACAAACTTACTTTCGCATTTATAATATTAAGGATTTTTCGTTTCTCGTCTATGATTGCGGGAGCGGAGGATCGGAGGAGCTCGTGGCTAAGTAATAACAGCCGCACGGGTCGATCCATCAGGTTAAGCTACGCTTGCCGGGGTTGGTCCGTGGATGGGTGACCATCTTTAAATACCGAGATTCTTCCGTGCCTCGGAAAGCACGTTAAGCCGTTGGTTCCGGTTATCATTAGTGAATTTTTTATTGTTGTTACGGGTCGTCAGAAGCCCGAAAGTCTGACAACCAGTCTTACCAAGGGGTGTCGTTACCCTGTTACTGCGTTGTGGAGGTCAGATAAATGTTAAAAAAAATAACAAAAAAAATGTAATAAAAAAAAGAAAAAAAATGAATGAATGATGAAATATGATAAATGTTTTTCTTTCTTTCTTTCTTTTCTTTATATATTACTGGTTGGTATTCAGCTGCATCCGGTTAGATTGGAAGTTTTTCCAATCTAATTTCCGAACATAGTTGGGAAAAGGCTAGGCAGATTGGTTGTTTATGATTGCAGGAAATCTGTAAAGGTAAAAAAAAAACTTGGTAAAAATTCTTAATTTTTCCTTTAGTGTGATTTGAGTCGGTATATGTTTTAAGGAAATAACGTTTTCCTTCCTTGAATTATGTGTAGAATTTAGGCTGAAATATTATAATATTGATGAAGGGCGGGCGTTTTGGGGGACTATCTTATGTAATTTTGACGTTCGAAAAGTGCTGATTCTCAGCCTAGTTTGAATAAATGACTTTTGATTTTGATTGATTTTGATATTGAGTTATGTAAAAATACTTGTTTTTATTCTAAAATATAAAAACACATGCAAGAAGGTCAAATCAATCGGCCTAGCCTTTTCCCAACTATGTTGGGGTCAGCTTCAGGTGGTCGACCCATGACGAATGTCAAAGATCTTCGAATGACAGCAGAGACCAACGGCTTAACGTACTTTCCGAGGCACGGAGGGGTCTCATTATATAATGGCTGGTCACCCATCCACGAACTGACCGTGGCAAGCGTAGCTTAACCTTTGATCGACCCGTGCGGCTAGTATCATTTAATCATGAGCCCCTCTCAAACATGTAAGTAGGTAACCTACGAAAAATATATTTGTTCTTATAAGGTTTGTCTAAATTCAACTGAAAACTTTCTTTATACAAAAAAAAACAGAACATAGGTTTTAAATATAAATAGTGGACAATATCTCTCTGTAGTGCTATAAATATTAAATGTTATAGTCAACCCGTTACCTGCGACAATATATACCCCCGATGCGATGTGACCCTAAGGAGCGCGAGGGTTACCTGTTTGATATACGGCGCCTTAATTTTTTATTACTTTATTGGTAAGCCTGCCGGATTATTTTATGAGATTATTTTAGGGTTTACTTTAAGAATTATCTTTGAAATATAGTAGCCCAGTTTGATAATAAAACTCGTTTTAAAGATAAGGTTTCACTGCTACTACTTAAATATGTACTAAAAGATACTATACTGAGAAGCAAAGTTTAACTTTCGTTAATATTTTTATTATAGATTATTTCAAGATTATGTTTTTGATTTATAAAAATATATTATCATATAAATATAATAACATTTGCTTATCAATAATATAGTTCCTACTGATTCATGACCAAACCATTATGGTCGGGCGAACTAAACCGACCGACTGATTTTACGTAAACATCCGTAGCATCTGCTACGACGTAGCAAATTAACCGTAGCAACACAGCTACGAAGCGACTACGAATTCACATACTCGAAGATTCTACAACACGCTACATTTACAGTTTACGAGCCATTTCATGCAATACCTGAGTTGACTGTAAACAAGTGCATTACACAAGACGCTGAAACTGTAACATTGTAATACTTTACTACCGATAAATTCTCATAAACTCCATACATTGTCCTTACCCCAAACGGTGTAAAGCAAACTCGGTAAAACGATTACGGTATGGTAAAGACCATTATTTTCTGAAGTTCTGAAAATACGGCATGATAAAATAAGGGTAGGTTGTGTCCGCCTTCCCCTGAGGCTATCCGTTTGACATTCCTCCCCTAATCGTGACCAATACCCTTGTTCATCGCCTTACGTACAGTGTTTCAATTTAATTTGTCTCGCCCGAGTCGATGTGCCTCTTTTTTTTATTTTTTGCAAACGTGTGTGCTACACTTTGTATCTTATCTATAATATATCTTAACTAATATAATAAGAGACGCAGGTAAAATTATTTGTTTGTTTATAATTATCACTTGCTTCAAAAACGGTGAAGAGAAACATCGTGAGGAAACCGGCATGCCTGAGAGATATTTCTCGACGGCATGTGAAGCCATGTCAGAGGCCCATGGGTGGCATAAAAACTCTAACACCAGGTTAACCACTAGCCATACGAAAACGAAAGAAGAAGAAGACTAGAGATTATTTATTTATTTGTTAGGGACAAAAAACAGTTACATGCTACAAATTACAGAGAAATAAACTAAGATTTAACAAACATGTAACCCACACCATTGTCCACGTTTTAACAAAAGGTTAAAAGAAGTGCTGAAGACAAGTGATAAAAAATAAAAATAAAACAAAAGTCGCTGCCACAATATTGCTGTATTGCTGATAATAATGATTCGATTTAAAAAAATCTTTAACCGACAGTTTTTCTTTTAAAATCAAAATATTTGTTTCACATAAACCTACATAGGCGTTTATGAAACGTCAGAAGCTAGGTGCACGGTTCCAATTGGTCGTTTCCTATGGAGAAGAGCCGGCAAGAAACTCCACGGTTACTCGTTTAAAAATAATTGGCTTTTACAATATTTTCAAATAACAGTGTTAATAGGTATGGGAGGACAGTGTAGGTCTTACAACAAGTACCACACGAAAGATACAGTATTTTCGAATGCCACAGAATATGTTTCATGGTATTGTTGAGTTCCACATTGACGAAAGTCGAGTGCCGAAGCAAGTCTCAGATAACCTTATACGATTGAAAAGGATGGGAAGAAAAGGGAAAGCAAGCAGTCCAATAACCTTGAGAGATTAATTTAACAAAGCTGAAAGCGATGTTATCTTAGAAAATGCAAATAAGCCTCTTGTTTTGTTGATCGAAATCCTTGAAACTGATGGAATTGCGATGAGGAGAGATGAGGTCACCAAAATCAATAAATCATTATTGGAAATATTTATTTAAGTAAAAGGCGATTCATCAAAGACGACCACTGCTGGACATAGGCCTCCCCCAAGCACCGCCACTTCGACTGGTTCTGTGCTTCCCGCATCCAGCGGATTCCTGCGGCCTTCAAAAGGTCGATTTGATTTAAATTTAAAAAAGTTTTTTTTTGTTAGCCTATATTGTGTCCCACTGCTGGGCAAAAGCCTCCCCTTTTTCTTTCCAAATCTCTCTGCTTTGTGCGATTTCAGGCCATGTTGGCCCCGCAAACATAACTCGATCTTCACACCACCTTCGCCGCGGTCTACCTCGACGGCGTTGTCCTCCTTCAGGCGTCCATTGAGTGACGATCTTTGCCCATCTCTCCGGGTGCATTCGGCCCACTCCCACTTCAGCCTGGCTGTTTTTTCTCCAACATCCGCTACTTGAGTTATAGAGCGCAGGATGGTGTTTCTAACGTGGTCCGTTCGTTTGACACCTATTATGCTGCGCTCAGATAAAAAAAAAAAAATTAAGGACTACTGCCCTGCCAAAAAACTAACTACTTAAACATTATAGCCTATGTCACTCGGGATGACGTAAGGATTCTAAAGATCCCCATACATCCAAATCTGTTCAGGCATTTTAAAGTTATGATGGAGCAAAGAAACTCACATACGTTTACACATTACAACACAATAACATTACACTCCTTTTTGGGCAGTCGTAAGAGTCGTGTAAAAAGGCGATTATTTGAGAGTTAATATTATTGAACTTGGTTTGTGAAATATACTATTGTGTCCCGCTGCCCCGTTGGTCTCGTGGTTGCAAGCGCGACAACTAAGCGTGAGGTCCTACGTTCGATTCCCAGGTCAGACAAATTGTTAATTGGGTTTTTTCATTAGGAACATCACCAGCCCACAGCCCGGAGTTTATTGGAAGTTGGAGGTGTGATACCCCTGTGCCTCAGAAAGCACGTAAAGCCGTTGGTCCTGCGCCTGATCCCTCCCCGGTCGTGTCGGATTGCCGTCCCATCTGACTATAAAAATAAAATAAAAATAAAATAATTTTTATTGACACAAATACAGATTTTAAATTTTGTTTGAAGCCCTGGCTCCTGAGCTAGGTAGCAACCTGTGTTACAGGAGCCAGTGTCTTCGCCCATTTACGGTTAATTTCATAATGTGCAATAAGCAAAAGAGAAAAGGGAAAAAAAATAAAAGACAAAATTACAATAGTTATAAAATGGACACATGCTCTTTGTGTGAGTGTGTGTGTGCGTGTGGGGGTGCGTGTGTGTGTGGGGGGTGCATGTGTGTGTGTGTGTGGGTGTGTGAGTGTGTGTGTGCGTGTGTGTATGGGTGAGTGTAGATCATTTTATGAGTACTGATTCTGTAATAGATCTTCCGTCTGGTGATAATCAAGTGTTTGAAGCCATGTGGAGATTTTTAATTTAGTTTCTTTCGTTGTGAACGGATTTATGTTATGTGTATTGTTTAATTTATTGTAAATGTATTTAGCCATGTAAAAGTGTTGTCTTCTAGCGGAAGCGGTTTTACATCTTTCTGGTCTACATACATTAGTATGAGTAATAGTTCTCTTTACTTTGGTGGCATGAATTACCGGCGTTAGTTGGTGTTGATTAATTGTGAGATGAAGAAGGTATACCTGTCTCACGGTAAGTACTTTACAATTTTCATAAAGATCCTTCGTAGGAAACCGGTACGGTCTGAAGGTCATGACCTTTAACAAAGATCTTTGGGCTCTTTCGAGGTGAATCATAAAGGTTTTACATGCGCCTCCCCAGGCCGTGATACAGTAGGCTATGATTGACTGTGCCAGCGCAGTGTACACCGTGCGGAGTCGCTTAAACTTAGCCACGTGTCGAAGCTTCTTGAATGCCCATACAAGTTTCCTAACACGGGAAGTGGTCAATTCAATGTGTGGACGCCAGCTAAGTCGCTCATCTAGAAGTACACCTAGATATTTCACAGACTTTTTTTGTGAGATTGGAAGACATGGGCATTGGCGGCCATATAAATCATTGCAGGAGTGTGCTTTGATACTTATTTCCATGGGTTTAGTATTGGCGAAAGTAAATTGCAGATAAGAGGTCTTAGAAATATTCAGGGTTAGTAAGTTACTTCCTAGCCAATGGATTATTTTACGTAGGCCCAGCTCCGCTGCTTGTTGTGCCTCCTCCCAACTCTCACCGTGAAATATTAATACGGTATCATCTGCATAACTAAATATTCTGCCTTTATTAAGAGACTGCTGGCACAGGTCGTTCACATAAACCAGGAAAAGACTTGGGGATAGGCAGCTTCCTTGGGGTACACCATAGTCAATTATGGCTTCATTGCTAACCTCTTCACCAATCTTTACTTTTTGTGTTCGGTCTGCAAGAAAGTCAGTAAATATGCTGAGAGCTTTCCCCCTGATACCAGCATGCTCTAACTTCTTTACAAGGGTTGGAATACAGACAGTGTCGAACGCCTTGGCCAGGTCTAGAAAAACACCCAGACATTTCTGTTTTGCATCCACTTTTTCAGTAATGTGGTCAACAAGTTGGTTAACTGCGTCTACGGTGCTTTTCCCGGACCTGAAGCCAAATTGTGAGTCTGATAATATTTTAGAGTGCTCTAAGTATTTTACGAGTCTATGGTTCAGTAGTTTTTCCAAGATTTTTGACAGTGCTGAAAGTACTGAGATAGGTCTATAGTTTTTGACATCGTCTTGACTCCCTCCCTTGTGAACTGGCGTTACTAGAGACTTTTTGAAGATTCGGGGGAAGACTCCCTGCTCGAAACATATCTCAATGAGTTTCGTAAGAGGTGAGATTAGTACATCTTTGCCCAGTTTGATGAGTTTGGCTGGAATAGAGTCCCATCCTGTAGCACAATCAATCCTCAGGTTATTAATCACCGCCTCAACTTCGATCTCGCCTGGGGATAATAAAACCATAGACTCACATGCCGAGGGTGTTTCAAATTTATATGGTGTACTTGGGGAATTTTGGTTTTGCCTAATAGTGTCAGCTAATTGCTTACCAATATTAGCAAAGTAATGATTTACTTCCTCAATTGCGTTGGGCGCATCGGTTGCAGTTAGGAGTTTATCTGCTGATATTTTTTGCCCAGTTCGGTTAGCAATAGTTTTAATAATATTCCATGTTTCTTTATTGTTTTTTGAAGATTCTAAAGCGGATCTGTCGTGACTTAGTTTTATGTTCCTAAGTAACAGATTGCAGAAATTGCGATACCGTTTATATGACCGCTCTATAATTCCGTTTTTTGGATCTGCTAGAAATGTTTTATGGAGATTATCCCTGTGTCGAATACACCGTAATAGGCCAGGTGTAATCCAGGCCTTAAGTACTGTTTTACGGTTTGGGACTTTCTGAAATTGGGAGTGTTGAGATATTGTGGACATTAAACATTCGACAAACCTAGTTGCAGCTTCATTCGCATCGCATTTGTCAGATAGAAATGAGAAGTCTGTATTTTTAAGCTGCTCTACAGCGGCCTCATAATTTACTTTTGTGACGTATTTAATTGTGTGTTTATTGTTGTTAACGCCCTTACTTAAACATACCATTACTGATGCATGGTCGCTGACTGTGGAGTTTATTACTATGACAGTTGCACAAGTAGATTTATTAATCATCACGTGATCGAGGCAGTTCTGTAATCTTGTCGGATGTGTGTGTCCCGGTAAAAGACCCATTTCAGCAGTCAAATTAAGATAAAGTGAACTATTTCTGTCAGTATTGCTAGGTTTTATGTCAATATTAATATCTCCTATTAAAATTATGTTGCTCGCTTTTAGTTTACTTAAAATGGTTTCTAGGGAATTTAGGAAACGGTCAATACAATATGTCGATGGGGATCTATAGGATGCTAAAATACACGTGTCGGAATCAATTTTTAGTAGGAGAAAGTTGCCACCTATCGGTTCTGGTTCTTCCACTGTACACTGAATACTGCTTTTAACATATATTGTAATACCATCGTTTTGATTTAAGCATTTTTTACTGGCGTATGTCACATAGTTTTCAATTGGAGGAATTGGTTTGTCTTCATTAAGCCAACACTCCGTCAGTATTATAATGTCCATCTCACAGCATAACCTAGCTAATTGAGCCTGAAACCCGTCTAAGTTTTTGTATATGCTTCGGATGTTCTGAGTTATTATTTTTAGCGAATCCTTCGAGGTTTTTATGATGTCGTTACATATATTAGTATCACAGTGATGTGAAGATGCCACCGTGAAGTTATCTATTTGTGATGTGATGTTGGTGTTTGTATTAGCCATTGAGTACCGTTATAATTTCAGTGTTACACATTAATGTGCGGGGTTTCGTTTTAGGCGTGGTATAGTCTTGTAGTAAAACAATGAGAGTGGATCCGTTCAGAGAGGAAGATATATGTGTGCTGATGTATGTATTTTTGTAGTATGGTTGTGTTTTGTGTATTGAGTTGTCATTATAGTATTTGGTTGAATTATGTTTGTGTGTTATACAATAACAGAGCTGGTGCAGATAAAAAACTAAAACATTTACAAATAAGTAAGTGGAACAAGCAACACCGTAGCCCAGTCATTGTTCTAAGTTCGGTTTAAGGTCATCTTCGCCTTTAATGAGCATGTGTTGAGTCCCCTCCCTTTGTCGAAGGAACACTTTTCCAAAAGATGTCCAGCAAAACTTGAAATTATTTTCACTAGCAAATTTCCTTGCTAAAAAGAATAATCGCTGTGACTTCATCGTCAGGCTCTCTGATATATAAATAGGTTTTATGTCACCTGGTATATTTATATGGGAGGTGTTTAATTTTCCCTGAGCATTCCTGCGATTGTAATTGCGCACTTTCTGCAGAATATTTTCCTTTGTAGTCACGGAGGTGAAGTCGACTACAATAGATGATCCACCACTTTTTTTACTCAAACGAAAGATATCCTTAACTTCATACCTTTCTAGCGGGATTTCCAGAAATTTTGCTGTTTCCGATAATACATTACGCAGATCCTCTTTATTTTCTCCTTCCTTTCCTGGTACATTTCTAATTTCTATCTTTGTGACACATAATATTCTTTCTAAATTCTCCACCTTGTCTTCCAGCTGATTTATATAGGCACGGTCAGCTTTCCGGTCTCTTTCAGTATCATCCAACCTTATTTTCATATCGTCGTATTGCTTACTTACAAATTCTATGGATTTTTGCAACTCTGCATTTTGCGCTATAATTTCAGCCATGGATTTTTGAAGCGACGTAAATTTGTTTTCGGTTTGAGCAGTAGACGCTTTTAGTAAATCACGGATCTCCTGCATGAAATCGACAAGCTCATGATCGCATTTACGTTTTGGATTACGTGATGTAACGTTTGACACATCCATGCTACTTAAATTTGGAGCAGAACCGGATAAACTAATAGTTGGATTAATTGTCTTAATAGTTCCGGCGTCGGCGTCGCTAGCGTTAGACGCTGCCGGCGACATGGATGGAGGTGGCGTACGTCTCATATTGTTATTGCTTGCGTAGTAGGTACCTTATAGTGTGCGGCGTATGAGCTGTGCGCGTAGGTCCCAAGAAGCGGCAATTCTGAGTTGTAGGTGAGTCACAGCAGTGCGCGCAGTCGTTGTACAAGCGGGACAGCAATTATGGGTGGCGTACCGTTCTCGCGGAGGTGAAGGCGGGAGCGCGGTTAGCACACACAGCGTACTTTGTGACCGGCGAATAAAATCTTGACCCTACGCGAATTTGGCCACTTCCAGTATTCACATACAGGTGACAATTCGGTATTATAGAATGCAAAACTACTTTAAATAATTATTTTATTTTTGGCACACGTCTACTCTCGATCGCAGTCTCGGGCGAAGGGGGAACTGTAAACTCGATAAAAAAATAGCGTCCAACTGTTAGCCGCATAATGCACGCACACTAAAAAAGTAAAATTACAGCACAATGACGTGGCGCGAGTGTAAGACGTAGCTGTAATGCACACCAGCATAAAAAAGTTACCCTGTTTGTTTTAGTTCTTTTGCACCGCGACACTGTAGACAAATATAAAGATGATAAATTGATTAGCCAAATATAAGATAACTTGTATGTAAAAACTAGCCAAGTCAAATCTTGAGCTTCAATTTATCCTAAGTGCTTTGTGTAAATAATTCGACTGTTCAAATTTAAGAAGTTATATTTTTAAATAGCAAACATTGTTATAGCAGAAAAAACAAGAATTTGTGTTTTAATTTTATTTTGGAAAGTTGCATGTTCTTATAAATAAATTTCAGGATTATCTACAGAACTTGGCACCCATTTAGATTTCAATTCTTTTGTCGGCGAAGTCGACAACCATATTTATGGAATTTGGCTCCCATTTTCACATTTATGTTTTTGATGGGATATCATTACTTTTTGTAAAGAAATTATTATTATTCGTCAATCAAACGTGATCTATTAGATTCTTTTTGTAAATATGCGTAGCAATATTGTGTAAGAATGTAGGTATTTCTTTCGTAACAATTGTTACAATTTTCCACAATGATGTCAGATCGCTGAGCCGGCGCGGCAAGTATTGTTATTAAAAAAAAACGTGTACAGTCGGGGAGCCTTATGTCGTATGGTATTTTACTGTGGGGTCGGGCTGCTGACATTGAATCCATCTTTATTTTGCAAAAGAGAGCTATCAGAGCCATTTATAATCTACGTCGCCGCGAATCTCTCAGGAAACTTTTTAAAAGGATTAATATTATGACGGTACCTTGCCAATTCATTTATGAAAATATTATGTATGTAAGGAAAAATCCACATCTCTTTAATAAAATAAGTGATAGACATAATTTTAATACTAGAAATAAAGATAAACTAGATCAACCATTTTTTAGATTATCTTAAGTACATACATCTTTTATGGGGTACTGTGTTAAATGTTACAAAAAAATACCTTGTGACATTTTGCAATTAAATGAAAGAAAATTTAAAACTCATATTAAAAATACACTTTGTAAACAAGCATATTACAAATTAGAGGATTATATCCAAGATAAGAGTGCTTGGAAACATGCTGGTCCTGCTCCATAGGACAATTTAGAATCAAGACAAAATCAAACTGTTTGCTAATTTAATTGTAAAATTTATTACTTTGTGTTTTATGACATTGATTTTACATTCTGTGATTACTTCCTCACACACTGACTTATTAATTGTAAAATTTTAGGAAAATCGTCTACTTTTACAATGTTTGTAAATATGTGAGCACCATGTATCTATCACATATTAAATTATCTGTCGTTGTTTCATTTTTAATTCTTTTTACCTATTGTGGTATAGTAATTTTATTCTAGGTGCACCGTCTTCACATATAATTATTATTTAACAAATGTACGTACATATACAAACAATTGTAAAACATTTTAAAAGAGTAACGGTGGAGTTTCTTGCCTATTCTTCTCCATACGAAAACTACCTTTTGGAAGGGGCGAATAGAATCAATTTTATTATTTTGTAATTTTTGACGTTCAAAAGTGCCATACATGGGCCTATTTGAAATTAATGATTTGACTTTGACTTTGACCCCGTCAGGAACAAAGTTCCTTCTCACGTATGATTTAATTATTTAATTTTTCAGCCGCCCCTTTTTTTTTTAAGTATCTTCTCCCGCTCTGGGCGGAGCGGGAGGGCGTATCAGACTCTTACTGACTAAAACCCACCCGTGTTCCTTCGGTTGCCCTGTTGCCGGGGGCCACGATGTCCCTATCGGTTTTCTGCGAACCCCCGGCAGGCATTGGCACTAGCGGATCCCGTCATTTCTGCTGACATCTCTTTGAGGCGCGCGTGGAACACAACGCGCCGTCGACCCGGGCTTGGTCCTTATCGGACGGCGAGCTACCCATTGCTCACCGTTTGCAAGCACGCGCCTACGGTGGCCGGAAATCGGCTCGCGATTCCCGCCCCGGGCGTCTCCTCCTGCAGCGGTTAGGGGCGTGAGGGTGCGAACTTTGCCTCTACCTCACGCGTTCCGCCTCCTCCTTCGCGAGCATTACCGCTTCGCAGAAGGAGGTGACGGCCTGCCATTTCCTCTCGCTCCGTACCATGGCCTGAACCAGGGCCGGACGCGAGAGATCACCGCCGCCGTTGCAGCCGCCCCTTGGATTTACATTTTGACCTCACTATGGACTTAACTATTCGTAAGTATATATAAAAAATTAAACGACAATAGTCCCTAAAACAATAGTCATACGATCTATCAATTCAAAAACGTCTCAAGCATAGTACCAACCTACCAACTACCTTGAACATACCAACCTGACGTTTGTAACAACGTTTTTCGAGATCAGAGAATGAATGAAATGAATTCACTGCCGCCTAACATTAGGGACCAAGATTTTGACACGTGACACATCAGTTGACTCGACGGGGTGTTTTGAATTCAGTCATGAAATTCAGGAATTTACATCAACTTTTGGCATTCGAATCAAAAATGTATAGTTAGCTGTCAAATTATAAGACGCTGGAGATCAGCGCCATCTGAAGTGAGCAAGTGGCAGTTTTTAACCCCATTTGAAAATTTGTCGTCATGACTGTCATTTTCATAGTTTTCGGGAGATAGTGCTGATATCGAATTAGATGGACATTCTGGATTTTAAGATGGCGGCTATTCCAAATAATAATAATATTGTAGATCAATTTTCATAGACATCAATTTCATGCCAATTGTAAACTTGATAATCAAAATCCGTAAAAAAACGGACCTCTTAATTTCCTCAAGTTCGTCTGTCCGTGCGTCCGGATGTCATACAGTCATGTAACATGGAGACTATTTACACTCTATCGATGAAAATTTTGAAAAAGGTGTATTTTTTGCACCGTTAAACAATGGTGTAGTGAAATTACGATAAACATAATAGTGGGGGTGGCATTCTCCATACTTACATATAACCGAGAGATGAAAAAAATCTATGCATATAAAGCGTGTATTGTTGGATCTCATAATTAAAATGTTAAGATGTTTCTAAGTGACTTTGCTTTTGAAATCAATAATTTTTGAGATACAGTTTATTTTCGGTTACAACCGCAGAATTAACTTTGTTTGTTATAGTTTTTTCGAGAAATACAAACTTATTTTTGCAGTCGATAAAATCGATACTATGCAATGTTTATGCGTAAATATTCATCCCAATTACGGAACCCTTCACTGTGCGTAGTCCGACATACACTTGGGCAGCTTTTTTAAAATTTCGTTTTGAAACTACCTCAAAAATAAACAATTTCTATTACTCGAGTAAGATTATCCTATTAAAAACAAATACTATCAAACTCATACAACTAAAAAAAAATGATTGTCGGTTTTATGAAACCACGGTAAAAGTGAAACTTTACACGGTCAGCTGCTGCGAACTATAGGCGCCGCCATATTGGCCTTGGCTGCTCTGACGATGGCCTTTCACTTTATCCCTACTCCGCGGCCGACCAACACGCGACATGCAACACACAGACGAAAAAGTTTGAGACGATGTAATAAAAGTTTCAATTTAAAATATAGACGTCATTTAAAAGTGTTTGCGGAATAACTACCTAATTTATATAATTAATTTAACATCATTCCCAAACAAAATTTTCTTAAGCCTACCTAAAAAATGTATACTAGGCATTCTATATCAGAAAGTATCAAAAATAAAATCCACAGTAAATAATTGTCCAAAAAATTAAAAATAATTTTGAACAACGTTCCGAATTTAAATTCAAATAAATAGAAACAATTCGGCGCGAAATTCAATAAATGAGGTAAGTATCTATCCTCGTTCTATGTGTTGACTCGTTTTATATTGAATGTTCTAAAAACGATTAAACACTAGAAAAGTATAAATAATTATTTTAAACAATGTTTATTGTATTTAATGCTTAAAACAATTTTATTTTAATTTTCAAGTATAGATTTCAGACATTCGACATAATTATAAATTAATCGAGACAATCAAAATTGAAAAAAAAAAAAAACGTTTGGCATAATCGTTTTCGCACATCATTACAATAAAAAAAAAAAACAATGATCGACGATTTTTAACACAAATTGAGTAGTAGTAATGAATATTACGTGTTATTGAACATGTGTTCGTATAATAAGTAAAGATCTGGGCATTTTCTAGTTACTTATAATATTTTTAATCACATTTGTCACATTTAAAGTCGTATCAGATATGTGTATGTGTGTTAATTGTGAAAAGTTAAAATGTAAACACGCACGATTGGCGTGAATCTTCGACTTTTGATATCAAAAACTTCATTACTACTACTTATTTAACTTGAAAAATGGATGAATTCGTCAAATAATTAAATGTTGTAATAGTCGCTGTCCTTATGGTGGAGTTTGGATGTTCGCAATCCCCAATTTTTATGTTTTTTAGCCTCGACCTCGACTGTCATCAAAATGGCGATTATCGCATTTACAGACTTGAATTTTATAAAGGTAAATTAATAATCTTGCGCGCTAAATATGAAAGATTTAATGGCATAAACATTATTTTAGCCAACTCTCTTAATTAAAGATGAATAATCTCATTGGCAGCAGCATTTTCAGTGCTTCTATAGGAAGGTTTACTTTAACAAATAACACAACAATACCTAAATACTAAAAACATTTTATTTTTCATAGAATTTAAAACGTAGGTACGGTAGATGGTAGATGTACGCTTTCCCACAAAACAGTAATAAGTAATGATGATCTCTTAAACAATTTGTCCTATTTTGCTCACTTATCAATAATTATGTACACTAAGTCCTGCTGCTCACATGTCACGATTTGATTCTGGCCCTAACCAGATTATTGTTTTGATCTATTATGGGTAAATCTTTTACACTCTAGGGTGGCTCTGTTTTTATCATCACTTGCTTGCCTATAAACATCTCTGGTAGCAGCCTCTCTCAGTAAGCATGACAAACTTTATCCAAATGTATACCTAACCTAGAAAGTAAGAAAATACTCTTATTGTTGTTTATTTACTTTTGTATAATAATTATATCACTCATAGTAATTCTGCCATTTTAAAAACACTAACCTGATGACTTCTGTGACTTGCAATTGACATGCCACATACATAACATAATATGCTTAGATTTTCCTGAGCAAGTAATACTTGGGATAGAGTTGTAGATAATATAATCAATAATGTCAAGTCTTGCAATAACACATGTCATCGTCATACCTGAAAAAGGTAAAAAAATTCAGTGTATTTACTTATGCTATATAATTACATCATACTATAGACATTTACAGCTGACGACGCGCGACGTACCCCTGACTGAACACAGGCCTTCTACTAATAGGCTGCTAAAATCAATGAGGTTATACAATACGACGGTGTTTATAAATATTTAGAGAACATAATAAACTTACCCAGGGCCATGGAAAGATAAGCAATAGTTCCTCTGGCTTCAATTTAAATTGACAGCATTAAATCGTAACGTAATATAAGTATAAAGTAAATACGGAAAAATAAATTCAAATCAACGTAAAACAAACAGCCAACAATGCCATTGATCTGACAGATTTTTTTTGACAGTTTGACATTATGCATGGTGTCAGTGTTACCAGGTTTAATTATTTTGGTAATCGATTGACGAAATCGATTGGGTGATTATCAGTGATCGGAGTAGGTAGATTGATTTTACGTACTCGCATCATGAATAGTCATATAAATCATAACATGGATAAGCCTTTTTTCCGGGATTTCATTTTGGTACTTACGGGATTGAATCAAATATTGTTAAAGTAAGGATTTTTAAACTTCTACATTAGAAATTTATAGAATGCGATAGATAAATATTTAAAATATATTATATTGTTTTATAGTATATCTATCCTTTTCTTGGAGTCCGATCACCTATATACTATTAAACAGACAGCAAAAGAATTGAACATTTCTTATTCATATTGATGTATTCTTTATTCTACACATTACAACATTTGAAATTCCTTAAAAAATCTTAATAATTTCAAAATTCCGGAATCCCGGAGGCGTATCCATACTAATATACGTGCCAGTTCATTGACCTCAAATCAATCTACTTACTCTGATCACTGGTAGTTTATAAAATAACATTACTGCCTCGAAACACTTTTAAGTTGTTGAGTATATTCAGACCATATAATATTTTATTTATTGTAAAATCATAATTTTACAGTATTTGAGTATAATAAATAGCATTTAAAACATACTCGTGTAGTGGATACTCCACCTACTCCATGTGGGTTAGTATCGATATTTTCAATCGATTACAAATTATTTTATTGGAATAGTCTGTCATCTGGCAACATTCAGGTTAGGATTGAATGGCGGATGTAGTTCTTTAAGTATCAACAAAATAAATATTTATTAGGTTCTCTAATGCTAGAAGAAATAAATTTTGATAAAACGACTTGAAAAAAATACGACATAATTTTTGATACATAAGCTTTGACACAGTATCATACCATGGGCCTGCTTTCGGGAAATCTCTTTTCAACTTTCTAGGTCACCCGGAAATGGGTTAAATGTTTTTGATGTCTAGTGGCAGGTCGTTGATAAAAATGCCGATTTTTATACGTTAATATCTCAATAACCGTTTGAGTTTTATTTATGAAATTTGGAGTTCTAGTTAATCTAAGGGGTTTTTATAAATAAACCAAATTTCATGAGTCTATGTTACATAGATTTTGAGTTATTAAGGGGTCAAAAGTGGCTCCAAATGGTTCGTGTAATATAACACACTGCAGCCGTGTCTTGCCTAGAAACTTGGCTCGACACGCTGCCGCGTGTCTAGATTCAAAATGACATGATTACTTTGTAAAGTATTATATTATTTTAATTATTTCGAATGTGAGGACTATGTGGATATTATTACTTACTATTTTTATTTCTCAGCTTGTTTTAATGATGGTCTGGCAGTTTGAGTAGTTTATGCGCCCTACCCAAATGTCCTTTCTTTGGTATTGTTCGTCGAGTTGAGCTCCTTAAGTTCTGAGTTGAGCTCCACGATTACTGACAAATGCTTGCACTGACTGGACAGGTCCACTCAAATCTGTGTGGTTCTTTTATCAAAAGACCATTTCAGAGACTAATCTACATGGTCCTCATATAGCCTGACCAAGATTATGTCTGGACTTTAAAAGAGACTGCGACCTCTGAGTTTGTTTCGGCCTTTCTTCTCAGAGTAGTCAGATAGGAAACGCCGAACTCATCTAGCTTATTTTTTAATATGACGGATAAAAGTGATTCCGATATCCTATTTACAGAATAAACATTCATTTCATTTCATTACCATACCATGCTAATCTCCGTTGAGATTGGGCGCCGTGACCGAAATCAGTAGGTAGGATTTATTTAATGTCTGGTGAGCCTGCGTCTACGTCCCGTTTTTGGTTTGCATTTATTCGCTGATTGAGCTAAAAGAATATTGCAATACAAGCCATGGTATGATGGTATTTACCATGTCATTAAAAATGACGAACTTCCTAAGTAGACCCTCTTTTTAGAGAATTACGCGTTTTTATCCTATTTGTTATTATATTTAACTAATAACACTTATACAACCACAGATAAGTCTGTTGAAGACCATTATTTTAGATTATTAAACTCCAATGCAGAAGCTAAACTCCTAATCCATTCTAAACACACAACAACACATTCCCTGTTTGCTTACAAACATTGTTACAAAGTTAAAATCTACCACATCTCGCTCGTATCTACGGTATTCCGACCAAGTCACTGCCAATTGTACTTGGGAACTGCAATCCCGGTCCAACTTGTAGTGATGTTACATACAATCCCGGGGGGGTTCAATTCATATCGTAATAGACGAAAAATTCGGACGGTTCGAGCGATCATTGTTCCAATATGGCGGCCGCTACGTCACTGTCATGGCCGCTTACTTTGTGGTGGTGGTGGTGGTAAAATTGATATGAAAATATGTGCAGGTATTTATGAGCAACAAAAAATATAATCGAACAATCTAAGTAATGGCAACAGTGGTGTGACTGTCAGACTGCCAAGTCATAGGTCTCAAGTTCGAACCCAAAGCACGCACCTCTGACTTTTCGGATTCATGTGTGTATTGTATAATTATCACTTGCTTCAAAAACGGCGAGGGAAAAACATCTTGAGGAAACCGGCATGCCTGAGAGATATTTCTCGCCAGTATGTGAAGCCAAGTCAGAGGCCCATGGGCGGCTTTGATACTCTCAACCACACGAAAAGAATAAGAAGACCTAAATAATATTTAAACAAATTGTGGTAGACAACATTATGAGCGATCGTTAATTTTCCAAGTACCTAGTCATTAATTTTTAAAAGGTTCAACTATAGCGATAGAGCTGAAAAACGAAGAAAATGAAAAAATATGAAAGCGCTGTGAATAAATCTGTAATGTCTTTAAAAAATTACTTATTTTTTGCCAAAAAACTAGACAGAACTCTCTTCTTTGCTTCAAACATCCCTTGTCATCCTGACATCTAATAACCAATTACAAATTACCACTCAATAAATCACGTACTCATTACACTCAACACCTATTTACGGTACAACAAACAGGAAACTGAATCCCATTACCCCCTACCCTTTGCGAGCGCTGCAATGTCCGCGTTCAATCATTTTCGTTCGTTCATCAACAATGCGGTGATTCCTCTCATTATCGGGTAAATTGCGGGAGGATGGTCCGTGATTACTGGCAACACTGTAACTAAGCTTTTTATCGAATCATTCGCTTGGTTGGTAAATAATGTTAAAGGGTCTATTGTGGAGTTTTCTTTGTTGTATTATTATCTACCAACCTACACTTGACCAGATCACATCTGGTCAAGTGTAGGTTGGTAGATAATAATGGGGCTCTTTGGAGAGATGCCCTGATCTGTAGTGCTATTCTGTCAAAATCTCACCGTGATATCTTAGGTGAAGTGAGCTGCCAATAGTGTCAATCCTTAGCAACTGACAGCTCACTCCACGCTCACTTCACCTAAGATAACACGGTGAGATGGTTACAGAATAGCACTACTGTAATGCCTGTGCTGAATGGAGATCTTAAAGGCTCTTTCTATAGGATAAAGTCATTTTGTGTTTCAATTACAGTTTTATCATAATTTACACAACTACGGCCATTCTACAACGCTAGACTATGATACTACGTTATTACGTCGCTCGTGTCTAACAAAAATATTTTGGTTTTTTCTTTTAAAAGACTATGGCAGTGGTTCCTAACCTTTTCAATATTGTTACCCCTGTGACCTATTAGGAAAACTGATTTTACTCCAACCTTAAAATGTTTTCAATACAAACAAGACAAGCTTATAATTCTTACGTAATTTATATTAAATATAAACAATGAATTAATTAAAATTACATAGTTAATGTGACGGTTGGTATTGTTTTGCATTCAGAAGTTTTTTATGTAAGGTTTAGTTTCGCTTAAAGCGCATATTAAGTCATGTTCCACATTGAAACGGTGTTGTTTTCAGTGTAATCAAAGTTGAAAAACCACTCTCACATAAGAGTACTCATAAGTATTTTTATTAAAGCTCTGTTAGCAATTAACCCAAGGCAAGTTCCACCAGATTAGGTCTTAATTATTAGATTCTTTGTCACCCCCACAGAATAGCTGATTTACCCCCGCGGGGGTAATTACCCCTAGGTTGGAAACCAGGCTCTATGGTCAAGTGTTTAGACCACTTGTTTCAAATCGCGGGTTCGATTCCCAGTGGTAGCAAAATTTTCTGCTCGCTTTCATTGGTTCCGGTTTCGGTTCAATCCGCCTGGCTAGCTACCACCATCTTATCTAAGTCTGTCGCCATAACAACAATGTTAACAGCATGGTTGTGTTTCGGCAGTTAGACAAGATAGCCAATTTCTTTGTAGTTGAGCATTCCGGGTGAAGCTCGCTTCTACCTTCGGCCTGGTCATCACTTACCATCTGGTGAGATGCAAACCAAGAGCTACATAGCTGGGGCAAAAAAAAAAGCGTCTGTAACCCGCTCAAACTCAAAGCAAAAAAATCTGCCTAGCTGCCTATCTGGCTTCCAGTCTAACCGGATGCAGCTGAATACCAGTATTTTACATGGAGCAACTGCCTATCTGACCTCCACAACCCAGTAACTGGGTAAATCGATACCCTTGGTAAGACTGGTTTTCAGACTTTTGGGCTTCTGACGACCCGTAACGACTGTCAAAGATCCACGAATGACAGCCGGGACCAACGGCTTAACGTGCTTTCTGACGCACGGAGGAGTTTCGGTATGTAGAAATGGTCACCCATCCACGGACCAACCTCAGCAAGCGTAGTTTAACCTGACAGATCGACCCGAACGGCTGTTAGTATTTAGCCACGAGCTCCTCCTCCGCTCAAACTCAAAGCATTTATTTCAAATAAACCAATTACAGGCACTTTTGAACTATTAAGGGGTTGAACAGTCAGAAAGATGAAGCTAGTTGCAAATTCCAGAGCGTAGTAGGTACCTATGGAAAAGAACGGGCAAGAAACTCCACGGTCATATTTTAAGTCAAAATATTGGTTAAGTTATACATGTGAGAACGAAGCAGAACGGTAAAAGCGTTCGTAATAAAAAGATAAAACAAAGCAATTCAAAAATAAATTAAAATAAGCCAAGACAACTAAGAAATGATCGCGGCGTCCGTTCACGAACATGGCGCATGGATCAGCACCACTCAAACTATATCGTAGATCACTTGTTCTAAACAGTATGTTATCGACATATGAAATCCGCTACTATACTACGCGCTATAAATAGTCTAGCGTGAAAAATGCCTGCCGATTACTATCCTTTACAAAAATCGTGTAAACCTGTATAAAAAATACATGATATAAATTGTATGCTTATGAAATATTTTGGTAATATTTTCCTACTTGTACCTATCTCAGTTTGATGGAGGGTGTTTCACGATTAAATCTTCGGTACTTTGCTCGTGCGCGTATCATCCGCCTCAAACGAGGACGAAAGGAGGATCTCCTCGGGTTACCCCTAATCTTTGTCCTCATCTCGGTATTTTCTTACGTAACTAAATTAAATATTTCGGTAGCATTTAAGTCACTTACTTATATGGTGTATGAAGGACTTTATCTTTTCCTTTGCTTTGTTGTGTAGCTTCATTTTTAGGGTTCCGTAGTAAACAAGGAACCCTTATAGTTTCGTCATGTCCGTTTGTCTGGCTGTCTGTCTGTCCGCGGTCTAGCTCCGAGACTCTTAGTAGTAGACAGCTGTAATTTGGCATGGGTATACATTAAAGTAGTGATGTTTTTTTTTTCTATCCCATGGTGTGTGGTTTCATTGGAAAGATCCTTCAAAATAATTGTGAGTTTTTTGGATTCAGGGATCCGTTTGCGAAATATTAAGCTTTAAAGTGCTAATTTTTGTTAGAATCAAGTGTCCCCCCCCCTGCCAGCTAAATGGTTGGTTTTGGATATGTGAAAAAAACCACAGCAGTAGTATATTTGCAGTTACAACCCAAGTTACAGTTCAACTACAAAGTTAAGTTTGTTTTTGGGATAAATTCATCTCAACTACAGAACCCTTCATTGCGCGTGGTCCGACACGCACTTGGCCGGTTTTTTTATTTAATTATGTGGTTCTATTGTGTATTTGTTTTAGACAGGTCTATATTTTCACATCAGTATAATGTTATTCCACAACATGTATCAGAAAAGTGTAGTCAAATTTAAGGGTGTGGGTGGTACAGACCATCAAACTGAACAGCTTTCTCCATGGGACCAACATTGTAATCGAGAAAAAATCATCAACTGTCTCATACAAAACAAGACACCCTTTTTTTTTTGGGTGGGAAATTATCAAATAACTTCTACCGCTCTGGGCGGAGCGGGAGAGCGTGTCAGACTCTTACTGACTAAAACCCACCCGTGTTCCTTCGGTTGCCCTGTTGCCGGGGGCCACGATGTCCCTATCGGTTTTCTTCGAACCCCCGGCAGGCATTGGCCCTAGCGGACCCCGTCAATTCTGCTGACATCTCTTTGAGGCGCGCGTGGAACACAACGCGCCGTTGACCCGGGCTTGGTCCTTATCGGACGGCGAGCTACCCATTGCTCACCGTCCGCAAGCCCGCGCCTACGGTGGCCGGAAATCGGCTCGCGACTCCCGCCCCGGGCGTCTCCTCCTATTGCGGCGGTTAGGGGCGTGAGGGCGCGAAATTTGCCTCTCCCTCACGCGTTTCGCCTCCTCCTTCGCGAGCATTACCGCTTCGCAAAAAGAGGTGACGGCCTGCCATTTCCTCTCGCTCCGTACCATGGCCTGAACCAGGGCCGGACGCGAGAGATCACCGCCGCCGATCGCCTCTACGAGGACACGGCGTTGCTCCACCCAAGCCGGGCAGTCCTCCACCGTATGCTCCACCGTGTCCTCAGGCCGATCCACACAATGGTGACACACCCTTAAACTTGATCATACCTTTCTGATACACGCTGCTAAATGTTACTCTAAAAAATATAGTCAAACCTGGGTAAGTTAGAACTGGATAAGCGAGAAAACTCTATAAATGAGTGTAATTACCAGGTCCCGCCATTTTATTCTCCCACCTCTATAAGTGAGAAACAGAAACCTCTATAAGAGAAAGTCGTTTTACACTTGTGGACCTCTACAATTGAGACTGCTACTTGCCTGTACCTCTATAAGCGACAGTCGAGTGTAATTTAACATCTGCTATTTATGACCCATTCTTAAATTTCGTGGAAATAATACTGTTTTTTTGCCTCTCTACTTTTCCTAACCAGCCTTAACCTCTATAAGAGAGAAAGGCCACTCCTGTACCTCTATAAGCGACAGTTTAGTGTAATTTAACATCTGCTATTTATGACTCATTCTTAAATTTTGTGGAAATAACATTGTTCTGTTTCTTCTCTATCTTTCCCAACCACCCTCAACCTCTATAAGTGAGAATGGCCGCTACTGTACCTCTATAAGCTAGAAACTCGAGTTACCGAGAAACCTCCATAAGCGAAAAAGAGATTGCGATCCCTTGAACTCTCGCTTATCCAGGTTCGACTGTATCTTAAAACTTTTGATTTCCATTTAGTTTAAAGGCAATTGAAAAATATTTACTGGTATGTTTTATGGTGAAAGGGCCTATAATCGACTTAATGATAATATAATCTTCTCAGCGAACCTGAACCCACAATTGATCACTAATCCTGCCAAACGCAATTTAAATAATTAATTACAGCAAACGGGAAAGATTTATTTATTAGAACAGAGTTTCTGGAGCTAAAATTAGATCACCAAATTTCTCCTAGCAGATTATTTGTAAAGGTCAGATACCAGTTCAGTGTCATTTCTAATAACATATTGTCCCCTAAATTGACTGGCAAAGCACAATGAATACATGCGTATCTATATATGTAAGATCAAAAACACACTTTGGAAAAGGCATATGTTATACGGATAAAAGTAAAAACTTTTATGATTCATAATATTTTCGCACGGAAAAACATCAAAGTTCATAAAAATATTTCCGAGAATTTCAAGTTTGCTTTTTCAGTAAACATGTATTACCCGTGCGGCTTCGAGTTGCGTAGGGAGGTGCTCGAGAGCTTGTTTTATATTTATTTGTGAGCATTACGCAAAATATACGAAGCTTTACCAACCGCCCCTTCCCGTCTGAAGGATCACTTGTTCCCCCAACACGATCCACTAAATACCCCACACTAGTAGGTACCTTCAAAGTGAATCAAAACTGAAATGAACAAAAAGATGAATGACAATGTTTCTGTAATTCATCGCCTCGAGAAATCCAAGACGGCACTCCAAAGAATTATTGGCTTACTGACTTTCTTTGAACTTAATACATAATTAATCGAGGAGACCCGGATAAAAATGTAAAGGGCATTTTTGTATCAAAACTGGGCCTCCGGAAACATGGGGCGTCGGATGACAAGTCATTAATGTAATCTACGGCCAGTCGCTGCTGAAATCTGACTTAATGACGTCACGTTTCAATGAATATTTTATGAAAATATTTCGGAGTTGAAAAAACGGAGATCTGGGTCAATATTTGTCAATGGAATATTGAATTTTGCTTTTTAAATATTCTGACTTGTTCTAAAAAAAGTTAAGCACGTGGCGTAGTCTATTTGTTTTAAACTTTCAAGACTAAGATCACATTTCAATTAAAACCCGAAAGTCTTCGACTTTTGAGGCATGAATTCATCAAATATGAAGCCGAAGTCGAAACCCAACTTCCATAATAAACTTCTTACGTGGCAGTACAAATAGTACCTCTTGGCAAATTGCAAAAGTTCACCCAATTCCGAGCCGTATCGCTTCGTCTATTAATAAAATTTTAAAAGAACAACATTTTTATTAAAAATAACTTCTCCACAAAAACATTTTTAATGTATTTTTCATTTTGTTCAGTGAATCGTTGCAAGAATCTTTGTTATGGCGTTAATTAACATTTCTATTTTCACAAAGAGAGAATATTGAGAGTTGTTATTGTGATGAATATACAAACATTTTATCAGGATTGGTAGTTGTTCAGTAATGGAAAATAAGTATATTTGTGTTTTTATTGAAAGAGAAAACCTTTTTTGTTTGCATTTTTACAAATAGACAAACACATTCTGAGAGTTAAGAACGCGGCGACGCATGAATTGTCCATACAAACGTAATGCCTAAATCATTTGCAATTTAGACATATTTCCACCATATCATGTTGTTATTCGGATTTAGACAGTGTTTATCTAGGCTCCTACATCTATTTTTTTTTTTTTCAAAAAACTTTTCTTAAATAAAGTTTAAGCGAATTTAATTTCGCACATTTTTACAGCGTAAATGACATGTCTTCATATTCTTTTTTCTGTATTGTAAACAACAATATTTATAATATTGTTTCTGCAAAACAAATTACGGTTTTAAATAGAATCTGTCTTATTTCTAAGATAGAAGTTGCTTACAGTTCGTCCATTAGGTATACAACTTGTGGTGTACTCCAAGGAAGTGTCCTTGGGCCCTTGCTGTTTCTCATATAAAAATTTATTTGCCAAAATGTACTGACTATCAAACCGTCCTGTTTGCCGACGACAGTACACTTATTGTACCGTGTAAAAACTTAGAATTATATGAAAATGACATAAATAATTCCATCCAATACATAATAAACTGGTTATTTAAGAATAAGCTAAAAATAAACTGAGAAAAAACACAGTATATGACGTTCCAACAAAGAACAAAATAACAAAATTTAAATATATGTTACGCAGACCAGAAAATACCTGAAACCAACAGTGCCAGATTTCTAGGACTTTACTTGGACAGTCATCTAAACTGGAAATGTCATGTAGAAACTGTCTGAAAACTAAACCAGTATTTTTATGCGCTTTATAATCTTGCAAAAATAGCAAATGAGTCCATAGGTAGTTGTGATAGCATACAATGCGTACGTCACTTCAACGTTACGTTTTGGAATAATGTATTGGGGAAATTCCACTGACAAAGAAATTTCTTTCAAAGCTCAAAAGAAGTGTGTACGTGCTCTGTTTAAGCTAAAAAAAACGGAAAGTTGTAGTCCGTTTTTTAAGAAACGTAAATTGCTTACTCTTCCCTGTTTATACATCTACGAGACAGTAGTATTTGTAAAATCAAACTTGCATTTATTTCAAACATTGAGATCAAAACGACGCAACAGACAGTTATGTGCTACTCCACACAAGACTGCGCTATATTCAAAAAGCTTTTTAGGAATGGCACCCAAAATATATAACAAGATACCCAATCCAATAAAAGATCTCGACATACACCATTTTAAAAAGGCTGTTCTTAATTTATTAAATATAAAGCTTTATTACACATCAATGAGTATCTAGACGACAAGTTATAATTTATTGACATTTTTTTTATTAGATATTTTTAATTGATTAAATGATTATAAAAAAATTAATTTTAATGTTTTTATGTGATTTAATGTATTGTATGATAATTGAATGAAATAACAATGAATTATGTTTTCAAGTATCGATTAATTTCTAATTGTTAAAATTTTGTTTTATTTGTAAATGTATGTATTATAATCAGAATATTTGTGCGCCGTTGACGGCAAGACAGTGTTCATTTTTATTATTATTAACATCTGTACTTTTTGTTTACCTATGTTCTACAAATGAAACTATTTGATTTGAATTTGCAAAAGCATAGATAAGTGGCAATGGGCAGGGCACATTGCTCGCAGAACGGATGGCCGATAGTCAAAAGGTTCTGGAGTGGCGACCACGTACCAGAAGACGTAGCGTTGGAAGGCCTCCCACAAGATGGACCGATGACCTTGTGAAGGCCGCAGGAATCCGCTGGATGCGGAAAGCACAGAATCGGTCGAACTGGCGGTGCTTGGAGGAGGCCTATGTCCAGTAGTGGACGTCTTTCGGCTGAAATGATTATGAAAAGCATAGTTTATATTATCAAGTAACAAATTATCGAAAAAAAAAAAGAAAAAAATATTAAGTTTTCATTCATCATTTTTGGTACCTATTACGGAACACATCCAAATTTATCATACATTTTCGAAAGCTAGTAGTGTTATCGCGTCAAGCAATAATTGTCAATGTGTGCGTGATAGTATTGCTCACTGTAGATGTATATCGCTCCGACAGGCACTCACACTAGTGCAACGTGCTTGGAATTGAATTTTGCGAACATCTCGATTTGTAGTTGCGAGCCGTGTTCGCAGGCCTCTTAAAACATTATTCACTTTAAGCAAATTAAAACTTACAAAAACACAGAACATCTAACAAAACGAAGAATAACAAACCTAAACCTAAAAAAACCTGATACCCATGTTGTCACTAAAACGATTACCTAAACCTGTAAACCTTTGAATCATAACATCCTAATAAAAACCTCTTTTGAAAGCGTTCATTGACGCCGTAACATTCACCGCCACTCTACAAAAACGCCGGGAACAGATCCACGTTTGACGTCCCTAGCCGTCCCGGAGCCCGGGCGCTGTAATTAGTGCTGCGAACTGATTTCCCCGGGACTGACAACCGGTAGAAGAGCGAGAAAAACAGATTTTTCCTAATAACCGTTGCAACATTTGAAATAGAATTTTTAAAATTGGAATGTTGCAGTAGCTGGCCCATGGAATCGAATTGAATCTTATAAAGAAATGAATGGAATGGAATAAAAAAAACAGTGGCACTCCGGGAGTGCTGATAGAAGTGAAATCTTGAACAAGATCGCCTTGGTGGAAGAAAAATACTTGTATAGAACATTGATCCGTAACGCAATATAAATAAAGAGCACAATCGCGTTTATAAAAACGAGGTGTCGGTAACGGTGTCGCGAGTTCAATTGTTTTTTCCCCATCTCAAAAATGCCCAACGCGCCTTAAGAAGTTTTCACTTCAGAAATCGTTATCATGTAGAATATTTAGTAAAATTTCTTGACGCAAGAACGTGATTATATAGGAATTATTTTATGGTTAAATACGTAAAGTAAGCATTCCTAAAGTACGTCTTGAACTATTCCGATTCGAGAGAAGAAGAACGTGAACCTAAATAAAAATGTAACTCATTCTAAGATTGCACTACGTTAATACATAATTTAATAGCATTAGCTGTGATTGCCCCTTTGAGTACTATACTAATAAAACTTCAAAGCTTACAAGCTTCTTTAATAACGTGCACCTATTAAAATTTGATTAAATTATAAAATCTAAAATGTTTACAACACTTAAAGAAAAGGAGCAGAATATCTCATATTTTTAATGATAAACCAGATTAAACAAAGTGCTGTCTTATTTAATTTTGCAATTTATCTTGTAGAAAAATAATGCAATGAATTCGAAAGAGCATTAAATAATATTAGAAATACTTCATTATAAAATATTTTTACGCCAACACAATGATGTAGGCCGCAGGAATCCGCTGGATGCGAGAAGCACAGAACAGGGGGCCTACCACATGCTCATAAAGCAGTATTATTTTAATATTACTTCAGTGTGGAAAAGAGATGAAGCTCTACAGGTCGTATAGCTCCATCTCTTTCTCCCACTGAAGTAATATTTAAATAATACTGCTTTATAAGCTGGGGGTAGGCCCCCTGGTCGAAGTGGCGGTGCTTGGGGGAGCCCTATGTCCAGCAGTGGACGTCTTTCGGCTGAAATGATGATGATGACATGATGTAAATGGCAGTTATTATAATTTAAGTGAAAAACAACTTAACCTTGATCCTGGCTTACGTTCAGAAAATAAAGCCAATGAAGGTGAATTAGATTAAATTACTGTTCGAGGGTCTTGTGATCTTGTCTCGTTGTTTACACTCTGGATTAATATTATCTTTAAGTACTAATATAATACAGCTGAAGAGTGTTGTTTGTATAATTATTTATTCAATTTTATATACATACATGAAATATATATTTTTTTAAAATTATTATTGTTTTTATCAGGGTTAATTATATTTGTAGCTGGAATTTCTGCTAATTTATAATAAAATTTGAATAATAATTAAAATAAAAATAAAATAAGAGCTTATTCAAGGTCCATTTCCGCATGCTCTTTAACTACCGTAGTCGGAATTGAAAAATTCTTTGTGCATTTGATTTTGATAGCAGAATTCTCGAGGAGGGTTATATTTAACATCATGGTACGACCCTTAGGAACCGAGCAACAAGAAAAAAGTCAGAAAGGAAGCTAACCGAAAACGAAGTAATAGCGCGAGCGGGCGATGCTATGCGATGCAGTGGGTTGGGAGCCGAGGGAATTTTATAAAAATGTGGCTGTTATTTTAGTTTGTATTATAGAGGCATGAGGAGCAGGATGTAAAGTTCACTTATCCTCCATAGAAAAGGAAGGATCCTCCGACCAGATGAGTGTCGTGTCTGGTGGGCAACTGCCTGACGATTCTGTCGTGTAATCGTCTCTGCGCCCCCGAAGGGAGTGCGAGGAATCGGTTTGGGGGCTCTTTGGCCCCTTGCCCGAGGAATTTGTCTCTCAGACCTTGGAATCGAGGGTCGGTCATTGGGTTCCCCTCCCCTTCCTAGGAGGGGGTGGGAGTGCTTTATTGCACACCTACTCGCCGAGGGGTTTACCTCCCCTCAGTGTTTTTGGGTGTATCTGTAGGAGCGCCCGAAATGCTTCACGACGTTCGTGCGACCAGGCCCCTGCCGGGTGAGATCCCTAGTTTGCTAGGGAAGGTCCAGCAAACGCCGATTTAGCAACGAGGGCGTCAGTTTTGGTTGCCCGACGATGAATGTCGGGTAGTAGTATCATGAACTCGTCACGCGGTAAACTCTGCTAGCGCGATTCAGGATTTGTGTGACGTCAGATCTTTGATGCGTAGTTCACATGTGACGTTGTAGATGCCGCCACAGTATCTTACGACTTCAACGACTTCCACCCCACGAAGTCGCGGGAAGAAACTGATTTATTTATTTTTGTCTACGCAAGGTTAAAATAAGCAGTCTGATTATGTTCCTAATATTTTGCTTTTACAATCGCAAAAGCTTTGGAACCGTTGATAAAAAAATGTGAAATTATTTCATGTTTTAATCTGTTGTAGGTTTCGGAAAGTAGTAAGCGCTTTTTCGGGTTGTTGGTGATTCGCTCAATTCTACTCACCAGAAATGGGCAAATCGACACTTTTAGAAACGCCTACAAATAAATTAACTTCGTGCGAATCGACTCACGAAAAAAAACCGGCCAAGTCCGTGTCGGACCACGCACAATGAAGGGTTCCGTAGTTGGGATGAATTAATCCCAAAAACAAACTTAGCTTTGCAGTTTGCAACTGCAAAGTTAAGTTGGTCTATTATTACTCGATAACTAGTAAAGCCTACTTAGCTGTGATAGTTTTCCTTTTAATTTCGTTATATAAACTACTGCTGTGATTTTTTTCACACATCCAAAACCAACCATTTAGCTGGCAGGGGGGGGGGACACTTGACTCTAACAAAAATTAGCACTTTAAAGCTTAATATTTTGCAAATGGATCCCTGAATCCAAAAATGGTTTTCACAAACTCTGTTTTTGTAAGACCTTTCCAATGATACCCCACACTATGGGATAAAAAAATAAAAAATAAAACATCACCACTTTACCTACGCCTACCCTAAAAAAAATGTTTTTCATAATTTTGTTTTACCACTTTGTCGACGTAATTAATATGTATACCTATGTCAAATTACAGCTTTCTAGTAAGGGTTTCGGAGCTAGACCGCGGACAGACAGACAGACGGACATGACGAAACTATAAGGGTTCCTTGTTTACTACGGAACCCTAAAAAATTTACAGTGTCAATTCGCCCGTTTCGGGCGAGTAAATTCGTGAGAATCACCAATAAGCCGCTATTTCATTCTGTGTAGCGTGAAATCAGTTAAAACCATGATTCCACATTTTTGCAAGCTTGCAAAAAAGTAACTATCATGTTCTAAAAACACGATGCAGCGAGTTGCCGTGACACGTCACATCACATATCAATCTCGTGTCAAGCGTCACGCTGTAGGCTCGTTTGTGACTGTATTTTGTTATTTGACTTTCTGAAATGCTTACACAGTTGGAGCGAAAGGTTTTGTTTACATCATTGTTGTATTTATCAGCTCTATTAAATCGTAATCTCCCTTGGCTTAACAAATTTATTATTTTGTTATTTAAGGCACGCTACATGGCGTGTTTTAATAATAATGATTGAGTATGAGATATAAAGTTCTTAACGTAAGCAAAGTGCTTGCTAGTGACTTTTGTCTGACATCTCTCGCTTCACGCGTTAACCTCAAAATCTTGTCAATGTCAGTTTGTTGTTTTCATACAGTTTTAATAAGGTTAAGGGTTGATATTTTCATCGCCAGTTATCTTTATCACAGAAATAGTTTTGGACTTTAGACAGATTTCCACACAAAACTTTCAGACGTCAAGTTCATTCCACGGTTAAAATACTTCTGATGTTAGAAATATCAGCTCTTAAGATATTTAAAACTTCGAGATTCGAGGGGCTTGTGGCTAAGTAATAACAGCTGCACGGGTCAATCGATCAGGTTAAGCTACGCTTGTCGCGGTTGGTCCGTGGATGGGTGACGATCTTTACATACCAAGTTCCCTCCGTGCCTCGGAAAGCACGTTAAGCCGTTGGCTGTCATTTGTAGATCTTTGACAGTCGTTACGGGTAGTTAGAAGCCCAAAAATTCTGACAACCAGTCTTACCAAGGGGTATCGTGTTACCTAGTCACTAGGTTGTGGAGGTCAGATAGGCAGTCGCTCCATGTAAAATACTGGTATTCAGCTGCATCCGGTTAGACTGGAAGCCGACTCCAACATAGTTGGGAAAAGGCTAGGCAGATGATAGATATTTAAAACTTCAAAATAAATTCTAAAATGAAAGTACGAAGTAGAACTAGAAAAAACAAAAGTGTTTAGCGCCATTCCAATATAATCACGTGTTTGCAAGAGAGTTGCCGTGACACACGTCAATCTCTCTTGTCACGCTGTCATCTCAATATGCAAGAGATTTGTCACGATTCATGTAAAGGTGCGTCACATTCTCCGAAATGATTCTACTAAGCAGCTTTTACGTGTAAAGTGCGTTCAGTAGACAAGCTTAGGGGTACGTAAATTATGTTTTGATAAAGGATAACAACATGTTTGATCGAATATAATTTAGAAATTTGGAACTATAACTTTCACATTTATATTATTAATGAAACCTTATTTTCAGAAGGGGTTACCGATTACGGTAACCCCTTACAACAACAACAACAATAACAACAACAACAATTTTTTTTTATATTTTTGTTGTCTTTTTATTAAAAAGGACAACAAAAATATTAAAAAAAATTGTTTCTAAGTTACCCAAAAAGATGCACAAATAAATAAACAAAAGGAATGTACATCTAAAATGTAAAATAAATTGACATAAAATGTTGAGAATGATGCCAATATTACTCGTTTTTTACATCAATTTCACTATCTGTTTCAAAAGAAAATTGCCCCATGCAAACTCCCAGCCTCACAGAAGTCACAGGGTAAACCCCCCGAGTGATTGAGGTTAAAATAACGTATTTACTTGAACTACTTGTGTTCCTCCGGGACCCAGTATCAGTCATCTAAGGGAATAGGGTTGTCTGTCTGCCACAGAAACTTTATAACTCTGTAGTTTGAGAATACTAATAGTCGGTACTGACAGCCTTAAAAAGATGTATATGTGGCAGGGATATTGTCAAACCAGTGATATTTTAATTTCACTAGTGAAATTATCATAATAAATGAGTAACTAGTGAAATTATCATAATAACAAATTAATCATAATACATTATTATAGTGAAATTATTATAATTAATTATTATAATTTCACTAGTGAAAGTATCATAATAACAAATTAATCATAATACATTATTATAGTGAAATTATCATAATTAATTATTATACTGCATGGGTCCAGTGGAATTATAATGTCACTGAAATGAGCCCGTTAAATTGTGAGAAATGGAGGCGGTTGACAAAGTTTCGTGCAATTATAATTTCACTAGTGAAATTATAATACCTATCACTAGTTTGATAATATTTCTGCGACATATACATCAACAAGAACTCATTTAATTGACTACAATCTTTATTATTATTGTATCAATGTTTTGTGTATGTTTTGGGTCCAGTGGAATTATAATGTCACTGAAATGAGCCCGTTAAATTGTGAGAAATGGAGGCGGTTGACAAAGTTTCGTGCAATTATAATTTCACTAGTGAAATTATAATACCTATCACTAGTTTGATAATATTTCTGCGACATATACATCAACAAGAACTCATTTAATTGACTACAATCTTTATTATTATTGTATCAATGTTTTGTGTAGTCACAAAACATATTACACAATGGGTACTTACACACTGTTACAGTGTAAAGAAACACAAATTGAAGACGATCAAATGAACTCTTGTCGATGAACATATTTTTGAGGCTGATTGTACCTAATAATTTGTAGTTTCAATATTAATTTGGGATAAGTTTATTTTGTGATTCAAATGCATTTAAACCTCAAAATAAACTTATCTTTGTTTGCTAGATATTAATTTGTTTGTACAATTAAGTTTGTTATTACTTTGTTTGTATAGGTTCTTAAGTTTGTTATTTTCTTATTTTGAACAAATGAAAATGGTAAAAGTAAATGTTTGAATTTCTACTTTTATTATTTTCTCAGACTAAACAGGCAGAAGACATAATTGTGATTAAAAAGGGGCTTTTACTTTATTCATTTAGAACCTTGAGAGTTCCTCTTATTTCGGGCTAACTAAAATAATAGGTACTACAATAAGAAATACACACCGATTCTATTTTATGAGAGTTGAAATACATATTGTTATCTTTTAAGTTCTTAAGTGACGCTGGCCTTGCAAAACTTATCCTATTCCAAAAATGAACAAAAAAAAAACAGGTGGCACTTTTTTTGAACAAGATCGCCTTGGTGGAAGAAAAATACTTGTTTAGAACATTGGTCCGTAACCTTATCTAAATAAAGAGCACAATAGCAATTACAAAAAAAAAAACTTCCAAAACCTTTGAAGTAAAAATACTTGCATAGAACATTGACCCGTAAAGTAATATAAATAAAGAGCACAATCGCGTTTACAAAAATGAGGTGTCGGTAACGGTGTCGCGAGCTCAATTGTTTTTTCCTTCTCAAAAATGCCCAAAGCGCCTAAAGAAGATTTCACTTTAAAAAAAAAACATAAAATACAGGTATGATGTAACACCCCTAACGTAGTTCGGCAGCCCCAACGTGACACGACGTGAGATGCGCCGTGACGTGATCGATACATCATGGCAGGCCCATGGGACCCCACAGACTGGCAGGAGGAGATTAAATCACAGGTTGGCCTATTATTTCGCTTACGAACAGGTGAGATGCCTAGATTTATTTATTACTAGGCTTCGCACGGGTATAAACTGGTTTTTTTTTTAAATATTTTTTTATACATATAAACCTTCCTCTTCAATCACTCTATCTATTAAAAAAAAACCGCATCAAAATCCGTTGCGTAGTTTTAATGATTTAAGCATACATAGGGACAGAGAAAGCGACTTTGTTTTATACTATGTAGTGACTAGCGACAAGTCCCGGCTTCGTTCGGTTTTTACGATTTGAAAAAACATCGAGATTTCTTTATTTTTAATGTGTTAATGTTATCCACACAAACCTTCCGGAATACATTCTGTAACTGATGGTGTAAATCGTATAAAATCCGTTGTGTAGTTAAGAAGAACAGCGTGGTCACACAGACAGACACGAATAGCGACTTTAATTTATATTTATGAATTATGTACAAAAATAAAAGAACACAATGGTTGAACAGAACAATTTATCTTTGAAACTGTAACACTTTGAGTTAATAATTTATCACGTAAAACGAACATGTAAAGCATTTTTTAATAATAGATGCATTTAGAAGAAGGAAAGAAATGAGTTTTTCTCAGTCGCTAAACAAACAGCAGTTCTATTCTGTAAAAATCTCATCGTGAACGCTTAGGTGAAGTGAGCTTGAAAGTGAGTTGTCAACAGTGTCAATCCCTAGTATTTGGTGGAATGATAGCTCACTTCACCTTTGCGTTCACGGTGAGATTTTTACAGAATAGCACTGCTGGTCATTTAATATACACAATAATAAAAGTTTATAAACCAACTTAAAAGTCTGGAGGACCTTCACGGTGGTCCGTGAAGGTCCTTGCTTGAATTTAAGTTGGCTAGACATAGCAGGAATTTCGATACTCAATCCGAAACAATAAAAAGTCAATATCAGCCTAATAGTTGGGGTCGGCTTCCAGTCTAACCAGATGTAGTTGAATACCAGTATTGTACATGAAGCGACTGCCTATCTGATCTCTACAACTCAGTAACTGGGTAATACGATGCCCCTTGGTAAGACTGGTTGTCAGACTTTCGGGCTTTTGACGAACCAAAACGACTGTCAAAGATCCACGAATGACAGCCGGGACCACCGAGGCACGGAGGAGTCTCGATATGTAAAGACGGTCACCCATCCACGAACCAACCTTGGCAAGCGTAACTTAACCTGATGGATCGACCCATGCGGCTGTTATTACTTAACCACAAGCCAAACGAAACAATAAAAGGTCAAAATTCAATATTATTTTATGGTAAAAGTTTGTTCAAACAATTTGAGAAAGCGAAGCCAAAAATAATAGTCTTTTAAACCACTTGCAGATCACTGAAGCATAAGTTAGTCACATAAAGTTAGGTAAGTATGATCAAACTATCAGCATGCGAATACACACGACAATTACCGAATGCATTCGACACATACCAGTCTTCCACAATGTATGCTCGTAAACTACTTAACGCTTAAACCAATTCAACCAGCTTACATCCATTCACACAAAATAGTCTGTGCTAGGATTTGAAACCGCTCGGCATTCGGCACAAATACCGCAGATGTCAGCGATATCTGAGCCCTACATTCTATGGTCCTATTATACGAGCGATTTTAATTTAGCGAACTGTGGCGTTTTTGACAATTGTTTCTTTACGGCCATATTAAGTTGTAATACAAAATACCTAGAGATCAACAATTGCTGAAAATTATCGACGAAGACGACGTCGCTTTTTTAAGATTTTTTGTGGTTTTTTTAGGGTGGGTAATTATCAAATAACTTTTCCCGCTCTGGGTGGAGCGGGAGGGCGTGTCAGACTCTTACTGACTAAAACCCACCCGTGTTCCTTCGATTGCCCTGTTGCTGGGGGCAACGATGTCCCTATCGGTTTTCTTCGAATCCCCGGCAGGCATTGGCCCTAGCGGACCCCGTCAATTCTGCTGACATCTCTTTGAAGCGCGCGTGGAACACAACGCGCCGTCGACCCGGGCTTGGTCCTTATCGGACGGCGAGCTACCCATTGCTCACCGTCCGCAAACCCGCGCCTACGATGATTAGGTACACTTCATCAATACTTCTGCAAAATGCGGTCAATTTTAGCCCAGCCCTATGTGATGGATGATAGAAAGCAGCTTACAGCAATGATAATTATTATTTAACTTTTTGTAAATTCGTATAAAATAGTTTTACACGTCAAGTAATATTTTAAAACTTGATGAGGTCGGTGTTTTCGAACCCCCTACTCCGAGTAGAAACACTGAAAGTCTAAAAGAGACTGTGACGTCTGAGTTACTTTCGGTGTCCAGAAATGATTTAGTCAGATCATGTGACGATCATGCAGTTAATCTGCATGTCTAAGATGGTCAACAACAAATTGTTTCACTGTGTTCGGGGACTATCGCCCTCGAGTTGCCCGTGAGCTCTGGAAAAGAAGGATTGTCTCTGGGGGTAACGCACGTGCAACAAAAATGGCGATTAAATCACGGACCCGGGTATAGGTGCCAATAGGTGCTGGAAGTGAATTGTTGCTTCCTGTTGCCGGTCACGTGAACATGTCTCTGTTTGCTGATTTATTGTCGGATCGGTGTATCGTGTAGATCGTATTTATTGGTGCTTTGTGTAATATTTTTATTAAAAGTATTTATTTTTGTCAAGGATAGATTAAATTCTTGTTAGATTCTTCACAAGGTTTGTGATACCGCTTGACTGTGGTGCTGTGACCATGGGCTGTGGTCAGAAATTGCCGACTACAGTTAATAAAAACATTTTTTTAAATCGATCTACGCATCTACTTAGTGGACCTTTAGCAGTACAAAATACAAATGGGTAAGTAGGTAGCATCAGTATTCCTCCTCAAGCATCTGTTGAATTTTTTTAAACCAAAAAACTTATAGGTAATGGATGCAAAGTTCTGACATCGTAGGTACTGCAGGCTAATTACTGTAACGTTATCAATCACACAGAGCACGTAATTACTGCGCCGTCAGCGTTTAAGGATGGCAGTATTTACGACCGCCTTAAAAGCTGTTTCTACACGTCATTTGTGTCGTAGTGCGAGTAAATGGTGAGGTATTAATTACAGAGCACTGATTTCAACAGCACTTGTCCGAACCGCACCTGAGCACTTCCACTAACCGCCGCTTGGTTTTATGTTCTATGTTTTTGGGTTTGGTTTCCGCACTTAGTTCCTCAGGTGGACCATTGTGCGTGGTCCCCGCCGCTTGGTTTGTAGACAGTGTTGACAATGCCACTTCTAGTAGCGGTCGACGAGGTATCTCGGTGCTTTGTGCGTTATCATCATGTCTCTCTTATCTCTCTATTTGTCTTTCTAACATATTATTATATCTTTACTCTTTGTATTACAAATAACATACTCAAACAAGCCAGCGCGGCTAAAATCTGCGATAAACAAGCAATAACGCCTCACAGTGGGTCGTAAACGGACCGCGGGAGAACAATAAACCTCTCTCTACATAACAATCAATTTGAGAGGAAACATACTACTTATTTGTGAGTCTGATCAGCGGGGGTTACTTTTAGTAGTAAGTAGTACCTACAGCTTGTTGTGAAGGTGCTCGTCCGGGAAAGTACCACATTATCTATTTCTGCTGGTACCGCTGTAATTCAGACCTACCAGATATGAGACATTTTAGCAATCAACGCACCTGAAATGCCTCAAGTATTGTAGATGTGATGATGATACAAATGTTTGCATTCGCATTCGCATATGCATAAGATTCGCATCATTTTAAACATTCGCTTCAACACTCGTATTTCCATCAAACGATGCGAAAGGTTAGCGAATGCGAGTGTCATGCATGTCGCGACAGGTAGTAGTGGGCGGCACTTAACTGGTAACCATGTCTGTGAAATCAAAGCTTGATATATGAACGAAAAAAATAAGCATCTCTCGAGGAAAACCCTCTGGAGGTGGAAAATAAAATCGAAATATGACAAATTGGCATAATGTTGCTTGCAAGAACCTCAGCAGTCCACCTGCCAAGTAAGCAATTATTTACTGCAGCTGTATGAGTCACTGAGAAAAAAGTTATTAATTTTTAAATATAATTTCTCACTTCTAATCTTCTTCTTCTTTCTTCTGTCTTCTTCTTCTATCTGTCCCTTTATTAATTAATTGAATTTGTAATATGTCGTGAATTTCATATGGGTGTATTCCTGAAATAAATTATTTTGAATTTGAATTTAAAATTTGGTTACTAATTTTACTTAAGGCTTGTAACCTAAACTTAATAAAAACGTTGATTCAAATCAAACTGAAGCCAATTTTTTTTCCATTCGCACTCGCATTCGCATCCCAAAAATATAGCATTTGTAACAACTCTGATATAAAGTAGAAAACTAAGCAAGTTAGTTAGGGAACATTAGATAAATTAAAATAACTACGTTTTTCTTTAACTTTTTCTTAGTGAGTCAGTCTTTTGTTAACCGATGCTGAGCAGTATTCTCCTTTCCAAAGTGTTTAATTTTATTAGAAGCTGTTTGACTATTTATAAACTTACAAGCCCGTGGAATATAAGGAAAATCACTTAAGTTTATAGTACACGTGCGTGGGCCGATGTAATTAACACGTCACTTGGGGTACTCTACTTAAGACTCACAAGAACTTCACATACTTACTTAGGAGGTAAAGTATGGCTAAAAATAGACGTCGAGAAAAGCTTATCAAAAATAAAAATATAAAATCAAATAGTAAGAAATATTTTGTGATTATTTTTGATTATATGGCTAGTGACATAAGGTTAGATTATTAAGCTATTGCATAGCTTTTATCGCGGGCTTTGAGCACGGCGACCGAATCAAGAAATTCTGTAACGAAAAAAACCTAACACCCCCACTCCGCCTACCATGTAATGACGGTTGTTGATGAACACGAAGGAACACGAAGTTCCCATGACAACATCACGTTGTCATGGGAACGTAATTTTTGTTTTTTTATGTCATCACGTCATCATCCCAAGTGTAGCGTTGACAAATAGGAAGTATGGAGGTCACAAATGCTATGCAATAGCTTTACCGCGGCAGTCCCCGAGTGCCACACGTTTTTTTAATTTTAATAGTTTGATAGTTCATTTATTATATCATCATCATTTCAACCGAAAGACGTCCACTGCTGGACATAGACGTCCCCCAAGCACCGCCACTTCGACCAATTTTGTGCTTTCCACATCCAGTGGATTCCTGCGGCCTTCACAAAGTCATCGGTCCATCTTGTGGGAGGCTTTCCAACGCTACGTCTTCCGGTACGCGGTCGCCACTCCAGAACTTTTCGGCCCTATCGGCCATCCGTTCTAAGAGCAATGTGCCCTACCCATTGCCACTTAAGTTTGGCAATTCTTCGGGCTATGTCTGTTACCTTGGTTTTCCTGCGGATCTCTTCATTTCTGATTCGAATTATATTATTAGAATTTTTTATATGGCTAGTAAATATTTCAAAGATTTTTATTTTAAGATTTTTATTATCTGTTTTACACGTAACAGGGGTTAGGCAGAGGTACCTGCATATATACCGATAGTACGTTCACACACATTTTGCCAGTTATGTTTAAGGCCCGTGTAATAGCTGGCGAGCCTATTGCCACCAACCGGGCACAAATTCTGACTAATTCATATTGAGAAATTCCTGATGTAAATAAATAATACCACAATGTCTACAAAATTAGCTGTATTAAGCACAGTAAGAAGGAAAGGAAAATAAAGCTTTTAAAACGATTGCTTTATCTAAAACGCGCACTAAGAGGTTGCGGACTAAAAGATGCGGGTTGGGGTGACAATCGTTTTGTGGATAGTCCTGGGTTTACTTACACGTTGTTTTACCCTAACATTTTTTAATTCACTGAGTTTTGAATAAGAAAATGGCTAATTTATGGAAAAAACGCCTAAAGTTTGTGACTAATTTTTTAAAGCATACTTTCAAGAAATTAAATTCCCAGAAAACCACTTTCACTAAGATAGTGCTACTATTTTTTGCTGTTATACGAAATATCAAGTTACTTAAAATATTGCACTTCATATCATATTTCAATAGTATAACCTGCCTATATGATTCGTTAAATACTTTACTCAAAAATGCTTGTAATGTGGTCATTATTTTGACAACCTTGTTTGAGCAAAGTCGACCTTGCCGTTCTGTTTCAAGGAGCGGCCGGCAAAGTTTTGCTAGTCGCTCTAACAGGCCGGCAAAACATTGCCGGCCGCTATTTTGACGTTTCAACGTTTTAAAAAATCAAATGCAAAAAGATTTTATTTAAAACACAGCTGTGTTTGTATTTATAGAGATAGGTACAAAAAGATTTTATTCCATATTTGGCTATATAGTTCTAACTACCATTGTTAAAAAAAAAAAAAACAAATAAGTAACAAAAGCGCGGTTCAGCGAAGTCGGTGTTGAATTTTAGTAACCGTACTTTTCATAATTGTCATTTTAATTAAATTTCTAGTTAATTATTATATATTTTATTGAAATTACTTGCTGGTTTTAATTAGATTAGGTACTTGCATTTTTGAGTAAAGCACTATACAAGCCTTGGCCCACTATGACTGCTTCGCTGGTCACGCTATGATTGCCTCGAGCTAGCCTAGCTACGCACTAGGCCTTCCAGCTTGGCCATCATTGCAGCCCTTGCTGTCCTCGCTGTAAAGGCCTCGACCTACGGCCTCGGCCTTTATCTCAGCTCGTCCATCAAGTGCTGCACGTTGACCGCGCTGTGTCGGCCTGGAGCTGCGCTACGCTGCGCTGTCGGCCATCATCAGCGCGACCAGCTAAGTAGTCATTATAGACCGCGGCAGTAATGTACTAAAAACGAATTTCAGTAATCAACAACCTGTATAAAAATGTGCGTATTATATAAATATCCACGACTAAATAATTATTTAACAAAACAAAGTAACTTTTTAAGATGTCAGCGAGTAACACAAGATTGATTAGACGACGCACCTCCTCATCTCCATTACCCATAGTCACTCTCCATAATGACACACTTTATAATTACAATTTTGACGCAAACTTGATCAAATATTAGTAAGGTGACGATTCCGCGTCAAATATTTACGATAACTTAATGGTTAATTTTGTTATCTTGTAGTTTAAGCGTAAAATATAAATGAACACTTCTAATTTGAGTAGGTACTCATTCTTGAATTTATATAATATACTATAGTCTCTTCATTTCTTAAAAAATCGAGGAAAGTTAATGAAGTCGTGAACATGTAAATGTGTATTTTACAGTATTTGCTAAGGTTAAAAAAATATTAAGAAAGAAAAAAAAAAATTTTTTATTTGTGACACGCACAGGAAATACAACAATAAAAGAAAATAACATTAAAACTAACAAAATAGTGAAAACAAAAACAATACCTGTGCGAGGCCAAAAATGCTCCTATCTCAGCATGATGCTCCGATATTTGAAAAATATTAAAGGCCGCTAGCACCACAAATCACTAATTAGGTACATTCAGCGCTAAATTAATTTAAAACCTCGAGCTATTTCAAACAATAGGGCCGTAAAATATTAGACACGTCGTGTCTAATATTTTTTTATTATCTGACTGACGGATTAAAAAGATTTTTTTTTCACCCAGGCATCAGCCCTATTGTTTGATTATTAATAAAAAATACTTAAGATAAAACGCATTGAAGTCGGGGAGTGGGGGTCGCTACGTCACAAGTAAGTATAAAATCTACATACTCGTGACGTCATGGCACAATTTAACTCAATGTATCGCCGTAATCTATTGATTACATAAAAAAAGAAAAAACATGTGTGCAATTCACACGTGGTAGAAGTGAAACCTTCAAAAATGTTGGCTTCAAGATAATGAGAATGAGTGTAGGGGGTACGAAGTAGAGTACAGAGAGAACCACGAACATAAGAAACACTGTATAATGCTTCCTATCTAATTTTCTCCCACGTTAAATCTTATGAATTTGTGTCTGTCTCTTTTTACTGTCGGTTTTTCGTTTCATCGACTTTCAAATCACAATGATGCTAAAGAAGTTTTCACTTCAAAAATACGTGTCCAATATTTTTTATAATCTACCTGCCGGATTTTTTTTTGTCGTCTTCCCTATTAGCATACATTTGAAGTTGATCGAAACAGACTCTGAGGCATAACTTCTATCTAGTACTACAGTTCTTTCACAGTTATTTAACTTCTGATAGCAACCCAAGCAGCAATCCAACAGCAACCTTATTGCATTGCTGTGATTTTGGACAGTGCAAAATCAGAGGTAAAATAACTAGGGAAGGACTGTAGACCTTTTCTATTACATTTCACATAACTTGCGAAACGTGGGTGTACTAAAGATTCCCTTCAGCCTTACGCTACGGAGAATACAAGCATGTATGTTACGAGTATTGTAACGGAATATAACCCTCACAGATAAATTACTTCCCGTAGGGTATTTAACATTATTGTGTTCAAACAAATTTTTTATATGTACCCACTATGTATTTATATTTACAACAGTTTTTGTATATAAGGAACCTATTTTTCGAAATACATTCATTCCATACTCAACCTGCATTTGCGTCTCATTTTCATACCCTTCGTATCTAACAGTGGTGACCCCGACTGAAGAAACTCCAAGAAGCATAAAATGCCGAATACTTTGAAACTGAACGATGGAAGCGAAACATTATCAACGCAAAAAGATTCGCACGAACTGTCAGCCGTATCGTACAACCAACGGATACCGCCTCTATGGAGAAACAGAATCAAGGTTTGGTTCCTGCAATTTGAAGCGATCGTGTCTGCTGTGAAACTAAGAACTGTCGATAACGGCGCCAAATGTCATAATTTCTTTAAAATAGAATTGTCTGTTTCTCTAGCTTGATGCGTGAGGACCTCGTGGCTAAGTAATAACAGCCGCACGGTTCGATTCACAAGGTTAAGCTGCGCTTGCCGGGGTTGGTCTGTGGATGGGTGACCATCTTAACATACCGAGACTCCTCCGTGCCTTGGAAAGCACGTTAAGCTGTTGGTCCCGGCTGTCATTCGTGGCTCTTTGACAGTCGTTACGGGTCGTCAGAAGCCTGAAAGACTGACAACCAAGGGGTATCGTATTACCCAGTTACTGGGTTGTGGAGGTCAGATAAAAATACGTAAAATACGGTATTCAGATAAATCCGGTTAGACTGGAAGCTGACCCCAACATAGTTGGGAAAAGGCTAGGCAGATTGATTATTGCGTCATAATATTGACGCTCTCGGAATGAATAAGTTCTGTATTTTCGCTAAACGTTGGTCACCACAATTGATCGTCTCAAGACGTTATTTACCAAATCGTCGGTCTCGCGTGGCTCCAGTTACCTGTGTAAATATAGGAGGTAAAATTGTGTTCGTTCCAGCTAAAAACACGCTTAAACAACAAGAGGGACACGCCTCGGGACATTGTTCGGCTTTTATTGCTGTTTATGATTTATTATAGGCCCGGCTAAGCTAATATTTTTGTAACCAAGTTTATTTTAATGTTACTAGTGTCAAAACGTGTGTCTACAAATGGCAGCCAGGCGTTAAACCGTGGTTCCCGAAATGAGGGAGCGAGATATCCCGAACTAAATAATGTGTCCTACTCGCACGTTTTTTTTGCCATGACCGTCGTTACGGGTATAGTCGGAAGCCCGAAAGTATTATAACCAGTCTTACCAAGGAGTATCGTATAACCCAGTAACTGGATTGTGGAGGTTAGATAAGCAGTTGCTTCAGGTAAAGTACTGGTATTCAGCTGCATCCGGTTAGACTGGAAGCTGACCTCAACATATATAGTTAGGAAAACGGTAGTCAGGCAGATGATGATGTTATTCAGTGGCAAATATTCTTATTTGCCATTGAATAAAATAAAAAAGTATCTTACGGTAAGTGGTCACCGATTCTCCGCCGCCTGATTGATACCAGGTGGAATGCCAGCTCACTCCACCTAACTTATCACGATGAAATTTTTAAGAATATATCGCTTCGATTGCCATCCCAGTGACAAAGCACCCTAGACAGTAAGCGCCACTACCGTCTTGCTGACTGCCTAATATCTCTCAGTTTACTGCATGATCTTATCGCTCCACATATCACTTTCAGTGTGAGCAAGGGCGGATCCAGGATTTATTTCTGGGAGGGGCACATGGGCTCTCAGGTAAAAAGAGCCATATCTAGTATCGTACTATGCTGTTTTTGGGATTTATACTTTTTCAATTATATTTTACGAATTATACAATTTTAGCATCCCGCCTCGGATAGAATAAATTTCCTTTTGACCATACAGACAGAAATATGCTTTACTTTGTCGTCATAAGTAGTAAAGTGTACGAATTAAGAGAACGGGCAGCAAGAGCGACCGCAGCGAGTTTAATAATTCTAGCACCTCATCTCGAATTGGTTTGGTTAAATTAAAAAAATTCAAAATTCAAAATATTTTATTTCACATAAACCTACATGGGCACTTATGAAACGTCAGAAGCTAGGTGCACGGTTCCAATTGGTTGTTTCCTATGGAGAAGAGCCGGCAAGAAACTCCACGGTTACTCTTTTAAAAATAATTGGATTATACAATACTTTCAAATAACAGTGTTACTAGGTATGGGAGGACAGTGTAGGTCTTTCAATAAGTACCAAGTACTTAACAAAATAGAAAATGGTCTACAGGTCTACAATTCACTAAACCTACAGGTACACGTTAGTTTTTCTTTTAACCATTTATAGTAGGTATTAGCTAAATATTTCACCCCTCCCCCCTCCTTGATCCGCACTTGAGTGTGAGTGGCGACACTCATCTCTAAAAATGCTGTCTTGTTTTAACAGATCCCACGGCTGAACACTAACCCCCAAAATAGAGGCTTAGGCCTAGTTTGGGAGTTAGGATAATTTGTATTGGAGATAGGTTAGTTTGTATAATACATAAATATTATTGTAAGATTGTGACGTGTTTGTCACATTTATATCTAGTGACAAATAAACGTTTTTATTCTTGTCACAATTACTCGTATTATTCTCTTAAAGGTACCGTCAAGGAAGTAAATTGTTAGGCAAATTGATACCCTTCATCAGTTCGCTGTGAAATACCCATTTCAACAACTGTCAAAGAACAATGACAGGTGTGATTTGAATATAACATGGACAATTTAAATTGGTAGTCAATTTGCTTAACCATTTATTTCCCTGACTTTATACCTACATATAAGAAGGAGAAGCTTTTAATTTTTACACGTAAATTATTATTTCAGTTATCAACCGACACCATCATACAACGACATAACGCAGTTATCGGTAATGGCACTGAAAACGGATATGCGGTGACTGTGCATTTACGGTAATTACGGTAAATGGCGTATTTTGAATGCGTAATAAATTAATAACACAATTAAGTTTTATTTGCCATAACACAATCAGGAGATGCTTTTTAAATTCACATGGTTATATCTTTTAACATTATTATTTATATTTTAAGGCTGCAGTGCGTTTGTGCTACTAATAGGGATGATACCTGGGTAAAAAAATATATTAGACACGTATTTTTTGCTTTATCATATTAATAAAAAAATACTTAGATAAAACGCATTAAAGTTGGGGAGTGGGGGTCGCTACGTCACAAGTTAGTATAAAAACTACATAGGTACCTACTCATGACGACATGGCACATTTTAACTCAATGTATCGCCGTAATCTTTTGATTACGTAAAAAAAGAAAAAAATACGTGTCCAATATTTTTTAATAATCAAAACAAAAGTTTAGTCATCATCCTTATTGCATTAGGTACGGGAGCCAAACCAATGTCTTCTCCTTACAAATAGGACCACTATTTGCTCGCAGCTTCGCCCGCGTGGAGATCTTAAATTATGCTACGGGAACGTAGTACTACAGGGATAAAAAGTATCGTACGTCCTAACCCAGGTCATGGTCTATCCGTGTGCCAAACATCCAAACCCGTTCAGCCATTTAGGTGTCCGTAGGCGCGGGATTGCGTACGGTGAGCAATGGGTAGCTTCGCCGTCCAAAAAGGACCCGGGTCGACGGCGCGTTGTGTTCCACGCGCGCCTCAAAGAAGTCAGCAGAATTGATGGGGTCCGCTAGGGCCTATGCCTGCCGGGGGTGCGAAGAAAACGGATAGGGAGATCGTAGGCCCCGGCAACAAAGCAACCGAAGGAACATGGGTGGGTTTTTTAACTTCTCCCGCTCCGTCCAGAGCGGAAGAAGTTATTTGATAATTTCCTAACCAAAAAAAAAGGTGTCAAAAGGTGACAGACAGTGTGACTTTCGTATTTGTAATATTAGTATGGATTAGGTAATTATGTTGACAGGATAGAAGCGATTCAAAACAGGAGCAGAGCAATTGAATGTGCCCAGGCGGCTGAGCGTATATCATGCTCACTCTAATGTCTCGCTGGCTGTGGCGTATGTGTTGGATCATTTAGCTCCATTCAAAATGGTTTGGCTGAATGGTGCTAATCCATACGTCATGTTCGTGAACGGGCGCTGTCAGTAGGGAATGGTCAACTCTTTGTTGCCACGGCTTTTAATTTAATTTTTGAATTGTTTCATTTTTTATTACAGATGCTTTTAACGTTCTGCATCGTTCTCACATACAACTTCAATATGAATGATACAACAACTTCAATATGAATGATATAACCAATATTTTGTAACCATACTTTGATTTAAAAGAGCGTTCGTGGAGTTTCTTGCCCGTCTTCTCCATAGATTCCTACTACGCTTTGGAATGGGCAACTAGCTTCATCTTTCTGACTGACTGACCCCATGACAATTTAAAAGTGCCTGTAATTGGTTTACTTTTAGCACATATTGATCGATGATTCTCGCTATCTACATTCCGCCTGCTCTAAACCAACTAGCGTATTCTTACAAACTTTTCCCCCGTGTGTCCCTGACATGTTTGCAGCATCCAGCAGTGAGCGTCACGACGGGCGAGCCAACATGACGGCACTAACATGGGCCAACTTCACGGCACAAACAATTTTTAGTTATGCCGATAGCAAACTGTTCCCGTTTACTACGTCCGAGTAACATTGATTGAAAAAGTCGCATATTTTCCTCTTGGATGGAGCTGTATGTTGATCAGCACTGATTTTACTTAGTAGTAGATGTTACATGATCTCTAAACTAAGTAGCTATAGGAACTTTTGTGTTTCATTGTAAGTATTTCTATTGTGTCCTTTTCGGGATAATTATACTTACAGAGTGGCAGAAACATCGACGCGAAAGCTTTTCCAAGCTTTTCCGCGGAAGCCATGGATTCAATACATGATTCTGAACCCCCTGCGTTGAAAATTTTCGTTGGTTATTTAAAAATAAATCAACTGTTCAATACATTTTGACCGCGTAGGTATTGCACTTTTCTATGAAACAGATGATATTTTTAGAATAACCAACGAAACATTTCGACGCATGGGGTTCAGAACCATGTACTAAATCTATGGTAACAGTTTTCATGTCGATGTCCCTGCCACCAAGCCGGCTGTCATTCGTGAATCTTTGACAGTCGTTACGGGTCGTCAGAAGCGCGAAAGTCTGACAACCAGTCTTACCAAGGGGTATCGTATTACCTAGTTACTGGGTTGTGGAGGTCAGATAGGCAGTCGCTCCATTTAAAATATTGGTATTCAGCTGCATCCGGTTAGACTGGAAGCTGACCCCAACATAGTTGGGAAAAGGCTAGGCAGATTGATTGAAGTAACGTTTATAAAATAAAGGGGTAAATGTTAAGACGAGGATTGAATTGTGCGTAGGTTTTTTTTTATATAGTGCATCTCGTAGTTGACCTCTGAGATCATGACTACTTAACCGGGCTTTCCTGTGGGTGCCTTAAGCTACTACACTTAAAACCTCCAGCCAGGGGTTATTCAACTATGTTAATTAAAACTAGGTGAACGCTCGTTAAGGGCACCCCCTGTGGGTTACGAAACTCGGCTTAGGGCATCAACCGGAGGGAGGACATCAAGGATAAGACGGGCTGGATCAAAGTTTTGATCATGATTATTAGTCGGGGATTTAAAGCTACGTGCTCAGCTGCAACAACAGCTGGCACCTCGTTATCGAGCAAGGGTCGGGGGGGAGTATCATTTACTCGGGGACGCGGTCGCGATCGTAAAGGAATTGTGCGTAGGCCAGACCAGCTTTCATGGGTAACTTTATTTCCGAGAAAATGATCACATAAGTACAAGTTGATGGCACCACTCGTATTCAGTAACCTTAACGAGTTGCCCTCTTCTTACGAAGTCACAAGTGGTACCTTTCAATTAAATTCAGAAATAACTGAAATAACATTTGAAAATACTGTTGGAGTTGCTGAAGATTTTAAAAAACTATCTTTGCATTGTATAAATTTAATCTTTTAGTGTTGTATTATTGCATAGCACATGTGTGAGTAAAGCTATTATTTACTGGGTACGTCTCTCATTGACTTGAATGTGCCCTGGCGGCTGAGAGTATGTCATGCTCACTTAGATGTCTCGCTGATGGCGGCGTGTGTGTCGGATCATTTAGCTCCTTTCAAAATGGTTGACCTGAATGGTGCTAATCCATGCGTCAGGTTCGTGAACGGACGCCGTCAGTTGGGACTGATCATATTTTAGCTGCCTCGGCTTATTTTATTTAAATTAAATTTTTGAATTGTTTTTGAAATATTTTTGTTACGGACGCTTTATATACCTATAGCTATAATTTCAACATGAATGATGTAACCAATATTTTGTGTGTCCGTGGAGTTTCTTGCCCGTCTTCTCCATAGATACCTACTACGCTTTGGAATGGGCAACTAGCTTCATCTTTCAAACTGACCGACCCTTTGACAATTCAAAAGTGCCTGTAAACGGTTTATTAGAAATAAATGCTTTGAGTTTGAGATCCATGATTTAAATCAGTGTTTTAATATCATATTTTTCCATGCGTGCCTTTAACGGATACGCTCATAAAGATTAACAAGAACCTCGTTAAATACACAATTTCATTTGATTTTCCATTTTATAATTAAAATAAAATAAACCTGTGTTGGGCCTGCCTCATATAAAATGTACAAACGAACGGAAACCGTAATATTGAATGAATCGCATAATTCCGTACATGGGTCCGCGGTCAGCCGCTAGCCGTCGCAAACATTCGGGTAAAAGGGCTACGATTTGTAATAAATTAAAATTAGATTTAACTCTACCGTTTAATTATAATTTAATTAATGCGCTTTTCTCTTTGAATATCAAATAGACATATACATACAGTGACAGCATCTAAATCGCCACATGCGAGTTACGCATCAAAGACATGACGTCACACAAATCCTGCATCGCGCAATTAGAGTTTACCGCGCAAACGATATATATAAGGTCCCATTAAAAAATAGGTGGACAAACAATCCCCGTTCCATCCATAGGATGCAGACCCTACAGAACCGATTCCTTCGTAAGGCCACGGGAGCCCCCTATTATGTCAGAAACGAGATCCTCCATCTCGACTGTAAAATCCCAACGATTCACCAGTTTTTAAAACGCATGTCCAAGCGTTACTTTGATTCCGCTCCCAGACACCGAAACCCTCTGGTTATCAAGGCAGCCGCCTATATCCCATCCCGTATCAGTCAGATTCGCCGACCGAGGCATATTCTTTCCGACCCAGATGACCCCATTACACTCCTCCTGGAGCAGAATAGGGCCACCAGTACAGTGCACAAGAACAGACGCTTCCCGTCATTCCGACCTCGCCGCCGAGGTCCTTTGCGATCGCGACCGCGTCCCCGAGTCAATGAAACCCCCCACCGACCCTTGCTCGAAAACGAGGTGCCAGCAGTTGTTGCAGCTGAGCACGTGAGTAGCTTTAAATACCCCGCATAATAATCATGATGAAAATCTAAGTTTGATCCAGCCTGTTCCTTCTTGCTGTCCTCCCCCAGCGATGCCCTAAGCCGAGGCTCGTACCCCACAGGGGGTGCCAGTGGCGAAGGTTGATTTTATGGAAGATGTAAGCCGACGAGTTATTTTAGCAAAGTGTTAGGATATTAAGGCATTTTTTTATGTCATTATCATCTTCCTACCCTTGTCCCATGTTACATGGGGTCGGCGGAACACGTTTTCTTTTCAACTAAATATTAAAAAAAAATATTTTAATTTTATGGTGCACCAAATACTTATAGTTTGATTATTCAATGACAGAGTGGTGGTGTTCTGAATTTCCGAAGGGAAGCCGGTAGGAATCGGCTTATATGAACTCGCCGCCCCTGGGGGTGCCCTTAGCGAGCACTAGCTTAATTTTAATTTAGTATAGTTTAAAAGCTCCTGGCTGGAGGCTCTAAGTGTAGAAGCTTAAGGCTACCACAGGAAAAATCCGGTTAAGCAGCCAAGACCTTAGTGGTCACAGCTGCGAAAAGCCATAGTTAAAAAAAAATCCGGCCAAGTGCGTGTCGGACTACGTACAATGAAGGGTTTCGTAGTTGAGATGAATTTATTTATCCCAAGAACAAACTTAACATTGTAGTTGAAAAAATTGTTCTCCTATACATTCCAACTGCAAATCGTCGCTCGACATCCAATACCGCGAATTCACATTCGCGGTATTGGATGTCGAGCGACGATTTGCATTACACAGACATTTATTACGTTTTTTTTTATTGCAGGATCGCTTATTTTAACGGGTAGAATGAAATAAAACAAAAATCTGATGTTCGTTAAAAATTTCACATTCGCGATATTAATATAATAATAATATAAATCTAACACCTTTAAACGAGCAATTCTTGTATATATGTATACCTATATATAATCTGAATCTCGGAAACGGCTCTAAGAATTTTTATGAACTTTAGTACGCAGGGCGTTTCGGAAGCGATAAATCGATCTAGCTAGGTTTAATTTTTAGAAAACGTCGTTGAAAAAGAAAAATGGTCACGATATTTTTCTTTATTCAAGTAACAAGGACTCATTGTGTTAATAAACTTATGAACTATGTTGTGTCCGTATGAATTGAGGAGCCATGTCTCATATTTAAACGCGGGTACTACCAATATTTAGTAGTAAATTAAGCGATTTTGTAGGCCCGATCCTGGAATTTGTAGTAAAACACTTTAAAAGATACACGACTTTTAAGGTGGCTCCTCAATTCAGACGTCTGAATTGAGGAGCCACCTTACAACTCTAAAACTAGCCCACGGATATTTTTGAAAATTTGGTAGGATTTAGTAGTACTTATGCGTAATCTTTACATAAAAAATAGGTTTTGTACGGCTGCATTTGAGATAGCTACAATGTTTTGATTTTTCATAAAAATCCAAAGATTTTTATGGAGAAGAAGAATAAACTAGTGTAAGTTGTGAGCTGTAGACACCCGCTAAATGACGGCCGCCTGCACCCCATGAAATAAACCGGTAAAATTCCCCATTGTAAAAAAATGTTGGGATACGATCATCCCAACTATGGAACTCTTTAGTGTGCGTAGTCCGATACACACTCGGCCTTTTTTTTTGTAATTTCACTAAATACACCTTCCTTCCAGTTTTCATTGATATAATGCCAATAGTCTCCGAGTATAATGGCTGTGCCGTGTAACATCCGGACGGACGGACAAAACGAAATTAGAAGTCCGTTTTTGGATTGTACACCACGGTACATGTGTAATAAGTAATCCAATTTTATTACCATCATAATATTTTATTAAATCCTAATGGAAAAAGTGGCATCAGAGTTTATGCGAGCGTAATTTGCACCACTAAAATCAGGAGGAAACAAACAGTGGACGTCAAAATGATCAACACTCCACTTTGTCTCGCAGGTGGGACAGCTTTATGGGGAAAAGTGTAATAATGCCCCTTTTGCCATTTGGTTGGTTCTATTCATAGACACTTTTTACCATTAAACAGTTGATTCAGCTTGCTAACGAGTCTTCCTACTGACTGATCTGTCTGTGTGCAACATAAAACAAAGAGGAAATAAAACATAATTTTAAGATTATTATCTCTGTTTAATAATCATTTAAAATAAAAAATTAAATGAATGCAAGACAAAGTCGAAAACTCAAATTACTTTTTCATTGGTGATAAAACCCCTCATGAACCTCCACCTCTTTTTCTGAAAGGTTCTCCTCTCACTAGAGTGAAAAAGTTTAAATATCTAGGGCACATTATCACCGATGATCTAAGGGACAACGAGGACATTGAACGTGAACGCAGAGCGCTGGCAGTCCGGGGTAATATGTTGGCTCGCAGGTTTGCTCGTTGCTCAGCTGAAGTCAAGTTAGCGCTATTCAAAGCATATTGCCAATCTTTTTACACGAGCAGCCTGTGGATTAATTATACTCAAAAGGCATACAGCGCTCTGCGAGTACAATACAATAACGTCTCCAGGATGTTGTTGCGGTTGCCGCGGTTTTGCAGTTCGTCCGCCATGTTTGCCGAAGCGCGTACGGTCGACTTTTACGCAATAAGACGCAAGCGTGTGTCGTCACTGTTGAGCAGAGTACGCGGCAGAAGCAACGACATTCTGAAGTTAGTTTCGAGTAAATTTCAGTGTCCGATGCACTCGCTCTGGGTAAGCATCGTGGTGTGGACGGTAAAATATTTTTTTTTAAATGTTATTTATATTTATATTCTTACCTACTAACATAGTTTATAAGCTTTTGTTGTTACTAACCATAATGGATCATGTTATCTGATATAAATAAATAAAAAATTAAATGCAATTGTACATACATTTACAAAACAATGATAACCACAAGCGGTTTAAAAAATTAGCTTAGTAAAAAAAGTACTACTGGAATATCAGCTTAAATTTCAACAGTTAAAAACATTTTTGAGGATGGTTTTCGCCAATTCGACAATAAATCTGTTAGAGTTAGGTTTCTTTTCTCTGAGTCGAACATAGGGGTGTTGGTGAAAGTGTCATTTATGGCTGCTTCACATCTTGTCCCCTCGTGGTTGCCAATACATTCACAGACTGGCTCATCCTCCTCGTTCAGGGAACAGATACCATTATTCAAACAATAACCATGACACGCGTACACTTCACACCTTTCCCCTGAATAACCGGCATTGCATCTGAAATAATGATAATGTCAAACATGGTTATTTAAATAAAATTAAATGAGAAAACAGAGTAAAATTGAGTACAGCGGTGGCCAAGACTTTGTGTCGAAGGTTATGGGTAATAAACCAAGCAGGTTCTTTACTTTGAGTAATTTATTTCATCAACACTGCACTCAAAATAGTGAAGGAAAACATCGTGAGGAAAGTGGCATGACCTATTTCTAACCAAAATTTCGAACTCAAGTAACAGCAACCAACACAGGCTGGGACGGCGTGGTGGATTATGGTCTAACCCCTCTCATAGAGAGGAGGCCTGTGTCCCAGCAGTGGGAAAGTTATGAGCTGATTATGCTTATGCCTAAACAAGAAAACCATTAGAAAGAATAGAAAATATTTTACCTGCATTTAGAGAGTCCATCATCAACATTGAAACTGCAGTCACCTTGCAAACAATAGTTCTCACAGACTGAAACATCGCATCTCTCACCGATGTAACCAGGTGTGCATTTGCAAACAGATGTCTCACTAACTTTGATACCGTGAACACAAAACAGTTCGTCAACTGTTGTGTATACTGTTGTCTGTTCTGTTTCTGTTGTCTGTTCTGTTTCTGTTGTCTGTTCTGTTTCTGTTGTCTGTTCTGTTTCTGTTGTCTGTTCTGTTTCTGTTGTCTGTTCTGTTTCTGTTGTCTGTTGAATATTGAGAGAGTTGCTGGTTTCTGTGAGTTTTGGTATCAAACTCGATAGGACTTCGCAATCCTGACGTCCCTGAATTTGATCTTTTATTTTGTAGTTGGCTGCTATACCGAGTGGACTTTCAGTGTGGAACTTACTAATCTCTTTGGGTACTACACCACTCAATGCATTTTTTGGTATTTGCCAAACGGTTTTGTAGCTTTCGCTACTGTTCATCCAGTATAAGTAATCATTTGAAACGGTCAACACTTTTGGTTCAGAAATATATATATCACTTAATATAGTATTTTCGTTTAAACCATATAAGTTCCTACTGTCCAAAAATCGATGTATAGCACCATCAAAATTATAAATTTTCCGTGTTTGTGGGTCCATGGCCATACTAAACACTGGAAGTTGTCGGTATATAACTTCTCTTTTGGAACCATCCAATCGAGCTTTCTCCATGAAATAGTTTGTATTTGTGTTGGACCAGTAAATGTACCTAAAATTTGAATGACACTATTGAAAAACATGAAATGCAACAGATTTTGGTTTTTAAACTATGATTAATAACGTACCCTTCACAGCTATCTATGGCAATATCACTGGGAGTCCGGTCATCCATCTTGATTAAAAGGTTTCCGTAAACATTGTAATTAGATCCAGGTTTTAATGTAATCCAATTAATACTCCTTTCATTAGTATCAGTAAAGAATAGTGTATCTGTTGCCGGGTTGAAGGCAATACTGTGAATGTTACCATCGACTCTTTTGATGAAACATTGGTTTTCTTTGGAATGTAAGTTATAACCACATATAGCGTCGTACTCGCTCTGTTTGTCGACGTACAACATCATGTTGTGAACTTCGTCGTAAGCTAACGCTGTGATGTTGTGGGAAATAAAATTCACGGTGTTTGTTTTTGTTCCGTCGGTAAAAAATATGAGTTGGTCTCCTACACTAACGGCGATGTCTGAAACAAAAAATAACAAGTTTCAATGATACCAAGCGGACAGCCAAATAAATGTATTTGCCAATTGAAAGTTTTATAATTAGTCTTTAATATAAACGGGGACACACGATGCAAAAGTATTGCTTCATGGAAGATGGAACTGCTCCGCAGTATGTTAACATATTTAAAGTTTAGTTTACAGCTTCATACAGGGTGGCCAGCTCGGAAGTATACAACTTTTATTTGACCCCATGTGATTTGGCATTTTGCAGTTGTTTAGAATCCATTGTATAGTTAAAATACGGCAAATTCGTTATAAACCGTCTATAAGACTATAACCATCGCAATACAGGTAATATTAATTATATACAACTAGCGAGCCGCCCCTGCTTCACAAGGTTTTTACGACTTGACAAAACATCGAGATTTCTTAATCTACTATATATAAAAATAAGTCGGGTTTTCCTTCCTGACGCTATAACTCCAGAACGCACGAACCGATTTCCACGGTTTTGCATTCGTTGGAAAGGTCTCGGGCTCCGTAAGGTTTATAGCAAAGAAAATTCAGGAAAATTTCAACAGAAAAGCGAAAAAAAACAAAAAATCTTTTTTCACATACAGCGCCATCTCTGATACATAGCATGTACTACAAACCAATATTTTAAGTAGATAAGTAAAGTGAAAGTAAAAATTCATTTATTTTCCACACTAACACACTTCCAGATGGCGCCGGTGCGTGATACATTGTTTGACAGCTACTCATTGTTCTCTGCTCAGTTAATTTCATGTGACAAACCGGTATTGTGTTCACTGTGAAATTGTGAAAAAAAAGTAAAAAAAATAAGTTATTCGTTTCCTAACATTTCAATTGGAAACCATCAAATCAATCACGTGTATTGTGCAAATTTTTATTCAATTTCAACAGCAGTCATTTGTCTTTAAGGTGGTAAGTTGAACTGTGTAAATTATGTGGATCGTGCATTTAAGGTTAAATTCACCAGTCTGTCCATAGTCCAAAATGCCTAGAGGACGACGTGCGTACATCGGCCGCCGCACAAGACATGCAAGCCAACAACAAGTGTATTCACAGAACTTAAGCGAAGAAAGACAAAATATAATAAGAGAAAATGCCCGATTGAGACAACGCGTGAGCACACGAAGATCATTGGCATCATACAATCGCTTGGCATTCCAATATGATCCCACTGCGAACTACAGTGATGATGAAAATTTAGATATTGGACCAATGGTGACTATATGCCGATATTGCAATGCGTTAAAGTTCAAAAGAGAAACGGCTGGATTGTGCTGCGCAAGTGGAAAAGTCAAACTGGATCCATTACTTACACCACCACAGCCACTGAAACCATTGTTCGATGGAAGTGATCCCGATTCCAGCCATTTTTTTCAACACATCCTTGAATACAATAACTGCTTTCGCATGACTTCCTTTGGAGCTAATATCATTCGAGAAGGCGGCTACATGCCGACTTGCAAGGTAAAAGATACAACACACAAAACCAATCACTCACACCAACACAATGAATTGCAACACATAACAACTACATATACACCACACACTACACCATCACACGATCAGAAGTTACACCGTATTCTTCAACAAATGATTGTTTGCAATTACAGATACAAGGACAAATATATCATTTGCATGGTTCAATGGTGCCAACACCAGATGAACCGCATCAATTTCTGCAAATATATTTCATTTCGTCGATGGTGGATCAGCTGAATGTGCGGTGCAATATGCAGGGAACACAACAGTTAATCCAACGGAGTTTTTGAACTCTCTGGAGTTACCAGGATTTCACCACATAACTTGCAACTCAAAGTTGGTACAGTTATTATGATATTGCGTAATTTGAATCCACCGCGACTTTGCAACGGTACTCGACTTTCGGTAAAAAGACTTATGCCGAATTTGATTGAGGCAACCATTATTAACGGAAAGTACGCCGGTGAAAATGTATGTATACCTCGAATACCAATGATTCCGACTGATCTTCCGTTTGACTTCAAACTATTGCAATTTCCAGTTCGCCTTGCGTACGCAATGACAATTAACAAGTCACAAGGCCAATCGCTAAGTGTTTGCGGGATAAATTTAGAAAATCATTGTTTTTCACATGGGCAGTTATACGTTGCGTGTTCACGAGTTGGGAAACCATCCGCTTTGTTTGTGTTAACGTCAGACCAAAAAACAAAAAATGTGGTTTACCAAAGAGCACTTAAATGAAACGGATAATTTGCGGACACGTATAACGCTTCGATTCAGTATTTACTTTGGATTCACTTTCATTTACTTAGAGAAGTTCAACTAAATAACACTTCATTTTTGTAATCGAAATGAATTCATTACTGTTGTGAAATGAAATAATGAAATAAAATTTTTCCTTTTCAAATAAAAAACAAAAAAAAAATCTTCGTCTTTTAATCACCAAACGAAATGTTACATAAAACGAAGCCATCTGGTGGCGAAACGGAGTTCGCCGGGTTTGCTAGTTATCTATAAGTTTAATATTCATGTGTTATACACGTAAACCTTCCGGAATACATTTTCTAAATTGTGTTGAAAATCTCATCAAAATTTGTTGTGTGTTTTAGAAGAACAACGCGGACATACAGATAAACGCGAAATGCGACATTGTTTTATAATATGTGTAGATTTATTGTTAAAATAATTATTTATTTAATATAGGTACAACTCATTTTATTATATTTCACGGCTACCTATACAATGGATGAATTCTGTTAATAAGTACCAGGTAATAGATACCAAATGTGGAAAATTAAAATTAATTAATTCTTAAACCCGTGAATAACGAACTGACAAATATTTATTAACGTACTAGCTGTGCCCCGCGGTTTCACCCGCATAAGTCTAGATCCCGTGGGAATATCGGGACAAGAACTATTAAATTACTGTGTCCTAATCAAAGTCATGATCTACTCATGTGCCAAATTTCATTCAAATCCGTTCAGCAGTTTTAGCGTGAAACCATAACAAACAAACATACAAAATATCCAATCTTTACTCTTTATAATATTATATACTAACTGTGCCCCGCGGTTTCACCCGCATAAGTCTCGATCCCGTGGAAATATCGGGATAAAAAGTTTGGTAGTATCGGGATGTTTAGCACACAGATAGTTTATAACCTAGATAAACATCTAAATCCGTTCAGTAATTTTTGAAAGAGTAACAAACATCCATCCATCCATCCATCCACACAAACTCGGCTCGGTTTTTTAATAGTATCACACGAATGTTTTAATACCTATTTATGTGTAGTTTCATACACTACTTTATCTACTCTCAAACATTGGGATTGACGCAAATTACTAAATAAAAAATCAAAGTTAAAGATCAAGTATTACAAAACAAATGAATGTCGCCTGCACCAGCACATCACCGCACATGCGCTACAGCGGGTGCTGCTGTCCCCCGCCAAAAGTTGATGGAAACTCTTTGGTGATATTAACTTCTTGGATTAGCGCTGTATCGTAATAGAAAAAAAAAATTGTTTTATAGTATTATTTTGTTAGAGAAAAAGTGTTATAATATGATTCTATTTTTAAATTTCGGTATTCTGTTTATAAAGTATGTCAATATAAACTCGTTTTGAAGTTCATAATTCGAATATTACGCTATGAGAGTAGATAAAAATAAAAACATTGCAATCCTTGTGCGAAAACATTTTTTTAAACTGTTCGGTGCAATTGCTGTATAAATAAAATTATAATGTGTAGCAATAATAAATAATAATAAAAAAGCAATAATAAAAACATAATGTGTGTCATATAATTAAGAAATCCCAAATTAATCAATGTAGATAAATCTTAGAATGAACAACCTCTGCCTTTATGCCGTAAGTAGGTGAAAAATAAACTATGTTCCTCGTACTTACCCCAGGAGTGCGCCAGCCCCAAGTACAGCGCTGCCAACAGCACACTCTGCGTGTTATACATTTTAAACTTCAGAAATACAAAGTTGTTTCAATAGATGTAGAGGTGTATCCACCGCTGGTGATTGCTTTTTTTATTCTAAAGCCAAACACTCGTTCTCGCTACATAAATAGGTCTTTTCGGCATGCTGATAAGAGACTGGTAGATAAGAGTTCACGTTAACATGTACCTAAGTGGATATTCCACACAAAGATAACTCGGTGACCTATTCCTGATACTCGTATTTGCCATGTGTATCTGTAGGTTATAGGTTAGAATTTTGCGATTGGGAAATACCCATTTTTTTAAAAAGTAAACATTGTAAATTACACAAACAAGTGTTTACCTAGTGTTTTTTTTTATCTGCTGTACGAGATATTTTTATTAATAACTAGCTATTGCCCGTGGCTTCGCCCACATAGAGGTCGGAAATTATTCCACAAGAACATACTACCCGGATAAAAAAAAATCCTAACCGGTCATGGTATATCCACGTGCCAAATTTCATTTAAATCATCGATAGACTTTGGGGTTTACATAACCTCGTGAAGAATACAACGCTTGGTGTTAAGTTATAAGATCTGGGAGACCAGCATTTCCGAAAATCACACGAAGATGGTAACGTAACGTTTACCTCTTTGGAGGTAAATGTAAGTCACAAATTAAAATTAAAATAGATAATAAAATAATTAAAATTAAATTAGATTAAAGGCCGGCTTCGCAGAACGTGGGATGCTCGGGATAGGCGGGGTCAGGTTGACAGACGGTTAGGCAGGCACGGAGACAGGTAGGCAGGTAGGCAGGCAGGGAGTGCGGAGGAGCCGGGCTGTGGCGTCACGTATCGAACAGCGAGCCCTGTCGAACGGAGAGGTGGGTGTGAGTAATAACTAGGTAGCGGAGGCACTCCATGGCACCTCATGCTAACCGGAGGGCCGCGTCAATGTTACGCGTGACTTCAGGCTATGATGGCGACGGAGGCCTCTCTCGGAGGGTGGCGTCGCTTGGCGTCACGTCGCTTGACGTCGGAGGGTAACGGAGGCCTCTCTCGAAGGGTGGCGTTGCTTGGCGTCACGCCCCTTGGCGTCGGCGGGTATCGGAGGCCTCTCGGAGGGTGGCGTCGCTTGGCGTCACGCCGCTTGACGTCGGAGGGTAACGGAGGCCTCTCTCGAAGGGTGGCGTCGCTTGGCGTCACGCCCCTTGGCGTCGGCGGGTATCGGAGGCCTCTCGGAGGGTGGCGTCGCTTGGCGTCACGCCGCAGACACTTTGGACAGTTTAAATTGAAAATGTCAGAATATGATTATTTTTTAACAAAGACGAAAATTTGTAGTATATATTTAGTTTTGGATGCTAAAACAATCAGAGGATAATTAAAAGTATGCATTTCAGAGGTAACAATTTTAAAGGATATATAAAAAGTGAGTGACACGTAGTCATAGGATTTTAATATGTAAATAGATCGAAAGGTATTAAGTATAAAATATTTAAATAGATTAGATTTTTGTGGTTCAGTGCAGCAGAATACCACAAGATACCGTGACAAATTTCTTTGTCGTTGCAAATCGATGGTTTTCCTTGCTGTGAGGCATGTGGCGGCACCGTCTTGTGGAAACCACAGTCCTTGAGGATGGAGCATCGAACTGAGTCCACAAACAGCTGATATTGTGACGGTAGTCAGTCCGAGAAAATCCAAGAATTATCGTGCTAGTGCTCTTTAACTACGTAATGAAGCAGCACGATACAAAACCCACCAAAAACATTTCATGTAAGTTGCCAAGACTCACATAACGCATTCACTGTTCAAAAGTTATCAGATCTAGTGTAGAGCCAAGCCCCTAACTCTACAAGAACTAACTCAACAAACCTTACATCTTGCTGAAAATGTATGATGGCTTGGTTTTTCGAGCACCACGCAGTTAGTACAGCATGCACCATAATTGCGTAACACACGATCAGTTTCATTTTGATAGTTCAACAACATTCACTACGTTATTAATTTGTCTGTAGTAATTGTGACAAATTTTTCAAACATATGAAAAAAACAGTGGCACTCCGGGAGTGCTGACAGAAGTGAAAACTTGATCAATTTAAAAAAAAATACTTCCAAACCTTTAAAGTAAAAATACTTGCATAGTACCTACATTGATCCGTAAAGTAATATAAATAAAGGGCACAATCGCGTTTACAAAAATGAGGTGTCGGTAACGGTGTCGCGAGTTCAATTGTTTTTTCCTGTCTCAAAAATTCTCAACGCGCCTAAAGAAGTTTTCACTTTAAAAAACCTTTTATTTCCAAAACTTATGTAAATAGCAATATAATGATAGTGTAATGAATAACAATGTAATGAAGTACCTTTTAAGCAAAAAATTGCTAGTATTCGGTACTTCCACATATGAAGCAATGGATTAACAATATACTTCAAAATGCTTTAGATTATGATTGATCGTGTGTTACGCAAGTAGGGTGCAGGTATTTCGAAGCTGCAAACTTGATTTGGTTCGGCAATTTTTTTGCGACCAACGATGTGTAAAATGACTGGCCTAAGTATAAAAGCTAGACAAATTATTATTTTTTGTGTTTTATAAGTTTGGTAACTACATTTTATCCTGAGAATTTGGGCTCTTTAGCATTATCCAGGCCGAAGCTATGAGGGTTTAAAAATACGACAAATCGATTTGCTTTTTAGGCTTCCGTACCCGAAGGGTGCCACATGGAACCTTATTACTAAGCCTCCGCTGTCCGTCCGTCTGTCAACGGGCTGTGTCTCATGAACCGTAATAGATAGACAGTTAAAATTTTCACAGATTGTGTATACTGCTATTGCAACCAATAATTTTAAAAAAAACCCGGCCAAGTGCGTGTCGGACCACGCACAATGAAGGGTTCCGTAGTTAGGATGAATTTAACCCAAAAAAACCGGCCGAGTGCGTGTCGGACTACGCACAATGAAGGGTTCCGTAGTTGAGATGAATTTATTTATCCCAAGAACAAACTTAACATTGTAGTTGAAAAACATGTTCTCCCATACATTCCAACTACAAATCGTCGCTCGGCATCCAATACAGCGAATGTGAAATTTTTAAGTTTTTTTTTTTAAATTGCGAGATCACTTATTTGAACGCGTAGAATGAAATAAAACAAAAAACTGATGTTCGTTAAAAATTTCAAATTCGCGGTATTAATATAATAATAATATAAATCTAACACCTTTAAACGACCAATTCTTGTATATATGTATATATGTCACCGTAAAATTATAAACTTCGTTAGTTTATAATCTATCGGTATTATTTCCGTTAGATTACAAACTGTCGAAAAATTGTGAACTGCGGCAAATCATTTACGATTTAACGCATTATTTTTCGATAGTTTATATTATATCCATGAGAAACGAGCGCAGTAAGCGCTGCCGCGATCTCGCTCGACTCACGCGGTTGGTCACAGTTCTAACCTAACCTAACCCTAATTTCACCCAGTTCACAATTTTTCGACAGATTATGATCTAACGGAAATAATACCGATAGATTATAAACTAACGGTGCTCACAATCTTACGGTGACATATATATAATCTGAATCTCGGAAACAGCTCTAAGAATTTTTATGAACTTTAGTACGCAGGGGGTTTCGGGAGCGATAAATCGATCTAGCTAGGTTGAATTTTTAGAAAACGTCGTTGAAAAAGTAAAATGGTCACGATATTTTTCTTTATTCAAGTAACAAGGACTCATTGTGTTAGTAAACTTATGAACTATGTTAGCTTATTTTACCAGGTCACACAGAAAGTTTTGCGACTAACAGTTTATGTCTATGGGATACTGGCTGGTTTTGATATCGATAAAAAATATGACTATTTATTACAAAAAAAAAACCTCCACATTTTTTTACGAGCAAAATCAAAATATTCTGTCTTATTGAAAAGTGGATTTACAACGAGAACATTTTTGCGCGATGATTTTGTACGATTTCAAATGTCGACTAAAACCAGAAGAATTGTTTGAAAGACTTCAAATGGTGTTCATAGAAAAAAGCCCTTCTAAAGCGACTGTTTTCCGCTGGTTCAACGAATTTATGCGTAGTCGAGTAATTTTGGCGGACGAAGAAAGAAGTAGCCGCCCTACGACGGCTGTTACATAACAAAACGTGCTGGCTGTGAACATTTAATTCAAGAGAATTGTGAATTATATATGAAATGGTTCACCATATACTGCAGATTTGACCGGGAAGTGTGCATGAAATTCTACATGGACATCTTCGGGTAAGGAAGATAGTTTCACGCTGGTAACGCAAAATCCAACGCAGGCTCAGAAGGAGGTTCGGATAGAATGGTGCCGAGACATGATAAAAAATTTGAAGCAGGCTCGTCTCGGCGCGTTTAAGATATCGTTACGGCTGACGAATCTTGGTTTTATCAGAATGATCCAGAAATAAAGCGTCAGTCGACCATGTGGCTGCTTCAAAATGAACCAACGCCTACCTAAGTGAAGCGAGCCAGTGTGCAACCGAGTGCAGGCAAAATTTTGATCGTAAGTTTTTTCACTTTGACGGTTTATCTGGTGTCAGTACCCTTACGAGATCAAAGGAGCATCAATACTAAATGGTATGTTACCAAATGTTTGCCAGAAGTTTTTACTGCTGCAAGCAGCAAGCGACCGAACACTGGCCTCCGTGGGTTACTGCTTCACCACGACAACGCGCTGACTCACTCGGCGCTCAAAACAAGGGACTTTCTGGACAGCACACCGGTCAAATGTATAGGTCATCCTCCTTACAGTCCCGATTTGCATTCCGTGCAACTATTTCTTGTTCCCCAAAATAAAAAACCAACTCAAAGGAAAACAGTTTTCATCACCGGAAGCTGCACTGGCTGCATTTGAGAAGGAGATTGAAGAGGTGTTTGATGTGGACTGGAAAATGTGTTATAAAAATTGGTTTAGACGTATGAAACTGTGTATTAACTCTTGCGTCTGCAAATGGAGAGTTCTTTGAAAAGATATAATAAAAAAAAAATATAACCTGTAGTATATTTTTTTCTAGTATCGCAAAACTTTCCGAGTGCACCACGTAATCTAGTTTAAATTTATTTCACCCCATGGGAGATGGCACTGCAGTGATTGATGTACATGCAATCCAGCCTGCTAGTGATCATTTTTAGGATTTTGTTGGAGCTGGCCCGCACTCTGCGCAACAGGGATGCACACCTCATTCGGATCGTTGCGTAAAAGCAATTAATATGTGCGTCCGCGAACATTTCCGATGCGCAACAAAAACGGGGCAACCCCACCAATAGGTACCCTGAAAGCGTTGTTGTATTGGACACGAAGGGTGTTACACGACCTTTGGGTATATCTAGCCCATAGGCTGCACGTGTAAAACGTTGTACAATAAGCTTGAAACAGAGTAATTTTGACTTTTTAAGTGAGCAGCGTGCAAACCTGCGAGCCAGCATGTTCGCCCTTACCGACAATACCCTTCGTTCCCGCCAATATCGAGTACGTCATTGAGGTCAGGGGTCAATATATGAGCAAGATATTTAAACGTAAATACTATTTGTAATACTATTTGTAATACTATTTGTGTGTACTATTTGTACTAGTTGTTGTTTGTACTATTTGTACGGATGGCCGATGGGGTCGAAAAGTTCTGGAGTGGCGACCACGTACCGGAAGACGTAGCGTTGGAAGGCCTCCCACAAGATGGACCGATGACCTTGTGAAGGCCGCAGGAATCCGCTGGATGCGGAAAGCACAGAATCGGTCGAAGTGGCGGTGCTTGGGGGAGGCCTATGTCCAGCAGTGGACGTCTTTCGGCTGAAATGATGATGATGACTATTTGTAGTGGAGTCTCATTGAGTAATACAGGTGGTACATAACCTGGTCTACCCCAAGCCTCAAAGACCATGATCTCCGACTTATTGGAGTTATACATCAAACCATGTATTTTGGCATACTGCTCACATTTGGCGACCAACTTTCTGAGACCATAGATTGACGCGCTCAGAAGCATAATATCGTCTGCATAGCTAATATTATTTACACAAATACCATCTATATAGCTACCTACTCTGGTGCTGTTGAGCTCGCCAATCAGCTCGCTCGAAAAGCGAGGGTGAGCTCAACCCTCCCTGCCTCACCCCGCATTCCAACCTATATGGCCTGGAAAAAGTTCCAGCCCATCATACACTATTGATCTTGTTACCATACCAATATTTAAAGATTTCATAAGCTCCGTTGGCAACCTATCCTTCTCCATCTTTCTCCGCAATACGTCATAAGCAACCAGATCGAAATAATATGAGGAGGCCTTGAATAAGTTGAGGAAGCTAACATAAATCTGCGTCCCACGCTGTGTATAGGTAGTATGTGACAGTATGCTTAAGACACAACACTGCACTTTCTGTTGACAAACCACGCCGAAACCCGAATTGGTTGTCATGAACATTTACAGTTTTATTTTTAGTTGTGTATTAACCAGACTGTCAAACACTTTTGATATTTTGTTGTTGATATTATAATAGCTAGAGAGATGGGCCTGGATGCCGAGCGACGAAATGTAAGTTTGCGCGCACAATATTGAGAGATTTATCATGTTATTTTAAGACCATGGACTTCTTATAGGTTTTCCTGTAATCTATGAGTAAAGAACCATAGGTACTATGTATTTTTTTCAAAATTTTTGGTTCAGTAGTTTCGGAGATAAGGGGGGGGGGGAATGGTCAATTTTCATTGAATTTCTTAAATATCTTTAAAACTGTTTATTTTAAAATGATATAAAAAGTATATTTAAGATCCTCATAACAAGTCCATTCATTTGATATGTCACACGGTACTGTTAGTAAAACTTTTTTTTTAAATTTTCTTGTTTGCCCCCTAAAAGTGACCCCTATATTCAAAATTCATTTATTTACGTTACATATACGTGTTTGGGTCACAGAAATACATATGTGTACCAAATTTCAACTTAATCGGTCCATTAGATTCGGAGTAAATTGGCTGTGACAGACGGACAGACAGACAGACAGACACACGAGTGATCCTATAAGGGTTCCTTTTTTTCCTTTTGAGGTACGGAACCCTAAAAATAAGAAAAACGCATTAGATACTTACAAGAAAAAAATCTGCTAACGAAAATACCTACACTAAAAATGTTGGTTACTAATGATGGTTAAATATTTTAGGTCAAAATAAAATCACTTTAATCAGTATTTTTTTTTGCTTTAATATGTTTGGTTAGACATACTAGACGCTGTGTTAAAATTTGTCCATCTATTTTAATGGGATCTTATATATGACATCAATCGTTGGACAGTTGCCCGCCAGACACAACACCCGTCTCACAGTTCACTCATCCTCCCTTTTCTATAGAGGATGAGTGAACTTTACACCCTGTTCCTCATACCACTAAAATAGTACTGGCGAAATCTTCCCTATAGGCACATATGTATGGATCATAGGACCCCAACAAAGTAAGTAACTTTATTATTTTCGAATGTAAAGCGATATTTTTGCTTTAGCATCTATAAGTTTACTTTTTGTCTAATAATTAACGAACAGAATATTCGGCGTCCAAAGTTAAATCATCATCATCATCAGCCTATAATTGTTCCCACTGCTGGGACACAGGCCTCCTCTCTGTGAGAGGGAGTGGGCCGTAATCCACCACGCGGGCCCAGTGCGGGTTCGTAGATGTCACATGTCTTCGAATTTTCGGTTCTAGGACATGCCGGTTTCCTCACGATGTTTTCCTTCACCGTTTTTTGAGAGCAGTGGTGATGAAATAATTTACACAAAGTAAAGCGCCTGTCTGGGTTCGAACCTACGACCTACAACTCGTAAGTCGCGGCCGTTACCACTGAGCCACCAATGCTCTCCAAAGTTAAATGGTAGCAGGTAATGTAAAGAAAGATTGAACGTATCCCAGAGCATTTTAAAATTATGTACAACTAGCTGCGCCCCGCGGTTTCACCCGCATAAGTCTCGATCCCCTGGGAAAAAAAAAGTATCCTATGTTCTTTTTCAGGACATCATCTATATATGTGCCAAATTTCATCCAAATCCGTTCAGCCGTTTTAGCGTGAAGGCGTAACAAACAAACTTACTTTCGCATTTATAATATTAAGGATGTGTTTGAATGTGGATTTATATGTTTACATTTCGAATTGTATTTTATTTTACCAACAACTTGGTGGACATAAAATGTAATAATGTGTCCACCAAATGTACATACATTTTGAAAACTACCCTTATACCGATTTCTAAGAACATAATATAAACACACAGAAATGCTAAGATTTTTAGAAATAACCAATAGGAACCAGCTTCAGTACGCGAATCTGGCTCGCTCTTGGCCGGTATTTTCAGTTGGTTGCGGAAATTCGTGTAATAGTCGCAATTATAATATTTTATTAAATTTGTTTCTTATTTTGGAATGTTTAAGTCCCATGTAATAGGGGGCGAGCCTTTTGCCATCAACCGGGCACAAATCCAGACTCCGGGCTGCTACTGGCGAAATGTGGGTGTACCTGCTACAGGTACACCTCTGCTCAACCCTTCGGGGAAACCAGGCGTGATGTTATGTAATTTAGAAATTAACAGAAAAACCAAGGTACCTTGGATTTTTCTGTTTCCCCTAAGCTCGACTCGAAAAATACCTACTAAAAAGTTTCGTAGGGCGGCAGGCGCCTGTTTGAAGTGTGCTGACATTGACACTTAACAGTTCCAATGCACATCGAGAGAATTTCATGGAACGGGAATGGAAATATTAGAACGATTATAGTAGTCGATCAAGTTTGAATTTAAATAATTTATTTAGAGTAAGTAAGTAGTTTATACATATTTGGGCCCTAGGTAAGTAAATTGGGAAACTGTAATGCTCACTAAAGGTATGTAACTAAATAAGTGAATAGTAATAAATCAATTAAATTATTAGTTACATTCAATAAAAATGGATAAAATTAGCTACAGCCTGTAGCTAATTAAACTCTGAGATCTCGCAAAGTTGCGAGTTTGTTAATTTGTACTCGTAGTGATACTGACAAAAATGATGTGATAGATAACGCTAGCTTAGTCATATCAAGCGATACCAAGAGCTATTTATTAGTTTCAAGCGATACTTATCAGGTGACCCGATCTTTTCTCCTTATTTATGTTAACAAAAAAATTACAAGACCTGTCACTGACAAAGAGACATGATGCTGGTGCAATTTTTTTTATCACCAAAGTGAAATTAGATTTTTATCCACTGCAGCAAAGCAAAATCTTAAATGCAGAACATGCGGTTTACTATTTAAAAGCGTTTCGAAAAAGAAATCGCTTATGACATTCTGTCAAACGAAATTCAAAAATGTTTAGAAACCCTGCATCATTTAAACTTAGCTAAAGCCGGGGAAAGTACAATTTTTTTAATTATAAGATACGATCACGGCTCAAAATAACATCTTGCTTTTATGTGTTTTTGAGTTCAGGTATTTCCGATGTTTATATAAATAATCTAAGATTATTAAGGACGGTATGCATAGGTGTACCTATACTTCCTAATATATTTTAATTGACTTCGCCGATGTCGACGATGTCGTTACGTCCACAAGCTGACGTGCCCAGTTGCTGACAACAGGCTCGCCCTCATAGTTACAAAAGACTTAGGCTGAGATAAATGTATGAGAACTTTGACTTTACAAAAGCCAAGCACAATAGCGTTTCATACAAACTGAAACAATCCATGAATTTATTGTGAACTAGCTTCAATACCTTTTATTTTTTTGGGGTGGTAAATTATCAAATAACTTCTCCCGCTCTGGGTGGAGCGGGAGGGCGTGTCAGACTCTTACTGACTAAAACCCACCCCTGTTCCGTCAGTTGCCATGTTGCCGGGGGCCAATTTCGGTTTTATTCGCAACCCCGGCAGGCATCGGCCCTAGCGGACCCCGGCAAGGAATACAATGCCTAATGGTACAACTGATACACTGACTGATGCATTCTTACATTCTATTCCTGACGAACGGCTATCACTAAAATAATATAACGAAGTGCACGAGAGAATTGACATCATCATCATCATCATCAGCCTATAAATGTTCCCACTGCTGAGACACAGGCCTCCTCTCTGTGAGAGGGAGCGGGCCGTAATCCACCACGCGGGCCCAGTGCGGGTTGGTAGATGTCACATGTCTTCAAATTTTCGGTTCTAGGACATGCCGGTTTCCTCACGATGTTTTCCTTCACCGTTTTGAGAGCAGTGGTGATGAAATAATTTACACAAAGTAAAGCGCCTGTCTGGGTTCGAACCTACGACCTACAAACTCGTAAGTCGCGGCCGTTACAACTGGGCCACCACTGCCCACTGCAGAATTGACATATTTTTGTGCAATCTAAGTGAATTCTCAAGAGTTTTGTTGAATTTTGTTAGTTATATTTAAATATTTTGTGTTAAGTCTGATTTTGTATTTTATTATTAGGTAGATATAACTCTGTAGTCTGACTTCAGATTGTGTTTTTTAATTGAGTTCAGTGTTGCTCTACATTTTTAAAGTTTTAGATTTTTAAGTATTAGCCGTAAGTTGATTTTTAAATTTATTTGGTGTGTTTTTGCAAACCACTATCGTATTAGGCTATCCTACAAAGATAGTGTGTGTAAGTTTAAATAAATAACAGTGGATGTAAGTAAACACACGGAATTTCTCATTTAAAGTCAGTAAATTATTTTTATTATAACCACAGATGACAGAAGAGTCTAAACTTCATGTTTTTCTGTGTAAATAGTTGAGAATCGAACTAGCAATCACAGGGTTGCAAAGCAGTCGTCGAACCGATAAGTTACCTATTTGGTTTGTTAAACGTTGACTAAAATAGCCGTTCTTATGTAGGTATGTATGTCATGCATGATTGATTGCTTAGCTCCATTAAAGTATCGCAAGATGATAATCATTTAAAAGGTTAAATCTGTATAGTCCGTGCAATCCACGAAGACGCGCCCCACTCCGCGATTACTGTACTGTAAACTGAACTCTAGTACGGCGCGGAGCGGAGTGGGGCGCGTCTTCGTGGATTGCACGGACTATACAGATTTAACCTTTTAAATGATTATCATCTCGCGATACTTTAATGGAGCTAAGCAGTCAATCATGCATGACATACATACCTTGATTGCACGAACTATCTGCACCTTTTGGTTCGTCTTTTTACAATTTTCGGTAAACTATAGAAGAATACGAACATAGTGCAATATTGCTCATCCCCCATTATAAGTAGCGTGATAATTTATAGCCTACACACTGACCGGACTTATAGGAAATATCTATGCAAAATTTTAACAGAATCCATCCGGTACTTTTTGCGTGATGCTGGAATATACATTCAGACAAACAGACAGAAATTCTAAAAACTATACGGGCTGGCAGGGACATCGACGTGAAAACTGTTACCATGGATTCAGTACATGATTCTGAACCTCCCTGCGTTGTAACCCACGAAAAATTTCGACGCTGCGGGTTTCAGAATCATGTACTGAATCCATGGGCGAATCGCGGGCGCGACACGGGTCGCGCTGCCTGTCGCGCCCGCGATATCGCGCTGGTCTGCACGAGCCTTAATTTGTATTTTACAGTTGTTATTCATGAGTATTAATTAATTTTAATTTTCCGCATTTGTTATCTCTTATCTGGACGTTATTAATAAAATTCATCTATCGTATAGGTAGCCGTGAAATATAATTAACTGAACTTGCAAAACAGGAAAGAAGATAACGTTTCATGCATAACAGGAAAGAGGATAAGAAACAAATAAACAATTGTATTTCAATACTAGCTTCTGCCCGCGACTTCGTTCGCATGGAAATCGTAAGACATCACAATATACTACAATAACAGCCACATTTTTATAAAACTTCCCTGTATACTACGTTTGTAGTTTTATTCTCAGCAGCCAAAATATACAGAGAGTCAGGAATGGTGACTCGGGAGCAAGCGACGTAACAGTTGTCCGTGTGAGAAGCAGCTTATCCTGAGGTCGACACCCGCAGCCTTCAGCCTTTAGTGTCGGCCCCTGTGACTTGTTGATCGCAAAGCATACACTCCCAGAGAACTGCACGCGCTTTAACTGGTAATGGTGGGGAATTTGTAATTTATACGCGCTATAAACACTGTCTCACCATCGCCACAACCTGTTAGAATTTCCACCTCGATGACGTTTCTCTGCAAAGACATGAGTTTGAGCTGGTTTCCGTTACACAGATATACAACCGGAAGTCCACTTGCCATTTAATGCTGAAATGAACCTTTTTGGCGCAGCCGTGAGGCACACACTATTGTTTTAAAAACACTATTTTTTATTTCCACTGTAATTTGTGTTTTGTGTTTCGCGAACTGTGTCCAAATAAATGTTTTTTCTATCTTTCTTTCTTTTCTTTCTATTTGTAAATTGAGAAATTCTACGGGGTGATATTTGGCATCATCTTCCTCCACATCACTATTAATGGAGGTGTATATCACTTCACTCCCTTCAATTTGTGAGAGAATACTGTGGTTGATCGCTGTAGCTTGATCATCTTCGGAGTTAAAACGGAAACACACCTAAGAATTCTCTTGGTACGGTATTTGACTGATATCCCCGTATATCAGACAAATAAGATCTTCTAAAGTGGGATTTACTCTACCAAGAGTCTCTGGTAGAGTGCTTTCACCAACTTTTAGAAGAACATCGGAGAATTCTTGAGCATTTGAATTACCGCCAAGCCGAGCTCGTATGATGATGGTCAAGCGCAGTTTATGAACTCTCGACCATAGAGTCGACCTTTTCAACGAAGTTTTCACTTTTTTTGTCAAAACTGTGACACCACCCATCATATCTTGGTTTCTGCGGATGTCCTGCAGGGTTCTGTTTACAGTTTCCACTGCTTTCCTTTTTGCCATAACGCATTCATCCCATACGACGAAGCGCAATCCCCTAAGCACACATCCCTTGTTACTGTTGCGTGACACCCCACAAACAGGCGTTTCGTTGCTCTCTAAATCGATGGGAATCTTAAACATGACGTGCGCTGTTTTGCCACCAGGAAGCAGTGTGGCAGCGATTCCAGAAGATCCACATACAGATTATAAAATCGCTAGGACAAATCTGCTGTCAAAATCTGTAAAAAAACATTTTATTCCTACAGTCTTTTGCTCTAAAATGATCAGAATACAACCTTGAATGTTTTGTGACTGTAAAGTACTTGTAACTTAGTAGTTTCCCATAGCTTACGAAGTTTTCCATTTTTTGTGAATTAATACATTCTATGAACTATTACATACACAATCCAAAAAAAAATCGTTTTACAAAAAGAGTTTAAAAAAACAGATGTAAATCGAACTTACTACCCCGGGCGGCCTACCACCAGCTCATAAAGCAGTATTTTTTTAATGTTACTTCAGTGGGAGAAAGAGATGGAGCTATACATCCTGTAGAGCTTCATCTCTTTCCCACACTGAAGTAAACTAAAGTAATATTAAAATAATACTGCTGTTAAGCTGGTGGTAGGCCCTCAGGACTTCAAATCATTCGTCCAATCGCTTACTTATTCGCTTTGTTGAAAGTTAGCTAAAATAGCCGTTCCTATATAAAAGGTAGCGTGATGATAATCATTTAAAAATTAAATCGGTAACTACCTAAATACAATATCCCAACCTTTTGGCGCGTCCTTTTACAATTTGCAGAGAAAAATACGAATATGATGTAATATTGCTCATCCCCCATAGCAAATAGCGTGATAGTTTATGCCCTACGGTTGGTACAGACAAACATTCTAAAAACTTTATTTTCCGCATAAGAATCGATCCCAGACCTCTTAGCAATAACTTTCTTTAAAAAAATTAACTTCGTTACGATTTTATTATATCTATAGATTATAGGTAGATTATCAAAAAAAAAAATAATCGTATAAAAAAATGTGAAAAAAAAGAAAAAAAAACCGTAGGTGGGAATCGAACTTACAACCCCACGTTTACAAAGCAACCGCCCAACCGCTGAGCTAATTGCTTTGTTGAAACTTGTCTAAAATAGCCGTTCCTATATATTTTTTGATTGACTGCTTAGTTCCATAAAGGTATAGCGTGATGATAATCATTTAAAAAGTTAAATCGATAACCATCTACAATATCCTAAAATTTTGGCGCGTTTTTTCCCAAAAATACGAACATAATATAATATTGCTCGTCCCCCATAGTAAATAGCGTGATAGTTTATACCCTATAGTTTGACCAGACTTATAGGGAACACCTATGCAAAATTTTAACAAAATCTATCCGGTAGAATTTGCGTCATGCTAGAACATAAAAATACAACATAATGTAATATTGCTCGTCCCCCATAGTAAATAGCGTGATAGTTTATACCCTATAGTTTGACCAGACACACAGGGAATATCTATGCAAAATTTTAACAGAATCTGCCCGGTAGAATTTGCGTGATGCTGGAACATACATACAGACAAACAGACAAACAGACAAAAATTCTAAAAAAAATATTTTCGGCATTAGAATCGATCCTAGACCTCGTAGCAATTACTTTTTTTCAAAAATATTCAATGTACAGTTTTGACTTCGCTACGATTTTATTATATGTATAGATCATTTGCCGTGGCATTTCAACATTATCATCTGCCTAGCCTTTTCTCTACTATGTTGGGGTCGGCTTCCAGTCTAACCGGATGCAGCTGAATACTATATTTTATATGGAGCGACTGCTTATCTACCTTCCACAACCCAGTTACTGGGTAACACGATATCCCTTGACAAGACTGGTTGTCGGATTTTCTGGCTTCTGATAAACGTAACGAATCTCAAAGATCTACGAATGACAGCCAGGACCAACCTCCGAAATGCGGAGGGGTCTCGGTATATAATGAATGGTCACCCATCCACAGATCGACCTCGGCAAGCGTTGCTTAACCTTGAAGATTGACCCGTGTGGTTGTTATTATTTTGCCACAAGTCCCTACCATAACCTTATACTAAGTACCTACATACCTTCTTACTTTTGCTGCCATATTGCCATTTCAAACAATTGTCAAAGAGCAACTGTAGTGCTATTCTGTAACCATCTCACCGTGTTATCTTAGGTGAAGTGAGCGTGAAGTGAGCTGTCAGTTGCTAAGGATTGACACTATTGGCAGCTCACTTCACATAAGTTATCACGGTGAGATTTTTACAGAATAGCATTACTGGTTGTGATTTAAATAAACCTACGGACAATTTAAGTTTGTAACCAATTTATTAAACAACTAGTTGCACTCCGCGGTTTCACCCGCATAAGTCTCGATCCCGACAAAAATATCGGGATAAAAAGATCCTATGTCCTAACCCAGGTCATGGTCTACCCATGTACCAAATTTCTTTCAAATCCGTTTAGCCGTTTTAGCGTTAAAGCATAACAAATAAACATACAAACAACATATTTTATTAGTTTTGATTAATTTCCCCGACTTTACCTATAAGCTAAGAAACCATTGCCGTTTGAAAGACCTCTCGCTTCAACTTGTAAAGAAGTAGGTTAAACTAGTTTTAAACAAATAAACGCTCACTTAGTTCAACGTATCTTTCGATACCATTGACAACAAAGCTTCAGAAAATAGCAAATACCATAACCTTTAATAGAGTTGTTTATTAACCAAACTGACATTTATAACGTCAGTGTGTTGAATTAAGACCAGCCACTCTAAAGACAATTTCCAAGCAAGCCCCGCCCCCATGCACCTCCGCCACTCCACTATGTGTTAAACGCTAACACATCAGTAATAAAGTTAAATATCGCGTGCGCTCTTTGATCGTGTTCGAGCACGGAACTAAATGACGTAGGTAAGTCTCAATTCTTATTTCGTTTATAACTAAAGTAATAATTTATCTAGAGAAAAAATATCTTTTGGCTGGATAATACACTATATTTTCTTACTGTGAATACTTATTATAGACATAAGACCCGAGTAGAGTAATCTTGATTTTATTTAAATAATCTTTAAAAACCGGCCAAGTGCGTGTCGGATCACGCACAATGAAGGGTTCTGTAGTTGGGATGAATTTATCCCAAAAACAAACTTAACTTTGTAGTTGAAAAATATGTTCTCCCATACGGAATGTATGGGAAAACATGTTTTTGCAACTGCAAAGTTAAGTTGGTCAATTATTTAATAATTATCACCATGGGGTAAAAAAATAAATATCACCACTTTACGTGTATGAGAGGTACCCTAAAAAAAAATGTTTTTCATAATTTTGTTTTACCACTTTGTCGACGTAATTAATATATATACTTATGCCAAATTACAGCTTTCTAGTACTAAGGGTCTCGGAGCTAGACCGCGGACAGACAGACAGACAGACAGACGGACATGACGAAACTATAAGGGTTCCTTGTTTACTACGGAACCCTAAAAAAGACATGATTTTCAAATAACAAATTAATCGAGTGAAAATGTTACAATTACGTAATTGTCTTGTAAAAATCATTTACTAAAATTTCATTTTGATTGTATGCATGACTGTTTAAAAATATTAATGCAAATTAACATATAATTTAGGGAGCCTCCTCTCCTTTTAACGAATACATTTTACTTATTTACTGAAAACTTTTTAACTCCATCGCGTTTTATATATTCATTCGACGGATTTTTATTCAATAGGTACCTGTATAGAAAAGCTTTTCATGCAAAAAAAATATACATGTTGTGTTATCCTTTTTATGGTAAACATGTAAAGTGCGCGAATGCTTTTAAAAATATTTTTGTGGAATATTTTTCATGAAGTACTCTGGTGTGAAATGTGAGTACTTACATTATTTTGCTATTCAGATGGAGCAAGTTCCTTTAAATTCCTATATGAACATTTAATAAACTAGTATTGTATCTCTATTGCGTTTAAACACAACAGTATGGATAAAATTCTTAGAAATAAACATGCATTTTGTAGTTCTTGAACTTCTGTAATCTATAGGTATTTATAATGTAGGTATGCTCGTGTACTTAGATCGGCTAAGACTAAATTAAGAAACTCTTCAACTAAGTCAATCCTAAATATCAAATACATACATCTAACAGTATTGAGGCAGGTTGGTGCCACACATATTTATGGCTAAGTGCGTCCTAGAGAGTTACGCATGAACGTAAACGCTGTTACAGTTTAGTGCAGATAAGCATTACTGTTTTTAGGGTTCCGTACCAAAAACGGAACCCTTAAGGATCACCCGTGTGTCTGTCCGTCTGTCACAGGCAATTTTCTCCGAATCTAATGGACGTTTATTATTATTAAGTTGAAATTTTGTACACATATCAATTTCTGAGACACAAGCACAGACGTGGAACGAAAATAAATGAATTTTGAATATAGGGGTCACTTTTCGGGGTAAAATAGAAAAATAAAAAAATTTGCTAACTGTACTTTAGGAGTATGAGGAACAGGGTGTAAAGTTCACTCATCCACCATAGAAAAGGGAGGATCCTCCGACCAGACGGGTGTTGTGTCTGGCGGGCAACTGCCCGCAGTTTGAAGTTGAAATCTTGTATGTATGTCGATCGCTCGGTAAACTCTAACTGCGCGATGCAGGATTTGTGTGACGTCATGTCTTTGATGCATAAGTTCGTATGTGGCGGTGTAACCGCTACATCACTCCCCTCCGGAGACCGGAGGTCGATAGTGGGCTGAATCTTGCGATGCTTCACGGTGCCAGCTGTGGTTCCAGTGAGTCGGAACCGGGTACCACATAGTTCGCGGTGAGTCGGAACTGTCTGTGGTGATTGCGGTGATTCCCCAGTGAGTCGGAGTGATTGAGGTGATTCCCCAGTGAGTCGGGGTGATTGAGGTGATTCCCCAGTGAGTCGGGGTGATTGAGGTTGATTGCGTTGATTCCCCAGTGAGTCGGGGTGATGAGGCTGATTGCGTTGATACCCCAGTGAGTCGGGGTGATGAGGCTGAGGGTGATGACCAGGAATGCGCGTTCGCTGCATGCTGGTGGTCAGGATACCCGTTGAAGCCGTGGGTGCTGGCCGGCTGTGTGAGTCGCCTCACGAAAGCTTGCGGGAGTGATAATGATGATGACGTCACGCCGAAGTAATTGCTCGAAGGCTGCGCTGACGTTCATACTCGGGGTCACCAATTTAGGAGTATGAGGAACAGGGTGTAAAGTTCACTCATCCACCATAGAAAAGGGAGGATCCTCCGACCAGACGGGTGTTGTGTCTGGCGGGCAACTGCCCGCAGTTTGAAGTTGAAATCTTGTATGTATGTCGATCGCTCGGTAAACTCTAACTGCGCGATGCAGGATTTGTGTGACGTCATTTTGATGCATAGTTCGTATGTGGCGGTGTAACCGCTACAGTACCGTGTATGAAATGAAAGGGCTTGTTTTGAGTGTCTTAATTTTTCAAATTAAGGTTACACACTGATTCTGCCGCACGCGTTGATCGAAGGTTAAGCGACGCTTGCTGCGGTTGGTTCGTGGATGGGTGACCATCTATTACATATCGAGTATTATTGAGACCCCTCCGTGCCTCGTCAAGCACGTTAAGCCATTGGTCTCGGCTGTCAATCGTAGATCTTCGACCGTCATTACGGGAAGTCAAAAGCCCAAAAGTCTGACAACTAGTCTTATCAAAGGGTATCGTGTTACCCATCAGTAACTGGGTTGTTGATGTCAGAAAGGCAGCCACTTCATGTAAAATACTGATATTCTGCTGCATTCGGTTAGACTGGAAGCCGATCCCAACATAGTTGGGAAAAGGCTAGGCAGATTGACTGACTTTAAGCATTTATGTAGGTAGATTAGAGTCAAGTTTGGTACCCGACACATTACTTCAAAGACTTCATATTTGAAACTTGATATTTGACAAAACACTCTACCATAGACACATATAGATACTGACATATTATAAGGGCGGCTGGTCATCAGTCACGGAGTTAATTAAGCTCACCTTCTGCCGACGCCCACGTCACCACGTCAACATGTGTCGTCTTACGGCCGGAAATAAATTACCCACGCCTTGCCCTCACTGTGCCATGGATATAAATCTGCATTATGTTTTGTATAAGGAAGGAGCTAATTTCGGAAAACTTTGGTAGGTGTTGACGTAAAAAATTACGTCCCAATAAAGCTTAAAAGCTTTCGGTACGGACGTTGGTGTCGGTATGGACGTTAGTGTCGGTAAGGACTACATGCTCCATGCGGAGATGATTGGCATGATTTATTTATTTATTTATTTAAGGAAAAACACAGTAGCACAATAAACAACAGTCACAATATCTTAAATATAACATTGTGAACAATTATGCTACCCAGTACGTTTTCCACAGATTACAATAGGAAGTATTTAAAGACTAGCTAGTAACACAGATACAAAAGCTATACAAACGTTGTATTGTAATCCTTGACATAAATTTTATTTATTGACATTAGTATTATTGACATCAGTTTTTGTATGTTAACTTTAGTATTGTTTAATGACATATCCTTATTATTTGTTTTCAGTCTGTGTGTTGTCATGCACTGTATTGACATTTGTATTTTTATTTTTTATTTTGACATTGATTTCTATTGCTATTTATTATTAATTAATTTGTATTATGAAATGTGTGGTTTTTTATAATTGTTTTTTTATTGTTCAGACTTATTTAATTCAATAATTACTCAATTACAAACATTTGTACGCCCTCTGGTATAACATAGCGAACACTTTATCTTTAAATACCATTACTATTGTACACCTATGTTAAACAAATGAATAAATGACTTAAATGACTTAAATGACTTAAATGACTTAAACGGCTTTATCCTGGAACTCATATCTGGATTTTTTAATTTATAAAAGAAACAAAAAAAATAAAATAAAAATTAAAAGCAAGTTTGTGTGCGTAAAGCATTGTATAATGACGCAATGCTTGATATAAGATCAAACATTACGTCATTATACAATACTTTGCTGATCCTTTAGGGTTGCTTGGATTGATGATGCGACAGATGTACATTTAATTACATTCACGTCTTTTATATCTTCGTAAATTTTCAAACTCTTTCCTTTATTATGTCAGGACACACCTGCTTTCCTTTTATTTGTTATCTAAATAAATATAATAAAAACTATCCTATCTCTAATTTAACTAATTTAATGCCGAATATAATTATTTAACCTCAAAATAGATACTAATCCCCAAATGAATTTTAAAGTCGTTACCCCAATATCATAATCTAAAACTGTTTATTAAAACTACATATTTACAATATTTCAGGGATAAGAAAATAATATGAAACACCAAGATATCTGTCAGTCATTTATATTTCTTTGCCAACATCAAATTCAATATTCTACACCATACCACCACATCTCCTATTCCCCACATAATATCACAATTCATTTCACAATCAAATCAGTATTCTAATATTTACCATAAAACTAATAGGGGAAACGCCCATTCTTGGCCATGGTTTGCCCAGCAATGTGGGAAATACAAAAAAAATACTCATTTAGTAACTAAAATATTGCTATTACTTATTTGTAACAAAACCTCCGGAATTAAAAGCCGATTTAATCAAGACACTCAATCGTTTATTTCCTTATCTAACACTTCCGATTGTTGGTCAATCCTGTCAAAGTAGGGATGGCAACTTTTACTGAAAAAAATCGAAACACTCAAAACCGTTTACCAAAAATAGATTTTTGGAAAATCGATTTTTTAATATGTAGTTGTTACAATCAACTCTGCCTATCGCAGTCCACTGCTGGACATAGGCCTCTTCCAGGCTGCGTCACAACACCTTTTCCTCCGCGTTCCGCATCCAGTCTGTCCCAGCCAACTTTTTAAGGCCGTCGGTCCATCTAGCTGAGGGGCGTCCCACACTACGCTTACCGATACGCAGTCTCCACTCTAGGACTCGTCTGCTCCACTGGCCATCAGTCCTTCGACGAATATGACCGGCCCACTGTCACTTCAGCTTGCTTACTCTGCAGGCTATGTCGGTAACTCCGGTTCTTTTCCAAATAACTTCATTTCTGATCTTAACCTTCAAAAAAACTTCGAGCATAGCCCGCTCCATAGCGCGCTGAGCAACCTTGAATTTGTGGACTAGCCCGACTGTCAGTGTCCACGTTTCGGCACCGTATGTCATAATGGGCAGGACACACTGGTTGAAGACCCTAGTCTTCAAACACTGCGCGATTGGCGACGACAAGACTTGACAAAGTTTTCCAAACGCTGCCCAAACTAGCTGGATCTTTCTGTCGGCTTCTTTCTCAAAGTTGTGCCTACCGAGCTGGATGAGTTGCCCTAAGTAGACGTACTCCTTCACAACTTTGAGAAGCGACCCTTTGATTTGGATTGCATTTGGCAAGACATGTACATACATGACTTTCGTCTTGTCCAAATTCATGCCGAGGCTAACCAGCCGAGAAGCTCCTTTTAGGCTGTGTAGCATCTGGTCTATGTAACGGTCCCAGTGTCTCGTCAGCGTCAGTTGTAACCTCTTTCGTTATTTTCTTTAGTGACAAAAAAAAATGTTACTTCATTTTAAATACGATCCATTGAACCTATTCCGTATTTCCAGTTTGTTTTTTAATATAGATTTTTCGAAAAATCGATGTCATATCGCATCCCTACGTCAATAATAATCGTAATTGACAACTGATTGACATTGATATTTCACATTCTGTTTGGTGCTGTATTTTTTCGACTACGTATTTCTATTTGATTTTCCGACGACTTTGATTACGATTATGGACCCTGTAACCGCTCCCGATTACGACCTTGGCTTTACATTGAATTCGGTACCCGCATCCCTTGACGACACCAGCTTGCCAATGGATACCGTACCTGTTTCTCGCGAAGGATCTGACACGAATATGGAACCTGAATTACACGAACTTACCAGCTTACCACGGAGTCATCTCTGTGTCAACTGTGGCGTGGATACACGAAGACTTAAGAGATTTTCCTTTCAGCAATGTGGAAGTTCGGTTTACATTTCAACAATGGATTGCACCACAACAAGTAAATTACTTTATGAACATACAAAGTACATACTCAGCAACTTTTACTGCATAGCTACGTTACGTTAGGTTTGAATTGAATAATTCGGTTGGTTAGTGTCACGGAAACCATAGGAATAAATATTTGAAGTTTGTTTTGTCTCAAACCTTTGCCACATATTTTATGTGACATAAGTAATGAATTGTATGATCATCAAAAATGGTATCAAGCAAGAGACCGATGTCATTCAATGTATTTATACATAAAGACCTTTTGATGCTACAGCATGTGAATAGGTATAAATTATTTTTATGACAGTATGCAATTATGTTTCAGATAATAGTCTGATGTGTGACCAATGTAGGATGTTGGCAAGAAAATTCACAACAGCCTTCTGCACCACACACAAGAACGAAATGTTGGGCATCGACAAATATGGTTGTGTAAACTGTGGTCAATTTGTATTAAGAAAGCACTTTGATCATCTATACCAACGCAAAACAGGCACAAGAGACATACAATAAGAACTATAATTGCGGAATGGATTATACAAAAAGTATAAACATGTTTTTTATTAACCTTTAATTATAAAAGACCCACTGAGTTCTATGTAAAAAATAGTGGTTGTTTCTTTATCTATAATGTTAACCCTAATGCCTATAACTTGTTTCTTTCATGGGCGTCACTTGGCCAAAACCTCTTTATCAAATGGGCATTTCCTTTTCCAACCAATATTATGCCAATCTATCTTTTTACCGACACAGTCACTAAGGTCTTACCCTCACGAGCGCCCGACCAAGAAGGCCACATCAAATCTTTCGGTGCTGCCAGTATAATACATAAATTGAAACCTAACATAAAGAAATACAGATCTTATGTTTGGTGAACAGAGCGCTATGTTATGCCAGGAGGCGTACAAATATGGTGTGCAAATCTAGCTGAGGTTACAAATTAAAATTTCCTAAAAAATATTTGAAAATCATGTTAAATTTGGTATTAAATTAGAAAATAAATTGAAACAATTACATATTATCCAATACTCCAATTATGTCAGACTTACATGAGGAATTATTAAAATGTCAAAAATCTATGCCAAAGTAATTAAAATGTCAAAATTAATAATAATCCTTCTTCCTTCCTTCCTTAAAAGCTCCTTCCTTGGTCCTTTGAAGCTGCGGCACTGAGCAGATTATTGTATAGAATCTTAGAATTACTAGAATAATAGAATTAATAGAATATACTTGATAACAAAGATCAAAAATAACATACACCATTGACCATGTCGAGTTGACAAAAACCTAAAACCTGTATAGTGGCCTGGCCATTTAATGAAATATAAAATAAAAAAATTGCCAGTCTGTCAGTGTCACATTTTTAATTCCATCTGACATGTACCTAAAAAAGATGGCTGAATTTTTTTTCTTTCTCCGTTTTAGATATTACGACGAAATATAAAAGCGCTCAGTCGGTAAAGCAGATTCTATAGTGCAATAAGCAGATAATAATAACCTAAGGAGACGTACATATTTTCTACTTACTAGGTACTTATTAGGTACTTGTTGATAGGCCTACACTGTCCTCCCATACCTATTAACACTGTAATTTGAAAACATTGTAGAAACAATTTATTTTGAAAAGAGTAACCGTGGAGTTTCTTGCCGGCTCTTCTCCATAGGAAGCGACCAATTGGAACAGTGCACCTAGCTTCCGACGTTTCATAAGTGCTCTTGAAGGTTTATGTGAAATAAAATATTTTGATTTTGGATGTGATTGTACTTATCACCGTTGAATATTGTAATGCAGGTGTGAAAATTAACTGTTAAATTGTTGAAGTGAAAACTTCTTTAGGCGCGTTGGGCATTTTTGAGATGGGACTAAACCATTGATTTCGCGACACTGTAACGCAATTTACCGACACCGTGGAGTAAAAGACATCAACGCGTTGATTACCGCGGTGCTGATTTTTTGTCGACACTCCCACAGTTTTTTTTTGGCATTCATCTTTATCATAAAAACCGCTTGGTGTCTTATGAACTTTAAAAAAAAAAGCTGAATACGAACCATTTAGACCTAATATGCAATAGGTATGTGAAATTCACATATCACATTGTAAAGTGGGCAAAAATGGTTTTTAAACCGACTCAAACACAAAATTCTTTAAAAACAAATAGCAAAGGCTAGTGAAAAAATACATGGTAAAATGGAATATTTCAGCCGTTTCTCCTTGCTCGTAAAAACGTTCTATGTGGCCCAAGGGTTGTGGGCCAGCTTCCCTTCATTACTTATGCACTGTTCCACTCTTTAAACAACATACTTTATAGTCACCCATAGACAACTCTAACCTACTTTAAAAGGTAAGGTGCATCCCGTTATCTTGTCACAAGGTATAAATATTCTATGCAATATTTTACGGGGCCGTTGACCCAGTTGGTAAATGGAGGCCCCTAATATATCAGTTGTCATTTGGTCACGTAGAGGACCAAACGTTTTCAGTGTCATATTGACTTAGGGCCATAGATATTTGAAGTTATTATATATTGTTCCTACAACAGTTTACTGATAGCGGTACTTAATACTGTAGAAAGTTATACATAATGTAACAAGATATGATTCAAACTCAAACTCAAAGCATTTATTTCAAATAAACTAATTACAGGTACTTTTGAATTGTCAAGGGGTCGGTCAGTTAGAAAAATGAAACTAGTTGCCCATTCCAAAGCGTAGTAGGTACCTATGGAGAAGAACGGGCAAGAAACTCCACGGACACTCTTTTAAATCAAAATATTGTTACAAAATATTGGTTACAAATATCATTCGTGTTGAATTTATACATGTGAGAACAATGTAGAAAGACGTGCACGTTAAAAGCGTCCGTAATAAAAATATAATAAACAAAAATTAAAATAAATTAAAATAAACCGTGGCAGCTAAGAGATGACCAGTCCCTACTGACGGCGCCCGTTCACGAACATGACGCTTTTTCAAATATCGCTGCATTATACTGAGATAGGTGCATTTTGCAAGAGCAGTGGTGGCCCAGTGGTAACGGCCGCGACTTATGAGTTGTAAGGTCGTAGGATCGAACCCAGACATGTGCTTTACTTTGTGTAAATTATTTCATCACCACTGCTCTCAAAACGGTGAAGGAAAACATCGTGAGGAAACCGGCATGTCCAAGAACCAAAAATTCGAAGACATGCGACATCTACCAACCCGCACTGGGCCCGCGTGGTGGATTACGGCCCACTCCCTCTCACAGAGAGGAGGCCTGTCCCAGCAGTGGGAACATTATAGGCTGATGAGGATGAGGTGCTTTTTTGGCCTCGCACAGGTCTTTTTTTAACCGACTTCAAAAAAGGAGGAGGTTATAAATATGTTCGCCTGTCTGTTTTTTAAATGTATGTTCATTCATATTTTCGTCAATTGTAGAGGAAGTTTGCGCGGTGGTCCCATACTCGTATATTAACTTTGCTTGGGTAGTTTTTGAGTTAGCTTCGATAATACGTATTTAATCCACTTTGTGTATCTTGATGATATTATAATATTTCCTGTCACTGTTGTTTACATAGCAAGTAGTGGTATACGAATTGATGTGGGGTAGGTAGGTACCATAACTAAGAAGTGAAAAATATATATTTTTTGTGACAAAAAACTAAAATACAGATCCAAAGACAACGACAAAATTAAATAAATTTTTGACTTTGTAGTGTTTTTTTTTTGTTTTAAATGTTAATTTTGTTAGTTTTATGAGTATTTTTTTTTTCTTCACCGTTTCTATTTCTGTGCGTGTCCCAAATAAAATATTTTTCTTTATTTCTTTTCTTTCTTAATTTATATAGTCGTGTGTCAGTTATTAGATATTTTCCGATTTAAAAGTCCCACGAGGATGGCCACAGATAGAAAATAAATAACACAATTTATATATTTCATTACCATATCAAAAATAATAATAAACTCTGCCCTCCATTTCCAAAACCTTAATAGATTCCTTTCTCAATAAAAACCATTCACCCACAAACTTATTAAGAAGTCTCTTAAACCCGTTATGAATACAAACACAGTTGTAAAAGCAAAGAAAATCATTACTTTCCACACGGTTCTCACAAAGATTTAATCCTTATGAAGAGATTTTATGATACGTAAAAAATGTCGTTTGCCTCGTAAAACTCCGGGAACCACTTTTTAGAAAGATCGTTATTACACGACTGCCCAAAAAGGAGTGTAATGTTTTCAGGGTTCGTGTATATATGTGAGTTTCTTTGTTCCACACATAAAATTGTCATTGCAGTCGCGGGAATTTTATTTATCTGTTCTGTTTTTTTTTATCAAGAAGCTTATAGATAATAGTGGAAGCAACACTCTAAATACCTAAGTGAGGATGACTGTGGTCGGACGCTCTCTTTCTGAATACACATATAAGAACGAGACAGTGATATGTGTTTTCTTTATCTTATGTATGTATTCAGAAAGAGAGCGTCCGACCACAGTCGTCTTCACTTAGGTATCTAGAGTGTTGCCTCCACTTTTATCTATAAGCTTCTTGATACAGATTAACTAATACAAGATGTTTATTACTTTTTAGTTCGTTTTTTGGTAGAGCAGTTGTGTTTTTTATTTTGTTTTTTTTTTTCAGACGTATTATTTGAGTAGATTTGGTTGAAATAAATCTTTGGACATAGCCTATAAAATGAATTCAAGAAGACCCAGAAGACCATTAATCGGGCATAGACTAAACGCTAAGCCTGCTCCAAGGATGTTTTGGCGCGAATAACGTTGGGGGGTTATGTCAAAATGTCACCTGAAATGTATAAAAAAAAACAAAATGGCGGTGTTAGTTTTGATTTTGCCCACGCGCCAAAATAACTTTGTAGCGCTATATCACGTTCTTTGACTAGACAATATGTTCCCGTCTCTATCTTGCACTTGTAGTTTGACAGTTGTGCGACAGTGAGAGGAATAACGATACTTTGGCTGCGACCGAGAACTTTCTAGTGGAAAAACACAAAAGTTTTACATACTGGCGTTACATAAACGCTACAATAAAACAATGGAATTCCAGTCGTAATGGTTCGATTATAGAGATTTCTATTTAAAAACAATGTCTACATGTTTTCCTCCTTTGGTTTTCCGGCTTACAGTGAAAGAAAACATCGTGAGGAAACTTCCACTCGTGGTGATAAATGACTTGTGTAATGAAGCGAGGACGCGATAGAAGACATCGCACGTGCACTGTGTTACTTCTATTTGCACTTGAGTAAACCACACAGACATAGACGGGAATAAATACTTTTATTTCTTTAGAGAAGGAATGCTTCTCAGTCACACTCTGTTCGACTCGCAATCTTACCTCGTCTGTAGGAGACAGAGCACCATCAACGAGTTCAACACTAAAGTCCCCGTTACGAGAAGCTATAAATTTTGTAAACACACATTCAGGGGTTTGCAATCTTGGGTAAAATAAAATAAAAACAGTTTTTTACTATTTTTTTACAGGGATATAATTATATTAACACACACATCTAATTACAAACAAACAATATAACCTAATCCGCGAAAACACCACAAACAAACAGACGCATTCGAAACTCGAAAGACAGCAGAGACAACGTCAGCGTGAACTTACTTCAAAATCGTGGCTCAAATGTTTACGTTCCATGAATCAGATGCGTTCCAGTACCACAAAACCTTAGACGACAGCGCTTTATATCGCTAAAATATAACCCGATCAAGTGAAATTGCTCATTAGTTTCGTATAACACGTACGTTACTTTGACTTCATTGAATTTGGGATTATTTGTTGTTGATTAAATTGTCGCTACGTAACTTGGTAGAAGTTCTTTATTTACAAAAATTATAGCTTCTCGTGACGGGGACTTTAGAGCTCAAAATACAACACTACAATGTGACTGTTCCTTTTACCCTATCTTGACTGATAAGTGTAAAATCTAGACTAGAATTTCCATCCCTAAATACCATAAGTAGTGTAGCAAAAATAGATGATTTGCCACATTCCAATCAAATGTCGGCTGGGAATCGAACCCTGGACGACGTAGGTTATGGAATGAAAGGTGTAGTTCGAGTAAAATAACACTGTATATTTATGAAAAACAAAACGAAAATAACGGAATACACGTAAATATAAAAATAGCCATTAGGTTTAGTGGTAAAAAAACAAATAACTGAAAGACAATTAACAAGGTTGGACTCCCGATATGGCGCGGGTGGACGCTTCAATAGCTATTGATGGCAGGACCGCGTCGTTTACCGTGTAAAAACGCGAGTTAGAACTGGTCGCGATGAACCTAATTCGAACCTAACATTCTAATTTTTTCCTAAAAATCAATTTGACTAAAATTAAAAATTATGTTTTCAAATCAGTAAAAACTCTGGCAGGGAAACTTCGGTGGTTGATATGCTCCAGGTTGGCTCACAGCAGGGCGAGACGTCGGGCCGTTCGTCGACCTGGCGCTCAGCAACGCACGGCCAGGTTCAATCGCCGATCAGCCCGCGCCGCCTGCGGAGCGCCGGGTACGCGGCACTCTGTTCTGCTCCGGCTCACGGCTGCCGAAGGTGCTGCGACGTATAGGGACCTGTTGGGCTGGCTCTGGCCCTGCGTGCAGCCGAAATCGGCCTTTTCTAACTGGATCCGAGATAAACATTTACCAAAAAGAAAAATATTACCGAGTTTGACTATCGTCTAGCCAATACGCCAATTAGTAAAGTAGGTTTTCTCCGTGATCTTGGTGTTCTGCTAGATTCGAAGCTACATTTGGATGCTCATATAGAAAAAATTGTTAACAAGACCTACCACATGTTTGGCTTTGTCATGAGATCTTCCAGGGATTTTCGACGACCTTCCACATTCTTGCACTTATATAAATCAATAATTAGGCCACAGTTAGAGTTTGCAGTACCTATTTGGAAATCTTTTTACGTAATATATAGTGAACAATTAGAACTAGTACAACGTAAATACCTTCGTGCAATGAATTTTAGATGTTATCGGAATAAAATGTCATACCACTTACTTCTTAAAAAGTATGATCTTCTAACCTTAAAATCAAGACGGAAACTTCTGGAAGTTATGACTGTTCAATGTTTGCCGCAATCATTTTGACTGTCCGGACTTAGTTGGGAGTCTATGTTACTTGGTTCCTCGAACAGTTCATGTACGAGAGGTACGCTCTCGACGTCTATTTGCTACTCGCTTTTGTAAATCCAACGCTGGCTCGCGTTCACCACTTCATCGTTTAGTTGAGACATATAACAATGAGTTTAATTCAATCGACATTCTTTTTCTTGGTAAAAATGCGTTTAAGAAGCAAATCCAAGCAACCCTAAAGGATCAGCAAAGTATTGTATAATGACGTAATGTTTAATCTAATATCAAGCATTGCGTCATTATACAATGCTTTACGCACACAAACTTGCTTTTAATTTAATTTTTTTGTTTCTTTTATAAATAAAAAAATCCAGATATGAGTTCCAGGATAAAGCCGTTTGTATAGCTTTTGTATCTGTGTTACTAGCTAGTCTTTAAATACTTCCCATTGTAATCTGTGGAAAATGTAGTGGGTAGCATAATTATTCAAAATGTTATATTTAAGATATTGTGACTGTTTTTTATTGTGCTATTGTTTGTTTTTCCTTAAATAAATAAACAGCATTTTAGACCAGAAGGAAAGTCAAAAGTGCTAAGGAAACCCAAATTTTGAATAATTAAAACTAGTAAGTCATTTCTTATAAACAGTATCCACTTTTATAACAAGATGCCAAAGTCGGTTACAGAACTAAGCGATGTTCTAACGAACTAAGTTCAAAACCCACATCAAAAGTGTCCTTATCAAAAAAGCATAAAGACTACGTTGAAGACAAGGAAGTTTGGCAATAATTCCTTCAGCACATGTGGCTTCCCTGGTGTAAATGTCTATTGACTGCTCCCAAATTACGATGATTATTTTATTTTACTTTTTTTACATACTTCCTTAAAATAATCTTTTCATTATTTGACATTATAAAAATACAATTTTCTATATTTTTATCAAATTAGATTTGGTACAGCTGTAGTGGCAATCATGTCATTTGGATCAAATAAGTTCTTATTTTTATTATTTTATTTATCTTATATAAAAAATGAATAATGATAATATATCTTTTTTCTTTTCTTTTATATTTATGTGAATGTGAGAACGTTGTAGATTGTAGACTTGTGGACCATTTTCTATTTTCAGAAGTTCCTGGTACTTGTTGATAGGCCTACACTATCCTCTCATACCTATTACACTGTAATTTGAAAACATTGTAAAAACCATTTATTTTTAAAAGAGTAACCATGGAGTTTCTTGCCGGCTCTTCTCAATAGGAAGCGACCAATTGGAGCCGTGCACCTAGCTTCTGACGTTTCATAAGTGCCCTTGTAGGTTTATGTGAAATAAGATATTTTGAATTTGAATTGAATTTGAACTCAACACAATTTAAGTCAAGAGTTTACCCGTCGTATCCTTACTAACCCGTACCATTTGTAGCATCCTGTACATAAAAGAAAAACTTATCTATCTCAAGACCACTCTCTTTTGAACCACCCTACTTTCATCGGTAGGCACATACGACATGCCAACCATGACAAGTACACTAATCGTTACGACTAGGCTTTGAACTGTTTCGAGCACAAGGGGTACAAATGAAGATTTACAGGGATTTTATCTTTATGCGTGGTTCAAGTACGCCTGAGCGATTTTATTTCCTGCAAAAAAACATACGCTTTGACAAATGTTTGGATGGACAGTATCGGACCCGGAATAGTTAAATCTGCTGTTATAGTTTGACTGAAACTGCTGTACCGCTGCACTTTTAGGTACGTGCGTGGCGAGACGGGGGAGGTAGTGCCGGCCACTCATTTATAAACGCTGCTGCCCCGTCTCGCCGCGCTCAGTCAGATCCGCCGTCCTAGGCATGTACTCTCCGACCCAGATGACCCCATTACACTCCTCCAGGAGCAGAATAGGGCCACCAGTACAGTGCACAGAAACAGACGCCTCTCGTCATTCCGACCTCGCCGCCGAGGTCCTTTACGTACGCGATCTACTCCCCGAGTAAACGAATCCCCCCCCCGACCCTTGCTCGATAACGAGGTGCCAGCAGTTGTTGCAGCTGAGCACGTAGCTTTAAATACCCCGAATAATAATCATGACGATAATATAAATTTGATCCAGCCTGTCCCCTCTTGCTGTCCTCCCGTCAGCGATGCCCTAAGCCGAGGTCCGTACCCCACAGGGGGTGCCCTTAGCGAGCATTCGCTTAAGGCTCCGTGCCGCCGCACCGCACGAAATCACTGATTTTGATCAATTTTGTTTATTCGTTGTGAGAAAGGGGACGAGAATTTAAACAAAATTATTTGTGATTTGAAAAGTCCAATTCTTCGTCTTGTACATAGGGGAAAGGGATTTTTGAAATAAATTAAGGATTCGTGGGAAATCACTAAAATTCGCAACAAGTTTTCCAAAAAATGACGCGAGACTGACGTTTGATCGTTTCGTTAGAAGAAACTGCTTTTGATGTTGAAAATTAAAAAATATCATCAACATCATTATATGGTCTACTTGTACATAGGGGAACCACTTTTTTCAACTTTCATACAAAATATAGCAGAAAAAAAATGTTGAAATAACGTAACTTTCTCAAAACTTCAAGCCAAATAAATATTTTTTTCTAATACTTAGAAACACTTTTAAGAAATTTAAAAAATTCTATATTAATTTTAAGTTAATTGTTTAATAGAATCTAAATTTTATTTTATAAATAAACAATTACTTCATTACGTAAATAAATGGCAAAGTGAACTATATAAACGATCGCGGAAAATCTATTCCGTCAGTAGCGAACGGGCCTTCCCAGCGTGAGGACGTATCACTTTGCGTCGCAGCACGCACACACGCACGTACGTGTCCGATGTTAACATATTCCAGAAATTGTACGTCGACTACCACATTTTGATCCGCATTTTATTTTAAAGTACTTTGCTTGTTTTTGAAGAACATTAAAATTTTGCATGCCTGGCAATAAATAAAATACCGGTGTACGTGTGTTCGTAATTCTTCTTATCCTAAACGGCTTGACTGATTTAGATGTTTTTTTTTTTTAATTCTTTTTGTGTAACTTGGATGGTTCATAACTATAGTTGGACTCGCGTGGCGCTGTTGTCGCAGGATAACATCTGCCTGCTGGGTTCACTAGTTATATTTTGACTTTAGATTTCATAGTTTTGAGTGATTTTTGGTAGGGGAAAAAGTTATGGGTTCGCGTCACCGATATGCCCGCGCCTATATGCTGTTGTAGCAATAAGTGAAGTATTTTTGGAACAAAGTTTCTTTAACGCTAAGACTACTTTAAGTCAAAATAAAGATCCAAGATGGCGGCTGCGAACATTTAAAAATATTTCGTCATGGGTATCGTTTTCATAGTTTTCGAGGATGCTAAAGCTGATAGTGAGGTCAAAATATAAATCCAAGATGGCGGCTGTGACAATATTCAGATTTTTCGTCATGGGTGTCTTTTTCATAGTTTTTGAGGATTCTAAAGCAGATTTTGATGTCAAAACGTAAATATAAGATGGCAGCTGCGAAAATTTTCACATTTCTTCATAACATCACGCCATCAATTTCAAAGTGTTGGGCCCTTTGAAATTGATGGCGTGATGTTATGAAGAAATCTCATTTCCGCAACTTTTTCGCGCAAGTGGGTTCGCGCAAGTGTCTTTCGCGAAAATGTATTTCGCGCAAGTGTCTCAGATCCCTTTATGGATACTGGTGCCTATCACAAATTAATGCCTCAAAACTAGACTAAAAATCACCAAAGTTTCGTTCATTCCTGTCAAACGATGATTTCCCATCGTGAAATAATTATAGAATATATTTTATTTTGACAGCACTAAGATGGCAATATGGTGCCGATTCTCTTGTATACCGAACTAAACTTACTAAACTATCACTAAAATTCCTTACTTTTGGCTATGAAAATCTTGAAGCTATTCTGCAACAAAAATTTTCTAAATTTAAATATATTTTGACACACTAAAATTTTATTTGACAATCGCGAGTCCACGTGGTACTTGTTTGTCCTACCCCGTGAATTTTTTTTAGAGCTGGAGGCGCACAGGGGGCAGCCTTGACGTTTTATATAGAATTTTTACTTTTTGTAAGGAAAATAAGAAAAAATATTACCTACATGTAGAGTGTCAGGGGTTTAAGGGCTTTATAAAGGGGATCGAAATTCTCATTATTTTTGCGATTGGACGCACCATTTTCGAGATATATGCAAAAGAAAAAAAAAAGATACTGTACTGTTTTTTGCACCTGAAGCGAGGTGTTGGTGTGAATTTTAGTTCAAGATAACTAATTTTATTCCGCACCTTTTTAATCGCGATTAAAAATAGTCAGATTTAGTTAGACATGGTGCCGATTCTCTTGTCACAAATGCCTCTAAACTAGACTAAAAATCACCAAAATTTTGTTTTATTCCTGTCAAACGACGATTTCCCATTCTGAAATAGACTAAAGTGACACAACTTAACTAGATTTTAGTTTGACAGCACTAAGATGGAACTGAGATTTTAATTTAGTGAAAATAGCAATTTTACTATTCTGAATTTGACGTTTTTCACTTAAAATTTAGATTTTCTAACCGAATCTGACTATTTTTCGCGATTAAAAACGTGTGGAATAAAATTGATTGTCATGAACTTTAAATTCACACCAACACCTCGATTTCACATGCAAAAACAGTACTGAATCTTTTTTTTTCTTTTGCTTATATCTCGAAAACGGTGTGTCCAATCGCAAAAATAATGAAAATTTCGACTCCCTTTATAAAGCCCTTAAACCCCTTATTCTCTACATGTAGGTAATATTTTTTCTTATTTTCCATACAAAAAGTGAAAAGTTCCATATAAAACACGTCGAGCGTGCGCGCCTCCGGCTCTAAAAAGATTCACATGGTTAGATATCACGTGTGGAATCGCGATTGTCAAATTTGATTCAGATGTGTCAAAAATTTTCTTAAACTTAGAGAATTTATTTTGCATAATTGTGCCGATTCCCTTGTTCACAAACTAAACTAAATTTAAGTGCATCTTTTTCTTTCTATTTCATTAAGAAAAGGACAGAAGATAAATTTTAGTTTAGTCCTGTCAAATTAATCAGCGCTTGACGTTAATTGACATAATTTTAGTCGGCAAGTTTTTAATCACGTCTAAACTTGTATGGAGAGTGATAGGCGGTGATTAATTTGACAGGACTAAACTAAAATTTATCTTCTATCCTTTTCTTAATGAAATTGTAAGAAAAAGATGCACTGAACTTAAATTTAGTTTAGTTTGTGATCAAGGGAATCGGCACCAATAGCTTTGAGATTCTCATAGTCAAAAGTAAGAAATTTTAGTAATAGTTTAGTTAGTTTAGTTCGGTGTATAAAAGAATCGGCACCAATCAAAATTTTAGGTGAAAAAAGTCAAATTCAGAATAGCGAATTTTTCATTTTCACTAAATTAATAACTCATTCAGTTGCAAAAACTGTACTTTATCTTTTTTCTGTTCTTTTGCTTATATCTCGAAAATTGTGTCTTATCTCAAAAATAATGAAAATTTCGACCCCCTTTATGAAACCCATAAACCCATAAAACTCAACATGTAGGTAATAATTTTTCATGTTTTCCATACAAAAAGTATAAAATTCCATATAAAACAGAATTGTTATAAATATACTAAACGAATATACACAAACATTCCAGACTTATTTCATAAGCGTTCCTACATAACTTAACAAAATACCGTCTATAGGATCAAAACTGTTTAAGCGATCACTACGCTCGATGTTTAGGCGTGTGTGCGTGAACGGTGCACACAAACATAGCATCGCAAGAATTTACCTAAACTCTGTCGAGTGAATTCACAGCCAGGAGCCTTAATTTAAATTTAGAATAGTTTAAAAAGCTCCTGGCTGGAGGCTCTAAGTGTAGAAGCTTATGGCACCCACAGGAAAATCCGGTTAAGCAGCCACGACCTTTGGGTGTATGTGCACGCACAATGGTCCACCTTACGGACTAAGTGCGGAAACCAAACCCTTTAACATAGAACATGGGTGTATGTGCATGGTACATGTGAATATCATTTCATTAAATACACCCACGATAAAGATAGCAAATACCTACTAGTAACGAATTAAAATGATCTTTGTATTTTGTGTCACGTTTATTATAACAACAACAATACTAGTCGACGGCATGTTGTGATTATGACTTCTATAAAAACTTTCATGTTTTTTGTTTTTTAATTTATGCTCCGTTTTTACAGGTATGTATGTAGTTAGAAACTTCTTTAATTGCTACCAACCGAAGCCAAAACAAAATATGTAAGTACCTTCTCAGTTAGCGACAAAAATATTTAAATACAGTGTGATTCTTCATAATGTGCACATATCGAAATGACGGAATCTATGCTTAATTTTAACGACAGAAAAAATATTTTAAAAAATCTATTTTTTTTTTTAAATACTTTTTATGGAATTAAAAAAAATAACAAAACTGTGTGACTTTTAGACTAAATCATCTATCGCGATGAAACAAACTCCATAATGATTGGAAGTAATTAGGCATCCACATAAAATGAAAATTGAGAAAAAAAACTACCCTCAATTGAAAATAAACATGTTTTTGTAGCAAAAATCTGTATTTTTTTCATCAATTTTTACAAAAATTGTATAATTTATAAATAAGATGCCAAAGAGGAGAAATTTTTTTACAAAAAAAATTGTCTTAATATTTTTTCCGTCGATAAAATTAAGCATAGATTCCCTAATTTCGATATGTGCACATTATGAAGAATCACACTGTATATCTTTCTCCAATTTGTCCCATTTAAAAAATTCCTTTCAAATACTCGACGCACTACAGCCTCATTCGTAACCACTCACCTGAGAGTCGCCAATCATCTCGAGAGCGATACCGCAACCGTATTGCTTTGATCTCGAGAGAAACACTCGATGTAGCAATTAGCCTCCTTGTGAATAGTTGTGGCACTTTTACTATCTGAACCGGTGGAACCCTTCATACATACGAGGTTGGAGGTGTAGTTGCTCTTTTGATCGGTAGTAGAAGCTGCCTTTACTCTATAATAGTAGTTTATGAAACTGTTGCATAATGAGGGGTATTAAAACATGAGTGTGTGTTTAAAAACCGAGCCGTAGGCGAGGTTTTTAATAGTATCACATGAATGTTTTAATACCTAGTTATGTGCAGTTTCATACACTACTTTATCTACTCTCATACACTGGGATTGAACTTAATACTAAATAAAAGATCAAAGTTAAAGATCATGAATACATTTGAAAAATCCCACGAAATTCAGTACAACAAAACAAATGAATGTCGTCTGCACCAGCACATCACCGCACATGCGCTACAGCGGGTGCTGCTGTCCCCCGTTTAAGACGCAGATACATGACAGTGACCTTGAATGGTTAGCTTGCGTGTTCTGTACTGAGCTCACGCAAAGCGTCGTACGTCCAGCTAGTAATAGGACTCGCCCATCAAGGAACGCTGTCCCAAATTAGACGCATTATTAATTTATTACACGTAAAACAAAAGGTATTTTAATAAAACACGTATACTAAAAGATCAGTAATTTAATTATCTTTAAAATGGTGAAGGTTTCAGAAAAATACGCTTGATGAATTTTGCGTCATTCTCAGTTTTTTATCCGCATTAGACATAACTTTAGAAATTAATTTCACTATGTAATATAAAATAATCAAAAATATGCATATATTAAAATATTAAGAAAATGCTCTAATTTAACATATGTTTTTTCCAAATTACTAACACTACCCGTTTAGACGTCATCTTCAGTATAAAATCATTAAAAGTCAGCTATCGTCCCCTTAAACGTTCCAATGCAACAGTTGATGGAAACTCCTTGGTGATATTAACTTCTTGGAATAGCCCTGTATCGTAATAGAAAAAAATTGTTTTACAGTATTATTTTGTTAGAGAAAAAATGTTATAATATGATTCTATTTTTAAATTTCGGTATTGTGTTTATAAAGTATGTCAATATAAACTCGTTTTGAATTTTATAATTCGAATATTACGCTATGAGAGTAGATAAAAAGTCTTTACTCGTCTGTTTTTGCTTCTGCTGGATAGAGTCAGCCCTGCTGGGGAATATTAAAGACTAACATTATTTTTGCCATAGCATAATCATAATCATATAAAGGTAAATTCAGACCAGACGAGTGATTGCAAATTTTATCCCCACTCTACGAAATTCTTTTTGTGTAAACAGGGACAGAACATTCCTTCGTTGGTCTCTCCCTACTAAAATGTCACGAATAACAACAAAATGATGCTCTTGTTCTGGTTCGTTTAGTTTAAACCCACCTTAATGTTCCGACTGAGGCCGAATAATATCCGTAGGTACTATCGAAGAAACGCAAATCATTATACACTGTAAGGACTATTCGTGTTTGCAGCGCTCAGCCGCTATAGTATCGCTTACCTACGAAAAAACCGATCAAGAGCAAGTCGGACTCGCGCACCGAGGGTTCCGTACCATTTTAAATTTTCACCGGCGAGGTCTATATTCGTCAGAGAATTTTAACACTGCTCACTGCAGTGTAGAATATTGCCGTTTTAGGTCAGCGCCATCTCTTGACCGATAGTGGAACTAATGTAATTTTTGTTGATGATTTCTGAAAAAGTGTGCTATTTAGAAACATCGTTTTATTTTTCATGTAATCACATAGAATAATTTCAGATTTTTCTCTATGCAAACTTCGGAGATTAGGGGGAACGGCATTTTTTTTACATTTTTCGTCACAAGTCAGAAACTATGCAGCCTAAAAAAAAAAATGTTTGAGAATGTGCAAATAGCGTTATTTCATATAATACCCCACATGCCCTAGTAGCCCCACTTAAAAATTTTAACCCCCGTTCAGTCCCTGTTGCAAAAAAATTTATTCATTTTTATTTCTTTTTTATTTGCAAAATAGTTGGGCAAACGTCATCTATAACTGTTCCGAATTTCAAGTTGATAGCATTAGTAGTTCTTGAAATATCCAGCTGTGACAGACAGACGGACAGACACCATTTTACCATTTTGGTACGGAACCCTAAAAAGGGTCGTGTGCACGGGATTTTGTTTTCAAAGTGGTTGGATATGCATTACCCCGATGGTACTTAGTTAGTTCATGACCAATATTGGGTTCCTTGGTATCATCTTTTTCCTGCTCTTATCCCAATTTATTTGGAGTCGGTGTAGCATGCCTTTTACTTTTCTATTGGTCGTCATCCAAGGTATAATAGATGTAAATGTCTGGGATTGCAATCACGGATTTTGGGTTCTAAGAGATTTGGATGTTTGGCATACGGCATACCTATACATATTGATTGTATGTACTTATAAAACTTTGCAATTACAATTAATTATTTAAATTGTTAATTGCAATTAAATCTGGCAATTTAATTGTTAATTGCAATTCAATCTGGCAATTTAATTGTTAATTCATTTTTGCCCAACATTGCACATGTGTAAGATTCATATTTTACACGTAGCTAGGAAGTTCAAAGTTTTGAGTTTTTCAAAAGCATGTTATGTAAAAGGCGCCTGAAGGCAATAGATTGACTTCTTGATTCAACATCCTATTTGCAAGGCAATTAATTAATTAAAGAATCCCTCCTGAAATAGGGCGTAGCGTTCGTAACTTACTCGTTCAGACTTATATCAGGACTTGTGGGCTTAAACTTGGTAGAGATAAGAGCTAATCTACATTAAGCGACCTATTCAATGAGGAAAAGTTAAATAATTTGAGTTAATTGCGAAATTCGTATAAACCTGAATACGAAATTAATGTACCCAAACCGCAGAAATATTTATTCAAACAACAATCCCTTTTAACCAAAAATAAAAGTTTCCCGTAATTATTACACTCGGTCAGACAACGATTCACAAAAACTCTCACTTCGCAATTATTCCAATGAATTGACGTGAAACGGGTGCCATAATGAATCGCAATTATAAATGGAGAAGAAAACTCAACGGAATGTGAAAAAAAAATAGAAAAAAAAAGCCGTCAAAACGTATTAGCGAGGAAGGGAGGCTCGAAAATGATTGAAAGCTGATTGAAATGATCGACGGGACGCTTCGGACGATTGCAATAGTCTGGCAGATCTGTGAATTTGTTGGGGTGCTGGCATACCTGGCCCACGGAATAGAAAACAAACCAGAAGGCACCTATGACCGTAATTCCATGCTTCACACTGTGTTTAAAAACAAAGAAAAAATACCACGTTTCTCTTCCCACACGCGTATATCTTTTCTTTTTATTTTTTGGGTGGGAAATTATCAAATAACTTCTCCCGCTCTGTTAAACTCTTAATGACTAAAACCCACCCGTGTTCCTTCAGTTGTCTGTATATTTCCACGGTATCCCTTTCGGACTTTCTCGCGACCCCGGACACACGTTTGGCTTTTTAAATAAATGGTGATATTACATATTTTTTCCTTTCTGTCTTACGCAGAAATTAACATCAAACACAGACTGCTATTTAAGAAGAAAGGGTCGAATAATTATTGTAATACATTCCACTAAGAGTCTTTACTATTGTCTTAGTGCTACCCATGCGCGTTCGCGCCTTCTGGTTTATTTTGTATTCTGTGACAGAGCCATGGCATGCTAGACCGGCGCAGCGGCGGTAAAAAAAGGTTTTGTTTTGACGCGAATATTTTTCGTTTATGTTCACAAGTGAGTTAGGAAACGGGTTTTCTATCGTTTATTCGAGTTTTCCGGTAAAAGTCTTTTCAAATGATAAAAAGGTCATGGCTCAGAATTCCAGAATATTTTGGCGTCACTTGGGGATTTCCGGTCCAAAAGAGACATTAAAACTCAAACGGATTTTTCTTTTTAATATTTTTGTATCTACATTTATTAGATTGATTGCAATATAGCCACAGGAGGATAAAATAAGGTAGATAATATTTATTAAACAAAAATATAAGTTCCCTTGGGAAATTAGAAAGACTAGAATAAAAAGAATCACCTACCGAGTTCGAATTATAAGCTGAAATTTCCCTGAATTATATCTTATTTCTTCTTAGTTTTATTAGTTAACTAGCTGCGCCCCGCGGTTTCACCAGCGTATTTTTCGATTCTGTGGGAATATCGGGATAAAAAGTATTCTATGTATTAATCCAGGTTATAAACTATCTGTGTACCAAATTTCATCCAAATTGATCCCGCCGTTTGAGCGTGAAGAAGAGACAAACATACACACACTCACAAACTTTCACCTTTATTAGTGTGATTTATAGATACAAAACGTTGACAGACTGTCTCAAAATGAGCCAGATTGTTTTATTTTTTTTAGAAATCACATCCAAGATTGTTGATTTAATGAATAAGACAGGATCTGCCCGTATCTAGGGTACCAGTTATCCTCATCCAACGTATAACCATCTCCACTGTATTCAAACATTCCCAGTATACTATTCCATCTCAAGACCAAACGTTACATAAGTGTGGCGGCATCTATATCGCCAAATGCGAACTACGCATCAAGGACATGACGTCACACAAAATTCTGACGTCACACAAATCCTGCATCGCGCAGTTAGAGTTTACCGCGCGAACGACATAATATACAGGGTGTCAGGGACATCGACGCGAAAACTGTTACCATGGATTCAGTACATGATTGTGAACCCTCGTGTTGAAATTTTTCGTTGGTTATTTTAAAAACAAATTATTTAAAAAAACAAAAAACCCGACTGCAAAAACTCATAACTGAAAAGAGAAAAACAAGCATTATAATCTATAGGATTTTGATATTGCAGGCGGGACAAACAAAAGTTACACCAAAATTTCAGGTTATTGGTTTGTCCCGCCTGCAATACCAAAATCCTATAGATTATAATGCTTGTTTTTCTCTTTTCAGTTATGAGTTTTTGCAGTCGGGTTTTTTGTTTTTTTAAATAATTTGTTTTATTTCAAACTTTTTAGTTTTATTAATACATAAATATGTATATATATTTGGAATTGACTCAATACTAACTTTTATTTGATACCAATAATGTTGATTTTTTTTTAAACCTACCCCTCCCTTTTTTTTGTATTTGCAGATGCAATATTTAAATATTATATAGCCTATGTCAGTTCCACTACTAAGACGAGCCTAACGACACCTCATATGTTAAAATCCATCAAGCCGTTTAGGATACAGAGCCCTCCTTCTGGAGCAGTCGGGTAAAAAAAACAGCTTTTCCATACATTTTGACGGCGTAGCCACTTTTCCATGAAACTGCTGATTAAAAAAAATCGACGAAAAATTTCAACGCAGGGGGGTTCAGAATCATGTACTGAATCCATGGTAACAGTTTTCGCGTCGATGCCGCCCTATATATGACTATCCGACATCAATCGTTGGGCAGTTGCCCGCCAGACACAACACCCGTCTTGTCGGAGGATCCCCCCGTTTCAATAGAGGATGAGTGAACTTAACACCCTGTTCCTCATACCTCTAAATAAGCAACGAACCCAGCTCCTGCAATAATTATTCTTCGTCTTAACAACATTACAGAACGGCGCTCGGTCCAGTTTCCTCCCGAGGAACTCATCCATGAATAAGTAGCCCGCAGTTTGTTTAACATATAATAAATGCGCACTGCATGGGACTCCTGGTTTGCGATACTCCTTTAGAAATACCTTACTTATGCAGGTTGGTGTACTGCTAACAGAGCTGGGCAAAATACATGCTTTGCTTTAATTGAAATACAAATTACAAAAACGCACGCACGCTCGCACGTATTTAAAATACGAAATACAAAGTATTCTTAAGTCGTGTATTTGAAATATAAAATACAAAATGCAGTATTTTAACTATTTTTATTTAAAATACAAAATACAAATTACAAAATACAGTCAGTATAGTAGTTACAGTATGTAAATAGAATAGAACTAATACAGCCCAGTGTTACCAACTTTAACGATTGACATATTTAGCGGTCGCCATTTTGCTTATAAAAGCTATCGAGGGGAATTTTTTGCAGAACGCACCCATTAATAAGATCGCTAAATGTATTTTTTATTCAAATGTATTTGAAAGCCATAAGTATTTGAAATACTAACTACAAAATACCTCAGCGTCAGGTATTTGAAATACCAATTACAAATTACATTTTTAAGAAGTAATTGAATTACAAATACTAAATACGTATTTGTATTTCAATTACGTATTTTAATTACAAGTAATTCAAATACTGCCCAACCCTGACTGCTAATTCATTTTCCTGAACAAGTTTGTAAGGCTGCGTGCTGCGAAATCACGGAGCAAATACAAAGAGGAGACGGCCTAAGCAACTGTGCACTGTGATTCTCAACTAGGTCCTGACGTCATCATGTAGGCGTGGCCTTAGTCAGTGTATTGTTGGCGTTCGTCCTGTGCACAGTTTTGTAATAGTTCCCATTTTACAGCATATTCGCGCTAGAAGAAAAAAAGAATGAAGTGTTGTGTTTTATCTTGTAAAAACTACTCGGATAGACGTTCTGATGCTATGGATGGCATTACATTTCATTTGTAAGTAATTTTATGCGTAATTTATTAAAATAGTTCTAGAAAAATCTCTTAGCGACAGCGTTTCCAAACATAATTCTACCCGACACTAGATGGCGATACTTAGTGTCATGGGAATTATAAATATTTAGGTACGTAAAGCTCAGTACTAACATATTTTAATATTCATATGTACTGAAATTTGTTCAACATTCATTCCTAACGACCCTTTAATGGCCAAAATATTATTTTTGTATTTTTTATATTATTTTGTAAACAGGCCGCCATCTATCGTCAACTATAAAGAACAAACATAAACATAACAAAAAGACAGGGCCGTAATTAGAATCTAATTATTTTACCGAATGTCTGTCTCATAAATGGAAAGTACGGAAAGTACTTAAAACATTAAATACACTGGACATAAAAATACAATCTCCTATAAATTAAATATTCTTTGTACAATAATTTATTTAAAGTACTTTCCCTCCGTGAGACAACTAGTATGGTAGTTGTTGTTTACTTAATTTAAAGTACTTAAAGCCCACCTAGTTTATTTAGTTAAATTTTAAATGATGTATGTATGTCCTAGATTTCCATCCGAAGATAATCGAAGACAGCTATGGATTACAAAAATTAATAGACAAGACTGGTCTCCGACTAAATATACAAAAATTTGTTCGTGCCATTTTAATAATGAAGACTTCATAGTGACAAAAAAAGGTCTTAGAAAATTAAAGAAGGAAACTTTACCTAGTTTAAATCTGGATATATCGGTTCGCTTCAATGTAGTTTGTATTTACCAGTTTCAATTATTTTGGGAAATTGGGTATTTTTTTATTTACAGCTTTATGTTACAGCTTAAAAGAAAATTTACAGAGCCAACAATATCATCACCAAAGCCTACCACACCTACAAGTGATTTAAACGAATTTCTGATACTGCATGATACGCCAAAAAAGAAAAAGTTAAAGCAAGAAATAGCACAACTTCGATGGAAAGCAAGAGCAGATAGATTAAAGATCAGAAGACTTCAAATGAAAGTTAAGCGTTTGAAGAAGAAGGTACCCATCTAGTGGCGCTATTTTCACGAAGTGCTTTTGATTTTCTAAATCAAATACTTTTCTACTTTTGTTTCAGGTTCAAAATTTAAGTGCCTTAATTAAAGAATTGGAAAGCAAAAGTCTTCTGTTGGGAGAGGAATCCGAAATTTTAACATCGATAAATGTTAAGTTGAAAGACTTGGTTGGGCGTCAGTTGGCAAAAAATAAAAAAAAACCATTGACGAAGGAATATTCTCCAGCTCTCCGATCATTCGCTTTGACACTCCATTATTTTTCGCCTAATGCTTACTCATACGTCAGAAAGACTTTCGATACTTGCTTACCGCATCCGAGAACTATTTCTAAGTGGTACGAAAGTGTCAATGGTGAAGCCGGATTTACAGCTGAAGCTTTTAACGTATTAAAGCACAAAACTAACTCCTCAGGCAAACGCGCTCTGTGCAGTCTTATGATGGATGAGATGGGAATTAGAAAGCATGTTGAATGGGACGGAAAAAAATATCACGGTTATGTTGATCTCGGGCTTAATGACGTACAAAACGATAACTCGGATCACGCTTCTCAGGCTTTAGTTCTGTTGCTTGTATCTCAAACTGAACGCTGGAAATTACCTGTGGGGTTCTTTCTTATTCGTTCTATGACCGGAGAACAACGTGCTTCAATAGTTCAACAATGCCTCTACAAATGTCAAGAAAATGGTGTAGACGTTGTTTCACTTACGATGGATGGCTGCACTGCAAATATTGCTATGCTTAAAAAGTTAGGATGTTCGTTAGAACCTCAGAATATGAAAACTACTTTCAAACACCCTAGTGCTGACTACGAAGTAGCAATATTCCTGGACGCATGTCATATGCTAAAACTTGTGCGCAACGCATTTGAAACTAAAAAGGAGTTTCTTGATTATCAGGGTAATCTTATTGAATGGTCTTACCTCGTCAAGCTCAATAACTTACAAAAGTCAGAAGGCCTCCACCTTGGGAACAAGTTAAAAGACAAACACATACATTTTCAGCGACAAAAAATGAAAGTAAAATTGGCCAGTCAACTTTTCAGTAATAGCGTAGCAGATGCACTCCAAGTTTGTGAAAAAAGTAATGTTGAATTTAAAAATGTGGCGGCTACAATTACTTTTATCCGTTTAATTAACAATATCTTTGACATTCTCAACTCACGAAACATGCGTCAGTTTGAATACAAAAAGCCCTTATTTGAAAAGAATATTTTGAAAACAAGGGAGTATTTAGAATATGCTAAACATTACATAATTTTTATAGTAGCTCCTGATGAAGGGAAGCCCGTTATCACCACAAATCGTAAAACTGGTTTTATGGGCCTTTTAACATGTATTAATAGTACACTTTTCTTGTATAACCGCCTGGTTGAAAAAGAAAAGCTCCTTAAATATCTAACTTTGTACAAATTTTCGCAGGATCATTTGGAACTATTTTTTGGGGTATTAAGAGCACACGGAAGGGCCAATAATAATCCAACATCACGTCAGTTTAAATCAGCTTACAAAAAAACCCTAATAAATACAGAACTGAAAGAGGGTTTTAGAGGAAATTGTATTCCTTTAGAGGATATTTCCATTTTAAAGGTATCCTCTGTAAATAAAATAAATATTACTTCAGAACGTTATCGAATAGTGCAAAATGACTTGAGCGAGGCATCATTAGATGACGAACCCATGCCTGATGATTTGTTGTTAGAATTTGATGAGCAGTTAAATATAACGATAGGTGATTATTTGCGCCGTCAAATAGTTGCATATATTTCTGGGTTTGTTGTCAATTATTTACATTCCAAAATCAAATGTGAGAGCTGTCTTCATGAATTATATGCTGATAATTACGATGATGATGACCTTTATTTAATAAAAACTAAAAATAAAGGTGGTCTTACTTTCCCATCTAAAGATGTCATAAATATATGTATACGAACCGAATGTAGCATCCGTTGTGTTAAATCGCAATCTTTGAATTCTCCTATTTTCCGTAAACATAAAATTGTATCGAATACACTAAAATCCCTTATTGGACAAAATTATTTCAAACAATCGGTGAATCATATGTTCGACCAATCACCGACTGATAATCATATTATTCTTCTGACTAAATCTATAGCTGAAAAATATATAGATATTCGCTTTAAGCATTTTGCAACCTTAGAAAACGATAGAGCAACCAACCGACAACAACTAACCAAAGCAGTTATTTTTGCAGGAAATTGAATTTTGCTAATAAATTTTTTTCGCTATACATAATTTGTCTATTATTTATTCTACGTTTTACCTAGGTGACCATTTCCAAAGAGTCATGTTAAGTATGAAGCTTCTTTCGCATCATGCAACTTTTCATTTAATCTGTACCCTAATTGCGTAATACAATACAATCACAATCTGTGTCGATTTGAAACAGATTGCTAATCCATTGCTTCATAAGTTGGAAAAAATCTGCTCAACAACGTAAATAACGCAATGAATGTTGTTGAACTTTTTTTGTTTGAAATTGTTTTATTACTATTATATTATTTGATGTTTTAAACTTATTTAGGCGCGTTTGAGCGGTTTGTATTTTAATGTTTCTAGTATGCTAATTGATAGTGTCGTGGTTTCCTGTAATTTAGATACATGCGAGATCTACATTTGACAGAGACTTTGGGTTAATGCTGTGTATGTGTTTAGTTGGTAAGCCTTTAAATAAATAAAAACTGTCAAAATGAAACAAATTAGTTATAATTGTTTTTGAAAATAAGTTACGCAATTAGGGTACTGGTATTACTTATTTATTTGACATTAATGGTTTTGGATGGATTGTCACGTAAACGGGATAAGGTGTTTTTAGATTTGTAAACCATCTTGATAAGTCTTTTAAAAATAAAAGAAAATCTAATAATCTTCATTCATCATTCATTAAAAACTTTTTTATTCGAATTTTTTTTTCATAATAATATCAATAAAAAATACGCATCGACATGGTTCGCAAAATTAATTTAAAGAAAAACAGTATTCCCAAAATTCTGAGTACGACCCTGGTGCATCCTACGCTTAGTGACATCTAGTATGAGATAGTTACGTAACTACTAAGTACAATCAATAGGACGAGCGAATAGTTTTGCTATTTACCAGTAGATGGAAAATAAAGAAGTGGGCGGGATCTATCACCCCTCACCCCGTAAAGTGTCACCCGTTGTTTCATAGGGAAACCTTATTACAACATCTCCTCTTTGTATTTGCTCCGTGTGCGAAATGGAAGACGCGGGTGCAACTGCAATACTTTAATTAATACTAGCGACCCGCCCCGGCTTCGCACGGGTATAAACCGGGTTATTATACATATAAACCTTCCTCTTCAATCACTGTATCTATTAAAAAAAACCGCATGAAAATCCATTGCGCAGTTTTAAAGCTTTAAGCATACATAGGGATATAGGGACAGAAAAAGCGACTTTGTTTTATACTATGTAGTGATTAGTTTGTGCGTGGGGAATTTAAAACTTTCGACACCACCCACTTTTAATAGAACTCATACGCCATGCCGCCATACATATTGGAAGTGAACCCTCCGGGAGGGTTACCGGCATTACGTTTGCGCTAAAGTTAACCATCGCGGACGGTCAACGGCATTCGGTTTAAAACCGTGTTATAAAACAAAGTAAAATAGTGTTTTCAGGGGGTCTTATCGCTACACGTAGTTTCCAACCTTTTAAATATTTTATGAATATTTGTAACAGTGAACAAAAAAAAAAAGACCTTAAAACCAGCGCATATACTAACAAATCTTGTTAAAATATATATCAGATTTTATTTTTACAGTTTATTGCTGTATTCGCTAAGAAAAACTTACATTTAAAATAAGCCCACCGTGAGGTCTCCCGGCATTCCAGATGCGACTAGGTGAACCCTCCAGGAGGGCTCCCAGCACTGAACGTGTTAAACCAAGCGCACATTACAGCCGCAACAGTCCCAAGCGCAACGCATTTTCGTACAAAAAAGTGTGGTGCGGCCGCCTGTAATGTGCATTGGTTCTTGTAAAATATACGAAGGTTATGAAGGAGGATTTTTGCAATGAATCAACCAATCTGCTCTAGCCTTTTATAGTACTGGAATGACAAGATGGCGAGCATTACACAATTGCACATGTCCGTCGTCACCTCCACAAAGTAAATATTAGGAAGTACTACTTGCTACGGAAGTTCGTGCACTCTCTAAGCCGGTTTGTACTACACATACATATCCCACGCTTTGTACTGTACAACTGGAGCCAGAGGTTCCACTGCTTTTATTATTCTCTCCGATGTCTATAGGCTATCTTCATACACTAGTCTCATTCCTCTGCCTCGAATCTTGCGGGCAGCGGGGCGGAGGCGGCGGCGGCGCGGGAACGGGGCGGGCAACGCAGACCCGTTCTCGAAACCAGCGGGCAGATCGCGCGGCACTATAGCGGCGTGGTGTTGTATTCGTGGTTGTGTCGTCGAGATATTTGTTTTTATTCGCGAACGAAATGTCTGAACAACGACAATAACATCTTTTTGATTCAAATTAATTCCTAACGCTCGATTTTATATTGCACAACACTGCAATACAGACGCGCGGGAGGTCACCGCTTGACTGGAGTGCACCGCTCGTTGCCCGCCGCCGCGTCGCTGCCCGCAAGATTCGAGGCAGAGGCCTCAGACGCACTAACTTGTGTTGTAACACGGTAGTAATGTCGCTATCGTACCAATATTTAACGTGCGCGTTTTTTTACAGCGTTCTCACATATCATTATAAATTCAACATTAAGATCCTTTGGCACGGTTTCTTTACGGAACGGCGTATGAACCACGCCGTAGAAAAAACGTATCTGTGAACAAGCTTGGGTGGGAAATTATCAAATAACTTCTCCCGCTCTGGGCGGAGCGGGAGGGCGTGTCAGACTCTTACTGACTAAAACCCACCCGTGTTCCTTCGGTTGCCCTGTTGCCGGGGGCCACGATTTCCCGATCGGTTTTCTTCGAACCCCCCGGCAGGCATTGGCCCTAGCGGACCCCGTCAATTCTGCTGACATTTCTTTGAGGCGCGCGTGGAACACAACGCGCCGTCGACCCGGGCTTGGTCCTTATCGGACGGCGAGCTACCCATTGCTCACCGTCCGCAAGCCCGCGCCTACGGTGGCCGGAAATCGGCTCGCGATTCCCGCCCCGGGCGTCTCCTCCTGCGGCGGTTAGGGGCGTGAGGGCGCGAAATTTGCCTCTCCCTCACGCGTTCCGCCTCCTCCTTCGCGAACATTACCGCTTCGCAAAAAGAGGTGACGGCCTGCCATTTCCTCTCGCTCCGTACCATGGCCTGAACCAGGGCCGGACGCGAGAGATCACCGCCGCCGATCGCCTCTACGAGAACACGGCGTTGCTCCGTCCAAGCCGGGCAGACCTCCACCGTGCTCCACCGTGTCCTCAGGCCGATCCACACAATGGTGACACCCGGGTGTTTCCTCCCGCCTTATCCTGAACAGGAACCTCCCGAAGCAGCCGTGTCCGGTGAGGACCTGCGTCAGGCGGAAGGTGAGAACGCCGTGGCGTCTCTCCAGCCACTCCTCAAAGACGGGTCTTATCGCCGCGATTGTGGCGTGCCCAGTGAACAAGCTTCCGTATTGATTCATACAATACTTACGACCGTGCCTACACACGGCGAATAAACTGTAGTTTTTCTTTGTTGCCTTATTATATATAGCTAATATTTTGTCATCAAGAAAGTTTTTGTGAAATTGCCCATTTTCTTGCTAACTGTAATTTTTTTTTAAATCTGTGAATGCAGTTCAAAATGTTTCAAAAAGTTAAAGACAGTCTCCTAAAACCGTAAAAGGGTGTCCGTGGAGTTTCTTGCCCGTTGTTCTTCATAGGAACATTTTAGGATTCGGAATGGGCAACTATCTTCATCTTTCTGAAGGACTGACTCTTTTGACAATTCAAAAGTACCTGTAAATGGAAATAAATGTTTTGAGTTTGTATGAAGCTTGAAATCAGTTTTATATTTACTCAGGAGTGAACCGCCCACGCTCTCGCCTCAAAGCCACTGTCAACCCGCTGTCGCCTTACAAGCCGCAGCCTTACAGCGCACTTAAGATATTTCAAAGGTTTCTTACTTTATTTTCTCGTACGAGTATTTGTACTGTAACGTTTAAAAGTTTCTACGTTGGCATCCGCTGGCAGAGAATGAAAGAAAAACGAATTGAACCGAATCAATTGCTCAACGATCGGACTCAGTTCAGAAGTGAACGAATGAGCGAAATTGATTTCTAATGGGGGTTATTTTTACACTGTCGTAAGTTTTAAGAAAGAATATAACGTATTTTAGAAAAAAAAAACAGTGGCACTCCAGGAGTGCCGACAGAAATGAAAACTTGAACAAGATCGCCTTGGTGGAAGAAAAATACTTGTATAGAACATTGATCCGTAACCTCATCTAAATAAAGAGCACAAACGCGTTTACAAAAAAAAAAAATATTCAAAACCTTTAAAGTAAAAATACTTGCATAGAATATTGATCCGTAACTTAATATTAATAAAAAGCACAATCGCGTTTCCAAAAATGAGGTGTCGGTAACATGTCGCGAGTTCAATTGTTTTTTCCCATCTCAAAAATGCCCAACGCGCCTAAATAAGTTTTTACTTAAACAAAAACTTGTATTAGGTACCCAATTCAGTAGAAGTCAGTTAAATATACCCATAATATTAGTTTGGGATACCCGGGGTATTAATGGAAGTACGACCGTACTTCCATTAAAACCCACGAGCAAAAATACTTTATAATTACGCAAGATTCTAAAGTGATTTTATCCCAAAGTATTGATTTAAATTTTAAAGTGTTACGAACATACTTTTCTCAATATTGCAATCGATTTTTTACGAGAAAACTCTTGAACTTTACGTAGGTGTAAGGTATTCATGCCGTGAACTGTACATCCATACTTGTATTATGTTTGTATTCATATCAAAAACCCCGGACTACAGATCATACGAAGCCTAATATTTTAAGAACACAGAGAACTCTGCGTGCGTAGTAGGTAATAAGTTCTCCAACCTTTCGGGAATTACACGATACGGTTTCCAGAAGAAAATCGTTCCTAAGAGAATAAGAAGAAACTACATCATTACTCGATACCTTCACGTTACTTCGGACAGCATATTCCCAAGACCTTTAAAAGATAGGATACCTATATATTACACGTTAGTCTGATTAAGTTTTATTCTATACTGAATAGGTTTAGGTAGTTAAAAAAGATAAACAAATCGTAAACAGGGTTTTTATAGATGAGACTTTCTTGTTTAAAAATATGATAAAACAAAATTAAATTTATTTTAGATTTTTAACTTATTTTTCTTTATTCCTAAACTACTCTTCGTAGATGTAACTGCTTGAGCACAATTTTTTAGTTAAATTTAATAATAATATAATATTTTGTAATCTATCTATTGTAAATAGCTCATACTCTAAACGTCAATGAATTATATCATTACTAAATTGAAGAGTACATATGTGACGTAGCAAGACAACTGAAAAGACAGGTATTACGTTTAGTCGGTTACTTGACAACTGTCTTACCACGTGGTTTTTTTTTTGTTTATCTTTATATAACTACCTAAACCTATGGAGTATAGGCTTATACATACATAAACTCACGTCTTCTTCCCATGGGGGCAGGCAGAAACTACAGAACGCCACCTGCTACGATCCTTACATACTCCTTTTACCTCGTACGTTCATACATCTGGTCATACACGCACGCCGGTTGCGAGCACCACGCACCTGGCCTTTCTGAAGAACTTCACCAATAAGGTCAGTTTTGCCTTTCCCTTTACATCAGCCTTGTAAATACATAGACTCTTCAAAATACGGTAATTAATGAGCCTATATTTGTCTAAATATCGCCCGTCCGGCACGCTGTACCAATCTCCTAATGCAGCACAAAAAAAAACTTTTGTATGCCTTCTTTCTAAACCGATCTACCTCGAGAATAGACGTCAAAACAGAAAAATGATGACGATACTCATCTCTAGGGGTTCACGGCTACATTTTATGCCCCAAATTTCTCTTAACACCCAATAAAATACATTAGAAACGTTGTAAAGCGGTACTAAGGTCCATTTTACTTTGCAAGGATTGCCAATAAGGATGATTCTGTAACTGGAATTAGGTCAAAGCTACCCAGGTGTGTGTGCATCTTTTGACATTTTGATAAATCGTCGTATCTTGGATTTATGGTGGAACATTCGCCCTCTATTGTTTTTATATTGATATTTTGGTACGCGCCAATCTGTGCTCATAAATAAATAAAAAGCGGCCAAGTGCGAGTCGTACTCGCCCATGAAGGGTTCCGTAGCAGCAAGTAACATTGAATGAAAGGTAAATTGCGGTTTACGATTTATGACGTATTAAAAAAAACTACTTGCTAGATCTCGTTCAAACCAATTTTCGGTGGAAGTTTACATATATTTTTTTTTATCATTCTCTTATTTTAGAAGTTACTCTTATTTTACAAGTACACACATTTTACCAATTTGGAAGAGTCTCGCGCAAACTATTCAGTTTAGAAAAAAATGATATTAGAAACCTCAATATAATTTTTAAAGACCTATCCATAGATACCCCACACGTCTGGGATTGATGAAAAAAAAATTTTTGAGTTTCAGTTCTAAGTGTGGGGAACTCCAAATATTTTTTTTTTTCTATTTTTGTGTGAAAATCTTAATGCGGTTCACAGAATACATCTACTTACCAAGTTTCAACAGCATAGCTCTTATAGTTTCGGAGAGGGGCTTGTGGTTAAGTAATAACAGCTGCACGGGTCGATCGATCAGGTTAAGCTACGCTTGCCGGGGTTGGTCCGTGGATGGGTGACCATCTCTACATACCAAGTCCCCTCCGTGCTTTGGAAAGCATGTTAAGCCGTTGGTCCCGGCTGTCATTTGTAGATCTTTGACAGTCGTTACGGGTAGTTAGAAGACCAAAAAGTCTGACAACCAGTCTTTTACCAAGGGGTATCGTGTTACCTAGTCACTAGGTTGTGGAGGTCAGATAGGCAGTCGCTCCATGTAAAATACTGGTCTGATCCGGTTAGACTGGAAGCCGACCCCAACATAGTTGGGAAAAGGCTAGGCAGATGATGAGCTCTTATAGTTTCGGAAAAAAGTGGCTGTGACATACGGACGGACAGACAGACAGACAGTCATGACGAATCTATAAGGGTTCCGTTTTTTGCCATTTGGCAACGGAACCCTAAAAAGGATAAAGGCAATACGAAAAGTACAACCACTCATATATATCGGAAACAAGTAACAATGTTTGACATATCAGCCTTATATTGCTTTATGACTTTTTGTATCCGATTTATTCCGCTTTGAAAGGATTATCTTGTTTCATATAAATCTTTGAATTTCCTTTCTTTGACGTTACATTGTGGATATTATTAGAGTACCCTTTTATAGGATTGACGAAATGACAAAAATTGTGGGCTTGGTGAAGCACAATCGTTTCTTGAAAAAAAAAAAAACGGCCAGGTGCCGTTCCGTAGTTGGAATGAATTTATCCCAAAAACAAACTTAACTTTGTAGTTGAAAAACATTTTCTCCCATTCGGAATGTATGGGAAAACATGTTTTTGCAACTGCAAACATAAGTTGGACGATTATTACTCGTTAACTGGTAGAGCCTACTTAGCTGTGATAGTTTTACTTTTAATTTCGTTATATAAACTACTGCTGTGATTTTTTTCACATATCCAAAACCAACCATTTAGCTGGCAGGGGGGGGGACACACGTGACTCTCACAAAAATTATCACTTGAGCTTAATATTTCGCAAAAGGATCCCTGAATCCAAAAATGGCGTGGACATACTCGCAATGTTTTTGAAGGACCTTTCCAATGATACCCCACAACATGGGATAGAAAAAAAAAAACACCATTTTCGTGTAGGGTACATAGGTATTAAAAAAAAAAACTTAGTTTTGTTTATTGTATACCCATGCCAAATTACAGCTTTCTAGTACTAAGGGTCTCGGAGCTAGACCGCGGACGGACAGACATAAGACAGACGGACATGACGAAACTATAAGGGTTCCTTGTTTACTACGGAACCCTAAAAAGGCCTACATTTTTGGGTTGCTTGATTTATATTTTCTGCAAAAACTTATACATTAAAGGTACCGTAAACGTAGAATTTTCTCTCGTTGGTAAAAACGAGCAGTTTATACCTGAAAATAAGACACTCACTATGCCATCTCTCTCAGGTTTGTCCAAAATACCGAATTCGTTTTGGTCACAACACAAACCAACAGACTAAACTCAAATACAATCAAACTGAGTCACTATGTATAATGAAGCTGCGTTAGGGGCGTTTCACACTGAACACGGTGCGGTCGTTGTTTTTGTTTTATTTTTACAGTTTTTTTGTAGTTTTTGTATGAAGCACAGCATATAACAATCAAAACAAAAGCATACCGACTGCGTCGTAAAGCGCATGCAGTGTGTGAAGCTCTTAAGGACTTCTAACTTTCATAGAAATGCATACAACATGTTTATTATTCTACTTTTTGTTCGGTGAACCTGAACGCGAGGTCGTGCCGACAGAGGGCGCTTTCCGGTTTTCAGAACAATAAGTGACATAATGAACGCGACGATTGCGTATTCGCGCGATCCGTAATAAGTGATAATTGACACGAAAAGTAGAAGTATTCCCGTCGTCCCGTGTTCAAAAAAACAAAACAAAAACACATTGATCATACCGCACCGCACGGTGTAAAAAGTGAGGGAAATTAATTGTTTAATCAATTTACTACCTACCACCTTAATTTTCTGTGTATTCAAATCACAATTGTCGATCTTTAACAGTTGTACGAAACACGGCAAATTGATGTTGTTTGTGAATTTGATAAACAATTAATTTCTGGCTGTATGAGAGCGCCTTAGTTTGGAAGCAATCTAACTTGTGTCGGTTTCAATATCACGTAATTTTAACCAAGCAGCCATGTTTAGTATATTTTAGTCCGTTTTCTATTAAATTACTTTATGCTCTCAGTTTTCATTCAAAGTTGAGTGTTATTTTTAACATCCACGGTGTAAAAAGATCCGTCACGAGCAAAATTTATTTCTGGGAAACGAATTCAATTAATGGTGTGAAAAATGGCTGTTTAGTTTATTTTATTTATTTACTAGCTGACTCCGGCAAACGTTGTTTTGCCAATTATTTATTAGGGGTGGACAACCCTTATCACTTAGGGGTATGAAAAATAGATAGTAGTCGATTCTCAGACCTACTGAATATGCATATAAAATTTGATAAACATCAGTAAAGCCGTTTCGGAGGAGTTAAGGTAACTAACATTGTGACACGAGAATTTTATATATAAGATTTTATGCATACAGTCTTCATACAGGTTCATGTTTGTTTTGTACCATTAAACCAGAAATGGTTTGTATTGGTATCTACTCACATTCGCTATAAGAACACTCCTTAATCACTTAAATATAACTTACATTTACTTATTATATGTTATTCCTGTATATTATCCATGTACATTATTTGCTTATATTTATTATATAAATAAGCAAAAATTGTAGGTACATATATGAACAATAAATAATTTGCACGTTACTTTTTAAGCCGTAAACATCTTATTAGTAAGTATGGTAATTACAGTAGCGAGCAATTTAACGCACACAGAATGTTGTTTTATTTTTATTATATTTTAATTTGGGACTTTTATAATCGCAATGCGTATGACAGTCCCATCATACCCTAAACAAATAATAACAAAAACCCTACTATGGATTACATTTGGGCCATAAACCTGAACAGACTCTTCGCATCATCACCATTTGGTTGAGATAGAATTTTATGAAATGTGCCTAAATCAAGTCGGTTCAACCTCAAGGCCCCAAACACATCATTTCTATCAGACTCATATCGAACACAGTCCATTAATAAGTGATGTAAACAGTGGCGGGGGGCAAGATCAAAATTTGATGTGGGGCGAGGTACATTTCGCGAGGCCCTCTAGTGGCGCAGAAAGACAAAAAAAAAACACAGTAGTCAAATTTTTTGGTATAGGTCGAGTTATAAGATGGCCGTTCAAAAATATTGCGGGTCTGTGAAAACCATTTTTCTATTTAGGGATCCGTTTGCGTAATTAAGCTTTAAAACACGTTCAGTGCCAAGATCCCTCCTGGAGGGCTCGTGTCAATATATTTATCGTTTTAGTACGAGTATAATTTTTTCGACGCTTTCACGGCTTTTATGTAATGCATAAACCTTCGAGGTGCGAGGCCCCTCGGGCTGCGAGGCCGTAGGCGGTGGCCCACGTCTCCCACGCCTTACGCCGCCTCTGGATGTAAGTCTTCCACAACTCCACGCTCCACACAATTAGGCGAGTTATTTTTTTTTCATCTTGAATGCAAACTTATTACATGGAATGTGTCCAGATCTGAGTCTGTGAGCAGTAACAACCAATTTCCTACTTAAATTACTATTAATAAACCAGGGCACACGAAAGGGCTGACCCTGCATGGTTTTATACCAGATTCCTTTTTCCAATGACCGTTTATCAAAATACTCCTTCCAATTATTGTAACACTTACTTACTACTAAGCCGTAAACATCTTATCGTAAACATATATAGTAAGTATGGTAATTACAGTAGCGAGCAATTTAACGCACACAGAACGTTGTGCTTACGGGTGCATGCTACAGTTCACGGGTAAATGGGGTATTTTTAGTTTAGTTATAACATTTATTACTCGTTTTGGTAGCAAAATTTGAAAAAAGCTGGTTATTCCTAGGTTTAGCCCAGTATTTTTTTTTATCGTAATGACGTAAAGAACATGTGGTTATCTTCGTTAAGTGAAATAAAAAATAAAGTTTAATAAAAAACTGTAACCCGACTACGGGAAAACAAAAATGATCTAAAAAGTACGAAACAAGCAAATATTTCAGACAGAAATCAAGACAGGTACAAAAATGGTCAAGGTAAAGCCATCGTCGCATGCCTGTATGCCATGTGGGTGCCAGGAACACTTACAAAATTATAATGGTATGCGACGACGGCTTTACCTTGACCATTTTTGTACCTGTCTTGATTTCTGTCTGAAATATTTGCTTGTTTCGTACTTTTTAGATCATTTTTATTTTCCCGTAGTCGGGTTACAGTTTTTTATTAAACTTTATTTTTTATTTTATACTTTTTCGTTTTTACACTTTCTTTCCGACAACGTAAATAAGAGTAATGCAATAGGTCAGTAATTAACCTATTTTAAAGTCCAATAGCAGTGCATAGTGCTTTAGACCAAACCATACCGCGATTTATTTCGACGCCAACACATACTCAGAAAGTTTTATGACTAACAGTTTTTGTCTATAGGACACTGGCTAGTTTTGATAACGATTAAAACGATGACTCTTTATTTAAAAAAAAACTCAACATTCCAAATTCGAAATTCCCTCCACATTTTTTTATGAGCAAAATCAAAATACTCTGTCTCACTGAAAATTTAATTTACAACGAGAACATTTTCGCGTGAAGATTTTGTACGATTTCAAATGTCGACTAAAACCAGAAGAATCATTGGAAAGACTTCGAATGGTGTTCATAGACAAAAGCCCTTCTAAAGCGACTGTTTTCTGCTAGTTCAACGAATTTAAGTGTGGTCAAGTAACTTTGGCGGACGAATAAAGAAGTGGCCGTCATAGGGCTATGACGGCTGTTACATAAGAAAACGTGCTGGCTGTAAAAAATAATAATTTAAGAGAATAGGTGAATTACATATGAAGAGATTCAGCAAATACTGCAGATTGGATCGGGAAGTGTGCATGGAATTCTACACGGGCTAATCTTCGGGTAAAGAAGATAGTTTCATGCTGGGTACCGCACAATCTAACGCAGGCTCAGGAGGTTCGGGTAGAACGGTGCCGAGACATGATAGCAAAATTTGAAGCAGGCTCGTCTCGGCGCGTTTACGATTTCATTACGGGTGAAAATCATGAATTTATCATTTTTGTTCCCCAAAATAAAAATCAGCTCAAGGGAAAACAGTTTTCATCACCGGAAGATGCACTGGCTGGATTTGAGAAGGGGATTAAAGGTGGGAGGTGTCTGATGCGTACTGGAAAATGTGTTATGGAAATTGGTTTAGACGCATGAAACTGTGTATAGACGCCAATGGAGAATTATTTGAAAAGATTTAATAATAAAAC